>OZ023228.1:0-600000 GCA_964006125.1 Cryptus viduatorius | reverse complement strand
ACGATGA
Organism: Cryptus viduatorius; assembly: GCA_964006125.1. Lineage (NCBI taxonomy): Eukaryota > Metazoa > Arthropoda > Insecta > Hymenoptera > Ichneumonidae > Cryptus > Cryptus viduatorius. The sequence continues at coordinate 599,993 of OZ023228.1, read as the reverse complement.
GTATATGAAGAACCTGAGAAGGGAGGACGAGAGGTGGGGGAAAAAGAGGCATCGCAGGTTGATCGGCGCGAATCCCAATTAACTAAGGATTCTTCAACGGAATTTCCGAACGGGCGAGAACAAGAGGACGAACGTTGACTGGCTCGATCGCGTGCAGCCAGCCTGCGTTCGAGCGTTATATAGGCTGAAGCTGCTGGTGCTGCTTCTTCTTCATCTCCCGGTCCTCTGCAATTTGCTGGAGCACCAGCAGTGCGTCCTTGAAGCACCCTCGAGTCATCCCTGCCTTCGTCAAATTACGCTTCTTCCTTACACCTCTCGAGAGCTCCCCGCGTACCGACTCGCACACTCTCTCCACCGATCCTCGATTACTTCTTTTTATATTCATCTCACGAATAAAATCCTCGCGCACTTTGCGCGCTCACGTACACTTTTTTTTCCGATCCGTCAAACGTGGTAATGATGATAAAAAAAACTCACGAAGACCTTCCCTTGACGGCCGACAAATTTATCTATTAAAGACAAACTTAGCCTAATTTCACGAGCAAGAAGCTCGCGTCAGTTGAAGAATTTTTCAATGTATATCACGAACGCGCGCCGTGGTCCCGCGCGGGCGCACATTTTCTCGATGATTATTATTATGTACTTTAACGGGTAGCCCGAAGCTACAGCGATCACCGGAGTGCGCGGAGGAAGCTTATATGCGAAACGAGAGGATATAGGGGATAGAGGAAGAAAAAAACGAAGAAATAGTAATGAAAAAGAGATTCAATTTGCTGGTTGCCTCGACGGCTAATCTCCTTCAAGGGGCCAAGGGGTTGACTAGTTGATAGGGGGGTGTAACCGCCACTGATGTCGATAGATCCCCATCGAACGTGCACTACGATGCGGGTTTTTGCTCGAGGCGCGAAGATCTATAAGTAGTGGCCAAGGATTCCACATGCTTCTGGTCGTCAACAACTTCGATCCCAGATAAATATTTATCTTTACCTATTGACTAACCACTTGTGTACGCGGTTTCGTAAAAAAATTCATTAAAGCCAACATTTCGTTTACAAAACATAAACGTTACATTGATTTTTTCAAAAATAAAAAAAGATCACAGAATTAAATTCGCGCTTCAAAACTGAACAAACTATTTCTTTGAAATATTTTTGAAAAATCAATACTTCTCGAGTTACGAGCAATTACAGTTTTGCCCGACGAGGGACGCGCTCGATAGGTGGCGCACACGTGTGGACCGATCGGGGCTCTGTTCTCTGATTAAATAATGTCGTGGAATTCGAAAACTAAGTGCTAAATTAAAAAAATGCACGGACAAAGTTTGTCTACTGTCCAACCGTGAATATGACTACGCTTTTTAATCGAAAATTTTGAAACTGCCTGTATGCGCGACGAAGAATTGTTGGCCGAGTCGAAGCTCATTAGAGTTGTCACCGCCCTCAAGGAGTGATCGAGTACCGATGTGATTCTCCGCAGTGTGAATTCCTTGTCACGAGCAGTGTGCATTCTCTCTTCGTTCGAGTATTTAAAAATCGGAATAGATGCAACAGTCCGAGAGCAGCAGCATCGGCAAGCGTACGAATGAGAGCATTCGTGCGCCGAGGTCCAAGGGAGCTTTGGTTTAGCAGTACTATGTTCGCCGCAGTTTGAACAGAGGCGTCGGGGGGGTGCCGACGACTCAATCGAGTCTAACTTCTCCGCGCCGACGAGCCAACCAAGATGATGAAGCCGAACGATAACATTCATGAGGTCCGAAGGGGCCGAGAAGCGCGCGCGCGCGCTCTCCAACACGCGAGCGATTAGCATAAAGCGCTGCCGTTGGAGTCTCATTAGCACCAGCCAAAATGTCACACAGACTAAATCCGTAAGAGCTAACCGAGACACAGCCTATTATCTCCTTCTTCCGTTATCCTTTTTTCTCACACCCGGAACTAAACGTATTCACAATGGTGAGTCAACCATCGCGGTTGAAAAAGATGGTATAGCTCCAGATACCATAATTTGTACTTATGAATAGCAAGTCACTTTAAGATTTTTATAAAGTTGAATTGGTTCCGAAACGGCTAGTTTTATACATTATACCGTAGAGACCTTTCCTGCAGATAATTCTTCGCTCTACAAATTCAGTCCTATGGATATAGACCGTCCGAGCACGCGTTGTTCATATAAATCGCGTGAAACATAATAAGAAGAGATAGTATACCAAGTTTCGAGAAACACTGTTGATTTTTTGTTAATTGGTTAGGTTTAGGAAATAAAAGTTAGGGAGCTTTGTCGTAGAGAATTTTGTGCTCTACAAAAAAGGTCATATGCAAGTCTATCGTCAAATGAAGATTTATCTGTTTTTTTTTTTGGGCTAACGCATCGAGTAGTATTTCCTCCAGAGCTATTCAATCGTTCAAAGCTTATCTGCAAATTCCCTCAACAATACTCACTTTCACGAAAAAACTGTATAAAACCTTTTTCGTACAGAATTTTACCCTCTATGAAAAAGATCTCTTGTAAAAATACTCTTCGACTACAGGTGAACGAGTTAGAAGCCTCCAAACATTAAACTAGCTACTTGTGATTTTTTTTTCATTTGTAGCATCGAAAACATCTTTGCTTCATATCAAATCAATTAATCTGACCACTATAGATTCGGCATAAAAAAGCAAATGAATAATTTTTTGTTCGAAGTATCTTCTCAATTGAATTGATTAAAAAAAAAACAAGGATATTATTTCACTAGAAGAGATTAAATTTGCTCCTAGGCATACGTAGTACACCTGGTCACCGCTCGAAGTCTTTGGTCGCGAGGTAGTAACTACAATGAGCGTGACAAATCGGGTATCCTTTATTCACGCTGTCGCAATAATAAAGTGGTGGATGAGCGGCGCAATCGTCTTTGCGGTCGATTAGTAACGATTATGCGCGATTAAACGGATGCAATTACCTTAGCTACCGCATCGGTGTATGGGTACGTCCTTGCAAGGATGCCTATGCGGATCGTTTTCTTCTTCTCTATCGGCCTCACGGTGGCGTGGCGAGGTGAGGCGGTGGAGGTGTTGAGGCAACACAAACGCGGCGAAGGATTCACCTCACCGCACGCTCAATCATCATGCCCATCATGGCTTTTACGCCGCAAGCGGCCAACGGGCAAACTCGTATTAAATCATGAGAACAAGAAATGATGGTAAATAACATTTCGCGCGATCGAGCGTTCGAGAGATAGAGAAAAATAAACAATAAAAAAAATCATTATGATTCTTTTACCCCCACCTGCGGCTAAGTAATTTTCAACGTTTGGACATTATCCGTGTGTCGCGGGTTAAAAGGATTGAGTGCCGCATCCATAGAGGGTAGTCGGTGTACCTTGGTGTTGGAACATCTGTTCGCTCCTCACCAACCGATGACACGATCCCGACAGCAAATCCCGTATACATGCGGCAATTAATAACGAAATCCGATCTATCGATCTTATGGTTTTATAATGAAAAAGGAAGACGCCAGACGGGCTCGATAAATCTATCGGTGAAACTTTTTCTTCTTCACGGACGGATTAGGCGAATCTCCAAGACGCGGGAAACAGGAGATGGGGATCATGTTTATGGATGGTTTGTACAAAATCTATGTATCGTTCGTTTGGAAAATTATTCACTCGCATGGCACGTCAAGGTTCATTTTTTTCTACGGGATATCGTTAAAATTTGGGAATTCAAAAAATGGATATTTGATATTGATGTATTTTTAAGTGTTTCGAAGACACGATTTTGAGAGATGTTTCGTACTTAAAAAGACGTGTCGTTAAATACAAGCGGATAAATGCGCAGCGCGGGTTTTGAACCGGAAATATATCAGTTGAAAACAACTGCGAAGTTTTAAATTACGAGAGAAGAGAAACTCCAATTCCTATTTCTAGCGATTCACGGTAACCTCGAAAAAAAAAAAAAAAAAAATACGAACAAATAATGGCATAGCGAGACTTCCGAGCAAATTAATCGCACATCGCTGAATTCAAAATCGTCATAGTTCCTTGAATACTCTTAAAAAAAATTATGGTTTTTCTAACCACCGAACAATCGAATTCCCCTGAAAAAAATAAATAAAAAAAAATACAAGTCAGACGTCTGCGAGACCGGAACTGCGAGTAAGTCAAAAATCCAATCAGCATCCCACCAATACAAGAGTCCAAGATACAACAATGATAAATTTCATAATTCCGCGAGGACCCAGATGACGAGTCCTGATGTCATCCTTCCAAAATCTATTATTCGTTTCTCACAGAGACCCGGTGCATGACGCACAAAAATCGAAAAAAAATAAAAATGATTCCACAACAACGAAAGAGGTGCAACACGAGAGACTCTCGTCTCAATAGCTCGTCTCCTCTCGTTTGATCGTAGAAATGAAATCGCTATCGTACGCGCGGTCTTACGGCTTAGCCTCTTCGTGTCGAGTCAAAGGTCGAGGCGAGGATGACGTCGTCGTCGTCATCGCAGTTGTATTAAACGAATGTCTTCGGTGGCGTTCGCCAATCGGAGCCAAAGATTCGGCCTTGAAACGTCACTGTCAGCTACGTCGAGAGCTACGAGTTCGATCATCGATCGCCGATTTCGTACGGGTATCGATCGCTTTGGCAAAAAACCGAAAATAAAAATATCATCTTCACTTCGAACAACCGCGTAACTTGTCGAAACTTTAAAGATGAGCGGGAAAAAGTTCAATCAACAAGATCTGAAATCTAAAAAAAAAAAAAAAAAAAAAAAAAAAATGATTTCAACGATCCATCAACGATGACACGACGAGTCTTCAAACTTATAAACACAGTCTTTCCCTACAGTACTTTTATAAATACCGAGAAGTCTCTCGAATTTTGCGCAACACGAATCTTTGCCAATATCCGTAATGCGCGCTTAATAACAATAATAACAACAGTAATGATAGTAATCGAAGTATTACTCATTGACCCTTAACCGTGTCCCGGCACTTCATTTCTCTGTCCCGGTCCCAACGCTATTTATAGACGAAGATCTCTTTAATGAAAGATATTCTATTAAAACGCGAATTTACCTACGCGAAGTGTGTTTTTGTAAGCTAACGAAATGCGCCGCGCAATTTGTACGGTAATTTCGCAATCGTGTCGCACGAGCCACTGACTAATCTCGTCCCAACGAGCGATAAACGGTGGGTATTAATTTACGATTTTATTATTTTTTTTTTATCGCGAAGATTCGTTATTAGTAGCCAAAGTCATCGAGATATGTGCCCATCGACTGACGCGTGCGCGGGAGAGCGTAGGGCATTGGAAAGTGCTGTTAACGCGGCTGTTGTGTGTTATAAGGAGAAAAGTACGACGATCCACAGGTGGGACGACACACAGGTGAAGAAGGATGATGTAGCCGTTAATTGCGTTGATGCGTTAACCGCGAACGATGCCGAGTGATCTCAACAATAAGTTGTCCGTTCGTCCGTCCGTCCGTCTGTAGTACTACACGTACCGTTACATCCTCGCGAGAGGCATCGACAGCTATATCATCGCTGTTGGTGACTATTACCAACCTGCTACTTCTTTTATATACGACATTTCTATGACTGTCGGGTTGGCCGTCGTCGCACGCCGGCTTAATTCATTACTATTATAACGGTTGGAAAATTGTCATTACAATGTGAAAGGGAGAATACGAGATAATGGAAGAGTTGAAGCGGTGTTACGCGTTCACGCAAAGAGCGCGAGGCGCGTATGAGTCGTAAGTTAATGTCAGTATGCATTTTTTTGTTCTGTTTACAGTGTATGCGTGTGTAACATGATTTTTTTTTAATGATCAAAAGATTAAATCCATTTGATTAAAAAAAATTTAACGGTGAAGGGGTATCGTAATATCACAATACATGAATTTTTCAGCATAAAAAAAAGTAACTTGAATTCCGCCTATAATTTTTGAGAAAAAAAAATATCCCAAATTTTACGTTTTTTCGAAATATCAGTTAGGGGCATTCCCTTGAGGCATTTCTCAATGTTGAAGTCGTGATATGGATTTTAAAGCGTTAAATTGAGCTGCGATGAAGTCCGGAAAAGGCGCCGCAAGACGCCGGTAAGACCCTTTCGGAACTTCGTTAGGCGCCGATGTAACATTCCAAAATATCTTGTAGAAAGTACGTGAAGACCTTTCAAACATCAGTCATCGACTGCATCAGTCATATTACTCAATGTCTTCGGAGTGAACCGTAACACTTCTCGACATTATTTTTGGGAGAGGAGAGATCGACGTTGAGTATTTTTTCCTACGAAAAGACCCTAAACAAATCATCCCCTTTAAAGATTTTTTTTTACGCCCTTTCGAAGTTGTGTTATCAACATCCCCCAAAACATCGAAAAAAAAAATCCTAAACTGCGTCCTTTTTCCCATCGAAACCACTCCACTGCCAAACGAAAAAAAAAAATAGATTATAATTTATCAATTCCACTGCAAACTTTTCTTTCCTCACTCCTCGTCGCGATTGCCGTGTCTCCGTGAAGTATCCGTCGGGGGCAGCTAAGGTCACTCTCATCTCTCATCCTCCCTTCTTTTCCCCCATTCTCTCCGAGCTCTCAGAGATTTATCGTACTTAAGTCGTCTCGAATAGCCGCTCTCTTCGATATCCTGAACGGAAATTCATTCCGAATAATTGATCAAGGCTCCGTTACATCGTCGTCGTCGTCTCGTTGTCGACGTCCAAACCAAATACCATGCCTCTCTCTTCCCAGCTTCGTTATTAGTATACCATCATCAGTCCGATGAAAAAAAAAAAAAAAAAAAATTCCGAAGGGATGAGACTCCGTGTCTCATAGAAGCCCCGGTACTTCTTCGCAGCCTCCGGCTCTTAAAAGCTTCGATTAGTAAGCTAGTCACGGCGAGGCACTATCTCATTGTTCTACGAGAAGTGCCCTCCCCCCTTTCTTCAGCAATACGAATTTCTCGGAAATGAAACGCATCCGCGAGTTGAACTATCCATGGAATTCCGTGGAAGTAAACTCCATGGATCGGGGTATAACTTCGCTGAAGACGAAGCGTACCAAACAGCATCCAGCATCCAGCATCCAGTTGCTATGAAGCTAAAGCTGAAGAAGCGAGCGTAGCTCGATTCTCGCGAGTGCCACGGACATACAAACGGACTTACATAGAGGACTTAAATACAGGAGTGAGGCGAAGCTTTAAGCTATCGGGAATGGTCAGGTATACGAGGCATCGGGATAATAGGCACTCGGCCGCCACGGTCATGTGGCAGGATCTATCTCTTCGAGGATATGTCGTGCCCCGGAAGAGAAGTAAGTCCCCACAAGCGTTTGCTCGGGTAACTCCAACTCCGCGGTGAAGAAAATGGCCAAAGGAGAAGGAGACTAAGAGAGCAGGAGCATCATGCTGCGGCAAGGCGGCATCAGAGTATCAGCGAACAAAACTGGGCTCTCGGAAGGCAAGAAGGTAAGGAATCGCGCGATTCAGAATACCCCAGCTGCCTTGGCGAACACAGCGTGGGCGACCTGTCCTTTCCTTATATGTCCAACCGTACCAGCTAATTCATTGCGTATAAATGGGCGCCCTTAACTAACTCGCTGACGCTCTTACGTCCGTGGTGAAGCGGGGAGGGGGAGAGTTGAGGGGGTATGAGCAATAAAATCCGCATTACGAACTCCTTCGGTATTACTTATACTCTCGTTTGATCTCTTCGACTGCGGTCCTCTACTCGCTGGTCACGGTTCCGCGGCTACAACCACCACTTATGTAATTACTTAGTTGCGAACCTGCGCGATCCTCTCGAGGTGGATGTTCGAATCTTGGAGTGGAACGAAGTTTTTTAGAGGGATGGGAAAGGTTCTTTAGGGGTGGGGGGGTTTTTTTTTTCGTTTTTGAGAGATGAAATTGACGAGCAGAGGTTTGATTCCGGAGCCTGTGGTTTGTGTACTTTTTGCTGGATCCACATGAGAGATCGATCGATTTTAGTATGAAGATGTTAAGAAATCTTTACTCGGGACGAAGTTGATGCCTTGAAGAAGATAAAGGGTCAGAAAGTCTTGAACATTTCACGTCTACGGCATGTAATTGTTATAAATGTCTTTTTATTTGCATAACACGCTGTTGGACATGTTCGTTGGACTTCGATGTATCGATTTAACTGTAAAAAAATTAAAGAATAGTTACATAAGGCGAAGCAATTTCATGAACAATAGAAAGTGACAGTGTTAGCATCTATTTGAGGCGAATTTTAATACTAAAATGAAGACGAGTTAAAACATTTGCTACTATTTACATTCAGTTAAAAACATTTTCATTCGGAGTGAAAACACAATCTTTGTTGTGACAGCCATTTTTTTTTTGCACCGATACTGAATGTTTGTTAGCAATCAAACGACGAATGAATTCTTGATGGTCCGAACCCGATATGGTATATATTATAGAAGTTACATGCATTACATTACATGCATTACATATCCCGCATTACATTAATTACATCATAAGCATTACATTAAATACATCGTGCGCATTACATGCTCTGATTTAAATTAATTACATTACCTGCATTACATGTCCTGCAGTACACGTATTTCGTCATATACATTTCAATGATAACTCAAACTGAAAAAAAAATGCAAAAATTTCTTGAAAGGTCTCGGGTCTACCAGGTGCATACACAACGATTCTAGGATCGGCTACTTACTACAATATCGTTCGAAATATAAACTATCTAAAAATAACTACGAGCCATCTTACGATAGTCATAATACGCCGCGGTTGTCAGTTTTATTGACTCATACTTCAAGGATAAATGCACAGGTTACAGATTATCTACTCTCTTCTCGTATACTATAACTACTACGGTATACAAGTATAAGAGAGGTACAGTAGAGGTACGTCGTCTTTTCCATTCGGTTTTTCCTCAGCGTTAATTCGCCTCATCCCGATGAGCCCTAAACATCCCGAGGATCAAAGAGTGATTTGTCACCGTCGTTAAGAATTCCACCGCGAAGCGGAGAGAGGTCAACAACAACGCGGGAAGATGCCGACGTCGAAGCGGCACTCGAATAAGAAGAAGACGAATAAAGAAAAAGAATCAGACGATGATGAAGAAGAAGAGGAGGAATGAGAAAAAAGTGATATCGATGCAAGCGCAAACGACGAGAATTAAAGGGAGAAAATATTATTTACGAAGCGGCTAATTAGACGCTAATTATTAACAAGGAGAAATGCTACCTCTCTTCGTAATTAATCCAACAGACTGACTACAATTAATGTCCAATCAATTTACTTTTTTTTTTGCTCAATTTTTCCCCATCGACTCCTCCCCCCAGAAGGAGATGACAACGAGTCTGCGAAAATATATTTCTTATCTTTGGACATATTGATAAGCGATAGTGATGAATTGTCATGTAAAATGACTGAAAATTAAAAAAAAAAAAAGATCGAATGTTCGACAATTTATTGAATGATCAATTTGAATTGATTTCGGATTTTTTTTTTCGCAAAATTGACAACTTTGTCAGCGAATGTGAATTTTTAATATATTTCTCTACGAAAAAGAAAAAAAATTGTGTCAACGCTTTTTTTAACATATTTTTTCCTTGTTTTCCTCGACACAAATCTCCTCGAGTCATAAAATTCACGAAAAAAGCTGTCCATGCAGCTACAATAATCTCTCGCACTCGATTGAACTTTGTCACTTGATAGCACAATTTTTTCGCAGTTTAGCTGCGATAAAGACCGGGGAAAGATTGCGAATGAACGGGGGTTGGGTTGCTTGTGCAGTCGTTAAATTTGATAAATATGAGAAACTTAAGATCCGACTAGTCAGTCGATAAAAATTTCTTGCCGGATACACCGGCTTGGGCAGTACTTAGAAAAAAAAAATCTCAGAAAGATTTTTTTTTTTTTCGAAGATGAAGTTAATCACGGGGTTGATTTTGGTCCTCGTGGCATCATCGGTCCAAGCCGACGAAATTGCACCGAGAGTTCGAACTCCTCTCGGTTCTATCAGAGGCTTCTGGCAATTGTCAAGAAATGGACGAGAGTTTCAGAGTTACGAGGGGATTCCCTTTGCCGTACCACCGGTCGGCAAACTTCGTTTCAAGGTAATTAGAAAACCGAACAAATAGAGATTTCAAAAAAGTTTCGCTTCTATATTTGACCAAAGTTTATCGTCGAGGTCAGCTCCGAAATTGTATTATATAACATGTAAATTACACGAGCAATAATATATTTATTATTATGAGTTATTAATTGTAACAAAGTGTAAAAATTTTTTTTTGTAATTTCATTAATATTTTAATAATAATAAAATAATATATAACCGATAAAACAAATAATAATAATAATATTAATTCAAATAACTGAATATACCATTATCATTATTATTATATTAATTACAGGCTGGCATAATTTTGGATCAATAAAAATAGAAAAATTACAAAAAAATACTATTTTTTTTTAGCCTCCCGAGCCTATAGGCGCATGGGTCGGTGAACTACCGGCGACAAAACCGAGTTCCAAGTGTCTACAATATTTGCACATATATGACGATCCGAAGGAACGAGTTATCGGTGCCGAGGATTGTTTATATCTTAACGTTTACACGCCATTGGAAGAGATATCGTTAAAGAATCAGGGAAAATTGTTGCCTGTCATTTTTTACATTCACGGCGGCGCGTTTCAATTCGGCGCTTCGACCGATCAACAGCCCCACTATATGATGGATCAGGATGTTGTTCTTGTCACCCTGAATTATCGCCTCGGAATATTCGGTGAGTAAATTAATCCTTCGATAAAATTCGACGCACAATATTTAATGGAGAGAAAGAATTATCCGAAAAAAAATTAACAAAAAAAAGCGCTCTGACCAAAAATGGTACCTCCACCCTATACATTTTATTTCGAAGGTTTTTTGAGTACCGAAGATGCGGTGGTACCGGGAAACATGGGTCTGAAGGATCAGAATCTCGCCTTGAAATGGGTTTCGGAAAATATCGAATGGTTTGGCGGTGATGCGAAACAGGTGACTCTCGCCGGCCTTAGCGCAGGTGGTGCGAGCGTTCACTACCATTACCTCTCACCGTTGAGTCGAGGATTGTTTCACCGTGAGTCTCTCATTCTTTCTCCTCTCTTCTCTTTGCTTCTTAATGTTTTTTTTCTTTTCTTGTTCTTTGACTTCTTACTTAGTAAAAAGTACCTAATATTGACCGACTGTTGGCTTTATTGGCGATACCTCTTGTACACGCAGGTGGAATATCCCTCAGTGGAACGGCCCTGAACTGTTGGCCACAGACGGAAGCGTCGCTCGAGAAGGCCAAGAAACTCGGTGCCATAATGGGATGTCCGACGAGTAGCAACAAAGAATTGATTCGTTGTCTCAAGTCTCGTCCCGCCAAAAGCATCGCCGAGGCCGAAGCTGAATTCATGGTAAATACATTTTTTTTTTCTGTTGAAAATTATATTTTGTATTTTTCATTCAATTTTATAATTTTACTTTTAAATTGATCATTAATATTTTAAATTACACCAATTTTCTGCACGTTAATAAAAACTACAAATTGAATGACTACATCTGCGTGTCTATTATGTTTTATTTTAATTTTCATTTATTAATTTTTCAATGAAAAACAATTCTTATATATTAAGGTTTTATTTTGTATTAAATTTTATTATTATTATTATCGATTAATATTTTTTTCAATTGCGCAACATTTTCTGCATGTTACTGAAAAATATAAATTCAATTCCTGTATCGTGCTTTTGATTTTTTAAATTCGGTCCAAATGTGAAAAAAATTAATTTTTGAAAAAAAAAAAAAAAGTTTAAATCGAAGTTAATTTCACTAGGGATGGTTGTATAATCCATACACGCCGTTCGGACCGGTAGTTGAGACAGATTCAGTCACGCCTTTCATCAATAAATCACCGATCGAGATAATAACTAGCGGCGAAGTGGCGGACGTGCCATGGATCACTAGCGTCGTTACCGAGGAAGGTCTCTATCCCGCCGCTGAATTTATCTCCAACAAGCGACTCATGAAGGAACTCGACGAGAACTGGGAACTCATTGCTCCCCATCTGTTGGATTTCAATTACACAATACCGAAATCCGAACATATCAAAGTCGCGAGAACTATACGAAAGCATTATTTGGACAACAAGCCGATCGAGAGATTGACGGCTACGCCATTGATACACATGATCGGCGATCGATTGTTTGTCGTCGATGCCGAAAAAGCTGCCAGATATCAGGCCCGCGCCAACAAGAGTCCCGTGAGATTCTATCTGTTCAGCTACCGAGGAGAACACAGCCTCAGCGACCAGTTCACACATACCAAAGAAAACTTCGGTAAGTTTAGACTCAAAGAAGACAATTTTCAAAATAATTCGATGTACAAAATTTATGGTAAAAAAATATTAGTTGCATCGTATGCGCAGTTGAAAACTGAAGAAATTTCGTCATTGCAAAAAACCTGTAACTCGCCGGATCCTCGAGATAAAAATGGATGAAGATATGATGACAAATCGAATGACAATGGAGGGTTCTCATTGGTCAATAACTTTTCGTCTCATATGAAGAAATCAAAACATGTTTTTCGAAACAGAAAATGCTCAATTTTTGTTGAAGAATAAGTTTTAACATTTGTACGCACCAATTAGGCATTTCCGATCTTAAGGAATTCAAATTTCGAACGCAGCGAGAGTAACAATAATAGAAAAACGTGAGCTTAAAAAAATATATCAAACGTCAAAAAAAAATTGCAGGTGTTTCACATGCCGACGATCTCGCTTATATCTTCACCGCTTGGCTCTCACCATTATCAAACAAGCAGGACTTGCAGATGAGCGAAGAATTGGCCCACATGTGGTCATCATTCGCCACAACGGGGTGAGTCAATATCTTTTTTGTAAATCGCGAAAAATTTCGTTCGACCGAATGTTACGAAACTAAATTTTCTTAAAGAGTTCCTGACGTTGGAATCGATTGGCCAGTGGTCGATCCCTCGAAGAAGGAACTTGAATACGTCCACATATCCGGTCCGGGAAGGTACAGCGTGGAGAGCAACTTGAATCTCGGAGAGAAGGAGTTCTGGAAGACGATCAACTTCAACGAGAATAAGCTTCCGGAAAATTCTGGTAAATCGAGAGATGAATTCTGAAACGGAATCGTTGTAAATACGAATGTGTAATCAGGTATGCAGAAAAATCGCGAAAAGAGAGGTCAGCGATCGAACTACAACGAGGCGAAGCAGGAAGTGCACGACTATGAGCCCAATTGTCGGTATTGAATGTCCCAACGGAGACACGAAGCTATCAATACGACTGTAATTGCCAATCACCGAAATGTCTTCTATCTCGAATACAATATTCTGCCGTTATTAAAAAAAAATAATAATAAACAGCAATATGTACTCGAATAACGCGAACATTATTGCGAAAAAAAACTTCAGCCCCGAGACCTTCGCATATCAGGCCGCTAGGTGGCGTTGCCACGAAAAGTTTCTCGCGAGCGAAATGACGTTCCCGCGCCTATTCTACTGATTGATTTCTACCTCCGGATTCCAGTCCTTGCTGCTGCTAATTGCACTACTTTCAATGATAATTATTATTGAATTTGGAATTCTTTCTAATACATACAAAATCGTACATCATCAGGCCGATACAGAGCTTGAAATCTGTTCTTTCGGTTATCAAAGAAAATGTTCTCCAAAATCAGGAGGTCGGTATTCAAACAAATTAACACGATCAATGTATCGAGACGTTTCGAAGCATATCATTGAACTCGGAATTTTTCATAACAAAGCAACGGCGATACAACGAGAAGTTGTGGGCGAGAAGGAGAAGATTCGAGGAATAAAAAGGTGATGTATCCCGTTAGGGCGTTATGGGCCGGAAACGCGCACGGTCCCGAGAGCGAAGAGAATTAAATAAATAAAAGTGTATCTCCTTGCCCGGTTCTGTGGCGCTGCTACCTCCGGCATGAACAAGGCGATGAGAGAGGAAGGAGGAACGAGAGACGGAGCGAGTTGAGGATCCGTGCCTGGGAAGCGCCGAGGGCAATACCGGTTACACGCAACTGTTTCACTTGCAGCCCCTCTTCGTGTGTATTTATAACATAATATGGTTATGCGTCGTGTAAAGCAAAGTTTTTGCGGAACAAAATAAAGAAAAAAAAACAAGGTGAAGAGGGTGCTGTGGTAAAAAAAAATCACCGATTACTCGATGACGCAGTCAAGCGAGTGTCATTCGCGTGAGTCACACCGGATTCTTCTTCTTATCCTTTTTTTTTTCTTTTATCGTAAATATTATTATCCCCGTCTATGAATTTAACGACGTTTCGTTTTTATCCTCATAGGATAAGCGATACTTGCTGTTTTATGCAGACAATAACGATTATGTTTTGAGGTCTATTGTATATATGTTACGATGTATAGCGAGAAATATCCATGGCTTGGGCATGAAGTAGGCTTCGATCAATTTAGCTTGGCGCGTTCTCGCAACGGCGACGGCGACGATCGCGCGTTCTTCGCGAGCCATCGTAATTACCGCCGTTGGTTCTCTTGAACGTCGGGGCATTAATTGGACGTAACAAAATAATTAATCTCACGAGCCGCTTAGATCATCGCGCGTCGCGGGTGCAGAATTTCAACGGACGCCGCGAGCCTCTCGGTGGCTGTATCGCTGACGGACACGCGCATCTTCGACCATTTTCATCTATTCTCTTAGTTAACTCCTGGTGGTAAATCAATAGCATTTCTCATCTTCTATTTTTGTAATCAATGAATATTTCGCAATGAACACGGATTTATCATTGTGTTACCTGGAAAAAGCGTCGGACGAATCGATAATCGAGTGTTCCGACTCGTTATTTCAGGCGATGAGGTATTTATAATTCGTCGTAGCGGGTGGCCCTGCATCGGCCCCTTAAATTCGTATTAAAATCTTTTGGATCGTGTTCTGCGTTCGATGATGAACAAATTTTACTTTTGAAATTTTCCGATTCGGCAAATAGGTTTCGAGATACAAATAGTTATATGTTCAGCCAATGAGAGAGTTCGGATGACCGTGGCGCCATCAATCGCCTACCTTCCTATTGGCTAAAACTGTAATCGCTTATAACTCGAGAACGTTGTACTCTACACATTTTTTCCAAAAGGAAAATTTTGTTCAATTTTCAATCGTTAATACGATCGCGTAGTTTATTTGCCTATATTATTCAGTCTGCGTATATTCTTGTAGGCGATTAAGCCTTTATATGGGAGAACGATCACTTTGATGCCAAATGAACGCTAATTATTAGGTAGCACGGCATCAATTAAAAATCATCACGTCAACGATTATAATTAATCTATCAGACGCCGTTGAGCTCCGATCATAAAAAAAAAATGAAGAATGGCCTGACGAAAAAAAAAATTCTACATTATCGCGATACGGCAGTTTTGTTTTTCGTGTACAAACTTAGAAAAGGAAAAAAAAAGTAGGAAGTCGCGTAGTACGATCGGAGAGTACTTTGCGTGTCCATGAGCGAAGATAATCCCTGTTGGCGTTCGGCCTCATCATCCGACAGTACATAACACGGCAGCCGCGCTGCTTCTCACTAAACACGCGTAAAATAAACACGAGAGTCATTGTGAACGGGCGATGAATCAGCCGTTCGATAGTCCACACATGAAATATCCTACGGAACTTATCTAACAGATTTGCCTTTACGTGTATCCTTGCTTTTTTTTATCCCCGAGACGGAAAAAATGTATACATATAAAAAGAGGACACCGAATGTGTAGTGAAAAATGTACCCATCGCACGCTCTCATCGCGACCTTGTGGTCCACGAGATTCGCTCCCTTCGGAATTCACGTGTTTGCACGCAAGTACTATTTTGATTTTTCATAAAAAAAAAAAAACGATGCTAGTTTAGTCGCGTTCGGCATGTAAAACAGCCTAATTGGGCGGATATGTTTAGATGCGCCAGCATATACCGCGATTAGAAATCACTCGCCGGGACGTTTTCTTGCGAAAGATCTCATCTCGTGGGATCCTAACGCCCTCGCTGACAAATACCTTACAATGAAGAGGTTTTTACAACTATAGGGTATGACTAACCACGGCATTTCACGTCATAATGGACCACCCAATTTTCGTCGCTGACGAAAAAGAAAAATAAAAAATTATTTACAAATGACTTTGTTTTAGAAACTTAATAGAAGTCATAACAAAATTATTAAACGGATGTTTAAAGCAAAATTTGATTTTTTTTCTTCGTAATCTGTGCCAATGGCGGGGCATTTCGAATTTTTACGAAGCAGGTATATCGATACTTTTGAAACCCGATAGAAAAAAGGAACATTAATCGAACTCGAATCTAAAAAATTTCACCCATCAACGTCGTTATATATTTTTTTTCGCGTATCACCGAATCTCCCGAACGATCTATAACTGTAACAAACTCGTTGGAATTCGACGATCGGAAACCCGTTACGAACTCTGACGCATGTATGCGGTGATCTGTGGTTCCTATCATCTGAACTAACGTTATACATTTAATATGGCTATTCTCAGAGAATGTCTCGTCCGGTGTACATCCATCGATTCTTATCTCCCGACCAATTTATATCTATTCCTTTTCGACTAATGGATTTTGTATATATGTTTTTTTTTTTTTTTTTTTTTTCGAAAAATCCGCTACTTCCTTCGAAATTATCAACGATTCCACAATCTCGCGGTGTGATTAATCGACGATCGTTCTCTTTCTCGCATCAGTTCGAAAAACTAAACTAGCGAGTTAACGGATCATTGGCTCCTCTCAGCCAGCGTGCGGCTTCCCTTTCGTCGATGGTTGCTCTCGTGTGTACATGCGCTCGCGTTGTGAAACTACACATCGAGAGGAAAACGAGACGGGTTTTTCATGAGAATTTATAATCGTCAAGTCCCCCAGAGGCCCATACGAGACGTGCACCGTTAGGGAATGAAAAATTTCGTTCTCCTGGCACCTCACCAGCTCCGGTTAGCCTATGAAGCAGCCAAAGGCTCTGACGTTACAATTTTATTTGTTTCCGGTGTTATAGGGCTTACGGGGTGTCGAGAGCTTCGGTTATCGCAGCTCGAGATCTGACTTAATTAGTACTCCTTTAATAAATGATTTAACGGGTTTACTTCCTCGGGGGCTCTGTCCACGCGGGACTTTGTCTTTTTTTTTATATCTTCTTTTCTACCGTACCGCGGCGAGCAACGGCCCGGGTTCTCGCGAGATCCCACGGACATTTGCATCTCTTCGTTGGAGGCAAAATAATCTCGTGTTAAGCAACACGAAATATATTTTAATTCAAGTCAACCGCGATGTGTGAGAGTATCTATAAAACAACTTTGAGTAGGCATTTCGGAACGAGATGTATCTATGCTTTGCATTGCGAATTCATTTTTTCCACGTTTATTTGATGTTGTTATTGTTGCGGTATTTAAACGATCCCGAGAATGGTTTCTCTTTTAGATGACAAAGGTTTAAGGTTTAAGGTTTAAGGTTTGCGGCTTACGGTAGGCGGTTTACAGTTTAAGGTTTGAGGTTTAAGGTTTAAGGTTTAAGGTTTAAGGTTTAAGGTTTAAGGTTTAAGGTTTAAGGTTTACAGTTTATGGTTTGAGGTTTGAGGTTTGCGTTAAATTTAATGAAATTTTTCATAAGAAACAAATGACGAATTTTACATAAAACGAGTTAAGGTTATTTAAAAAAAATTGGCTTCAGGCCAATTGAAGTTGTATTTCGTTTTTTAAGAGTCAACTACCATAATATTCGTTTAAAATTTGATTTAAAAAATTAATTAGTTTTCGAATATCAAAACGTTCAGATATTTTACCAACGAAGAAAGAAAAAAAATCAAATTTAATCTCGTGAAGGTCGATCGTGAGTTCAACCACGAAATACGATCTTAAACTTGAAAAATTCATTCGGACCTTCGAATTCGATATTAAACGCGTGCAAAAAAAATAAATAAGCGGAAGAGTCTGATTCACAATTATTATCAAATAGCTCGGAGGTATTCGGCAATCGATCCTCTTTCACCTTTACGCATTTCGCGAGAGTCTCTTGTATATGAGATCCTCACGATGATGCTTACGAAATTACGAAAATTGCTGACCGATCGGGGGGCCCAGTGCTTGACCTCGAGGTCGAGTACCCCTACGGAGGGGGCAGAGGAAGCGTTTATGCATACTGGTTACCTTACCTTCCTCGCCAAAATATAATGCTCGATCTTTCTCTCGGTATCTCGGATAAAACATTTTTTTTAAGGACCCTCGAGTAAAACTCGCGCAATATGTAAAAACAAATGTGTTTACCTCTCGTGTCTATTATAAATCTAATAGTTCACGCAAGTAAAGAAAAAAATTTTTTTTTTTTTTTTTTTCGAGAAAAAAAAGAATAACAATTTTTAAATATTGTAATAATCTTTCTAATTTCTGTTTACTTCAATAATTGTAATAATCACTTAAAAAAGTAAACAAAGTCACTATCTTTCGAAAAGTAACTCAAATTCTAAAAAAAAAAATTCCAAAATTTGATGTAAAAATTTGCCAATTATTGTTGGAAGTTCTCGCCGAAGGGTTATCCCGGAAGAGGATCGGTAAGTTTCGAGCCAACAGGTGTTAAAGGCGCGATGACGAGATTAAAAGATCTTCTCGATCCATGGAATGAGGATGTTACGTAATCGCGATGACGAGAGAGACGAACTCGACGATAGCAAAGAAGAACACACACGCGGGAGGTTGTGAACTGGCGTCATCGACTCTGTAGGAATTTTTATACGCTTCGATTATAATCCTATATATTATAGTATCGAAAGAGATGAAGTTTCGCTAATGTTGCTGCTGCGCCGAATTCTGTGATATCGTACATTGATGGACGAGTTACACTCGACGTGGTCGATAAACCAATCAGCACCCATTTATTATTTTATGTGTAATATAATCCTGAGAGGGTCAGAAATAAATAAAAATAAATGCAAAAAATCGAAAGAATTTCGCACGTCTAAAGTCATTGACCATATCGAATCGGGTGATAATATGCATATGTGCATAAATTTGTGTGCATAAATTATATATAAAAATATATAGCTGTTATATAATAATAATTACGAATACATTATTATTATTATCGGCACTATAAATAATAATAATTTTTATAAATAATTTTTTTTATATAGTTTATGCATACGAGAGAAATTTTAAAAAATTATTGTAATTAATAATAATACTTGAAATAGTATTATTATAATGATTAGTCTTAATAAAAATAAAAAAATAAATAAACAGTATAATAATAGTAGTAAAACTAATATTATACTTTTTTTTTTATTATTTGAATTTTTTTTAATTTTCGTATTTATATCGATACACTCGATATTCATATCGATATATATGTATATAAAATAATAATTCGATGAGTAAGAAGTACATCTCTCCGTCTCTCTTTCTCTCGTTTGGTACAGTGTCGGGGAACGCGAGAATGCCGTAGGAACGATCGTGACCTCGGGACGGACCTTGACCGCCCGCCACGACGAGTTTTGCTCTTCCTCTCTTCGTTGCTGGACCCGCGTTAGTCGCGTCTCGGTCTTTCGCTGCTCCCACCCCGTCTGTATCGCGAATGTTCTTTCTCTCGCTCACGGTAAAGCATAGAGGAGCCCCGTGCCGCGGCAGGTTTCGTTCCTCTTGCCTGCACAAAATTAATTCCCGAGACTCGAATCGCGCGCTCTGCGGTTTTCAGGTAGTACGCGAGGAGTCTATATAACCAACCCTCACAGACCATTCAAACAGGTAGACGAGAAAGAACATTCGAGATATCGTGACTCTTGCATCGATGACTAGCAACCAGATGTAGCTTTTTGCACCCGTGAGAGAGACAGAGCGAGAGAGAGAGAGAGAGAGAGAGAGAGATAGGATAATAACAGCATTGATAATGCCGCGAAAGATGACGATATGTTGGTACACGACAATTTCGGGGATTTTTTTTTTGTAGGTGAAAAAAATGTATAAGACGAAATAATCGAAAGTATTGGCGGCAATTTATTCAGTCGGCGGAAGCTAATCGCGAGCAAATTTAGTCGCACTAAAAAAAGGGAATTTTTTTTTTTTTCGCAAATCGTAGTTTTTTTCTTAGCTTGAGGTTAATACTGACAAAGTAAAAAAATATATGAAATTATGTGGTTCGAAATTGTTTTTGATACACTTTGATCGGATAAAAATAATTGCAGAACATAAATATACTTTCATGCATTTACTTTTTTCATTATTTTCAAGAAATGAAATTTAAAAAACGCAAAATGGCTAATAATAAATAAAGAAAATTAACAAAAGGACATTAACATTTTCATTTTTTAAAAATCTTCAGCAGACAATTGATTAATTAGAATAGTTGTCAATAATCTCTCGAGACTCGTAAAAAACAGGAAAAAATTATAATTAGAATGTGTTATTGGACTCCATTGCATTGCATCAATTCTGATTGAAGTCAATGCCTTTTTTCCCTGTTACCAAACCTTCGGTTAACAATCATCTCTGCTTACATATTACTCATCACCGATAGTCAGTTGTCTAATGTCCGCGACGCTCGAAGAGCCGACAGAAATCATCTTCTCGATCTCGACATAGAATCGCGATCGCGCAGCGCGCTCGGCCTCCGCGAAACAGGAACACGATAATTGCGGAGGGGTAAGTTATTGCCGGCGGAAATGACGACGCTAAAAAGGCGCATGGGTTCTCGCGGGCTGATAAAACGTTTTAAACGAGGCGGCACTCTATGTGGCTCTACGCTAGTGCGTTCCCTTCTTTGATATACAACTCTAACTAACGATATACAACTCTGTTGCGAAACAAAAAGGACAATACTCGACCCTGCATAGAATTACGAATCAGCAATCTATATTATGATCAATCGTGAATCTGTGTTTCGGTCTAATAGATGTTTCTGTGACGAAAAAAAAAAAAATCGACCAAACTGAAGAAAAAAAATTTGCCGTTGATTTCCATCGATTTCTTCTTTACCGACAAAAAATCTAAACGAATCGATTAATTTTTGTTGTTTTTTTTTTTAAATAAAATCAATAATTGATAAAAATAATAAAAATATACGGCCAATAAAAATATAATAATGGTTGAAAAAAAATCGATTTCAATTAACTTTTTTTTTCGGTAAAACCCAATTTAAAATAATAATGTGAAAATAAGCGTTTGATAAAAATGTTTTTTTTTTTTTCGATTCTTTTTTGGTTACCGAAAACATAAAGTTCCATCAACTTGGCACTAATTGTTACGGTAAATATTTTGAGAGATAGAGAGGATGTTCAGGGATCGGAAACGATGCTGTAATACATGTTTTTGGTAGTACAACAGGATATCCGTTAAACTGTAAGTTTAACTCATTAAAATATACGTTGTGATCGCGGGTTGATGTTAGAGAGAGGAAGAAAAAGGCGACGAGGCTTATCGAAGCAAATCGTTCGGCTCGAGAAAAATTTTTCGGCTGACAGACAAACGGACAGAGCCGACAGAGAGCACACAGGTGAACATTTCGGTAAGTTTCGCCGTGCGATACCGTAACGAGACGTTGACCTATCGCAATCTTTCCAAATGTATCTCTTTTTAACTCCGTTAATTCTTCAGTCTATTTAGCATAACGAATGAGCAGCGCGTCTCGTTTTTCGTCTCCTTTTTTTTCTTTTTCTTCCTCTTTTATGTCTCGTTATTCAACGACCGCGTGAAATGTTATTTCACGATGGATAATCTCGGTGAATAATAAGTCTAGACGAAGTGTATATAATACGACAGAAAAAAAATACTTCGTGGAATTCCAGAAGATCGGGTTAAACTATATAGAAACGTGATCGGTTTCTCGGGTGAAACGATAAATTTGCATAGTAAATTTGCATCGAAATTAATTTGCGATTAACTTCAAAATCGAAGTCAAACTCGCGGCCATAAAATTAAAATGGGTTTTTTCTTCGATAATTATTTTTTACTTCCGAAAACTGAAAAAAAAATAGTAAACTAAAAATCCATATCCGGTCTCTAAACTAAAAAAAAAAAAAAAAAAAAAAAAAAAAAATACGAAAAAAAATTTTCCCGGCTATTCCTAATATGCCGACACCTTCGTCAAATCTTTAATCTCGTGTGCCATCGGAAATCACGACGTTTCCGTATTCTCCGGAGGTCAAGACTAATTCCAGGCACGGAAACCGTTGATAAATCATTCACGCGCGCGCCCTCTCGCGTGTGAGAAAACGGGAATCTTCTTTTCTTTAATATATCACCGATAAAGATGATTTACCGATCTTCCCTCATACTGAAATCGTGGAAAATGACGAACAAGTCTTCTTAATCTAACCCTCTCTCCCCACTCCTCCTCCTTCCCGCCGAACCCATCACTATTACCACTACAACTGCAAAGATGATGGGATATGTTTTGCCAATACGAAATTTTGCGAGTGGATTATCGCCGCTCAGCAGCGGCCTCCAACATGGGAAGTAAATCCTGTTTAGCTTCACTTGCGTATTAGGCAAGTCTTATGGACGTAATACACTCTATAACTATATGTATAGATGTATATAGGTATAAGGTATGTATTTGTATACAGTTGTGGAACTAGACAACTAAGTAGAGAAGTTTGTTCGTTGATGAAGGATCGCATAGATGCGGCCCTGTTGTGGTGTCGCGTGCTTCTTCGTCCTCTTGTCCCTGAGAGGCCCCCCTTCCCCTCCGATGGAATCCACTTTGCGGTCGGTCCGTGTCGCCGGGGCAAGGTCAACGCCCAACAACTTTGAACATCTACAACCATCCCGTGGGCTTCTCTTCTCTTCGCAACTTCTGAGTTGCTTCCCTCCCCTTCCCCGTACGCTTTTACCCAACTAGAATAAACCATTCCGATGTAAGCGCGGTATTACGCGCGGACTCACGTAATACGAATTATTCAACCGGATTCGTGAAACGAAGTTGTACATTCCGCGTGGTGCGAAATTCCCGTATTGTTGCCAACATCAAGAAATTCGTCGGTATCAATTGAAAGACCGGATCCTTATTGGTGGTGCAGTTAACTTTGTAGCTAATTTAAGTTAACGTAAGTTAAGGGATCATTCTAGTGTGACGGTCCAGAAAATAGCTGATTCTCAAGATTTTTTTTTTCGATCGATAAAATATGTTTGTCAGTCTGATTTTTTTAATGTTGAATCAAAGTTCTCATAAAGAACAAAACATTTTTTTTTTTTTACATTTTTTTTTTTTGGGGTGAAAAATGGCTTATAAAAAAAATTGTCTTCCGACGGTGTACACTCTTCTAATCGTAAATATTATGTAAAACGAAATTTAATAAAAGATTATTAATCAGTATAAAAGCCGCTATCGAGTTGTGTGGGGTTTTTTTTTCGATCAAAATTGACAAAATGACGGCGATTTGAAAAAACGTATCGAATTTAGCCTTTTTTTCGATCTTTCTTCGTAAAAAAACAAAAAAGATTTCCTTTGTCTGTTTTCTAAGACTACGATGTGAAAGTTCTCCATTTTCTCTTAGTTATGCGGAATTTTCGTATCGTCTGTATTTAATATTTTTCAACCTCCCAATTTTAATATTGGAGGAAAAATTTTGATTGCCCTTTTCTCGGTCACGTCGGTTAATGAATGAACGAAACATATGATTGTCCAAGCCGTAGGATGCTACAAAGGAATTCGTGTAACAACTAAGTATCACACGATGGTTAAGAATCTTGAAGAGTTATTCCACTGGGGTGTGTAAGAAAAGAACGGCACGGAGAAACGATCACGAAGAGAATGGGGTTTATCCGCGCGTGTATAACGCGAGAGTGCGGCTGGGACCTGACGCGATTCGCCAAATAATTGATGCACGCTGAGAAGAGAGATCGCTGCTTCGCTATATCGTCTTCTTTTTCTCTCTTGCCGCACGTCTCTTCTGTAATGACCGGGTCTCTTTCCCGCTCATTCGCTTTTCTCTATCGCCCTTCGGAATCCTTTACTCCGTACGATCCTCAAGCACTTTTGGCTTCTCTTTGGCTTCTTTTAGCTTCACTTCGACGGAGTCGCACAGCAACGGCTCGCCAAAGCTACACGGAGATGCTCTGCGCTTTGGTTAAATTGGATACATCGCAAAAAATGCTGGACGACCCCCTTGAAACGATGAAGAGGCAAAGTCGAGAATAAAAGAGCCCGAGATAGTGTAACCCGCGTTTAGGATATCTCATCTTCTTCATCATCTTCTTCTTCTTCTTCTTCTTCTTCTTCATCATCATCTTCGTGTATGTATACTCGAGAGAAACGACTCATGTGGATGAGATGTACAGATATCGTGTTTGAAGCAAACGAGAGATGCATACGCGGAGAAACGATCGTGTAATCGTGATCGGGAGCACGCAATTCCGATACATACGTCTCGAGAGCAACCGACATCAACAACGATGAAGAACTCCGAGAGCATATGCTTTTCGTTCGATCTTTGCGATGTATTGTTGAATATTAAAAGCGGATGCTGTAATGAGAATTTTTCACGAGATCGGATTTTACGAAATTTAAAAAATGTTAAAAATATAAAGCCATTTAAAGAAATTATAGAAATCCGAAATTTTTTAAAAATTTAAAAATACGATGACAAGATAAAATTTTGGACCATTATATAATTATAATAATTATAAAATAATTATTTTAACCTAAAAGATATAAATGTGTTTTTCGTGTTTAAATAATTTTTCCAAAATTCAGCATCATTCGCTTAATTTCTTCGATCTATTTGTCTAATAGGATTAATTCTAAAAACAACTATTCATATACTGTAATATTCAATCGAAACCTAAAAAAATAATGAGCGGAAGTCTCACATTCATGAGATCACGAATAGTCGCGCGTATCGATTGCCCAGAAATAACTCTGATATTCCGGTATCCATCCCGCGCGGCCATTGAGATCTCCGAGTCTCCGTACTCGAGGAATCGATACTCGGCAGCATAAAATTGGCACTGTTCCAGCTCTCCGAACACTTCTTATCCCTTCTATCCCTGGAAGAAGAAGTTGGATTAAGTCTCCATCCACCCCCCACCTCCTTATCTCGAGACTATATTAAATCTCTTTCAACCTCTTCAACGCAGGGTGTCGCATCCCAAAGAGATTCGAAGCTCTTCGCAGTATTACATCCCATATAGCGTATATCCCGACGAAGGGGATTCCCCTCTTTCAACCCCATGCAGTTGTGCCAATCTGTCTACGAAAAAAAAAAAAAAAAAAAAAAAAAAAATTCCTACAACGTTGGCCTCTCATCCGCGGCTCGGGGAACATTGAGGATTTTATTGAAACTCATTCATATACGATGCACATTGTAGCGTGGGTCGAGGTGGTCGCGCAGCATCTATCGAGAGGAATCGAGGAGAAAGATAACAGAGACGGGGGCGCATAGGGGAAGGGGTCGGGGAGGGGGCAATAACGTGCCTGTAAATTCTGCTGCCGAGCTGAGCTTTGAGGTCGTAGCGCGCGCGCGCGTGCGTCCATCAGGAAGAGGTCCATCCAAGATACACACAGGGAGGCCTCTCCTACTCGCATCGAGCGAGATTGATGGTCATCACGATGGACCCTCCACGTCCATCATGCAAATACTCGCGCGCGAGGATTCAGGGGGGTTGGAGGGCAAAGAGAACGTTGCGCGCAGGACGAGAGAGAGACAGAGAAGTGCCTCCGAACCCACCGGTTGTACGGACAACGAATAGAACGACGCCTCGGCGGCCGTTATTGGAAAATCTGAGGCCACGGCGTTGCTTCCCATGTACCACATAAGATAATGACGTATCATCCAGGCCGTTACAAACCAATAACCCTCACGAGATACGTGCGTCTTATTCAACGGGGGCCCCGGGTACATAAAGAACCCTTTTCATCCGCATCACCGGTAGCTTCCCCCCCCCCCCCCTCCTCCACCCCTTCACTGCCTCTTTTGCAGCATTGGGCGCAAAGGAATACATAGATGTATCATTCGATCGCGCGTATATGACTGTTTCCTACTTAACGTCACGGTAACATGCCTAAACGAATCTCTCGAGGCTCTTGATATGCGTGGAGAAATAAGTACGAGGAAAAATTGATGGGTTCGTAACGTTATTGACCCTCTTTCCTCGTTGCCGGGAGATTCTTATACGATGTTTTTATTACGAAAGATTCAATTTCATAAAGTCTCAGTGACTGTGTCTCATGTCTTCGTGATTTTATTTATTGCCCTTATTAATGGATTCCTTCGTATAAAAAATCGACACTAAAATCGAAATTTATCGTTTCGAACGAATTGACGATCCATCGTATCGGATTTTTTTTTTTCGGCTAAAGTTACTCCGAATAAAAAATATCTCGGTGTATCGTCTCGAGAGCGAAAATCGCTGGACATTTTTGCGAAGATTGCTTTACATTCAGCCTTCGATGTTGCAATCGATGAGTGTATCATGAACTCGGGAGCGCGCGCACGCGGTGTGTCGTCGAAGAGCGAGCGACCCCGGCAATCTAAATGAGTGCAGAGGCAACTCGCATGGGTGTGTACGGTGTGTGTCGCGATCGTGGAAAGGAGAATCCCGCGCGGTCCGACTTGTCATGCGGAGCCCGTGAGCTCGTAGCTTCACGCGTGACTTGCCCGCAGGGGTCTCCGGTCATTCTCGGTTGTGTGTGTGCGCGTGCGTGTATGTCCCGATCATCGTGGCGCGCACGGAATCCCCGGCGTCACCGTGCTGCCTTGTTTGCTTCGCTCGCGACTCGCTCGCACGCACGCTCCCTCGTGAGAACCGCGCTCGTGCCTCCCTGCGCTCACTACGTTAATACTTGCATTACATATAAACTATATATGCACACATATATATATGTATTTACAAAGTTACACATCGCAAGGTACAACGCAAAAAAAAAAGATCGAAAAAAACGAAAAAAAGAGACGATTTGCACTCCTTCTGGAGCGTATTGGCGCCACCACGGGCGCCTACGACTTGGCTCGATGCACAAAAATGCCTCCCACTCGTACATTATTCTCTTCGTTTACTGACGCTGGACGAGATTCCACCCTCCGGCTATAAGCTGTACGATAACAAGCTGCGTGTCGCAAATATTGCTTCAAGGAGTTTCGGATGATATGACTTTTTTTTTTAGATAAATTGACGATCAAAACATCTTTTTTTTTATTATTCTTCGAAACTGAAATGTTGCAAGGGTATCTTTTTTTTCAATTGGGGCTTGAAAACTATTCTTAATTTCATTGATCCCTCGATGATATCGAAATCGAAATATGAAAAAAAAACTCGGAGTTTCGATTTTGAGAATTCATTTAAATAATGATAATAACTAAATTGACTACCAATTGATTTTTTATTAATGGATGTTCGACGAAATTTATTACTTCGTAATAATATTAATTTCGTAGTGTCAAAATTTGGTGAAATTGGTAACTTTTATTTTTTTAAACAATTCACTGAACAATAATTAATTTTATGAGATTAACATTTTTGTAGATAATTTCTTTTTTAACTTAATTTTTTTTTCAACGTTGGCATAGAGATCGGTAAAATCATTGGATGCTGCGAAGATGCAGAAGAGATTTTCTTCTCGTTCCTCGAGGGCCGACACCCCCGCGCGGTCGTGGGAGGCTTTTGATTCACTGGAGTATTGTCTCCGCGGCGTAACGATACGCATACAATGGCAGAAACAAACCGATGCGAATCTAATCAATGACTTATGGCTCTACCAATAAGCCTCTTCGCCGGCGCCTGGTCTCTTCGCATTTAATAATTTGTCGTTTAATTCACATTTTTCTTTATTGATCCTCGTAGAAATATGTATTTTTAAGATATTATCTTTCTTAATTTCTAAATACTTCATCATCATTATATGACTCGATAAAAAATGCCGTAAGAACACGGAATTTAGGAAACAATTTATTGACCCGAAAAAAATGTTGTGATTTTTTTTACTTTTTACTTTTATGAATTGTAATTTTTGAATTTACAATTAAAAATGTTTTTTTTTGCAATTCAAATTCTCGTAAAATATAATTTACGGCTGAAAGAAAAAAATAAGGATTTTAATTGACGTTTTTTTCGTCGAACCTAAATCAATTTTGCTTTTTTGCTTTTGTCGAATTGAAAGTCCTTTTTTTCGTTCTTGCAGAACTGAGAGAATGAAGGGAGTGAATAAATAAACTCAATTATATTGAGCTGTGAATGTCGAAATAATGCGTTCAGCGTACGAGCGACCGGGTGATAATGGATCCTCCGAGTTACGACCACTCGCCTGTGTGGTCCCAAATTATTCGCTCTCGGCATCCGTCGGCTAGTCGGCTCTTTCGTACTTGCGAGCTAATGTGTATAGTAATAAAAAAAGAGGATTGCTCGTAGGCCTGTGTTCGTGTACGCGCGAGAGCCAGAGGGCTCTCGAAGCACATTTGCCAGACGAAAATCGTGTTAACACGAGGCCACCCTTCGATTTATTACTATACGAAACTCCCCGCGTGGCGTCGAGAGGAGTCAGAGATAGGAAAAAAAAATCAATTTTTTTTCTGTTCATATAACTCTCCGAGTCAGTACGCACCGAGGGCCCTTCAAGCAGCATCCAGATCCTCTTCGATGTGGAAAAAAAAAAGAATCCTGAATGTAAAATTCATAAAAAAAAGTGTAATGCGTACAAAAATTGAAATTATTATTAATTCACATCAAACATAAGTGAATAATAAACATTAAAATAAGTCGTAATATATTATCAAATAAAACAATTCATTATTGGCAATAAATAAAAAAACAAGTAAAAGATAAATGTGTAATTATTGAAAAATACTATATCATTATTTTTTTTATTTTAATACTATTACTATTACGATTATCACAATTACTAGTTTTTTTTTTAATTATGGTTTTTTTTTTCGTTTTTGAGTATTTTTTGTAACACATCCACAAAAGTCCCCTTTTTCGTGCCTTAAAATTGGCAAAAGTGGCGCATTTCAGTATGGTATGCCAAAAAAATAACGCGCATACGCAAATCGGCTACTTTTTTATTTATAACACGCTAGTTACTTTTTTTTTCACGTATTTATTACGAGCTAGTGATTTTTCTTTGAATTTTTGTTTTTGTACATTTTTTACAAAAAAATATTGTGTGATACACACGCAAAAAGTACTATATCGATCGTATTAATTGCAATAGGAACTTGTTGAAGAAATGTACTTGCCTACCCTCGCGGCGATGGCCTTTTAATATTCTCGTATATTCTTCAAACCTTGTGTAATAAAAAAAAATTTTAAGGTTTTTACAACCCGTTCTATACGCTCTCTCTTGCTCTCGGTCTTTCTTAATGAAGGTATGTTATAATACTCGCGATAATGAGATAATGAGTAATAAAAACTAAATTGCTGGGAGACTTCCTCAGTGCTCTGGCCCGGCGCCAATTTCCCTCGCGATCAACGAACCCTCTCGCCGTTGCTGAACTTCAACACCGTCTTCGTATATTCATCTCCTTCCGCGAAACCAAATTTTTCTCGTTCAATGACGAAACGTGACGTCGGAACGTGACTGAAACTTCACTCCTCAATAATGCAGAGCGCTTCTTTAAAAAAAAAAAAACAACAACAACAAAAAAACGAATGGAAGATATTTGTTACAGAACCGAATGAGATCCATAACATTTTCGAGAGACATTCGAATCAGACCATTCGACTCATCTTTTTTCCCAATTTCTTTTATGAACCTTTTTTTTTTGTAATTAACCAACTTTTCCAAACAAAAAAAAAGTCTTCATACGAATATTGCTTATACAGTGAAACCTTCATAGATACATAGCAATGTAAAACAAAAAAGCTAAAACACAAGCACATCGGATGACGTCACTTGACGGAATATGTTATCGGACCATAACTTCGAAAATATGTTGTCACACGTTCGAAATAAATAATGATGAATGGAATAAAATGGTACATCGCATTTTGACTTTCGCCACAATCTAATTTTTATTAAATGCAACCACGAGGCACACTTTTATACAATAAAAGTTTACAATGTTGACATTGATATATACAAATCAATTTAAAACGATTGGTCGCGTTGTCCTTACTTTGTGATGATATCGATAAATCATTATTTCAGCAATAAAAGTTATAATAGCACATCCCAGACCGATTCCATAAATAACGAAAGCGAAGCATAAATTGTCGAAAGTCATGATCTCGGGTTCTTCAAGGATCTCCTCAGAGTTGCGTTCGCTTAATATCACATCATATACCAGCCTCTCAAAATCCTGATGAAACTTACCGGCAATTGCGATTCCTAAAAATGTTCTAAGTTTCTCTTCCAAGTGCCATTGCCATGGGATCATGGTAGTAACATGTCGGCTAAAAATGCAATGGCCACTTATATATAAATCGAAATCCATAGCTTCATTTCTATAATCATTGCTCCAGACTACACAAGCAGCTAAGGGGTCGTCTGTAACGTTTTTTATGCAATTTTGGTGGATAGAAGGCGCAATGAGACGATCTTTAAAGACAGGATCATCAAAGTAATGGAAAGTGTCCGCCGGGGTATAAACGGTGTAACCGAAATCCGCCAGGTCCTTTATTGTATTGACTTGTCTATCAGGGGTATCGTGTGTCAATAAAGCAGCTAAATTGCCAGTAAAAATCCCCTGCATGGTTATTACAAAAAATAATAGACATCCCAGATAAATACGCGCTGCTACATCCGACGGTTCTGCTGTAATACCACAATTACAAATTAGACGACAAACATTCATCAATCCTGTCATCAGCTGCTGATGTAGAAGATATTTAAAGATTATCAGGGTAATGAAACAAACAATGCCATTTCCAATCCACGAATAGCTATCTATGACAGAATATATCTTATGCAGTTGCGACTTGTTACCGCGAAACTGGGATATTAAGCTGGTGCATGATTCTCCATGTACCGGGGTATGAGTTCTATAAGCCATCGATCCTTCCAATAGATACGGGTCGTTGACAATGCCTTCAATATGAATCGGTAGATTCGCAGTTTTTCCAGTCTTAACCCACACATATTCTCTAGTTGCATTTATGTAACTAATAAAGTGACCAATAAAATGAGATCCTCTTTTCGATTGAAGCCAATGGGCATTTTTTGTCGTGTTTCCTTCCAGGTTTTCGAAACAATCCAGTCCAGGGTGACACTGTGATACCGTATGTATCGTCGAACCGCCCAAATCGTGAGTTTTGTCGAAATAAAGATTGTTACACATTTCCTCATTTTCGGAATATTCTCGCCAGAAATATGACAGGTAATTCTTCTCAAAAGATGGTTTTATAGACGTCTCTAACAACCACGGTTCGGGTGCCCAATTTGTAAACTGATTTAAACTAAGTACCGCTATTCCCGTCGTACGATCGTGACACATCAAGATCGCATTCAGATATCCGTCACTGTTAGCATCGTACTGTTGTACCGCGAATATCGCAGGCGTTACAGAAAGATGCATTTTGCAATAGCGGAGGTATGCAGGCGACGCATGAGGCGCGATCGCCGAAATCGAGCGCCTCGCGAGCGATTGAGCAATCGACGCATCGTGCGCGCGACTCTCAATCGCGGTCAAGTAATACAACGCGTCAGCAGTTAGTGTAGCACGGAGTCTCCAAATTCTTGGACAGAATCTGGAGCGGTAAATAATAAACAGCAGTCAACGAAAAGCGACGAATGTCGTAATATATCCGATGGTCATTATTACCGAATATTGTAATAATGCTTCGTCATCGGAATTATGTTGACAAGCTCGTCCGTATATATTGGTACGAGCGCGAGCATCAGACAGTCTGGTATTGACTCGTGATACAGGGGGTCCGAATTGACTCCTGAAACTGTGCGTCTGGTCCAGGGGATTCGAGCAAGGAATCCGAGTTACAAGTTTTATACGCGATAGCGGGTCGAACCCGAGTTCTATCGCAGAGTGAGTTATATCGTAAAGTGAAATAGTGAATTGTTCAGTGGGCTATACTGCTCACACGAATTGTATTTGATTGTAAAACTGTTCTGTTGTTTTATCTCTTTTAATAAATATCATTTTTTACAACGTTCGGTGATTCTCACTGGAGTTCTAACTCCCGACTGGTACAATCCCTTTTATTAATTCGGGTTAAAATCCCAACCTTCGAGCACGGACTGATCAACCGGGTTTCGGGGGTACAACATTGGTGGCAGCGGTGGGATACCAGAGTGAGACCACGAACCGTATCGAGTAGTGAGCTGCTGTACGTGAACATCAGAACAGACTTTGCAGGTTCTATGAGACAGTTAGAGTCGGGCAAAGGAGCGGGATACGAGGACGTTGCCGAGCAAAGGGACGTCAAGGCGACAGGAGCATCGCCGTGCACAGACCGTCACCAGGGGATCGACGGGGGACCAGACGTGTGGGAGGGTAACTGCAGCCCCTCCTAGAGGCGTCGCCGAGTAAAGGGACGTATACAGTTTCGAAAGGAAGCCACATGAGCGGGCGAGGAACGCCTGAAGGGCAACGTGAGGAACCGGAAACACAGGGACATTCAGCGTCCATAGAAGAGGACGAACGGACAGCGGCAGGGCTGGAATTGGCATTGGCCGAAATCACGCAGGTTGCGAGAGAAAATCTGACAGCACAGTCGCCGGAGCGTGAAGCAGGTGGTGAAGAGCGTTCACCAAATCCACTGTACGGGGTAAATTTGCAGCGTGGCGCCGCGTTTGACGATCTTGGTGACGTAGACGAGAGTTTGTTCGAACCGAGAGGCGCAATGGCGAATACCGATCCTCAACTTGTGGCACATACCCCCCAAATGGTGAGCGAGGAGGTTGAGCGTATGCGAATGGACTTCCTCAGCACCCACGGTAGGGGGCGTGCGAGCATCTTCGGGAACAATCGGGGACGGAATTGGACAGCCACCTTCAGGGACGAATCGAGAGGACAACCACCAGCAGGACAGAACGATGTAGAGGTACGACGTACCCTGTTCGATGACATACCAGAAACTGCGGGATTAAGCAGCACGGTAGTACCGGCGGCAGCAGCAGCTGCGGCGGGGGAGGAGAACGTGGAAGCCGGCGAAGGGCAGGTGAACCTCCAGGAGCTGGTAGCACGGGAGGTAGAACGGAGACTCGAAGCTCTGCTGCCACCGCCGCCACTCCCGCAAGCACCGCGTGCTTCACTGTACCCGGGGGAAGGCACAGATAGAGGGCGCGTATACCTTGATATAGGTTTAGCGCTCAGGAGTATTCCAGAATTCAACGGGAGCGATGCGGGGGAGTTGGATGGATTTTTGCAGGCCTGTGAATCGGTTTGGGGTTTGATAAAACCCCTGGAGCGACCGATACTTCTTACTCTCTTGCGAAGTGGGAAAATCAGAGGTCGAGCAACTCGGGAGCTAAGGCACAAGACTATTACAACATTCAAGGAGCTCAAAAAGGAGATGGAATCACTCTACGCGCAGCGTAAGTCGCTAACTGCTTTGCAATACGAATTCAGTCAGTTACGACAGGCGCCGAAGGAAGCGGTATCAACATATGCTACACGGGTCGAGAAGCTGACGGTGGAAATGGTGGAAAAACTCTGCGAAGGCGAGGATCCGCACGGATCTCGATATATAGAGAGGGCAACGAGGAGAAGTGCTCAGAGCGCATTCGAGAACGGGCTCAGCAGGGAAATACAACTGATCGTGCGTTCACGAAACTACGGCAGCCTACACGACTCCGTGGTTGGAGCACTCGAGGTAGAGAAGATGGTAGGGTCAAGAGGGAGCAAGAATAGCTCTAACGGGGAGCAATCCCGAGCCTCTATGGATGCAGGGGAATCATCTCCAAGAAAATGTTATAGTTGTGGAGAAGCTGGACACATTGCGCGCGAGTGTCCCGGGGACACTCGTACGAGGAAATCCGGACGGCAAAGTCTTCCCATGCCAGGACCGGGCAAAGAAGTAAACTACGTGAAACTGACGTGCAATTACTGTGGGAGCCTAGGGCATCTCTGGAAGGCATGTCGATTGAGACAACGGCACATGGCTGAAAAGAAAACTGCATCGGAGGGGCAGCAAGACGAAGAGGAACCGAAGGAAAAGAAAAAGTACAAAACAGTGAGGGATTTTTTGGGCGACCGGTGTGACGATAAGCTAGTAGAATCGGGCGCGGGGAACCAGACGCGAGAGGTGTGGGGCGTTAGGGCAATATACGGCCAGGGCAGCGGGGAGAGATCCTGAAGACGCAGCAGTGGGAATTTCCCCACCTCCCTCGCGACGGCGGGCAACAAAGTTCATTTCTGGGACTAGCCGAGGGTTGACGTCGGCCATTACGGGGTTCCACGGGGATAAAAACAACGCCGTCTACACACTTTCCCGACGAGGGCAGAAGAAGGCCCAGAACCGAAGCTGAAGCGATGGAGGGCAAGGTTGTCCGAATACGAGTTCAGTAGAACATGCAGATCCGAGGAACAAAGTGCGCGTATCGACGCAACGAGACGGCTGCCAGCAGCCGTGCGCTCTCGAGCGCACCAGGCAGAGGATAACTCCCCTGGTATCGGAGCAAAAGATACGGCGAAAAATACAGAGGTGATGTGGCAAGAGCGAGAGAAGCAACGTCGAAGACGACGTGGGACACACGGACGACGAAGGCAATGATCGCCGTAGTGACGAAACGACGAACGAAGCAAAACCATAAACATAAGCGAGACTTTTTTAGTTAAGAGAAACGGGGATGATACGTGAGAAGATTCCGTGAATCTTCTATAAACCGTTCGAATCTTGCATATTGAAATTTGCATTGAAAATTCTGCGTAGTGATTTCAATAGATATTTTAATTCAGTGGGAACTCGAGAAAAGTAAAAACAATTAAATTCTACTAAGGGTCGTTAAACATTAGAATTCAGGAAATTCCGGGGTAATAAAAAAAAAAAAAAAAAATTGCTGAGTCTACTTCTTCTAAACTTTGTTGAATATTCCAATTTTATCGAGAAATTGAATGATACAAAATAATCGGATTTTATTTTGGGTTGAGTCTCTTATATTCGACGAATATTTTTGAATTTTGGGGAAACGTAAAAATTCTGCAGATTATTCAATTAATCATCGGGAAAGGCAAACGGCAAACCGAATACAGGGAAATTTGGAAAATTGTAACGATAAATTGCGTAGCAAACGCCAGATATTCGAGCTCTTGAGAACTACACTTTATTATACTATATTGAGTACTTGGATTCGGTAGCTCGCCGGAGACGAGCGAAAAGAAATCTGTCGATTTCTTTTCTTTTAGGGGGGGAGGTATGTTGTACCGCGAATATCGCAGGCGTTACAGAAAGATGCATTTTGCAATAGCGGAGGTATGCAGGCGACGCATGAGGCGCGATCGCCGAAATCGAGCGCCTCGCGAGCGATTGAGCAATCGACGCATCGTGCGCGCGACTCTCAATCGCGGTCAAGTAATACAACGCGTCAGCAGTTAGTGTAGCACGGAGTCTCCAAATTCTTGGACAGAATCTGGAGCGGTAAATAATAAACAGCAGTCAACGAAAAGCGACGAATGTCGTAATATATCCGATGGTCATTATTACCGAATATTGTAATAATGCTTCGTCATCGGAATTATGTTGACAAGCTCGTCCGTATATATTGGTACGAGCGCGAGCATCAGACAGTCTGGTATTGACTCGTGATACAGGGGGTCCGAATTGACTCCTGAAACTGTGCGTCTGGTCCAGGGGATTCGAGCAAGGAATCCGAGTTACAAGTTTTATACGCGATAGCGGGTCGAACCCGAGTTCTATCGAAGAGTGAGTTATATCGTAAAGTGAAATAGTGAATTGTTCAGTGGGCTATACTGCTCACACGAATTGTATTTGATTGTAAAACTGTTCTGTTGTTTTATCTCTTTTAATAAATATCATTTTTTACAACGTTCGGTGATTCTCACTGGAGTTCTAACTCCCGACTGGTACAATCCCTTTTATTAATTCGGGTTAAAATCCCAACCTTCGAGCACGGACTGATCAACCGGGTTTCGGGGGTACAACAGTACAACAGTTGCAAAACAGCAAATCGATTGCAGGCTGCGTCCTTATTTTTGGGAGACGCGCCGAGTATAAGAAAGTAAACGTCACGATTGTAGTACGGAGAGTTTTTGAATATCGTTAGCAATTCCGCGAATACTTTATGTTCCGTGACCATTGTTACGACGATATGCACTTTATGCTGTCTATTTATAATTCTTTCCTTCCACTTTGCTTTATATCGATCATCCGAATAATAAACATTATTCTTCACCGTTTTCTTAATGTCCAACAACACTAATGAAAATTGGTGCGAAGATAGTTTTTTAATAAAATTCCAACTGACATCTCCAAGAATTACGATCGTCTTGTCGTAGTTTCCGTAGCAAGTTGTTATAATTCGTATCTGCGACCAATTGAAATATCAAAAAAAAATTCGTTTCGTTTGCAAAGAAAGTATTTGTATGGAAACAATTAACTTACAGATGCATTTTCGAATTGCGCTATGACATCGGTATCGGTTGGGATGATCATCATTTTAGAACAACACGTGTCTCCAACCAAAGCCACGAACACAAGGACGAGTTTGATGAGCTGCATGTTTAATTTTTTTGCACACGACCAACCGTATTATGGTCAATTGGCAGCTACCTCGATGCAGCGACTGCAAGTTTCAGTGTCTTAATGCTTGTCGATAACGTATGAAAGCGCTCTTATAAAATCCCCACACGCTATACTACTGTAAAGCGCAGTTGTGCGAAGATAAGCTATCGATACTGTTCGATGGATAACTCGTCACGTATTCATATATTGAAAAATTGACTTACCCTTTCGAAACCTTCGACATATTTTTTGGTAACTATTTAGAATTGGGGCTTTTCCCAAATTGCGCGTAAAAATTTTTTTCTTGTTACCAAACGTTGTGTTTCATCGTATAGTTGAAGATTCAGGTGGGGGAGGTGGGAAAATACAAGAATAAACGCGTTAAAAATCAAAAAAACCTTAATAAACTGAAAAAATGTAAGAAATAAAAGAAAAAATTATTTAAAAACTAAAAAAAATTATTTACTTTATATTTCCCTTCGAGAAAATGTTTCTTTGATTTTAGAGTTAAAGAGTTACAAGGGGGAGGCCGGAAAAAAAATTGTAAACATATTTTTAAACGTCTACAACATCATAATGAGTTCGTTCGGCACTGCAATTCCAATGATTGACGATAACAACAAGAATAAACCAAAACTTGTAATCGTAATAGTCGGTGCACTATCATAGTAATAGTTGCAGTTCGTTGCAGTTGATGTAATTGGTACAGATGTTGCAATTGTTGCATTTGTTACTGTGTTTAGTGTTTTCACTGTTGCTGTTATTTCTGTTGTTATTGTTGTTGTTAGTGATGTTATTTATGTTGTTATTGTTGTTATTGTTGTTAATGATGTTATTATTGTTGTTGTTATTGTTATATATGTTGTTATTGTTGTTAAAAATTTCGTTCCGGGGTCCAGGGGCTTCGCCCCTGGACCCCGGAACGCCTCGGACCCCCCCCCCCCCCCCCCCCCCCCCCCCGGGTTGCAGATCCCGTTCTTCAAATGATGAGTAAGCGATCTTGTGGCACTCATGTGAATCGATATTTTCCGGGTGACCGATTTCCTTACATTCGACCACAGTCACGTGCCAGTTCGGAATAGTTAATATTACAGCATTAGAATTTATTTTTTTTCCTAACTGCGCTGTAATAGCTACAGTTCTCGCGTGTGAATAGAGTTGAATTCCGAGAATTTTTGTCCAGCAAGCAGTGCGCATGCGCAGTAGTATCCATTGCTCTCTAGGAGCGTAGGGATTTCTCACCGCATGGACTGTGACATATTTCTGGATTCCGTCTACTTCGTGAGCTGAAACCGTACAGCCACTGGGCCGCCTACTTGTTTAACGAGCGACAATAATAGCGGGCATCTAAGAGAGCAATAATGAAGAAGAAATCCTGTGTACACCTCCAGAATTAACAAAAGCAGCTGCCCAACTGCGCAATCAAGTAATCGGTGAAAACAAACTGATCGGCATGCCAAAGAAATTGTGGGATTTCTGAAACTCCTTAATTCAGAGCTGTACACAGGCTACTCTTATCGAAACCATCCAAAATTCCAAATATTAGATAAATGCAATAACAAGGAAAGCTCGGTAAGAATCATTTCATCAATAACTTGTAAAATTATTAATGACGAAGATTGCTCTGGAACGTCTCTCGATTAAAAAAATCAAAGATTGTCTTTGCGACTGTCCGTCTGCCTGTCTGTTTGCAATTTTCTGTCTGTCTGCCCGTCTGTTTAGAACTGTTTGTCTATCTGCCTGTCTGTCTCTCTTGGTCTGTGTAACCTGTTGCGATATTACGTAGAACTTCGTGAAATAAATTACTTGTCTCCCGTGATCGAAATAATAATGAACACTTCAAACTATATTCGATTCCTATTTCATATAATAACAATATTTCTATTGTTCAGTGGGGGGGCTTCGCCCCCCCAACCCCCCACCGGGGCTTCGCCCCTGGACCCCACCGGGGCTTCGCCCCTGGACCCCACCGGGGCTTCGCCCCTGGACCCCACCGGGGCTTCGCCCCTGGACCCCACCGGGGCTTCGCCCCTGGACCCCACCGGGGCTCCGCCCCTGGACCCCGGCGCCCCCCCACAGCCGTGCAGTTAAGGGCGTTTCGGTACTTTGGGGTTGTATGACCCGAAGTGAGGGTCGGAATAACACTAACGGTTGTTGTGTGCATTCCTCGCTCCCCTCCGGTCCGCTCGGAATAGCGGCTGGTGGGTGGGCTCCGCTCGCTGCGCTCGCTCCGCGTTAAAGGTTGTAATCACCTAGGGTAGAACCGTCAAAAATGAATAGAATATTCACGCAAATAGTATCACTTTCGTCCGGTTCTTCGAGGTGACATGATGGTTACGGCTTTTTTTTCCCATCGCGACGATTGAAGGTGCAGTGCGGTCATTTTGACCGCCCCCCCCCTCTCACATTTATGTAGTGTTGTTGATTTGGGACTATATGACCCGAAGTTTGAGTCGGAATAACACAACAACTTGTTGTGTATATTTTTTTTGGTAGTGGGGGGGCTTCGCCCCCCCAACCCCCCACCGGGGCTGCGCCCCTGGACCCCCTCGCCCCCTCCCGCCGCATACTCAATGTCGTGTTCCTGCTTTGCGGCCTTTCATGACCTGAAGTGCGGACGGAGTGACGCAACACTTTGTTGTGTACCTTACAACTTGAAATTGCAGAAAAATTTGAAATACCATTAGTTACGATTAGTTAAGTGTTGAAAACACAAAAAGTTCGCTGAATTTCGTGCAAACCCAATATTTGGTAATCATTTCGCCGTGAGCTCAACGTTAGAGAAACAAAATTGAAATTTTAGCAAAAACAAACAAAAACTGAATTGAAATTGAAAGATTGTCAAAAAAAAACAAAAACTGAATTGAAATTGAAAGATTGTCAAAAAAAAAAAAAAATTGAATGTATTAAAGTTAACATTTTGTTACAAACATTAAAACACTAAGAGAAAGCAAAGCAGGCAAGAAATATTGCAATTACATGAAAGTGCGTATGAAAGTATGCATTAGTACGTTAAAAGCATATTTGTTGGCCCTGAAAAGGGCCGTTTTTGTATCTTTCCGAAAACGAACTCTTCATCGTTCACGCATCGGTCGAAGTTCCGGCTGTCTCCTCTCGTCGATTCACCTCGTTATCGAGCGCGATAATCTCGAAGATTCTGTGAAACCGTTCGGTATGGTCCGGATACTTCCTCTTGAAAAAAAACTCTGCCACGTATCCGTCCATATGAGGCTCGACGCGTCCGAATCGCGGAATGTTCGAACGAACTTCTCGCCAGGTGCGCTCGATATTCTGCGTGTGCGCGCCGGTATCGGGATCCACGAAATTATACGTGTGATTCACGCTTAGATGCTGGAAGCCCTCGTTGTCTAAGCAGTTGTACGCTTTCCAACAATCGGACATAATCGTAGTTCCCGGCAAAATGTTTTTTTTTATGACTTCCAGTAACGTCGCAGTCGATCGATCGGGGACCGGAACGACGAAGAGATCTCGTGATCCTCGCTCGAATCCGCCGAAAAACCACTGACCTTCAATGACTCTTCCCCGATTATATTTTCTTTTTCCAAACTTCGCTTCGTCGATTTCCACAACTCGATCAGGCCCGCCGATTGGCTTCGAGTTGACAATGCACCACGTGACGAGAGCTTCCCGGATAAAATTCGACCAGTCGACAACGGTTGTCGAACTCATGCCGAGTTCTCTCTCCAGAAATTCTTGGCGCGGCGGTTTCAACGAAACAAAATACCCGATGAATGTACACGCGTCTTCCAAAGAAATGTTCGAATTTTCGAACCACGTGCCTTTGCGAAGGGTTTCTTTGAACGCGCACCGAACGATTTGCACTTTGTGCCCTTTCTTCACTTTATTTTTTTTTTGACACCTCCACTTTTGCTCCTGCTCGTTATATTTCGCCGCACTTCCGCAACTCGAACATGTTACCGAAGTCTTGATGACATTATGCTTCTTCAAGAAATTCGCCAACTTTTGTCGATCCGCGCAAATTAACAAAAACTCTCTGAGTTTCAGAACGCAATTTTCGCAGCTCATTTTCGCGACCGATGCGTGTGTGTCGACGTAACGTAAACTAAGAATTTTTTTACGTGCGAGATCGGGTGGGAGGAAGAGGGGTCCGCGAATTAATTCTGGGAATCGGAACAGTTTCACGGATTTCCATCTCAGGGGAGGGCGGGGCGTAATGGATTTTTCCCGGTAAGACAGCGAGCGTTAAAATCTTAGAATTAACGTACGTTTTGCCTTATAAGGCAATAGTGCAAAGCAGCGAAGGCGAGCGGGCACGTTTTTTTCTGAGTAAAGTAACGAACAACGAATTCTGAGAATATCGAAAATTAATTTGGCGATATTTCTCTTGATTTTTTTTTATCATTTTCGCGAGGAGAAAAAGGCTTAACGGCCGGGCTCGTCGAGGGTAGAGTCGGCAAGGAGCGCAGGAGAGCCTCGAATATATATTTTTTTTTCCAATTTTACAAAGATATTTATTTAAAAAAAATTTTTTAATCGTTGCTTATTTATTTATTTATTTTTTATGTTTAATTAGGTTTTTTAGGTTTTTTAATTAGTTATCGTCATTTTTTCATGCTTCCCCCACATGATTCTTCAAGTTTACGATAAACTGCATCGGTTTTTACCAAAAAAAAAATTTTTTCATGCAAATTCGGAAAAGCCCCAATTCTAAATAATTACCAAATACAATTTCCAAGAAAGTACTGATAATCATGTGTTACATTTTATATGAAAAAATGTCAGGAAAAAAAAATTTTTAAATAAAAATTTTAAACTATTAAAAAATGTAAAAATGTTAATTTTTTTCTTTGCATAAACTTTACTAAATCGAATAAATAAAAAAACATTGGATAGAAGAAATTTTTTTTGCGAAACTACCCATAGCGCATCATGTTTATTGGTTCTAAAATGATGGAATTAATTTCATTAGCCCGTATTTTCCGAAAAACTATAATTTTCCTCGACTTAAATTTTCAGAAACAAAGTAACTAAAATATAACTGAATAAACAAGTGAAACATTTATAACATATAACATAAACAATTTGTTACAAAACGGTATTCATAGCAGTACTCATTTATAAAGAAGGTAATCATTTCGGAAATATTGTGGATATGAAATTTGTGGTTAGGAACGTTTAAGAAGCTTTGCAGATACGAAAGGATAATAAAAAAGCAGTATGAAAGTTTTTAATTCTCAGGATTTTTCTAGTAAATCCGAAAATTGTAGGGATCGAAGAATCGAACAAAGTTCTCACAACGCACCAGTAAAAAAATAAAAAAATAAAAAGGAAAGAAAACTTAGTCGAAAAAGTTGAAAGAGTGAAAAGAGTTTCAATACCGCGAGGCATACTGCGCGACAAGAAATGCGTTATCAAGTGTTCGAACGCGCGCGGTAGGCGCGCGGTAACGGTTCGCTACCTTTTGACTATAAAAAGTTGCAAAGCCTCTCTTCTCAAAGCATAGGCTCTCTTTCTCTCCCTCATAGTCATTTCTCTCTTTCGTTCTCTTTCCTCTCTTTCTCTCACTCTACTCGTGTTCGTCGTGAATTTGCCGTTCACTGTCGGCTATCTTCCGCGGGCTGCAATCGCCTCCCGACTTACAGCAGCAGCCAATACGCGGAGACTGTATCGATGCGAATAAGTACCGACCTGTACGCGCGAGTGTTAGAACTCTCCGAGGACGCGGAGACGTATATACGTTTACCTTCTGCACGCCTGTTGCACCCAACCAACTTGCGGCAAGTCAATGTAACGGACTTAACGTCAGTGTCAACGCGTTTGCAGCAACCAAACCCGACGTAACACCGAAATTTACTCGTATTCTCCATTCGATCACAAAAGGTCAATCGGTTTAATGCAAAAAAATTAAAAATATTCACCATTTTTTTTTTAAGTCTTTCATACCAATTCGTAAGGTAAGTATTCGGAGATTTTTATTCGGTGCGTTCTATTGTTTCTGCTTTCAATAAAAAAATTAATTATTCAATTTATTGCAATTAATTTGACACTAAAAGGCATCGACTGTATGCCAAACAAAATTCGATAAAATTTAAATGTAGAAATATTTAATTTTGTTAAATTATTTAAGGTTTCAATTTAAGTTAGAAAAATACCGCGGTAAACGTTCACTCGAAATTATTTATCGTCGCAGGTTAATAAAGCGTTCAGGTAGGCATCTTCAACATCTCTTCTTTTTATTGTATTAATAATTAAAGTGGTAACACTATAATAATAATCATAATAATCATAATAATAATAATAATTAATATGTATAGTATAGCGACAAACATCGCGGGCATTTGTTTAACATTTGATTGCAATCATTAATTTTTATTCAGGCTATCGGCGCCGTTTTCGTCACGAAATATCGTATATTTTTTTATTTTTTTTGTTTTATTTTTTCCTTTAATATAAAAAAGAGAGAAAAAAAAGTAAAGAAATCTCTCCGGGGGACTGTCGAGCGGAAATATTAGAATTGAATATAAATGTATCGGTGGATAAATATTGAGAAGTGTTGAAATTTTAGGTTTGGGTGAGTAACATTTTTTTAAGGTGTTTTTTTTTTTTTTTGTAATTAAGGTAAAAACGTCGTTTTTCTTACATCCAACAATTATTCTCAGTCGTCGCGAGATCAGAGTTGGAGATTATTTAGTTTTTTTTTTTTTTTACTTTTAGATATTTATAGATAATATCTTAGAAGGTACTGAAAACAACGATGGTTTTTTTTTTCTTCTTTTTTTAACGACGTTGGCGCAAGTGTCGAATATAATTCAGATAGTAAAATTGAGCTAACGGGTAAAAATAGCTTAAATTATTTAAGACTCTTGTACTCGCGAATTATTTCTCGCATTCACACTTTCACGACAATAATCTAAAAGATGGGTCTTCGTTATTTAAGTAACTAATTTCATTTGTTTTTTCTCTACTATCGCCTTTTTGTTTGTATCATTAGTTTTATTTTATTATTATTATTATTTGTTTTTTGAGAAAAATAGGAATACGTTTCGTTTCTCAGGCGGCAAACAGTTTGTTTGGTTTTTTTTGTCGAGAAGCGCACGTCGAATGACCACTGGAATATTTAGAGATGTGACATTATTTCTTTTTTCTGTCTTATTGCAACTATTTCGCGACTCGGAATCATTGAATTTCTGTCGAAATTTTTTGTTTCTTTTTTAGAACTTTTATTTTTATTGTGATTACCGCGAACACCGGTAACTCGG
This sequence comes from Cryptus viduatorius, assembly GCA_964006125.1. Lineage (NCBI taxonomy): Eukaryota > Metazoa > Arthropoda > Insecta > Hymenoptera > Ichneumonidae > Cryptus > Cryptus viduatorius. The sequence goes on along the minus strand of OZ023228.1, from coordinate 556,149 downwards.
TTTTTGAAAATAAATCGAAAATTTAATCGCAAATCTAATTTTTTTTGTAATTTTTTTATGGAAAAAAAGGAGTTCAATGAAAGAAAAATCTATTCACATATCGATAGAAATATCGTATTAAATATTTTCTATTCGAATACACAAATGATTTTTCTTCAGTACAAAGTTAAAAATTTTACAAAAAAAATCAATTTATCGAATAATATGAAATAAAAATCGAAAGAATTTTTTTTTTCACTTCGAAAATCGACGATTTGTTCCTCGAGCCTCGCGATGTTTCGATCATTAAACGGGAATACAAAATACGAAGATTTGGCTTCTCGGTTGCCGTTGTTCCATCATCAATTCAGTTAATATCGTTTTACCGCACAATTTCCTTAATCATGCGCTCGCGCGTTACTTTCCCCGCGGTATTTGGCGAACAATTGCGACTGCCATCGTGAAATTAAAAAAAAATTCGTACGCTATTTTTGTCGCGTTGTACCGTAAAGAGAAAATTTGCGAATATTTTTATTTTTTTTTACGTATAAAAAGAATGAGGATACAGTTATTTGTTCCTTTTTGTCATCTTTTTTTCTCAATGCCCTTCGTTCATCGTATATATATTTTTTCATAATCACCACTGTGAAAAAATTATTCTCTCTTCATTCTGAGAGGAAAGAGTTGTACCGAATCGGCAAAATCTCAATCCTCACGAGTTTCCAAATGTAAAATTCAAATAGCAAAAAAAAAGTGATCAATTAAAATAAAAAAATCGGTTCGATATCGATAAAAAAAACAAATCAAAAATCAATTGTCAAAAGATTGCAGACGGGTATTTTCAACATATTTTTTTTTTCAGTTTTCATCCTCTTGTCCTGTCAACTCAACACTTTCAAAGCCAAAACCATAGAAACGATTTAAGATTTACGATTTTCGAGATGCGGCCCAAAGATTTCCGAGATGCTTTTTTCCCATAAACGAAAAAAAAAAACCAAAAATACGGCCGACAATCTCTCATAGAAATATCCGAACTCGTAGAACTCGGAGAATCAGCTGATTTCTTTAACCGATAATAAAAATTTCGACGAGGAATAAAATTTCAAAAATCACGATATATACTTTTAAAAAAACGAGAAAATTACGAAAAAAAAAAAAGAATGATCATTATATACAGAAATGTGTACAATTTTACCACAATAAATGGCAATGTCGAAGGTAAAAGAATAGAAGAAAAAAATACAAAAAAGTATTAACGTTTAAACGTCAGTGGAATAAATTGTTGAATTTTTTTTTTCTTTTGTTTTTTTTTTACTTAACTCCTCTTCCGTGACTCCGACTCATCAGAATTCGTTCTCTTCTTCTTCATTTCGTAACTGCAACGCGAATTCAAGCGTTGAACGCGCGGGGCCCTCGCGGAGGGCTGCGGCGGGGATTCGCGCGATCTTTTTCGACTTCGGCCGGCGATCATTGACTACTCACGTTTTTCACCGGAATTTTTTTCGGATTTTTTCATTTTCCTCGACTTGGTCTTTGTCTTTAATTGATTTTCTATTTTATTTTTATGTTTTTTTTTTCTGTTGGCTGTTGTTATTTTTTTACGTATTTTTTAAAAATTTATCTATCAATTCTCTTTCATCTTCTCTTTCGATCGATGAATTATTCCAGACGCTGACGATACAGACGAGACGCTCACCCGAGACCTGCCCATCGCGTAAAGTCCGGAACTTCTCTCACGGGAACGTCGCGCGCGAGAGCTTTGACTCGAAGATTACGATCCTCGGTGAGAAGTACCACGTCGCGCTTCAGACGACGAGGTTCGGATTCTTCTGTAAAAAACGAAAAAAAAAATCGAACTTTGTGATAACTTTTTTTTTTCGACGAAATTTGTTTTTCGTAAAATTCATTATATCAGAAAAAAAAAAAAAGAATCTTTGGTTCGGAAAACAGAAATTTTAACTTTAATGTATCGTTAACTAATTAAAAAAAAATTTACTTTTAAAAAGAAAAAAATTGTTATTAATAAATCGTAAATTAATTAATAGAAAATTGTTATTCCAGAAAAAGGTTTCACTTTCTGTAACGTCCTGACGTAACACCTTCAATAAATTATTAATAAATCATTAACTCCGAGAAAAAGATGACATCAGGAAAAAAACGATTTATTTCTAAGGAAACATCGAAAACTCAAGTCTTGGAAATTAATGAGGAATGTTTTACTTACCGCTGCTTTGCTGTTCTTTGTTCCCGGATTTGCATAGATTGAGACAAGTGGCCAAAATTCTATCGTCATTTCTCGTAAGTTCGTCCTGTTAAAAAAAAAAAAAAAACATCCGCGAACAGCCGATGGGTCAGTTAAAGAAATTCCTTTTTTTTTGAGTTTCGAAAGATAAAAAGAACGCGCGTTCCACAGAGATATGTATCGTCTCAATTACCTGAGTGACGTCTTCCTCCACTGTACACTTACTCGACGTGAGAACGGTTCCTAGTGTAGTCGAGCATTTTATAGCCGGATTACGACTTCTGGCAAAGGAAAGAGCGGCTTTAGCAGATTCACCGACCCTCGCTATGTGCTCGGGATTTAACGACGCCCTCGATGCCGGCGGACATCCTCTCGAATCGCCGCCTCTGGCGAGTCCCTCCAATTCGTTTAGAACTGCAAACACAGACGGCAATCGAATCCCAAATTGTCCACGAAACGTTCGCCGAATAAATACGTCAAAAAGTTACAAAATTAAATTGGATTCGAATTAATTTACGCTGTAAATCATCTAATCGCAAGTTGCTTTCTCCCAATTTACGATTTGATTCAGAAAAAAAATAGTAAATTCCAATTTCTCGTAAATTTTTTCTATTTTCGAATGACAACATTTTCATTATTAAAAAAATTGCTTCAAATTTTTTATTATCGAAAATAATTTTCTAAAAATACATTTTTTAGTAATTTCGTAGACCGATCCGCAAAATCGGTTTTTCGCGAAAAAAATTGAAAATTTTCGGATTTCGGACGATTTGCGAAAGAATTGGATACCGATAATTTTTTGATGACGCGATGATATTGAGGAATAAGCGATGTTGAAGAAAAGAAATATTGGCGACGGGATCGTTAACGGGATTGCGAAGGGATTTGACTCTATTCTCGAGTTCGCGAGTGCTGTGGGCCGTGAAACTTGCGCACAGACCTGTCCTATTAATACTAAGAGGATTCGCGGATCCCCAGTACATAGTCCTAATATCAGAGGGGACGCATCGTCAGGCGCGGCGCGCAACCCTTCGCTCCGCTCAACCTCTGTGCCTTCAAACTTCGTCGAGGTCTCTATGACTTGGAAATAATACATTATCTCGTCTGAGTCGCGTTCCCTTGCAGCCCCTTGAATACCAATTTCTCCCCCATTGTTCGATGCTCGCGAACTGATTTTCAACAACGGGAAACGAAAAACAAATTAATTTTCGCTCAATTTTCGTAAACGATAACGTAGAAGCGTTTTTTTTTCTTTGTTTCTTCCGTATTAATCGAATTTACATCGATATATCGAATCAACTAAAAAAAAATGCGTTCATCAATGTTATACGATTTTCCGTGCAAATAAATAAGAAATATTAGATAATTTAAAAAATGACAAAATCGTCTTGAATATCTCGTCTTAAACGGTTATTTATCGTAGAGAAAAGCCGTGGAATCAATGGGTTCTATTATTAAATTTTTTTTTCTTCATCGTAGTATCTGATGAAAAAAAAATCCTGTTTCATCGCATCCTTGAGTTTGGCGCGCCAAAGTTTCCGTTGTACGAGAAGATATTGTATAGGAAAAGTAAAGTGACAAATTCCTGAATTCCTAAAGTTCCACGAGACTCGACAGAATTTCCAGGACACACCGCGAGAGAGGCACCGTATCGCCCACACGACCGTTCGGACAAACGGACACTCGCCATTTCTTCTCTCACTCTCGCCGCTCTTTTTCATTCTCGCGCCGAGAGTCTCAGTGGCCCACACCTACTCTCCGCACAACACACGCATTCAATGTTACGAGCCGTGAGAACCTAACTGTGAACTCTACGGTTGTTGAGTCCACTGCCAGGGCTGCTGCAGACACACACACCGTCCGGCCGGCGGTCTTGTGTTGCCCCCGCGGGGTCAAAGGGCGTAACCGGCCATTCTTCATTTTTTATACATTTTTTACATTTATTTTCTTTCTTTTTTTCATTGAAAAAGGCATCAAACTTTCGTTTTTCAACCTCAGGCGATGAGAATAAGAATCTTAAGCTTCGAAGTTCCTAAAGAAGAAATTATATAGGATAAAAATCGCGTCTCTTCCCTTCTCGTTCCCCGTTCCCTTTTTATCCTCGGACCAGATATAAATTTTTTTTCCGACGAATAACAAATTTAGATTGGCGGGTCAATTATTATCTTCTCGAAAAAAAAAGAAAAAAAATGGGAATGAAGATAAAAACAAAACCGATGAAAAATAAATATGTCCGTTCGTATAAAATGTCTGGAGCACCCGAAGAATTACGATCGCCAGACGTACGTTTTTTTTTTTTTTTTTCACCCCATCGCTATGCTGGATTTTTATTTTTTGTTTCTTTTGCTTTTTTTTTCTATCAATCTATTAGTCGTTCTCTTTCTACTCTGAAATCCGATAATCGATTTCTCGCGGCTGAACTCGAGCCGAAGAGGCCGCATCTCACGCTGACCCGACATCGAGATACTTAGCTTACACAGCTCGCCGCTTCCTCTCTCGCTGCCGCGGAGAGAGCGAGAGTTTTAGGATCGTCGTTTTCTTCCCTCGTTCCGGACTCATACAGTTACCGTGGAACTTCTAGTCGGGACCCGCGAAGCGCAAATGGGATTCCAATCCCATTTGGAAATGTTTTCAATTGGATGAGCTCTCGCAGTGCAAAGCTCAACGACATTTGGTATGCATTAGACCCGACGCGCGTTGGCTTGACTACTCGAATTTCTCAGCGCCTTATTCACTTTCCGAGACTCGGATACCGCGAAGTTTCGGGAACGCCGACGTTTTGCGGAAGAAATGCGTCGACTATCAATTGATTTTTTTTTTACTCTTTTTTTTCCACATTTTTTTATTATCAGGGCGATGGGAATAGGCTATACATCGGCGTTTCGCGCTCAATTTCATTCCGAATCGCGATTCCCGCTGCGCGGGAACATAATATACACAGAGGCGAGGAGGTGCAACGCAAGTGAAGAAAATTATTAGCCTCGCTTCGCGCCACCCTCATTCGCCGATGTTGAAAAAAAAATTGGTTTCACTGGCAATAAGGGGGTCTCTCTCCGTACCACTTGTGTTCGCCAAAACGGTCGGGATTTTTCATCGCGAGAGATGAGCTATTGCGAGGGGTTCGAGTTATTTGAGGGGAATAGAGTCAATGAGATTATTGAATTTTTTATCGTGACTCTGGGGTCAAGATTTTTTTTTAATCCATTAGAAATGAATTCGATGAGGGATTATATATATTTTGGAAGAAAAAATGTTGTATTATAATAAAAATTTTAATTTAACGAGATTCTGTGATTTTCTCAGTTATTCTGAGCTAAAAATGCTTTTTTCAGATTCTTAATAGGAATATTTTGTAAAAAAAAATATGGGATCGTATTCAAATTTCGAAAATGAACAAACTTTTCTTTTGCAAGTTTTCTCTAAAGTCAAAAGCTTTTGAGTTACGAGCGGTGTTAGTGTTGACCAATGCGAGGCACTCGACAGATGGTGCTGGTATCGAGAACCCGCCTCATTGGCTGAAATGTTTTTTTGCTCATAAATCGAAAACTATAAAGTCGATCAACAAATTTTAAAAGCAAAGTTTACTCAGTTTTCGATCGTAAATCCAACCCACGTATTATCTCGACATTTTTAAAAGTAGCATTTAAATTGTATTCTGAGATAAAAAAAAAAATAAAAAAATGTTTCCTTTGAAAGTTAGTTATACTGCAAAGTAGAGATTACCATTGCTATAATGGGTTTTATCCCAAAGTATCGAACAAACCTTCAATTTCAGTTTCTTTTAGATTTGAATAACTCACCAACAAGTGGTATCATAAGAGTGTACAAAGGCTGCGTCCCCGAAGTGGCTTTGGCAATGCTCTGGAGTTGTGGCAAGTAGTCGATGAAGCAATTAGTGTCCGGAACGAGCAGTCGCGGTCGTACCTCGATGTCTACCGAAACGGTCGATTTTTTCAATATCGCCTGCAACAGAGCGAAAAAAAAGCACTCAAAGCTATGAGTCTTCAACAGCAATGAAAGAAAAAAGAATGGAAAAAAAAGCTCGACGCTTCTATCGTCAGAGACTCTCTGCCCTGACGATAGCACCTCGGCAAACCGAAGCCTTCTCTCTTTCGTATGGTTGGCTCGTGAGAACCCGCCTCGGATCACGCACCGGAGAGTCCAACGCCCGCGCATATTAAGCACAAACAGCGCGCGCGCTCACGCAACACAGTTAAACATTCTGGTGACTTCGAACTTCGACTTCGTTTTCGTCTTCGTCACCGCGCGCACACAAAACCCCAGAGGGACGAAGGAGAAAGAGGACACTGACGAATTACTCGGTTGAAGGTTGAAAAAATTATTATACTTTTCCGGATTGGTTTGTAGTCCATATGGAACGAAAAAAAATTAGAATATTCCGTTAACTTTTGTTTTTCCATTTTTTTTTTTTTTTTGCGAACTCCGATATTTCCGCGATGGGGGAAATCGCATGAAATGTAGGAGGTGGGGGCCATTGGGAAGTTGTACGTTTACTATCGATCGTACCAGTGTCTGCACAAACGGACCGCCTGGGACCCTCGTAAATCAGGCTTATCCTAGGGAATGAACGCGGGCTTCCAGGACGCATCTGTTACTCTCGCCGCATATGATCGTAACAATGTCGCAGTCGATTATCATTATCGAAGCGTCGATAAAACGGCATTTGGCTAAAGAATCTGTTGAATATTCGGTCGGACGGGTATTTTTTTCTGATTCTTTTTCATCTCTCACTTTTTCTCGCGAGAACGAACGCGCGCGCGCGACGACGAAGTGAGAAAGAGAATCTTTGAGATCGCGTGTCTCGGCGTTTCTACGTGCATTCGTTCACGTACCGGTCACGCCTGCTGTCTGTCTCGTTCGCTTCTACGTGTCCTTGCACCCTCCTGTCTGCAATGCCTCTATGCGAACTCCTACGCGTGGGACAAAAACGATCAAGCAACCCGGAGCCAAGGAAAAATCACACTGCCAACTCGGATTTATTCTATTTTCAGAAGTCGAAAGAAACATTTCTTTTCTTAACGGCCTATCGAAGTTATACCTTACCGTATGAAAAAAAAGTTAATATTATAACATTAAATTTGTTTCAAATTAAATACTTTTTTTAAACTCAAAATGTCAGTAATCTATTACATAATTTTTCAAAATTCGCGAAAGTATTCTTTTTGATACAAACGTATTGCTGAATGATGGGACTTATAGTTGCGGTCCCGACGTTTCGTTGATGAGAAACTTTGGCGCCGCAGCCATCTAGAGGCGAAATATTAAACTATACCGAGGAATAAGAGCTTTTCATTTCACGCCGCTATTGATCGATGATTCTTCTCCAACAATCAACGTTTCGATATTAATCAATGTCGCCTCATCGTCGGATGGAAAAAATAAAGAGCAAAAATGAAATTCTCTCATTCTTTTTCCATTTTTTCTATGAAATGAAATTCGATTCCGGCTCTCTACAATTTTTCAATTCTATATCGCATCTAATTTAAAAATCAACATAATCACCTTAGCTTATGCGTCTTCTACAGAATTGCCAATTACAATTCACCACTACACGTAAAAGAAATTTGAAAAAACAGTCGCGACAACTCTACGCACAAAAAAAAGGTTAAATGCTCATAACTCGGTACTGATTTTATTGCTCACTGTAGAGCGTCCCTTCGTCTCTCCCCCATCGCGAAAGACCCAACAGAGAATGAGAAGAGGAAAGCAAAGAAGAAGAGAGGTTATGGAGTATTACTCCTCCCGCGTGGAATTAGCAAAACTGCAACGAGTATACACGACGATATATTAAGGGTAATCTCATTCATAAATGCAACAGTTGCGCTACAACGATCCCCGCGTGTAATGGCGCTCGCAAATCAGATCGAGCTGTGCGCTCTCCTGCCTGACTCCCTACGTTCGGTCTCTCGTACGCGAATCCTCGGGGCAAAAAGCCGGAGAAAGGGGGAACGGGCTTCGCGAGAGCGCATAAAATACGCCCACGTGAGGATCGACCCGGAGAACTTGGACGACGATAGCCGTGGCACCTGGCTATCGAGACAAGTTCCGCCTTCGTACTTAACCTCTCGCGAAATCGCGCATTGGCAATAACCTCCCCCCACCCCACGCCACCCCTTTAAATGCCGGAAACTCGGACTATATCTGAAAATTGTCATTGGACACCGATCATGTGAATCAAACTTTCCGTACATTTCTCGCATATATATATTTGAATCCATTTCTAATGACGAATCAATATGAATGGGAGGCTTGAGGTATCGAATGTATTATACTTCCCGTACGCCTATCGATGATTCGAGACGCACGAAGACCCGATGAAGTTTACGACGAAGGTGTGTTCCTATAGAACGATAATTGATATCCTCGACGACTTATTAACGACTCGCGCAAAGCAAAAGCATACAACAAAGTTTCACCTCAGCAGGATAGGAGATTGATGAAATGAGGAGATGTGCTGGTGCGCAGAGAAATGAGCATCGATCTCATTACTATGAAATCAACATTTTTTTGTGTATTTTTTTTTTTTAATTTTACAATTGTTTCCGTAATAACGAAAAAAAAAAGTTAACTTTTTTTTTATGGGAATAATTTTAATTCGCAGAAAAAATATATTACTTTGTACCAAAAAAATGTTTTCGTTCGTTTTTCTTCGTGAATATATGTTTAAATATATATTTAAATATAAATAATTTTACTATAATTTTTTTATGCGCATTTGCGACTTTCGGATCACGAATATTGCGAATCGATTTGTTACATTAGTATCGGCGGATACGATGAAATAAACGAAAGACATTAATTTTAAACTGTTCGAAAAGGATGTTTCGATCCGTGGCGAAGCATAGTAATCACGGAGACAAAGTCCAAAGAGATTTAGAAAATTAATGAAGCTTCAACGAGCTGTAACAACGAACGCGCGATTCTCCTCGAACCCCTCGGAAAACTAAACTATGATGTATCTTCGTTTCATAGGAATTGAAGATCTATGGGGTTCGGGAGAGTGTCAGACTATGCGGATTCAAGCTGAAAGTAGCGACGATGGGAGGGGCGGAGAGAATCCACAGAATTGCATCAGAAGGTCGTTAATATTCGTACGGGAAGGGATCGGAACAATGAATACAATGTCCGAAGTCGGTGATTTCGAGGCGACGCGGAGAGAGAGAGAGAGAGAGCGGCGTTATCGCCGAGCTGCAGATGATCCCTCGGCGGCGCTGGCGCCGAGGGTCGAACCCTGCATCAGCTCCTAGTGTTCCCCAGGGATCGGGGAACCGGTCTGGTCGCCAACTACGCCACCACCGACCTCATGAAGTAGTTATATTTCGGTTATAAAAGCTCGTATAATTTCGCGATGCCATTCCAGGGTATGGTGACGCAGAAAGGAAAAGAGATTCGGAGAGCTTTGATTTTAATGAACTCGTTGGGATTTTTTTGCATGATGAGTTTTTTTCTGTCGCTCAATCTCAAAGGGCTTTGAGATTCGAACATTTGATTCGAACAAAAATGGGGAAAAAAAAATGCGGGACGAGAGAGAGTGTTTGACGCCATTTGATACATCGAGCCTCGATAAGGTCATTTTTTTTACATTATTCGATGTATCGAATTGCGATAACTCGATTTTCGATACTATTCGATACATCGAATGACGATACGCCGACACGCTTTCGTAATTGTTAGAATCGTTGTCACAAAAATTGTTTACCGGTACTTTTACGATCGTAATTTCGAAAATCTCACGTCAGTGAAAGAGAAAAGTTACACAGTGGCGAACAGCAGTGCAAACAGAAGCTAATTAGCTTAGGAGCAATTAGTCTCCGAGAATTTTTTTTTCCCGCATCTTCGTTCACTCTCGTTTCTGCCGCGCTAACAGATCCACGAAGGCGACCTTGTGTCCGTGGTCCACTGACACCAGGGCGCCCGTATAAGTCGCAACCGTAAAACATAATTGCTACGCTCGTATTAATTAGACTTGTTCTTCAAACGATAGACGGAGAGGACAACGATAGACGAAGGGAGACGAATGAAAAAAAAAAGTTCCGCTCTAATGAACTATCAAAACAATATTTAGCACCGAATTCACGGAGAAACCGATCGGAACGTTATGATTTTTCAAAAAGAAAAAAAAATGACTCGAAGAACAATCGAATTTTTTTGAAAAATGAAATTTATCAAAATTTTTATGAAAATCCAAAATGTAACTCTTTTTTTGAGAAAATTTTCAATTAATTTACAAATAAAGACGAAAAAAATGCGATTTTGAAAATGTCCATTTGACACAATTATTAATTAATTTTTATAAAATTTCGAACTGAGTACAGCAATTCTCATTCGACGACATTTTTGACGAGAGGTTCCCGAGCCAAAGATAATTCACACACGCAAAAGGTAAAAAAAAAATGAATCCCTTGGCATCCAATTTTTTACCGAGGATAATACCCGACTGTACGTGGCGGACATGTGAACCCAACAGAGAAGACCGAAACCCCTGCGAGGGTGGGTGCGTGTGGGCCATTGATCCTCCCGAAATAAATTTGCGAGTCGACTCGTACCTCGGGGCATTGTCGGTCGTTAATATCGTCAAAGAGAGAAAGACGAAGATCTCGAGGAGGAAAGAACGAAAAAAAAAGAAAAGATCGGCAAAGAATCAGCGAAGCGATGGTCCCGCTTCGTTCGCGAGTATACTATACGAGATGCGAGGCTCTCTTCAGCGATAGAACTTTATCGTGGGGCCCACCGTAACTCTATCTTTTTTCTTTGCCGTCGCCCCCGTTCCACTCGGGGAATTGCCAACTCGAATCTTCTCTTCTCGACCGCTCAGTCACACAAACATAAAGAAAAAAGGCACACAAACACACAACGATAACCAGTTACCTTTGGAATTCGAGCGATGGTTCTTCTTCTCTCAGCGGAGAGAATGGAAAAGAAGAAAAAGGAAAGAGAGAGAGAGGGGTTCGGGAACTTGTAGACCCGAAGAAAGCTGAACTTGACCCGTGACTCAGTACCCCACAAGGGAGTTATTAGTTAGCTAAATATACTTTCTGCACGAGTCGGCAAACGAAGGAGGTTCGCGAGTTGCCTAAGTATCGCATGTACGACGAGGAAAAAGGGGGTCGCGATACGGTCCGCGCGGTTCGTGGTGCGGAGGCAAAGAGAGTTAAGTTAGTTGGCTTTGCGTTACAACAGCTCAACGAGAGTTACGTTCTGAGGAGTTTTTGACCTGAAAACCTTGGCGCGACGACAACGACAGCGACGACGACGATGATGATGATGATGGCAATGATGATGATGATGATGATGAGTAGTAAAACGAGAGCATTACACGAAGAGAGTAACAAACCGGCGTAGAGGTGTGGCGAATAAGCCGACGTTACGGCAACGACGTCTTAACAGACCGTTCGAACGACTATGCGAGTCGAAGCGTCTATTTGCGGTTTTATTACACCAATTAAAGTTACTTGATATTCGCAAAGGGGTGAAACGCTGAAGAAAACTTTGCGGCGCTTACTGACTGACTGACGCTCACCGATGGGACGAAATTTCTAAAGGATTTATTATCGCTGCAGTCTCTCGTCGGCACGAGAGATTTTTTGCGGTCGTCCCTGCTCGGTGCTTCGAAATATCGGAAATATCGAAAACATCGAAAATCGATATATTATATCGAAAACATCGAAAATCGAGTTAATATATCGAAAATAAAAATAATATATCGAAAATATCGAAAATGAAGATAATATATCAAACATATAGAATTTCGCCGTAACATATCGAAAATATCGAAATTCGACGTGATATGCATATTGCTATCAATGCTTAAACTGTTTTCTCATCAATTTAACGGTACCAATTGAACTCCTTAACAGTTTTGTCGAAGACATTGTCCCGTTACTAATTTGTTTCGGTAGAAATTAACATATATTATAATTTTTCTTTCATTTACTAATTATTATCGACTGATGAGAGATTCCGCTCTCGTGTCTCGGCGAGTAGATAGATTAAAATCATTTAGTTAACGAGTCTCTACCACACGAAATAAATCACTCAGACTCGTTCTTATTTAAACTAACTTCTCCCTCCTTAAATCACAACTCCATATTTCCCATACTACCGGTCCGGAGCTCGTAATTCCTCGATATATCTTCCACCCGAAGTTATTCCGCAACAGTTACTCGACAACTCCTCAAATTCTGTCGACAACCGAAAATACATCTTTTTCTTTTCACACCACAAGCAATTCTTCCACCCCGACTCTCGCCGTGAGCTCTCTTCGTGTCTCACAAGAAACGAACTCACGCGAAAAAAAACGAAAAAAAATATCGCGGATGATCGAGTCTCCGAGATTCTCTCACGAAAAATTTCTCTCCCTCCGTTCTGTGCTCCAAAAGATATTTTGGCGTGAAGAGGGATCGCGGCACCTCTCGTATAATAAATATGCGTTGAGAAAAAAAAAAAAAAAAAAGAAAAAAAAATCGAAGAGAAGAACGAGAAGGAAGAGAGGAGAAAAAGTAAATAAATAAAAGAATACGATAGAAGCAGACTGGCAATGAATAAACTCGGGGAGAGAGAGTATCCCGTTGCGAGAGTCCGAGAGGCATAAAGAACGGAGCCGATGTTTGGCCGGATGGTCAGTACGAATAAAAAATAAAAAAATAAATAGTAAAGAGAATGCAGAGTGAAAGAAGGCGCGAGAGAACGAGGGAGACGATGCGATGGACGGGGAGGAAAGCGAGAGAAGAGACTCCGAGAGCGTTGTCGTTGTAATCTTTTGATTTAGTTGGCCTGAGCTCTTGGCATAGCTCTCGGCGACGTAACCCCTCGCGTTCTTTCTGTGTATCACAGAGTTTTTCGACGACGAGAAAAGAGACACCCAAAGAATACAATTGAAACTTCGCCGTTGCAATTTTTTCTTCTTTCTTTCATCGTTTCTTTCGCGAGAAATGCGATAAAAATTTCACGATACATCGAAAGGTTTATCGACGCAAAGGACTTTATGTGAAAACATTGCCAAAGGCTTTTGTAATAAGAGGAAAAAATTCCCCGGTATTTTTTTTTTACACAAATACCGATGAAATTTTTTGCGAAAAATGAAATTTTCGAAAATCAGAAAAATACGAAAAAATTCGTATGTTTTCAGAAAAATTAACGAAGTAATTGGTTCTAAAAAAATTAGGTTTCCGATGTTAATAACTTTTTGACATTAGTATTATGCAAATTAAATGCTTTTAGCACTTCCGATATGATTCATCGAATGATTCGAACTTCAGCGGCGTTCATTTTTTTTTTTTTTTCAGATTTTTATTCCATTTAGAAGTATTCGAAATTCTCTGTTAATCTCAAGTTTTCGTTGGAAATGTAACGAAACACTCTTATGAAGAGGTCTTAATAATAATCTGAGACTTGCTTCTGCGAAGTAAATTTCGTACTAAAGTGCGTGAAGCGTATAATTTGATTATCGACATCGTTACCGAGAGACTCCCTGAAAATTCACTCGAAGTTTGTAACTTACAACTACATGACGCGAAGTATATTTGAATTTCAAGTGACTCTCAGAGTTGCGATTAAGAATTCACGGCTGAAACTAACGGAGACATTTTCATACAAAATTGTTCAGCGAATAGTTGCAGTTGACTCGTTACTTTTTTAACATTTTTTTTATTGTGAGATTAGATAGAAAAATTGAGACTGAAGAATCGAAAGAGAAAAAAAGGATCGCAAACAATTTGTAAGTTGGCAGCGAGCGATGCAACCCTTCAACGGATAAAGATAGCAATGATATATCGCAGTTTCGGGAATACATAAACGGCGGCTTTTCTTTTTTATACCGCATTCGCCGCGTCTACAAAGCGCCGGGGAGGTTGGGAACGATAAACTTCCTTTTCCGAGAGATTCCGCCGAGAGTCGGGTGTTCTTCGGTCGTTTGGCAACGCGCGACAGACAAGATAGCTACTCTCCAGGATACGCTACTGTATCCGAAGAGATACGGCTGTACGTACGGAAGGCTTTCCTTACTTTCATTCAATAGAAAGCTCTCTTTCCGCAGTTTCAAAGAAGATTACATAAATAAAGCGTTTTTCTCTTTGTTTTTTACTCCTTAAATCTTTCGCCATTTTTTTTAATCTATTATTTCGTAACACAATTTTTTACGAATTTCTACGATGAACAAAAACGACGAATAAAGTTTTTTTTTTAAACATTAAAAATGATCGACGATATTGGGGAAAAAGGATAAAACATATTAAAAGTACTGTTTACGTTTGTAAATATGCGTTTTGAGTTACGAATAAAAAATTTAAAAAATTGTCAATGTCCATTTTCCAGTGCGAAAAGTGATATTAGTGATATAAATTTTCATAAAATTCGGTTTCACTCTTTGATGTTCGTAGTTTTTGGGTGTTTTTTGACTTAATGCAAATTGTTTATTTACCTGAACTTGTTGTCGATGGCGTTCCTGTTTTCTCTGTCGCCTCTCTAATTCTCCTTTTCTCTCAATCAGCGATCGTATCTCACCGGTTGGCTGAACGGCGTTCGAACTTTGACTTCCTGTCCACGAATCGCCAGAGTAACGGAAGTTCGACGATCTCGAGACATCTTCATCCTCTTCGTCGATGTCACTTTCCACCAATAATTCCGAATCGCTCTGAAAAAGAAAATATTTCATATTCACGAATAAACAAAAAATATTCGGAAATTACTGTTTTTATTTAAATAACAAAAATTTGCATCGTACAAATAAAAAATATAATGCCGTAAAAAAAAAAACAGAAAATAATAAATATATCGGTGGAGTCGAAAAATTAAAAAAAATTTGAATTCAACGTCTGAAAGAGAAAAAAACATTTGTGAAAAAATCCGATATTTAAAAAAAAAATGAGAAATTGTATTCCATTTTTGTTTTGAAAAATACAAAATTTTACGCAGATTTTTTTTTTTCAATATTCAAAATTTTATGTCGACGAGAATTTTTTTTCTGTTTTTCGTTCTTGTAAATAAAAAATATTAAATAGCCGATAAACGAAAATTGTAAACCAAAAATTTTTTTCAAATTTCTTTCCTTTTTTCTTTTCAAAGATAAATTTAATATTATTATTACCTGTTCAGGCGGAGAACTCGGCGAACCGGGACTCGACGCCTCGACAACTGAGACGTATTCGTTTAGACCGCTCTCACTTTTTTGCAATTTCAATACCGGCGTCTCGAGACCGCAGAGAAACACCTCGCCGAAGAATAAAATCTTTTGTATCCTCAGACACATCTGCGCGACTTCCTGAAAACATTCGCATGTATTAAAGCTAAAGGGTTCAGTTTCTGTTTGTAACAATCAGCGATAAGAATAATACAGGAAGTTGGAGCGATAAAAGTGTAAAAAAAAATAAACAAATACAACTTACCATATCCTGGGATTTATCAGCGTAACATGGATCTTGCGGATTCGACATCAGCGGCGTAAAACCCGAGAGTGTTGTGTCCTCCGGTAACTTTATCAGATCGACTTCTGCAATAAAATAATGATAGTAATAATAATAATAATTGGACTTTTATAATTTGCTACTATCTGTTCGGCGACTCGTGACTTTCTCATCACATTTTTTTGCCGTAATATTGTGGAGATGAAATTACGAGTGACAGACTTTTCGTAATTTTGGTGGATATAATTTTTTTTTAGTTTTATTAAAAATGAATTGACATTGAATAAGCGATTATAATTTTTTGTTTTATTATTCCAGAATAACATACTTTTTTTTATTTTTCGGTTTTTTAAATAAAAAAAATATTTAGGGTTTTTTTTTTATAATTCTCGCGATACTTTTTTTTCAATATTTCGCGTGCGATAAGAAAATAAAAATCAAATAATACTTCTAAGAATAATTATGGCGACGAAAATGAAAAAAAAATTGTTTGCATTGAAAAAATTGCTTACCATTTAGTCGTCCAGCAACGTCCTTCGCCTGAATGACAATTTGTCTCGAGTACTCGAGCATTTCGAGAAGATTGACCATCGTCGCCAATCTGCTCCAAGAATCGCCCGGAGGTCTGAACGAAGAGTGAAAAAAAAAATCTGATTAACGATGGCGCTAAAGTGCCATTGGCCTTTAACCCTCGTAAACACGAAGCTTTTTCTTTTCACAAAAAAAAACGAGGACTTTTACCTTCGTAGTAATGTCCGAACAAAAATAAAAAAATTAAATTTAATTGTAAAAAATACGCGTCGATTTTTCCGACCCTATAATATGCAAATTTGATAATATTTCATCAAGTCATCTAAAAGATACAGCAGTTTATAAAGCTGTATAAATGTCACAACGTTTTTCAAAGGATTAAAATGGTCCGCGCGTTTTATACTTTTATAGGAAAAAAAAAAATTTCCATACCGATGATATCCGATCTCTTAAATATTCAAAGAAAAAATCACTGAAATTGTATATCCATAGAAACTAATAATTTTTTATTTATCTCATAAGAAAACAAAAATTAAATCCTTTATTCTATAAGGTCGATGTAACCCTTTAGCATGGATATGCGAGTTCAGCAAGTTTTCGCTCACTCTGGAAGCCAATAGCGCAATATTAGTACGCGGGCAACTCTGCGGTTACAAGCCTATCGAGAAATATTCCTAACCGCGCGAAGCCCGCAGGCTATTTAATTATAATTTACATGCAAACCTCAACGCGCAACAATACGCTAACAAAGCATCGAAAAACTTTTTAATTAACGCAAATTCATATCTACAAAGACTAAAAAAAAAATTAAAAACAAAAATTTCATTTGCTAAATGAAAAAAAAAAATGCTCACCCGACTCTGTAGTCCGCGCACGACGGGGGTGGATTCCATACGGTACTGTGACACAGCATCCAGTCGCACCAAATCTGAAAATGTAAAACAACGAAAATCTCTCACTGCGAGCGTCAAGTGCAGTTTCATTTCAAAACGCCGAGACGCTTAATCAATTCTCTCTCTCTCTCCTCCGCTCGTTGTTGCAAGCATTGCCCGTGTTTGTGTCCCGCGATGCAAAACTTATCTTACATTTACCCATGAGAAAATAATTAATGATCTCTCTTCAACGCGGAGAGTAACGGAAGGCACGAAATATTACTCTATGCCATTCCGAGGCACGATAGCTCGAAGATCGCTTATCGATCTTTCCAGACACGTTGGTTCGCTCGCGCGCTGCTCGTCTCAACAACGAACAGGAACGACTTGTAACGCGAGTGAAAAAGACTACGCGGAATCCTCGAGCAAAGTAAGAACCCGCGGTCGAGAGGACCACCGCGCGAGGATCGGGACAAGGAAGTGGATGCCAAAGAGAAGACGGCGTCATCACTCTCGGTGCACCCATCATTATTATTCCACTCGAATGATTATTTGTAAAAAAAATGTGTACAATGCACAGAGCATGTTTCATAGATTGGCTAAAAAGAATACGCGGGGACTCGTTTCGCTGTTCAAACGGAAGATACTCTTCCTTTGGCAAAACCTTGTAGAGCTCATAGTGTCCGGGTTAGGAGCGGCTAAAGTTTAAGCCAATAAGTTTGCGAGAAAAATTTAGAAAAAAAAGACTTATTCTCCAATTCAAACTGACCAAATTTTATCTTTAGCAAAACTTTGTAGAGCTGATAGTTTTTGACTTACGAGCAGCTAAAATTTCAGCCAATGAGATTGCGAGAAATTTTCTTGAAAAGACAAATGTACGGTCATATTTTTCAATTCAAACTGAACAAACTTTTTCTTTGTCAAATTTCTATACGATGCGGATTTACCGAGTTGCGACCAGTTACAGTTGCAGCCAATCGGAGAAGCATAAAAAGACGCGTCTTTTTCGAAAGATCTCATTGGCTAAAAGCTTAAAGTGCTCGTATCTCGAGAACAATGGGTTATAGAAAAAAATTGCAAAGGGAATATTTGCTCAGTTTTTGCTCAAGAATATGATTCTGCAGCTTACTCTTAGTATCTTCAAACTTTCATCATATTCATTGCTACTTTTGTTTACCGTCATACCTGCCATTTTACTACCGTTGCAATTCTACAACTGCCATTTAACAGCAATACACGCTAATAAATAAATAAAAAGACTAAAAAAAATAAATAAATACGCAAAACAATTTAAAAAAATCAGACTCGTACCTTTATAGCTGGCAGTAAAACTTGCATGTCCTCGTCGACGATGAGTCTATGAGGTTGATTTTCATCGAACTGAGACTTGAGCAATGCGACACCACGTTCGAGTATAAGATTGAACATTTGCAACGATACGACCAAAGCGCGTTCCTGGACTTCCGATCGGTAGCCCTGTTCCATTTGAGAATCTGCGAGCAAATAAAGAAAAAGCGAAAAACGTTTTTAAATAAAATAAAAAATAAAGAAACCGATAGTTTTTTTTTTTGCAAAAATACAATTCTTTCGGGATGCAAATATGCATCATTTTTTTGATGATTACATTCAATCACCAACATGACCCATAAAAATTGCAAGAATTATCATGCATTTAGGACATGTTTGATAAAATTCAATTTTCTTTACAAAAATTTAAAAAAATCAATGAGATAAATAATCTTCTATAAGGAAGTAAAAAATTGACGTCACTTCGACCCGTCACGATTCACGGAGAAATAGAATTCTGCGAGTAATAGAGACTCAGCGAGGGTGGGGGCTGTAGAAATAGGGGAGAGAGCGCAAGACGCGGAACTTTTCATTATCTCGTATATCCATCGGCTTAGGTTAATCGGCATAGCGAACATTTCAACGTGGTCGTTTCCGTCGGTCGCGCAAGCGGGTGAACGGGAGGAGATTCGCACAGCGGACCCATCGGAGGAGCTTTTACCTACGCCTGGTTCACCTAGGCAAACTAACCGGCGCGCATCTACGACGAAAGATCGGTCGTCGTCCAAGCTACTTTACGAGGTCGACATTGCGCGGCCTCTTTCATCCTCTCGGATACCAGAAGCCGCGTTTCGTTCCCCCGCGTAAATACTCGGAATAACCCGTGTGGACCCCTCCATCTATTTTCTCGTCGACAACTCTTCGGAACTCTTATACGGAAGAGCCATCAACGGGTGGCATTCGACTCGGTGAAACCCGTGACGATTCTTGCACGTCTTTATTAGTGGAAAATGATCCCTTTAATTAAATTATTTAAACGGATCTTATCCACCCCAATGGAGATTCCGACTGATGCAAAGTATGAAGGCACCTGAATGATCGAATCGTTAAAAAAAATGGAAAGTACTTGTGATTTTTTCGGTATCGTGAAAAGTTTGGAAAAAAAGGCTTCGAAATGATGTGATGAAAAGTTCTATCGCCTTCTTCTGTTAGTTTCAAATGATACTGGAAAAATCGGCATAATAGGACCATTAAGACCCTCATTGGGGATCGATCATTTAGGGATGGTAACTTTTCTCTTCAATACGAAATGCAAGGGAGTTTCAAACAGATGCATTCGTCAATAGAGAGTTGGAAGAAGAAAGTTATAATAAAAAAGAAATTGGTATATTCACAGCAAGAAGTTAGTTGGCAAGAGAAAGGCTCACGCCCTCGCTAATGATCGTCCTGGCAATTAGCCGTTGCTCCCTATAAATCTCTTTCTAACTAATTGCCCTTTTCACTGGCCGGGGCTCTCTTTCCCCTGGGAGGAAGACCACACGGCTGCTGATGCTTGGTGGTGGTGGTGGTGGTGATACTGCTGCTGCTGCTGCTGCGAAGCATAGCTACCCGACCTATCGTTTGAACCGGCTAATTATTATCCTTGTCCGCGATAAATTAAACCGAGGCTCGGAGACGCAGGGCTATCTGGAGTCGTGTACTTACTTACGTACGTGTGTGGATGCGCACCGCGAGTACGAGGAACGACCGAGGAACAAGTGGGAGTCGAAGTAGGAGGAGTAGCAAACTGAATACAACTAGGAGTACGCCAACCTCCGACTCGAGACGACCATATAACAGAGGGACGAGGGAATTAAGAGTCACTGGAAGCTACTTGAACAATTGAATTTGTCGAGGAGAAAAAAAACTCAGCGACTTGTCTATCAATTTCAAGGACGCAACGGCCACGATCAATTTAGTAAACAAGTTTACGTGTCATTCCTTTATAAGCGCCAGAAAAATCACTATGCCAAAATTACTGAAGATATCTTAAAAACTTGTAATTCCCTTCTCGGTAGACGAGGCTGAGCAACATTTCCCTCTGGCGAAATTTTGTATAACGCACACCTGGCGAATTACAAGCAGTTAAAAAATTTAGCCAATGAGAGTCGTGGAAAAATCTGGCGTTGGTAATGATGGAGCATTATTCGTCGATGAAAACTGAGTAAACTTTCTCTTTGTCAAAAAAATTTTGTGGGACGTGCAGTTTGCGAATTACGAGCATTAGAAGTTTACAGCCAATGGGAGCAGCGTTAGAGGGGGCCCGCATTCAACTGCTGCGATTGGTCGAAACCTTAAACTTTAAGTATCTCCAGAACCACGCATTCTAAAGAATTTTTTCTAAGGGATTGTTTGGTCAGTGTTGTCTCCGAAACACGAGTGCACGCTTTGCTACGTGATATTTTCTCCACACCTTACATGTGTATCACATAAATCAGACAAATATAGCGCGCAACCGAATAATTTTTAGATTAGTTATTCAAAACATAAATTGTATATCGTGGCGTGTTAAAAAACCCGAAGTGAGAATAAAGTCGGAGAAGCTTGGATGACTCAATAAGTGAGCGAGGAGTATCAAATGTAGTAGTAGATAAATCAGATTCACTCGTTAACAGTAAGTCGAGCTAAAGGAAGAAGGTAACGAGACACGTCGTGGGGAATATGAAAAAGCCATTGTCTGGAGATAATGATGAAATAATGGTGCCGGGAAAGACGGCGTGTTGTGCGTCGTTAAGGGAGCGAGCTAGCAAGGCGCTAGGCAGCAGCAAGCACCAGCGTAACGTGCTAACGCGTGAAGAAGCCAGAGCGAAATATAGAAACCAAGTGCCGACGTTAACGACTACGAGTTCCTCTGGCCAATTACCCTCTCCCCTCCGCATTCTTCGGCTAAATCCCGCGTCTCTGGCAGCTTTGATTTCTCGCGATGATCTCGCAGTCAGCCAACGACTACGGTCAGTAGTGACTAATCGATATATCGATGCAAGAAGCTGAGCTAAGTAGCCTTTCAATTTTTTATTGGTCTGTAATAAATTCGTTCCCCTATAACGAAGATGATGAACTAATGTTTTGAATGACTTCCAGAAGTCATCATCCCGCGATAATCTTCTCATTTGAAAGTCCGTATAACCGAAATTGAAGTAACTCTTTCGCCGTTCTCAATGGGTGTCGTTCTCCAATTCATACATAGATTTTCATAATAATTTTTTTCGTTTACTTAATCTAAAGAAAAGCGCAATAAAAAGTTGATGACTTTAATGAATGAACCGTATCAATTGCCGAAAAATCAGTTCAAGCTTCTAATTACTTGAAAGGGTAATTAAAATTGTGTAAAACCAAATAAGCTTTTCTTTTATCCCATTGAGGGTTATAAAATTCGAATTTGCCTATGTCTGGTATCTGGTATGGTAGAGAACACGAAAGAGTCGAGTGAACGTACGAAGAGAAGTCGAGTCAGAGGCGAGAGGACGGAGTGGAAACGGGTGGTTGACGAGCGTGACGAAGCTGTCGATGTACGCAGTCCACGTTCGCTTACGCTTGTAGGTGCGAATACACTTGAGCCGCCCTCCGGGAGCAATTTACCGGATTTATGATTTAACGCCCGTCTTTCACAGGCAGTAAGAAAAGCTACCGCTTCGGCTGACTCGTTTCGATCTATCCTTACTGCTATGACTATATGGTTGCACGCCCCCCCCCCCCCCCCCCAATCTATACCCTTGCGCGATACCCAAGCGTTATTCAACGTTACGAGGAATGGAATGGAACACGTTGACGCAAACCTTAACACACGTGCCGTGATGAGGAAAGACCAGCTACCGGGGAAAAATCCAATGGTCTATCTATAAATTATCCACCGATCGAAGTAGGCGTGTTGAAAACATTGCCACTGATCAATTCTACGTACATGTAAAGCAATAGAATTTTTTTTACACTTACTTCCTCCTAAGATTTTTTTTTATTGTTCGGCAACCATTTTCTAATTTTCCAAACTCGCTGTGAGCAAATCTGCTTGCTTTCAGGGTTAGGTGTATATTTATCTCATGCATCAGAGTGTTATACAACAGAACCCCCTTATACCTGAATAGTTTTAGTATTTGGCCGCTAGATGGCCATATTGCAAAAGTTTCTCACAAGTGAAATGTTGCGCCCACACCTATAAGAATTAATATCTCAATATGAAGCCATGTAGTGTTAAGATCTCAATACTTTCCGTTCAGAAAATGAAAATCTAAAACAAATTTTAACCTTTCATTTAACAAGAATCATTGCAGTCTTGTATGGAGCTGATTTGTACCGCTGGCCAATTACATTGGATATATCGATAGTCGCATTTTCGTCAATCACAATGAAGGGAAACTGATACAAGTTTTTAGATAAGATACTTTTCTCATAACAACCTAGACAAAAACCGATGAAGTCAGTAAAAAAAGTTGTACTTTATTATTTATTAAGTGTCCTAAATCGTACTAGAACAATGGAAATGTTGATCTTTTACGCATCTGATAGTCGAATGCGCCAATATTTTTTCTTTCCCCCAGGAAGGTTTAGCACTCGTCAATAAAGGTTAATTACGATTTTTGTTACCGACTGAGTCGTTTGCTATCGGCTCAAAGAGACATAGCTGCCCTGCAGAAATGTTGCCATTTTTTTTAAACATGAGCCCTCGACTATATGTTAAGGCATACACCACAGGTATCAATGCAGCAAAATACACAAGTACAAGACCTCTTCTCTGTACCTCTTCCTGATACGTTTAGATAGCAGAGATAAGCTACGTCCTTGGTTGCTTTTCACTCGAGAGTGTGATAAGCCCAACGGTTTAGAACTCACTCTCGGAGCGCTCCTCCTTAACGTTCCCTCGTAGACCAAAGAACACAACACATACAGCGCGAGTGTGACGTTATCGAAAACTGGTTATTCTCACTCTGTCTTCGCGACCCCCCTGGATTCTTATGGTTACGGGGAACGATTCCGAGGTTGGAATACGATTTAATAAAATAACCCCCGGAAGCGATAGAAGGTGAGATTCGCGTCGGAGCGAATTCTCCGACGGGAGAATAAATGCCAAGGCGGGTACACGAACCAGCCAGTCTCTCACCGGAAACTAACCGAAGCCAACGACCCACAAGACAAACAACGCCTTCGAGGTCGCCTTTCAACATGCGAACGACCAAGTCTGCGGAAGCAAGACACATACTTCCTCCGTATCCGCGCAAAATCCTCGTGATTCTCCTTCTTTACCACTTCTTTTCCTTGTTCAATCTCTTGCATATGCGCGAGAGACAAAGAATGAAACTTATTACAATCCACGGATGCTGAAGCACTTTCTGTAGCGAAGGAACAGGGAGATGGAAGTTTAACATCATCGAAATCCCGTGAGGCTTTGGACTTGGGGTACTCTAATCATCGTCTCGTATACCGAGAAGACGAAGAAAAGGCTGGCGAAGGAGAGTGGCGATAGAAAGGCGAAACGGAAAAAGTCCGGTGGACGTTTATTCGCCCGCAAATGAGTCACGAAGTCGATGCTCTGAGTGGACGGAGGCGGACATGGTGGAAGGCGAATGGCCAACACCTTCTTCTTCTCCTTCTGCATCTGCTTCTTCGTCTTCCGAGCAGCCACTGGAGGCTTTTCTATCCCTTACTCTCTTTCTCTCTATCTTCTCGACGAGTTGTACGACCTTGGAAGGGCCTTGCGAGGTCACCGACATTATACCAGCCCTCCTGGCCACGAGTCCTCCGGGCTCTAGTCACTATCTAGCTATCGTGCAGCGATACACCACCAGATACGCTTCACTGAATCTTCCTTCCAAGCTCCACCTCAAGCTTATACCATCGTTTCAAGCAAAACATCGGTGTTCGATGAAATTTCAACGTTAAATCCCATCTCTCCCGCGTGACTCCTAAGTCACGCAACGGATGGAAAATTTTCAATTTACATCCTTAGAGCGTTATTGGGAATATCTGATCTTCAACTTGTAACGATAGACTGAGCTTTGCTTGCGGAAATGCGTGACCGCAAATGAAATGAGTCCATTGCTTCCTTGTACTTTTTTGTTCTACGACTGAAATCGAACTCAATTCCTCAAAGAAAAACACCTTTATTGCTCACAGCCGGGTTGGTATCACAAATGAATTCCTGTCTCCCGGAGAATTTATGCTGGAATGAGTTAATTGATATTTCGGGTTCATTAATTAATTAAATTCTTCATGTTCCTTGCATCAACGAATTAATTTCTTCGTTTCGTCGTTCAAACACAACTTCCGACTCGTGTCGCAGGCAAACAATCCCATTTCGAATTTAATTACAGTCCCTGAGTAAATGCAATTTCAAACCAAGAGGCGAAGAGAGGAGTGAGGACGCGTTTGCATCACGCCACACGGCATCAGGGGCACGCAAGCCTAGTCTTCTTCGTCGTCGTCTTCTTCTTCTTCTACGTCGACTACTACCGAGTCTCCTCCTCCCCGTTAAACCTGGTCGTCTTATTCTTATCTCGCCCTCTTCCACTTCTCTCATCTGAAATATATTTGCAGCGCTTGCCCCGTCGAGTTACCGGAGCAGAGGAGAGTCCTCATGTACAGAGTATAATCATCCCCAGGCCCCGGAATGATACTACGATATAATAATAATCGTAGATATTACCATCACCTTGTACTAATGGCTTGGAATAGTATTATTAACCCTTCGTTCTTCTCTACAATCTTTCACGTCCACTTTTCTCCACTCGGCAACACAACTCCTGACAAATTTCTCCGGTTGGGATAGCAACGAGGATGAAAAAAGACGACATGACAAGAAAAACAGAAAAAAGATAACTCCCAGCAAAGTTAATGTAGCGATCTCTGAGTCTTTTATGCTGCTATAGCAAGAAATTCTTGTCAAGGCCATTTCTGTCAAAGGACCCGTCGGCATGCGACAAGTAAATCTTCACAGAAGTAACCAGGACACGATAATCGCTACTCCTCCAGAGCGGCCCATTGACGCAGTTTTTGTTTTTCGGTCATTTGATATTTTATTTTCATTTATTATTTCGCTCGAAGGCAATGGTTGAAGATTCACTGCGAGTTCCTGGTTTTTTCGTCCTTTTCTGATTTTTCTGGAGACTGCTGTTGGGTTTTCTTTATTCAAGCGTTTTCGTTTCCAGTTCTGATGGGACAGGGAAGGGTGAGGGGAGAGTGCAGACCTACTGGTTAAAACCCGTGAAATATCGCTCCCTGATTACGGGGTGGTGAGCCATGCTTAAGAGAGCTATAAACTCCAGAGACTCTTCCACGGGGCCCTTGTGAATCGCTTCTCTTTATAAACTATCCGCAACCTTACGCAGAGCTTCCGTCCTTCCTTCCTTTTATACTTACAGCCTCGGGCCGACTGTACTTAACATTGCTATGACCTTGTCCACAGCTCGTGTGCGAATCGAGGAAAATATTTCTTCGTCTAACCTTCCCGTCGCTGATGTTGCGATGATGACATTTTTCGTCAGTCTGCGTGCGGGAAAGGATTGGGTTCGGAATGCGTAGATGTCCAAGAATTTGCTAAAGGTAACGAATTTAAACCAACTGGATTTTTTTGGGGTTGTTAGACCTGATGAGAAATCGAGTTATTACATATCGAGAATTTTATGTCCTCATTGGTAATGGCTTATGCTGTATTGGTCGGAAGTTGAAACTGTCAATGACGAATATGAAAATCATCCAAAGTGAGCAGGAAATGATTTTTCGTAATTATCAATGCTAGAATTCCTTTGTGGTTAATTTTATCGCTGAATTCTTGTTCAGCGCGTAATAATGCATTGAAATATGTTGCCAGACACATTTTCTGGAATTTTGACCCTAAAAAGTGTAAACGGTACAAAAGTGACCCTTGTATCGAATTGTTGGCGGGTTTTGATAATGACATGTCCGCAACGTCTATTATGCATTATTTTTCGGATAGATAATTGTGTTGAAACTTTAGTCGATCGAATTCCAAAGTTTATCACCACAAGACGTGTCGTGGAAGGAACTAATGGCTCCCAATAAGGTAAGTTAGACAACGCCAAAACACGATTTCCAAGATTACTTTCTCGGAAGCGACAGCCTTAGGTCAGAACCTTCGTTGTCGCCCCTTCGACTTTTAAAAACAACCGCAACCAAAAAACAAAGCAACGAATCAAAAAGCCGGCTGTTCTATAATTTCTTCATTCAAACCTTCTTCTAACAAAGAAAACATCCAAAAGTTCCAGTCAAAAGTAAAAATAGGAGCCAACCACCGCAACTAATTTTGAGACCAATATCCGCTATGAAATTCCATACATGGCTCATCTAACTTTTTCTTTTTATACGACCCTTTGGCGTAGTTTAACCGAGGATCTAAGATTGTATTCTTGGGATTAGTGCCCTGGCGGCCTGCGGGCACGATCCATCGACGAGTCAGCGAAAGGTACGAGTATGTGAACGTTTGGATCATTCGAAACAATCTCACGCACGTGATCTTCGATTTGTCTGTTTCTCGCCGTCTTAGGCCCTAAGCTCTCTGAGGGTTGGGCATAGATAAAGCCTTATAGTTAACGGACCATAATCGGTCTCACGATCACACGCTATTTTCTTCAATATAAGTTTGAAGTTGAAGGGTTGTTCTGCTGGTTGGAATCATCGGAATTCCAGCGTGAAGTTGTGGAAAAGAGAAGAAGTGTGATAAGGCGTGCAGAATCGAAGTCAGTAGCTTGCTATATCGCCAACGCTTCGCTCGATAAATTTATGATCCAATTTTCCAAAGCCGATGGTGCGTTCGGTTCGTTTGGATACACACAGAAACACACACACACAGACTATTGCCTCAATCGGTGATTATTACGTCGGTTGAGTACGACGTGAAAGAGAGTGCCACATCCTCGGACAATCTTTACAAGCTGCGAAGAGCTGTAAATAGAACACACACGCGATGAGATTACAAGGAATTTTTTCGTTGCTGCCTCCGGGCAAATGCTTGGTGGCTGGACTCTATGAGGACGATGGGGCTACAGCTTCACCAGTGGTAAGAAACGTTTCGAAAGGCAACCGCGTTAATCCTCCCGGCTCTCCGAGTGTCCGGAGAACCCGAGGTGGAGACCGAACGAAGACGTTAGTGCGGTGAGGATGAATAAAACCAAAAAGAACCACCCCCCCCCCCACCCGCCAGCATACCAAAAAGAAAAATAGGGGGAAGGAAGAAAGAACGGAAAGAAGATGAAGAGCCCCGGAGAGTCTCGGAGAAGTCCACAGGTTGCCGTAACGTTCACGATGGCTCTCCTGCCACAAACGATGCGCACGGTGGCAGAACCGCGTGTGCTATTCCTGGCTAGATGAATTACAACTTGTTTTGAAGTGGTCGTTCGGTCGTTTTGCATGCCGACGCATAGGGAGAACAGAAAAAAAATAAAAGGAAGAAACAAGAGGAATGGTGAAAAAAGCTGCACCACCAGGTTTCGCACGGGAGAGATGCCTGGACGAGAAGGATGAGATGGACGCTACTCAGACTTCCGCTCTTTCGCACGACTAAACTATCCGACGATCTTCTTTTTTTTTCTTCTGTACCCTCCTAATGGCGCTTGAAGTAATCAAGAGTTTCTTTGCGATGTGTGATTCAGGCTTGGATCTAGGGATAAATGTTGCGTACCTTGCGCCATTATTATTATACTTAATGATTTTCACGCTGCGTCCTAAAAGAGATCTTTTCTGAAAGCATACCTCTTTTAACATGTTTCTTATCATCGAATTTATTTTTAAGGGTCTCTTCGTGTTTTTCCCCATCTAATCTAAGAAATGTTGTATATTACGACGGAATTATCAATGTTCTGCAAGGGTTGAGGCACTCCAGTCGATGTACCTATTGATCATGTTAACGCGCAAGTAAATCTAACCTACGGAAGACTTAACTCTAGATTCAGCATAATTCAGAAATTCAAGATGGAACTTAAGAAGGCAATAGAGTTTCAACTGAGGTTTGAACTGACATCATAATAAGCTGAACCGTAACTTTAAAAAAATGTGTTCGATGGAAAATATAAAACGAGCGAACAATAGTAAGCGCTCGGTCGACCTTCGAACGTCGAGTCGAGACGTCGAATCGATTAGCGAAGAAGCGTACCCTGAAGATAGAGAAGGGGTCTTGAAGAGAAGAGAAAGAGGTCCGCACGAGTCTGGTACAATATCTCTCGCGGGGTCCACAAACTCTGACTGTGGCATGGAGAGGTAAGCACTAGGCTGTGGTGCAAGAGAGTACTCTCCCGGCGTACTCGTGTTCGCCATTCCCTGTTCGTTCACCCGACCTTCGCAAGGTCACAGGCATCCGGATAAAAAGTGGAGAACGGCCGAGGCAAGAGAGCATCACCACCACAGCTACTACCAGGCACCTCTATAGAACCTGGCAGATAGTGAGCAAGAGAAAGAGGGAGCCAGAAGCTAGCAAAATCGTTGGATGGAGGCCTAATCAACTGCCGGCGTCATGCTCCAGAGAACACTGCAGGAAGAGGCAAGCCAACTCGGATAACGCGAGCACGTGAGAGTGAGTGAGCCAAAGGATATGTATATCTCCGCGTAGAGGAAACTAACCAGTCGCGAGGGGAGAGGCCAGAAACGCGTATAGATATGGTGTAAGAAGGCCTTCGCATCTACTGAGAATCACGATACCAATGAAATCCAACTAGCTGACCATCCATTCCTTGAAATCGCGATCATCAAACGTTTCTGCGACTGTGCATTCGTCCTTTATTGTACTTGTAGGCAGTAAACGGAGCAACATATAGTATTAAGGACTT
This sequence comes from Cryptus viduatorius, assembly GCA_964006125.1. NCBI lineage: Eukaryota > Metazoa > Arthropoda > Insecta > Hymenoptera > Ichneumonidae > Cryptus > Cryptus viduatorius. The sequence goes on along the minus strand of OZ023228.1, from coordinate 527,009 downwards.
CAAACTTGTAAACAAAACAAAAATAATTGCTTATCTAAATTCTTTAGTTATTTGTCCTTTTTTTCTTAAAAAACAAAAATAAAAACGTGGATTGTATTGACGAGGGCATCTGTACAGCCTTTACAGCTTGGTTAAATCCATCTTACGCACAAAATAAATTGGTAACCCGTAACGGAATATCTTAGACATATTGATAGGTACAGCTTTTGGCCGCCAGATGGACATAAAGCAAAAGTTTCTCTGAACCGAACGGTCGCCATTGCTCATATAATAAGAGAGCGATTCGCAAAACGCAACGAATATTTTGTTTCAATTAATTTGGATAAAAATATTTTCACATCAAATTGAATGCGTCGTCGATTCAGAAATATGGCAATGAAGACCATACAGATAGTTGGATTTTTAGATAAATCTTTCAGGACACAATTTATCAAAAATAGTTATAACTAAAAAGTGTAAGAAACTTTTCGTTACCAAATAAATTCCGAGATTATTTTGCAACGGAGATCGGAGTCGGATATCTCTTGCAGAATAAGAGAAGAAGGTGAAGACGGAGGAGGAGGATGTTACGAGAAGAAGCGTGCAGGGATTACGTGGGATCCGGAGAAACCCGTTTCGCGATATTGCCGGTGAACGCGATCCGAACCCCCGCCGGGGGCTGTTGAGAGTCGCGGTTCACGATTCTCCGGTGTCCCCAGTTAAAAATAACACCTCCGAAGATATTTATAGAGCGATCGAGAAGCTATCGAGTTGTTGTACATCGGATTGGCCGAGCACGGGACACGCGTTTAAGATCTCTCCGTGATCTCTTCAACGCTCACGAAAGAAAGAGCTCTTACCCGTCTCTTTCCATCGGAGCCTTTGCCAGAGATCTTCGAAAAGGATCAGACGAAATCAATCGAGCTGAATCTCAAAAAACAACAAGGAAGACGACAACGAAAAAGAACAAATAACGCACACATCAACGAAGAAGAGGTTGTCCCGAAGGATTAACCAGCCGCAAAGTGAGATTTCTATCTCTGTCCAGATGAGTGGGGGGTGAGGGGAAGAAGAGAAAGAGATTTCTGTATAGTATAGTATGTGCATTTGACGAGAGATCTGCGGGTGCATTGCGCCCGGAGGAAGGTGGCCTTGACGTGGGCTGTCCGGAGAGGGCAAGGACGACCGCCCGGAGAAACTTTACGTTGTTTTTTTTTTTGTTTTTCTTACTTCTACACTGGTGGCGATCAGTGGCAGCAACGACCAACGCGACCAACGACCAACGACGACGTCGGAGTCGATGGGGACCCAAAGCCTAGGCCTGCTTCTGCTAGTACTTTCTGCAACAACCGCGCCCACGTACATCCACGATTCTGCGGCCGGAACGTCGTGAGAGCACGGGGACTCCTCGTCCTTCTTCTTCTTCTTCTTCCTCTTTTTCTTATGTTCGTTCTCGAGTATGCGAGAGGTCCCTGAACGCCCGACGCCAACCCAAGCCAAAGAGATACAACTCCGACACCAACAGCCGTTTTATAATAAGCCCCTCGCGCGCTGTTGCGTGAGTACGATCTCTTTCAGGATACGCACTCCACTGTTGTGTAATTCTCGCGCAAGGTGCCCCACGGCTGTTATTGACTTTGGCCTCGAATCTTCGACGATTGATCTGCGCTTTCATCTCTTGTTCCTCTCATTCTCAGATAATCTTGCACGGCGCACAATGAAATTTTAGGATCTCATTGATAATTTCAGAACGGATTCATGTTAGAAATGCACAACGATCATTCGACGATACTTCGAGGATAAAACGGGTTTCTGCTATTAATAAAATGTATTTTTAGTGGGTCTGGCTAGTTGATGACGTGACAGAAAATTCTCCACTGCAAAAAGGGGCAAAAATACATTTAGTACGCGATTTTATGTTACTATAATCGACGCGACCCTTGAATAGAATGTATAAAAGTGAAAATTATCGGTAAAAGGTTTTTTACATAACGATCGCAGTTTAATTGTGTGGATTTAAGTTTCTCAAGTTGGTTCGTGCTTCGAGAAGACACATCGATCGCTGAAAAGCAGTTAGGCGTATGTTAAGCTGATTTTGCACGGATATAGCGTGTGGGATATGCTCTTCTGTGTCTCGACTGTCGACATATTCGGGCTGACACATGATATTGACACGGTGAGAAGTTCGTAATTCGCGCGCGGCTACGACAAACAGAGGGTTGCCTTCGCGAGGATCTTCTCGCCTATAAGCTCCGTACTCAAGGGCGCTGCACCCGAGAAAACTCGATAGCGCAGCGCAAACTGCAAAGAGAACTGGCAAACAACTGGACACACGCGTTATATCCAGTACCCGGTGTCAGCACAACGACCGAGCGAACAGAAGAAACAGGAATAAAATGAAAATAGTCAAACGTGTGAAGAGTCGTTGAAAAATAATAAAAGAAAAGGAAATGTCTGATTAATCCTGTCTTCGTTCGAGATGCCAATTCACTGCTACTAATCGTATCGTGTAGTTTTGCGCCATGTATTTTGTACGTCAATTGCACTACCTACATAACATTTTTTTCCCCCACAGATATATCATATAGCTGTCAAAAAACGGTGAGAACATGTTTTCGCAGCTTCGCTATTCATTTTAGTCGAAAACCCTCTGACGCCTTCATTATTCTTATTTATTTATTTCTCTCGATAAATATCGAAATAAATTATATTTCAAAGTACACCGATAGCTCGCTTGTGGAGATATACAACCGTCGTGTAAATGTCTCACCGTTTTCCTCTGTTGCAGCGTGCCGGCTACATTAAAATGTAATTCAATTTAATACCCGGCAATTCTCCTCATTGCAATCGCAACATCAATTTTAATAATGGCCCTCCCCGTGGGTAGGGTACTCACGATGCCTACCCCCTTGCGACTCGTCGTCCCTCTTTCGTGCTGTACCCTACCGTTTTCTCCATAATCATGCTGGAAATCATCGTCGGACGAGGTACCCGGGACGAGACCGACCCGTTCTTTAGCGATCCAGCAATTCTCCTCCTACCTTTGGGGAGCCTCTACAAAGAGGGATTCTTCGCACAAATTGAAACATTGTATTCAATAATTTCATTTTATAATGAAATTCCGTTGGGTACCGGTGTTGATTGTCGCGTTGATGGATACACGATCAACCGGTACTGGGGTATGCTATTCATACCGATAGCGAATAAGGGGATAGCTATGAAATTATTATTAAATCGATGCTCGAGTCTCGAAGGGCCAATCAGTGTAAGTCACGCGTGTGGTTACTACCGATTTTAATTAAGTGCGGTAAAATTATAGCCGGAGTAGAGGCGGTGTACCTTTGGAGGACAATCAGGCAAGAGCAAAGGAGCAGGTTGGAACCGGGGGTCCGGTCGCTCGCGCGCGCGCTTCTATATAAGCAGCTTGGACTAATAACTGTAATAAAGCGTGCGTGAATGCCTCATTAATATCATGGAGGGTGCACGACCGTGCCGCCGGTTGTACACCGGGGCCCTACTCAATTTCCTCAAACCCTTCATCCACTGACTTACGCTTATTGCACTTGACCCTCTGATTTATTTTGCTTTTGCTATATGTATATGTGCTCATAGAGATATATACCAACGCGAAGCCACGGAAGCGAAGATCCATCCGTTGTAACCACTTAGTTATCGTCTAATAGTTGGGGTACCCCTAGTGCACAAATGTCGTACTCGATCAATGTTAAAAAGCATGTTTTGATCAATGTTCAAAAGCACGATTTTGATGCTGGTTAGGAAACGTGAACATTTCAAGATCGATTTGTAAAATTTAATTAATTAGTCATTATTCATTCTTACGAAAGTTTGAATTGTTCGTCTTAGATGATGCGAAGGTTTTACGTTCGAAGCGATCAAAAAAATTTTGGGCAAAAGTCTGGAAAAAATTCGAAAAAAATCATATGAAGTAAGTAACCTCACCTGATAACAGCATTCAAATTTCTAAAAGATTCAGTGAGTCCTTTCGAAAATACGGTACTTTACTGACATTAGTGCCTAAATTCAAGGAAAGGCCGGAATCGTTTTTCTGTAATTTCTAGTAACCGTTAAGTCCGATCCGACATATTTCAATGATCGCCTCAGTTTACATAATCTAATTACATAACCCAAAAATGCACGTCTGACCATTTGAATGAAAAATAAAAAAAAATACTCGCAAAAGAATCACAAATTACATAAGGATGAGAGTGCCGAGTCTCAGCGCATCTTTTTCTCGGTATTCAAATCCAGAAAAACCAGAACCATCGAGTGTGTCCGAGTTTTAAGAATACCCGGAAGGAGACAGAGGGAATATTTAACGGGCGCCAACCCGTCGTAATCCTCGAGACTTACTCTCGAGTGTGTTTGCAGAACTGCGAAGAATGTCGGGAGGAACTTGATGAAAAACATTGGAAGATTGTGGAGGTAGAGAAAAAGGGAAAAGGAGAGAGTGCACGTATAAGATATATTTTTTTTACTGTACGAGCAATCGAATTAACGCATTCCGCGCTCACGCAAAGTTGTAGTAACAATTTTTTGGATGAGCGCGAAGTTCTTTCTGCGATTATTATCCTCTCGGAGCTTCAACGACTTTTTTTGTATTCCCGGCATCGGCAAAATGCTCGCAAATTTTGGCCCTCGAGTTATCGTCTTTAAGTACACACAGCCCATAGCTGGTTTTTTTTCGAACCAACTTCCTGCAACATTTAAACCCAGAAGTTACATATCGCTAATTTTGTTTCTTACATCTCTTTTCGCGGCTTCTCGTTCTCATTATTTGGCAAACAAGCATCGAGGGCCCAAGTGGGACCAATTACCCGAGGCAACTTTTTGCTGCCGAATCAGCCCTGAGCACACATGAATTTAAATATTTCTCTTTGATGCCTTCCTCGAGCTTTAATTCTGTGGAAAAAATAAAATTGAGATTCCAACCTTCTTTGGGAAATACCTGTTATTATTTTATTATAATGAATATAATTCGCTCCTTAGAAAAATGGTACCAAATCGTATTTCTTAAATTTCCGTGAACCTTTAACTCAACGAAAGTTACGACGATTAGAAGAAACTGGAATTATCGAATGGTAATCAATTTTTTTTTCGCTTCCTTCGAGAACGTATTTCGCTTTCTCATGAGTCGCGTCAGCGATTTATCCGCGCCGTTGTACGACAAAGAATAAAAAGAATGTCCGGAGGTCAAGCCAACCACCTGTGCAAACTACGCACGACAATGCGAGACACAACATTGCGCCTCGAACACCGTAAAGTATCTCTTCAATCGGCCAAGGATGATAAAAAATCCACCTGTCCCTCGATTCTCCCACAAGATAAGCATCTTTCACAGAATTATTTATTCCCTCCAGTTAGTTTCGCTCAGCCACCAAGCGTTTACGGTTATCGAAAAAATAAATCTTAAGAACACATTTTACACATCTCAAACCTCACAAAATCGTAATTCCTTAATGGACGAAAAAACGGCCAATTAAAAAAAAGACTTCAAAAGCCTCTAAAATTTTTTCATCCCCAAAGACAAATAACTCGTGCGAGATAATTTTTTTTGTCCGATAATAAAAAAAAAGAAACAAAGCTTCCGTGAGTAGGAAGAAAAGGGTTAATTTGCAATGAAGGTTTGTACTATCTCGCGAATAGCTCGCTTCCTGGTTACTCAACTATCGACCTCAGGATGGAATTATACTCTCACAATCCTCTCCTCTCGCGCTCTCTCTCCCCCGCCTTCCCTCTCTGAAGAGAGCGAAGTCATCATCGACTACTATTTTGCCGGATGCTGTGTGTTCGCGAACTCGGATCCAGCGACTGGGGTTGTGTGTTCCAAGTACACAAACAGCCAATTTTGCCAACAAACCCAAACGAACTCCTCACTTCGACCGGCGCGGAGGGATATGCATGATGGAAAATGATGCTTCGAACCGCCGAGACTCACGTGTATAACATTCCACCGTATTTCCCTTCTATAATTGAACCCCGGAAGTCTGTACCCCGATAACCCGACTCGCTCGGTGTGTGGTTCTCCTCTTTCTACGTCGGAAATTAGCGTAGCTTTCTACGAAAGAAGAAAATTCCATCGAAATTTTTCATCTGTTCCCTTCCAATTTCCCTCAACGTTTTATCGACAAGCCACATTGGTGGAAAAGCTTTTCGAATGTAAAACGGCGCGGCGAGCATCAGAGACAAGCGGAAACGAGACGAGTGTCGGCTCACGGGTACAACACAAATACACCGGGATTGGATGGGAATGAGTATTTATCGAATAAACCGACGACGAGAAAAAGGACACATCGAGAACTGATGATAATTGAACGCGCGACGGGGTCGATTATTATTAATAGAAGGGTATAGGAGCGTCGAACTTCGGAGTCACACAACGTATCACACGGAGTTCAGAGGTCAGTGAACGACGATCGAGAGGTGACGTTGGCTTCGGGATTAACCAACGGGAGGAAGCCGAGAACTCGTCGAAGGCATGCAGACCCCCCGTGTCATTTACGAAGTTAACAGAAAATCAAAGCTGACCTCGCAATTGAATAAAATGATTTTTTTTTTCTGCAAACATCAAATATCATTGAAAAATGCAAATTCAATAGTCTGGAATGGGAAACATTTATTTTTTAATTTTTTTCTTTCATATAATTAATTATTTTTGCATTATTTATTCAGCAAGGATAAAATTTGCTTTTCTTTCGTATGTATATATTTTTTTTTACAGGGATCGAAGACGATTAAAAATTTGAAATTTTCGTGATTTTCGAACGAAATTTTTCCGAAAAATATAATGTTTGTTGGGACAAATATTATTCGCGCGAATGACGCAAGATTTCTGCGCGGCAGCAACTTGTGTGGAAGGACCGGGAGGAAGGGAGACACCGTGGTACCGTTATACCCGTTCCGAAGATAATCTTCGAGAGACACACCGAGAGAGTGACTCTCTGGCTGTAGAGAGTTCTCTCTCTTCTTCACGGCATGCCGTGGCACCACAGCACACATTACTATTATAGTGTGCGCTTCTGGTGTTGGCGAGAAACGCGAATACCTAATGGGGAACGACGAGATGGAAATAGCTGACAGCCGGTGAGGGGTTTCACTGATTCAGCGACGGGTTGAAAATCAATTTTCTTTGTGAAAATAAAAATAATCGAGTATTGATTTATTTATCTACTAGAGAGCGAGTAGTAATTTTTTTTTTATTTAACGATTGGCTTTACCAGAGTGATAAAAAAAATTTAGAAATATTGAAAACGATAAAGAAATGTTAATAGCTGTAATAAAACAAAATTTACTCTTCAGTTATTTCGGGTTACGGAACTTTCATTGCACTTTTAACACTTTTGAATTTAATTTATTTTTTTTTATTCAAATTGATGCGTTTCCTTCGAATCGATTTGGAGGGAAGTAAACTTTCAAGGTTCATAAATCTAGTTGAAAAGGATCAGCACACATGTCTACGAGCGTAAAGAGGCGTGCGATAGTAGTAAGTATAATAACGAGAAGGTTGGGAGGGGTTGAAGGGGGAGAAAGAGAGAGGGGGATATATATAGTAGAAGGTTTGCAGTCGCAAAGAGTTGCAACCTCGGGCAACCAAGAGTCATAACGCCGAGGCTAATGTCCCTAATGTCTATAATCTCGGATCATCTGCATCTCTTGACTTGCCTCGAAGCACGCTTTGCTCCTTCCACGTACTCAAAGGAGGAAAGAGGGAAGAGGAAGGGGGTAAGGAGGTCCAGTACTACACACGCAAATTCCTGACCAAGTGGAAGACGCCGCTCTTGGAATACAAGGGATCCCCCTCCCCCCCACACCGAGAGCCAGAGGGGGAGGAAAAGCGAAGAGAGGATGTACTCGCACTCTCTATACGCGAGCTGACCGCGATCATCAGTAAGCACGTACTTCTTACGCTCCGAGGTGGAGCCAAACCCACCAACCCATACGCAACCCACCCTAACACTAATGTCCATCTCTCTCTCAACTTGGCATCTCAATTAATCAAATTCTACTCTGTTATTATCCAACAATGGCTATTGTGGCTTCGAATAAAACAAAAAAGAAAAATCAGTTTATATATAGAACGATGCATTGTCCCACGAGGTTAATATTTTATAGGTGAAATTAATTTTTTTCAGAGGGTGGATAGAAGAAGTGCATTCTGATGATGATGTTCTTAGATCGAATATCAGTGCTTTACGAGAAAAATTCATTTTTATTTAGGTGCTATGTAATTAGATTGAAATAAAGATATTTTATCAGACACTGTCCCACATTGGGACAAAAGAAAACATTTCAAATGCTCGCAATTCAAAGAATGTGCGCAGAACAAAGTTTCTCCAAAAGAGAAATTTACTGTTCTGTGGGCAGAATATGATCAAACACTTTTTTGTCCTGATTTGGGACACGGTGTCCCAGATAAAATGAAAAATCGCATAGTCGTATTCTCCGTTAAAATCGGAACATTTTTTGCCTTTGGCACATTTTTCTACGATCTGTCGTTTTTGAATTAGTAGCGATTGAAGTTTTAGCGCGAACAAGAACACTCGGCCGCTGGTGGCGCCATCTGTAAGCCAACGGCCGTTGGCCCAAAACTTCAATCACTTGTAACTCGGCAATTACTTGCAGTATAAAATTTTACCAAAGGAAAAATATATCCAGTTTTGAACATAGAATACGACTTCGCAACTTTTAAGTCTAAATCGTGTCAACGCATTTTTTTATAGTTATTAATGCTTAGAACTCGGCTTTTATTTCGTTCATTTCTTTTTATGTTTTATCTCGTTGCAAAAAGACTTTTTGTCTCTTAAAACACGTCATCACACTAAATCTTTAATGTCGAATTCCTTTCGAACAAAAAACAATAGGAGGAAGTTGCGTAGAAGACTTAGAAGGCTCCCCGTTATTCAATATCTCTGGTTCATTGACGATGGAGTCAACGGTGAAAGGAGGAAAAGTGGCACAAGGGTTTACCGCAGGGGGTTTAGCTCGGCAATAGGCTCTAAGGAAGACGAGGAAATGTGTAGTTCGCTCGGTGTCTCGGAGACCGCAGACAACGTTCGATACAGGTGAATTATAAACGCGAGTACAACACCGAAGCCTTTACACACCCGATGATCTTTATGATTTCAATAGCCACCAGGTTAGCCTCATTGTCGATGAGGCTTAGCCGCGATTGGAAGTACCGAGAAGCGTGTGAGGAAGTTGGCGACGAAAACTAACTTAACGTATCTCCCGGACGGGTGATGAGATTGTTGAGTAAAACCAGAGAGTAAATTGCTCAACCGCGAAAAGCTATACCGTCCTGTCGGCCGTGAAGATGTCGCGGAAGTTTCAAACATGAGACGGAACCGTCCGTATCGATGGGAAAATACATGTTTCTTTGTTTCTCTCTCTCCTTTCTTTCCAATTAAAAATCAAGAATCATCACTCACCCTTCAGCTGTGTGGTGTCGATGGCAAACATATTTAGAGCCAAAAGCTGCAGAAGACGAGTTTCCGGTATCGGAAGCGGCGAATGCTGAAGCAAAGTTCGAAACTCGCGGAGCATCTGGATCGCGGCTTCCTGGAATGTTTCCATCCTGAAACACATTAATGAAACATCATCCCTATTATTGTAATTGCGATGTATGAAATCTGAAGATCGGTTAATCGATTTGTGAGTATAATTTTCAGCTCTAATTGCTCCCTAATGAGAAAAGAATCAATTCCAGTGTCAAGATAGCCTGAGGATTCGAAACAATATTATAATATCGAACCGGTTTTTCGTGAGATGAGTTGATGATAATTTAAGGTGTGGGAGCCGGACATGGAGCTGAAAGAGAGAGAAAAGGAGTTTTCTCGTTAACGAGTCCAGTTTGTTTGGTCCATCGGGAGCCCCTCGGGTTTCTCTTCCACTAGTGTGTTGGAAACGAGCCGCACAGAGTCGGTAGTAGAAGCCCGAGAAGAGGAGAGCACAACCGATCTGTAACGCGCTCGTAGTCAGTCGCAATTAGGATAACGGAGGATGAGGCCAGAGCGCTGTGTGGCGTATACGAGATGCATTATGGCACGAGTATGCAGCAGGGTAGGAAACTCTCTCGGACTGCTCCGCTCAAGTTCTTGTTAATGCGCCGATCTCACGCCGCGAGGCTTCTACTCTTCTCTATAACCGAGAAGATTCTCTCTCGACATGACATTACCTACACCAAGGTATATAAGCCCAGAGACTCGTTTTCAAGTCCCAAAGAAGAGAAGAGTTCGTAAACGAGCAAACGAGTTATATTATTACAAATACCGTACGATAATTCATCATTTTCTAATCCGATCGAAAAAAAAAAGAAAAGAAACAACCGCCACGAATCATGTTTAAGGCAATTCTCGAAATATGCAAGTGTCTTGTCGATCTATTCGAATCCTGATTGGCTGACGCAGGGGGTTGAAACTGAGGCCTATTCGCAACAAGAGTTAGAAGTGAAAAAATCTGTGCTTTTCTATCGTTTCCACTCAAAACTTAAAAACAACATATTACTTTATTAATGAGATTTAAAAATTTGAAAAATTGACGAGCATACATATTTACCCTTCGAAGATGTCTTGCAAATGTAATCAATTTTTATTGAAAACTTCTCGAGATATAGCACATTAACTCTTCAAATTCTGATGTTTTATGGTATAGTACATTTTTTAAAATGACACATTACTTGGAATTAAAAAAAAATCCGAAAAAATGATCTAACAGACCTATTTAACCCTCCGATGACGTCATAAATTTTTGATAAATTTCAATCCAACCATTTCAAAGATATTTATTATACTGCGAGGAGAGTTAAAAATCAATTGCCGTACCTCGCCGGATTAAACCAATTGAAGCTCCATTGATTCTATAATTCATCAATCTTCGCCGTAAATATCTTCAACTATAGTATTCGACTCAAACAATGAATAATTTTCGCACAGGTCAAGAAGCAGATGGGATGAATCTACAGCCTCAAAGAAGCGGGTGAAAAGGTGAGGAGAGCTCATAGAAAAAAAAAACAAAAAGAAACAAGTAAAAAAGAAAAGGTAGTTCAATCGAATGATTCTAGGATGCGAGTGTATCGTAGTATGATTTGAGGTTTGCAGGCGAGGATAACGAGCCCCGGCAGTCACGTTACCACGCTCTCGGCGAACGAATGATAAAGAAGGAAAGCAGATAGTGAATATCCCCCTTGGCACTCTCGGCGGGTACTGTTCCCGGTAAACACACGAGGTATAGGCCCCCGTAGGTTGTGCCGGTTATATTCCCACAGCCTCAGCCAAGCTGCGGAGAGCCGGCCTCCCCCCACCCCCTCTACGGCTTGTACACGGTGGCAAATTTACGGTACGTAACATCTCACTTGATCCCCCACCGTCGTAATCTCGAGAATTCGTGACGTAACCTCCGGCATTCAGAAGAGATATAGAGAAGAAAAGAGACGCGCGCGAGAAGCTATAACGATCGAGAGGACGTTTTAGCACCGAGATGGCGGGAGGGGCTTTCGCCAATGACATAGGCGAAGCTTTGCCTCCCCTCTGTTGGAGGACGAAGGAGACTCTGACCAGACGGCTAACAATAACGCTGACAAGTCTGTAGCTGGTGAAGTTTAAATTTGAAGTCGAAGCAATGCGAAAATCTCCTTCCCGCCCTCGAGCTTGAAGTCAGCGAGTAATGAAAACTGTACTTTCCTTTTTTGGAGAGTGGTATACTATCTTTCAACAGACCAGGTGATCAATGTCTCCAAATCTGTAGAGTTTATAGTTCGATTACTTTACATTTGAATGTAAGCCATTCGACGTTCCCTTTCCGCCTTGGAGTCTAAACTCGATCGGTAACAAAAACTATAATCCATATGCGACACAAATTTCAGAATGGCAAAGCTTTTTGTCAATTACAGGACTAAGTATCAATACCTGAAGATCCGAAATCAAAACTAAGCATCAATACCTGAAGTTCTGAAACAAACGCGAGAATCAATACCTGAAGACATCTAAAAATGCAAAAACAACACTCAGAATCATTAGCGTATGACCCGAAAACAAGTCTAAGTACCAAAAGCTGAAGATCCGAAACAAATCCAAGAATCAATACTTTACGTTGCAAAAACGAGAACAAGAACCATTAGCTAAAGATCCAAAATCAAAACCAAAAATCAATGTCTGAAGATCCGAACCAATACCAAGAATCAATACCTAAAGATCCAAAAACAAGACCCAGAACCCTTAACTAATGATCCAAAGACAAGGTTAAGTACCCGAAGTTGAAGATCCGAAATGAAACCACCAATTAATACCTAAAGATGCAAAAACAAGAACATTAGCTAAAGACCCGAAGCCAGAATCTGAAGAATCAATGTCTGAAGATCCAAAATGAAGAACCAGAATCAGTACCTGAACGTCCAAAAACAAGAGTCAAAACCGTTAGGTGAAGATCCGAAAATAAAACGAAGAATCAAACATCAGATTCCATATAGCACCCTCAGAACGATGGTCCAACAACTCCCATGAAAATTCCACAAGAGATGTTACACCGTCTATCCGAAGGTGGTATATATACGGCGTTGTAAAGAATGACAAAATAGTATTTGAGTTTAGAGTTTGCAACGAGTTTCGTAAAGGGGAACACCACCGATGCGTTGTTTAGTCGCGCTGTGATTGGCTCGTAAGGACGTGTCCGTGTACCGTTAACCCACCGAGGTGATCGTGGCCAGTGAGTTTTCATCAGGGACCCACCGCGACCAACACCGACGCCGACTACTTTCTGCCCCACCGTAAGAGGTACACATTTCTCTTGGTATCCATATCCCCCTTGTATCCCCGCATCGGTGGGAAAACTCAACGACTCCGTCTCAAGTTCCGATACGATGGAATTCGTATCTTTCAGGAACGGCTATTAACTATTTATTTTCTTGTATAGATATTCCTTAGTTGTCCTGAGAGAGAAAGAGAGGAGCCGCGCCTTTTGCAACGGAACATTGAAAATCTTTTCATTCTCTTCCTCGAAGCTCCATTGAGGTTTCGATTTATCTGTAATTAGCTTCATCGTCAATTAAGGACTTATTCTGCGAGACTTCTACCAAAGCATTAAGGAAGATCAAGAAGATCGTTGGCACTAAAAGTTAAATATATGACGACATTTTCATAGGTTTTACGATGTATGAATGGAATTAGAATTCATTAATACAATGTTCCTAGTAACAGGCGCTTATCTTGGATTCAGCTTCTGATGAAATTTGACTAAATCTTAGAATGGATCAATCGAATGATCCATAAAAACCAAACGAATTGGAAAAAGTGAAGGGAAAGGAAGATACCAGACGATAATAGGCCAAAGAGTGCAGGAGGAGTGCAGTAGGGAATTGCACTTTAGGGCATAACGGCATTGCAGAAGCGTCCTCGCGTCACGTGTTGCCAGGCATAGAATGAGAACGAGGCAAAGACACCGAGGTGGAACGAAGAGGAAGAAGAGTGAAGAAGGAAGAAGCCGCAGATGAAGAAAACGATGAAGTAGAAGAGGTGGATGCGAATAAGGACCCCGAAGTCAAGAGGGCGCAGGAGGAGCGAACTGAGAAGGAGGCGCGGAGAGGACCGGTCTTCTCTCGTGCCGTTTTCCTACTCGGAGGTGAGTGTGCGGACATCGGTGGTATATACACACACAAGACCCCGGCGGCAGCGGCGAGAACGAGAACCCGTAGAGAGAGGGCCGTCTATCGACTACGGGCAGCAACTCTATGACTAACAAGTTTGCACTTTAGCGCATAACGGGGCATTCCCCAGTGTCCATAGATCATCGTACGTGACCCACGGATTGCGTGGGCTTCAAACCTGCCACCACCGTGATCATACCAACGACCTCCATAACAGATCCGTACCACATCAACGAAGCTTAAACTTCTTCTCCTCTGCCTCTGATTAGGTTCAGCCGCAATTTATCTTGCCAATTGACTTTACGGAGATTGAGAATTAACTTTTTTCTTTAGTATCAGCTTTGGGGCGGTCGTGTTTTGTGGATTGAGGCCGATTGACTGTGAGGGTTATGGTTAGCTTCAAGGGAAAAAAATGGGATAGATGGTGGACTGTTATAAAAAAGATCAATGTTTGGGAGCGTTTAACTTACAAAGGGTTGACTTTAGGATCTTTTTGGAGAAGTACTTTTTGAAGAGTGTAAAGTTCTGTACAAAAAAGGTTGAGGCCATATTATGGCTAAAGGGAACCGCTTTTGAGAAAATTAAGATCTAATCGAACGATCCATTAAGGTAACTTAGGCTGAAATCTCTCGATGACTATTCTTGTAGTATTTTCATACAATGCTGCCCCTGGGATGGTAAATGGACAGAATACTATTTACAGAGCAAAAATTTCCATTTAAAAAAGATCGTGAAGGCCTTTATCTCGTAAAACCAGACGATTCCCAGTAAATTAACCAAATTCATCAAACTGCTGATCTCAATCGATGACCCCTTCTTTCACGAGTGATTTATGGCCTCAATGTCGCATCTGGCGGACTATATGTATCAAACCTTTTTTGTAGGCAACAAAATTGTCTACAAAAAAGGTCCTTACCATTGTTTCTTGGAACCCAACCGTTTCCTAAAAAATGAATCCTTTTCCTCAAAAACCTGGAATTCATTGACCGCATTCCTTCATTCGATCGTCATTTGCATGTCCAGCGCCGTCTTTCAATGTCGCAAACCTTCTGGAACCCAATTTCTACAGCAAAAACTCTTCTATCACAAAAAAAGCTCCTAACGATATCCCTCGAAAAACCGACCGCCTCTGTAGATAAATCGCCCCGTCTATCTGGAAGCAACTAAATCCTCCGCGTTCATTGAATACGAAGCGAGAAGAAGCTGCACATGAGGAAATCACCTCGCGTCCGTTGAGGTCGCACCGGTGAGGTAATCACCGACTTTAGTGGCTTACCTGTGCGCTACCGCCCGGTTAGTTCGCTAACTCGCTACCCCACACGTACGGATAGACTCCCTCTAGTCGCTTCCACATACTTTTCCGCAGCAATACGCATTACTTTCCTACTACTAAGCATTACTTTCCTAACTCTCCCGGCAAACAGATCTACGTACTCATATTATCATCTATTCTTTTTCTATCCACATAAAGGAAACTTTGTTTTCATGAAACACATGTAACAAAAATATCAAAGTTATGTTTTTTTTCTGAATACGATTTCGAAGTTACCTTCGCGAAAAAAACGAAAAAGAAGATACCTTTCCATAGAAGAAGCTTTGGGAATGAATAAAACAAAATTACTATCACTACCGGAACAAAAAAAAAATTATTTTTCATGAAAGAAGCATTTCCTAAGTAAACATTTTTTTTCAAACATCGAAACTCAGGTTTTTCCCTGCTAAATATAATTAAAAAAATTTCTGCACAATTTTTTTTTTCATACAAGAAACTTTGTGCATAAAAAAAAATGTCTGCTTTTTGTTACTTCGGCTACTTTCAGTTAACTCGATTAATAATTAAATCCAAACAAGTAAATCTATTAATAGTCGTATCTATTTATAGAACGAAAATTATCGAGTTAAACTCGCGTTATTGCGACCATAATCGTTGGTCGATCCTTGAAATTGTTGGAGTCTCGAGATCTCGAACTCGATTCAGGAGAAAAACGACAAGAAAAAACACTTTTTCCCCTCTTTTTCTGCACTGTCCTCAGAGTAACTCTTCTCACCCTTCTCCATTTCGCAGATGCAAATGACTCTCGAAGGGAGAGGAGAAGGGAGAGGAGAAGGGAGAGGAGACGGGAAGGTAAAAAAAAATAGTAGGATACGCGCACGCGAGATTTCTCTCTAGTCGTGGCGCCAGGTATCGTCGGACAGACGATACGAATTCCCACCTCCGCCACCTCCTCTTTATCCGCCACTCGCTACGAAGCCCAATGGAGACGCCAACATCGCGTTTCTATACTTAATTATCATTTTTATAAATAAATCCACCAGAAAAAAAATAACAACAAAATAATTTTTAAAAATACGAAAAAAAAAAAAAAACTCCCGATGAAATCCTCACGGATACGAGGAGCAAAAACAATTAATAACATCGCCAGAGATAGGTATTACAAGATATTATCGCGATTTTGTCACATAAAACCAAACCGACCTAATAGTTGATATAGTCAACGATAATTCAAGAGATAATCGGATATACATATCGTTAAGTTCCTACTTGAATTTTAATGGGAGTTTGAGACCTTTTTTTAGCTCCCCTTTCATTTTCGCTTAAACTCACTCGGAGCTTTGCCCTTTTTATTACTTTTTCTCTGTGATTTTTTTTTTTTTTACGAAGACTATAATCGGGCGAACAATTAATCGGGTGGGTAACGAGACGCTCGTTCGATACATCGATAGGATCGAAGGTATATCGGGGCGGCCGGCTGGATACCTCGTTTTCCAATAGAAATGTAATTCATGCCGCTTTATCTGGATTACGGAATCTACGGTGGCGGCGCGGGCGACTCCGATGCTGTAAACTCTCCTCCGTCGCGCGGGGATGAGTCGGATAGTCGTTAAAACTGAATAAAGAGACGAGAAAATAGCGCAAAGAGAGTAACGCGAATATCGAGTTAATTTTCATGTCCCCTCAGCTATAATCCACGGAGCACAACGAAAAAAATCGAACGCAACGTCGATGAGAAGACGGCAAATAAACGCGAATCGACGGAGGTTTCGATCGTGAAATTTATCGCATGCAAATAACAACGTTTATCGTATTGAAGTACGTCGTTGGGGACACGTCGTTGGAATAATGATAGAGAGCTCAGTGAAAATTAATTGATCTAATGACAGTGCCCGGCGGACGTGACGGAAAGTTCGATTAATTAAATTCAAATTCAAAACATCGAGATGAATTCTTTTTTTTTTCTTTTGTTTTCTTTAGCGAATTAAATTTAAATTTAATTCCATGTTAGTTTTTCTTTCTCGGGTTTCCTTTTTGTTTTCGTTAATTAAATTCAAATTTAATAGAGAGATAACAATTTTTTTATTTTTTTTTTTCTTAAGGGAAAATGCGATCGAGGCGACGCGAGTCCATTTCTCATAAGAATCTCCCCTTCGGTTGGGGAGGAAAGAAGATGAGCGAAGCAACAAACGAACTGAGGAAGTTGCACTCTCGCGTGGAAGGGAACGCGAACGAACTTTAACGTTGGAATAATTAATCAGTGAGTGAGATACGGATCGCAAGGCCGGCTCTCTTGTGTGCGCAATATGTCTGCGTACCACTTGAGAGAGTCGACGGTTTTACACGCGATTTTCTTCACAGCGCGCGGATGCAACAGCGATGGGTAGGAACTACTCGCGTTATTTATCGTAAGAGTTTCGACAGCTGTTTTCCGGACTATATAAATCGAATTTTTTTTTTTTTATAATTACGAGTGAGATTTCGGGTTTATTTAGAATTTTTTTTAGAAATGTCGAAATCTTTTGTCGAAAGAAATTTTCGAAGACTGACCGAAAAAAGGTAATATATATTTTTTCTCTGTTTTTCTCCGTCGAAATGCCGAATGCGAATCGACTCAAAAGAATTGCGGCGATTGAGATTTTTTTTTCTCAAAGTACAAATCCTCAGGTATAAGATCCCAACGCCATTTTTTTTTTTTTTTTTCGGTAAAAAAAACCTTTAAAACCCTTCAATTTTCCAAAACTAAGTTAAGTCAGACGAACCTATAGTCTGGAATTTGCGAAAAGCTTCGCAGCATTTTAAGACCATTCGTTCAAAACGATTCCCCAGTGTCCTTGGATTGCACGGGGTCGTCACTCGGCTGGTGCCGCGGGTAAACGACCATCGGAAAGCGATGCCATACACCAGTATATCTCTCGGTGTTGTGCCCCGATGTTCCTTCTTCTCCTTCTTCCAACTCTTCTTTCATTTCCTCCCTCTCAACCCTCTCGAAGCCCAACAATTCTCTCCTCTCCGCATCCCTCCTCCCAATAATCGTAATCTCTATCACTTTCTATCGCAGAGCAGAGAGACGAACGCGCGTAGTTTCCGCGATGAAAACCTCCGCCTACTTCTTCGTAACTTTGTACCAATTCCAAACTCAATCACTCGCGATACGCTACGACGCGTCTATCGCTTCCGCTTTGTGCCGTTTACCGTCAAAGAATTTCGTTGCTTCGCAAAGCTCCATTCCAGATATCGACAAAATAGTCTGATTAATAGATTGCGTCGTAGTTCGGGATTGGTGGGCGTTTACCGCGACAGGTACACCACTTCGACGCAACATCCCAGTCGTCCTCCAAGGAATTTCGTTGCTTTTCAAAATCTCCACACGTCCTCCAGATAGATAAACAGATAAAGTAAGTGGATAAAATAGATGAAAGTTGTTGGTAGGCGTTGACCAACAGGTATGCCGCTTGGAACGCATGCTAAGCGACTTTTGAAGATCAGAAGAGATGTAAGGAAAGAGAGGGAGAGATGCGTTGGATTCTGCTCTCTTAAAGCTCCTTCTACGATAGTCCGTAGAGGAGACCGGTGGTCAAGCGAGACGCTCGTCGAGTGGCGCCACGCAATTGTCAATTAACATTTTTACCGCCGTACAAGTAAAACACGAACGTTACGGCTCTCCTCCTCCTCCTTACTTCTTCTTCTTCTTCTTCTCGTCCTCAGCTCCGCAGTATCTCTGTGGCCAACTAACTCACAACATCGGGAGATGCAGAAGGCAAGAAGAAGAAGAAGAAGGTCTGCATAGACCTCGTGAAGCTTCTTTTCAGTACCACGCGCCTCTCTCGGGGCCGCGAGGATACATTTCATTATGATTATGTGTGCAATGGATTGGTAATCGTGGTACGCGCTACTATCCTTCACTTCCCCGCGGCAACTTCACCCCCCCTTTTGCAACGGTGCGCACCGAGTCCCACCAGTCAACAGAGTTGAACGATTTCTTCCTTATTTTTTTTTTCTTTTCGTCGGGTGGTTTTTTTGCATTTTTTTCTATTATTCTGAAGCGAGAAGAGCGAAGAGGTCTCGAACTCGTAAAATCGTATCGCATGCCGTTGAAAGACTTCATGGGGAGACAGTACGTTATTAGTGGACTCTTAGTGAATATAGTATTATATTTTTACGGAAGAGAAGGAGACTTTTGCGAAGTACAGGGTGCAAAGACGATGGGCATCCATCATCGCCAATGCCAGACAGCGTCGCTACGTCGTTATGCGTAAATAACTTTTTTCTTTTTTTTTACGGAGGTTTTTTGAGATGAGGGCATGTTTTACGAGATGCAAATGTCGGCCACGAGGACGCGGGAGCTGTTTTCATGGCGATTTTTTTTTAGTTCACGGAAGAGAGGAACAGATTGAAAGTTTGTAGAAAATTTAATTGTTTGTCAGACACGGTAATCAGTGGGAAGAATTAATAAAACATTTGAAATAACTAAAAACGGATTAACGAATCGATGAAACAGAAGCCGAAGAGAGCGCAGAAAATTGTTTAAAAAATTGCGAAATTGTTATCGGAGTTCGTGATAAAGTTTCACAATTTTTCAAATTATTTTTCGTTCGTTTTGGAAAATGTTTGTGCCGTAAATAGTCATTTTATATTCAACGCTGCGCTATTATTTCTTCGTCGTCGTTCCGCTTTTATTTTAATCCCGCGACCTCTCCGGTTTTGTAACATAAAACTAAACTTATTTAATTTGCAAAAAAACCAAAGAAACAGTCGCATCGAAAGGCGTTCTGAATTTTTCAGGAAAAAGAAACACGAAAAGAAATGCCTTCGCAAAGCAACGGGAAACCGCAGAAAGCCGCCTTTTGTCAGTAATTCTAAATAACATTGTCTCGTGTGTTTTTGTTCATAGGAAGAAACCGGGAAGAGAAGCACGCCTCGTAGTTCATCGATTCTATGGGCCTTCGTCTCTCAAACGGCTGTTCGCGTATATGCAAACGCGTCAAGCGAACAAAAAGGAACGAAGTTAACGACGCCGAAGCTCTCGACTAATAGAAGGACGGCTTTCGCATTTCGAGGAATGGGGTGTTTCGAAAAAAATAAACCGCGAAGAAGTTGAAATAAGAGAAAAGAAAAAGAAAGAAAAAATGAAAATAAAAGAAATCCTTGTGGATTCTTCGAATGGCAATAAATGTGAACGCTGCAGGCCAACAGACTTCACACCCTGAGTCGAGCTGTTTACACCTCTGTACCCTACAACCAATAATTATCGCTGAAAATAACTCTCCTCGACGAGTCCTCGAGAGGAAAGAGAGAGGACTCAAGAAACGAACGACAACGACGGCTCAAGAAAGCTTGCGGCGGTATCGACTAACGGAGAGACGAAGAAAACTATCGCCAATGCCAACTTTCTCGCTTTATCTCATCCTTTTTCTCTCTGTGTTTTGTTAGCAATTGTACAGAGTATCGACACGAATCTTTTTCAAAGGGAACGCATGCAAAGAGCTTCGAGACACAGAGACAACTGTTTCGAAGTTTTTTTTTTTGTTGCATTTTTCTTGATTTTTTATCGTTTTCTTTTTAGTGTGTGTCGCGAGACGATTGCTGAGAAAACTAAAGATGCAACTGTAAAGACGACAAGCGGGACTCGACCATTCATAAATCTTATCAAACCGGAAGGCGGCAGAAATATAAATGATTTTTTTCTTTTCTTCAGTTACTTACCCGATCTTTGTTATCAACTTTCCGTGAACGTGGAGATATGAGGTGATGAAGCGCTTGTTTACCTGTAAAATTATTCAATAATATACATTATATTGCGCATAAACAATGATTATTTCATACTTAACGAATTTTTTTTTATCGTATAACGAATACTAAGGATTTTTTTTACCTCGACGCTGGTGAGTTGAGAAAGTTCCTCCGAATCGCTGTGTACAAATTTGGACTCGTTAGCGGTAGTCGACGAAGTTGTGCGTCTCACGCGCCTTCCACCCGGATGTACCCAAGTTTCTCGTCTAAGTGCACCGGGCGCGTTGTTCGCACCCTCTTTCTCCTTCATTCTCGCTCTCTCCTTCCATTCGCGTTCTTCCTTGCGCTTCCGTTCCGTCGACTCGTACTGGATAAATAGTTTCGCAAAGCGTTCTCATTGGATATTCTTTTATTTTCATTCAACTACCCCGATTAAACTTCAGCTACAGCTCGCTAATCTACTTCTCTACGCCATAATTTGATATTTTGCAATTTCTTTTATTTTTTTAATTTAAATTTTGTTTTTTTTTCTAAGCAAATTCTATTCATGCTGTTTTCTATTCATGCCCGGCACTGCCCGGCTAACAAACATATCGTGTGCAATGATTTCGCCTGTGACTACGTGAATTTCAAATTCTAACCAGTTTACGAGGCGTTGATTAAACGGAGATGGTCACATTTTAATTTTTTTCACAAAAAACAAATTAGGGATATCGCAAAATTAAATTTTTTTTATTATAAATTCGCATTCTGCATTCAAAACTGAGTGAAATTTCCCTTTAGCAAAATGTTTTCTGTCGCGTAATTTTTGAGTTATGGGCATTTGAAGTTTTCTGCCAATGAGTGTCACTCGACAGATGGCGCTAGGAGTGCGCAAACTGACCTATTGGTCGAAAACTTTGTCAGCTAATAACTTTGAACGATCGGACGGACGTAAATAATGTGCTAAGGGAATAATTTGGTTAGATTCGAATGTAGAATAACATGCCACTATTTTTGGACATCTGGTACGCGGAGTCCCAAACGTGGGCCAAACATTGTAAGAGTAGATTCTGCGTTAAAAATTGAGTATCTTTTCACTTTGACGAATTTTTGTATGGTAAATAGTTTTTTTCTTCGAGCATTATCAAGCGCTCTCATTAGCGGAAACTTTAACTGCTTATATCTTGGGAACTATTGACTCTGGAAAAAAATACAAAGGGATTTTTCCCTTTGCCGCGCCTACTTACTAAATTTGATCGATGAAAAAAAAATGATGTTTGCTCCATCTCCGTTAAGAATTGTGGACGAAAGGCTAAACACTTTTTTTTCTGTTTTCGTTTTCTACAAAGCGTCGAACGGTGAAAAAAATGATATTTGCAAAAGATTTCTTTTTTTTTGTTGGCTTTGTTTTCTCACACCAAGTATCAAAGATTACTTACATAATGCAGATACTGGCGGCGTAAAGAAAAAATCAATAAAGTATTATCGAAGTTAGAGCGATTGTCGATTATTCGCGAAAACAATTAAGACATCGGTATTTTTTTTATTTTTGTTCATTTGATTTATCGTAATTATGAAAAGAAAAATCGTACCTTCTTTCTGTTCTCGTCAAAGAGAGCTATGAGGCTCTCTCTGGCAGAGTGGAAAGGATTCGAGGCCATTAGCGAACGCATGTAGTAGTAAACAGCGTCCAATTTTCGTCGCTGCAAAAAAAAAAAAGAAGAAAAAATTCAGATTTCAAAAATTTTTCCAATTTTCATCGCTGCAAAACAAAAAGAAAAAATTCAGATATCAAAAAATTTAAATATAAAAAGAAAATCTAAAATTTTACAGTTTTACGATCCGCAACTAAGAAAAAAAAAAGGCAAATAAGAAAAAAAATCTTACAGCGTAATGCGCAAGCAGAGCGAGTTGATTGTAAGGTCTGCCATTTTTCGGATTGATTTGCTGTGCCTTGAGATACCACTGTCTCGATTTTCCGTAGTTCGTTGTTTCATTAGCCTGTTCCTTGTATCGCGCGAGATCTCCCAAAAAGAGAAATATTTTTTGTGCGCCGACGAGTGCGAGACCGACGAGTCCGAGGCCATTGGACGGCGACGCAGAGACGAGAAACACCTCGAGTTTGAATTTGTATCTGTTTTCGAGGACAACGAGTAAATTTTCGAAGTAAGTCGTACCCTCGTCGATTATCTTCAGCATTATTTGTTTGCAAGCGTCGCGCGTCTCGCCGGGTTCCTTCGGCATCATTTTTCGCAGCATCTCAATCATATTGTAATAAAGAAGTTTCCAAAAGTGTTGCTCGACGTTCTCGGATTGACAGAACTTTATTTCATTCTCGAGAAGCATCTGCAATAATCGTCTCAAGGACTGACGAAGGTTCGAGATTTTTTCCCAATTAGCAATCAAATCACCGGAATTGAGAAGTTTTTGCAACTCGCGATCCAGCGATTCGATTTCAACCAGAAGATACGGATCCTTCACCTCGTGACTTCTGTCGACAAGTAATAGTTTCTTATTTAGTTTCGTCTATTAGCGGCAGAAACAAATATTTTTAATGAGAGTATATCGTCTCTCGTATATTGTATTTATCGCCTCTTTAAAAAAACATCGTTTGAAAAATATTTTGAAAATACTTACAATGTAGAGTTCGGATCATACCAAGGTGGGCGCGAACTACCCTGTTCTGCGACGTATGGCACCGGTGGCCTTACGCCAGCGATTCCGACACCCACTGGTGGTCCTCCGTGATGATAACTCCCACTATTCGGCGGACCCGTTGGAATCGTTGCATGCGAAAACTGCAGATCTTGATCTCTGGAGGCGAAAAAACAATTGCCAATTCACAAGAATATCAACAAAATTGAAACGATACAACTAATGATATATGATAAACCATCAAAAAAATACTTACCGCGACAGCAAAGAACCTCTGCCCGGCGATCGAACGATGATCGGCCGCGCAGGATTATTCGGATCGAAAAGAGTTTTTCTTTGCTTCCTATGCGACTGATTGTAAAGCGACTCCTGCGGTTGCTGTTGTTGTGCAAAACCTCGAGGTCCAGCCGTCACGTTTCTCGGCGATATTTGATTTCTCTCTGGCGGCAAGACGAGAACTCCGGGACCTTGAAAATTCGTTCCTCTCGCGATCGGCGACATGGATCTGCCGCCGCCAGCAACGACGTTTGTGTCGGAATTCGACAGCGGTCCCGCACTTGGATAGGTCTGATGATGAATGTTCGAAATTGTCGACGAGCTGCGCCCGTCATCCAAATCGCAGATCGACGAGCGCTTTCCTGATCGCCAATTCTCGTCAGCGCAACGACGAGAATCGTCGGACTGACGATGAGAATCGTCCGACTGACGGTGAGAATCGTCGGACTGACGATGAGGTACACCGCTACTCCGATAACGAAACCGCTCCCGACTCGACTCACGACTTCGCAACACTTTGACATTTCTACTATAACTCTTCGTCGGCTCGTAACGACGATTAACGCAACTCGGGTCCAGTCTATCATTTTCACGATTCTGCTGATTGTTGACGCGTTCGCGACTCTTACCGCGGTTTGTGTCGTCTCTGCTGCAACTTCTGTAAAAATCGATTTTTATTGATTGCTTTTTTTTCTTTAGTTGAAAATTAGATACATATGCCGGTTGGCGATTGTGATTTACTATAGACAAAAAAATGCGAATAAATTGGTCAATTAGATTTCCACCCAATTTTTTTCTTTTCTTTTTTTTTTGTAGGCTATTAGAAATTAGTGGCACAATAATTACCGATCTCCTTCATTGGCACCGGAATGTCTTCGTTCACGTCGTTTTTTCTTGAATCCTCGATTACGTCCGACACCACCGCCCATCGGCGGTCCCATAGGTCCACTCGAACGTCCGGAAATACTGCCGTTATCACGGAGACTTGTGACTGACGAGCTTCGACTTGGATTTTCGTGATGCAGCGACGACTCGTTGTCATTTTCGAGATCAAACTCGACATCCTCACTCCAGTTGAGAGTTGCGATGGACGCCATATCAGGCAACGAGCTGTACGGCTCGTAACTCTTCGTTGGGCTTTGATTTGACGTGTAACGATCGTTTCTTCCCTTTTCCGAGGACGATGTCGCTTCCGCGGTGTTATTGTTGGCACGTTCCCTGCGAACAAAATAAAAAAATAATTAAAAAACCGAATTTCAAAACTCGCAGCCGATAATTCCTTCATTTTTTTACGTAAATCAGTAACATAAATAATACAAGTAAAGTAAGTAAAAACCTTACAATATTAAAATTTCTTAAGTAGAAATTAATATCTTCCTACTTGAATATTCTTTAATTTATTTTTCGTAAGTAAAATAAATTTTCTTCAAGTTGAAAGCTTGAACTGTTATAAATAAAATTTGAAAGAAAAAGAACTCTAAATTTCGTAAGTAAAGAAAAATGATTATTTTTTTTATGATATTTATATATATATTTCGTATTATATATATTATATATATTATATATATTAGTATTATATATATTAGTATTATAATACTAATATAATATATTATTATATTAGTATTATATATATTTCGTATTAATTTCTTCGAGAATCAGAATGAAAAAAATGGGAACTGCAATGCAATGTGAATGGGATGGGCAATTTGTAAGCGAAGTAAAAAATCTTTTCGCACCCTTGTTGATTATAATGATGAGACATCGAAGTTGTGTTAACCGGCGACTCGGTTCTTCTCGGTTGAATGTCCTGTGGTGAAGAAGGCTGACAGCTTCTGTTAACGTTGCAATGCGACACAGCTGGTGATGTTATACGGACCGGAGCGACTGGAACGTTGTCAGCTCGGCTGAGGCTTTCCATACTGGTATACATTGTACTGTTGCTACCGCGGCGTTCGTACGACCTATCGATTGATCAATCAGTTATTATCCATTAATTTAGTTAATCCACTATAATTAGGAAAATATCTGAATATCGAATCGATATTTTACCGCGTCATGTATTCCTGACTGGGAGTGTGAGATCTCGAACTGGCAGCTGAATACTGATCGGGTGTTCCGGGCCTAAAGTTTGCCATCGGTGGTTCGATCTCATCGGGTCTTAGACGACCTCTTCCTCGATTGCGCGCCGGTATTGTGTTCGACCAACCCGTCTGCGGTGGATAATTGTTGCGCATCGAGGACGGATTATTGTAGCCCGATGAACCCTGTAATATTTTCTTTTTATAAATGCAAAATTCGACATTTTTTTATTAAAAAAAATTAATATCGCTTGATATTTTTTTTAATGTCAAAAATGTTAATATATATATTTTTTTTATGATTAAGTAATTTAAAAATTAAGTAAAATAAAAAAAAATTACAATTTAAGTTAAAAAGTTAGTTGTATAAAATTTTCGTTTCTTAATTTTTTTTTTCAATAAATAAATATTCATTTTTTTTTATAACGATGCAATAGCTTAACTTTAACGAACTGAATATTTTAAGCGCTTAATTCAATCTGAAGATATTATCAATTTTTTTTTTTTTTTCGTTGGACTTTTAGTAGCTCTATTAATCAACTTTTTTGTACCGATTTGATATTTAACCGTTGATATAAATTGTTAAAATGATAAAAACATTTTGTAAATTATTTTTACCTGAAAGGTAACAGTGCTGCCGTCCCAATCGTCGTTTGGCTTTGCGAAATAATTATTTCCTCCGCCGAGCGGCATGTCTAATCCATTCTCTGCAAGATATTTCCGCTGAAAACGCGGCGGCAGAGTATCTATTTTGCTAGGAATTGGACCGCCTCCGCGGCGCCCCGACGGCGGTTTTCTCGGAAACTTTTCAGCGTATCCCGGTGGATCGACGCTTCTCGTGTCCCGCGTGCGATTGTACTCGTTGGCGTTATTTGGCGTCACGGATAATGGTTCCGAACCCTAAAAGTAAAGAAATAAGTAATAAAAAATGTATCCCCTGCTTCGCGATTAGAAAAAACAAAATTATTGGATTTAATGAATAAAATAAATAAATCGAATTTTCAAAATAATCATTCGAAAAAAAATGAAAAATATTGTAGTTACTATGAATCCAGTAATTCAGATTGCATACAAATTTTTTTTTTTATTTTTCATAAACAAAAATAAATTTTCGGAAATGTCTATAAGTTCCATAAATAAAAAAAATCTATAAATTGTAATAAAAATAATTAACTAAAATCCTACCTGACGAACCTCACGCTGATAATCCCTACGATTTCCATAGTTTCTCCCGCTCATCGGTGACTTCGATCTCCACTCGCGTTCCTCATTCTCATTTGGATTTCTGTTTCTTCGATTTCCGGAGTAACGCTTTCCGTGATCGTCCGATCTTCCGCGATTAGCCATATTGTTGCCGACCGTATCTCCAGCGTCGTGTCTTCCCGGACGATTCCTATTTCTGTCGTTTCTATCGTTTCTATCGTTTCTATCGACTCTATCATTTCTATCGTTTCTATCATTTCTATCGTTTCTATCAATTCT
This sequence comes from Cryptus viduatorius, assembly GCA_964006125.1. Lineage (NCBI taxonomy): Eukaryota > Metazoa > Arthropoda > Insecta > Hymenoptera > Ichneumonidae > Cryptus > Cryptus viduatorius. The sequence goes on along the minus strand of OZ023228.1, from coordinate 499,897 downwards.
ATCGTTTCTCTGACTTCTGTTCGACTGAGTTTCCCAATCTCTGTTCATGGATTCTGAATCTCTTGTCCATGAAATTCCGCTCTGTTGTTGCTGATGTTGATGCTGTAAAATTGGCGGTGTCGCAGATCGTCTAACAGGCGATCTGAATTAATTAAAAAAAAAAAAGAAAAAGTAACGTCGATAATTAATAACGGTTAATGCAGAGACATTATAAAACAGAAGTCTGATAAACAGAGATGCCAGAAATTCGTTATTTGTCAACAAATATGTTATTATTTTTTATTTATTAATTAAAAATAAATAAAAATAAACATTTAGTGAAATTGCAAATAAAAATTTAGAAGATTTATGGAAGATTTTTCTTCCCTTTGAAACAAATAAATAAAAATTAAAAAAGGGTAATAAATTTATTCTCATACAAAAATTCGAAAAATTATTTTTTCCCGTCGATTAAAAAATGTCTAAATAAATAATCCGCCAATAATTGTCATTAAAAAAAATTGAAAAAGCTTTCTTTCTAATAGAAAAAAATTTTAAAAAGTAAAAAAAAAAGCTAATAAATTTGCCTTCGTACGAAAATGCGCAAAATGATCTTTTTCCAGCGATAAAAAAATGTGTTGAAAAATAATGTATTGGGGAATAAGAAATTTCTGATATCTCCGTGTGAGAGGATTGGAGCGCGAGATTTCAAAGCCTTCGGAGGCTCGAATCATCTCGATAGTTCACCTATTAGCTACATCCCGTTCGGCCAATGCCTCCTGCACTTTCTTGGGTACGTACAACGGCTGTTCGGGCTTTTTGCTTCTTCGCCGCGGATCCAGATGATTATTGTGCTGCAACGTCGCGTCCCGTCCCTCGACGTCGCAGCTCGTCGGATTTCCGCGAGCGTTATTCAGTCTCTCGGCGATACCTCGAGATTCGCTGTGAGATTGTTGCTGATGTTGATGCTGCAGCTGTTGCGGATGCTGTGGCTGCTGAGGAGGTGCCAATGAAACCGTACTGTTGAACTGCGACGGTTTCAGACGATCCTGTACCGATATCGGCTTCGGCCTCTCCTCTGCGTTGCCCTCTCTTCCAAAATCGTCCAACGATCTCCCCGATTTTTTTAACGGACCGCTTCCCGGCGTGTATATCGCACGGGGCGGCGCTCTGCTACTCGCGGCTCCTCTCATCCCTCCAGAAGATGTTCCTCTTCCCAATTTGCTATCCATTCTTGTATCTGTGATTAAAAAAAAACGATTAATTAAACAAAAAATTAGTAAATTTTTTTTTAAAAATCGAGAATTTAGATTCTGCGTTATTAAAAAAAAAATGAGATAAAATTTTTTAGTTTGTAATTTTGCATCATCGGGTGATAAATAAAGTTTGTATCACAATTTTGAGTTATCGTTGAATAACAAATTCTATAATAATTTTTGAAATGTAATTGTGCGCTATCGGCTAAATAAAATGTTTATATCAAAATTTTGAGTTATCGGTGAATAAAAAAAATCGTGGTAAATATTTCAATCGTAACTTTGCGGTATTGGCGAAAAAAATTTGTTTAACACACTCTTTTGTTATTAGATATTTTTTTGCAGCAAAAAAAATTAATAATTAGAAATTACTATTAAATGATGCAATAGACGATGATAAAATAAAACTGAACGCGAGTAAAAAAAAAAAGGGTACCAGAAATTAGGTTAGAAGGGTATTTTCTTTGTACAAATTTAATTTTGCAAAAAATTGCTGCCATTCATCAGGTAAATTCTTTATTCATTCTTTACAATGGAAAAAGACGATGATTTAATTTTTTTTTTTTTTTTTTTTTCACTTTTGGAATTGAATAGCGTGATACAATTTTTTTTTTCAACGATTCGGGCCAAAATAAGGTGTAACTGTATCACAGCGAAATAAACAAAATTAAATATTCCGAAAATCACTGACAACCGCGACGATGATTGGAAAAAAAAATCCGAGAACCCAATTTACGAAAAAAAAAAAAAAAAATGTACAAATGTTTTTCTTTGAATCCGCGAGATTGAAGAAGCTTTTAGTTATTTTCGAAAAAAAAAACAAACTTTGTCTCACACACAAAAGCGAAATTTTGAAACGGCAACGTTAGTACGAAGATTTTTTGAGGTTAGCTTGTTTGTTGAAAACTCGTCGAAAAGTTTTGTTATCCACAACGCGCAGTGATATTAAATCGCCAGGCGTTATCCGACTCGCTGGTTCTCGTTGTCGAGATTTTCCGGGGTTCACGAATTTTTCGTTTTTTTTTTCATCTTCCGGTCGCGATACGCGAAGATATATTTTTTTTTCGATGCACGAAAATTACCTTGTGAAATACCTCCCCACTTTCTGCGTCCTTTGTCGTCGTTCGCCATATTGAAATTGAACGCTTGAGTTGTGTTGGTTGTGGCGTACATATTGTTTTTTCCTACGAAGTATAATAACCCGCCTTTGTATCACTATGTATATGTGTGTACGCTAGCGCCTTCATACCACCGTATTTTTACTATAAATAAACGTTCGAATCCAACAGCGCACGTACGTATTGGTGACGCAGCGAGAGGTATGAATGATATCTATCGATGCTTTGTTTTTTTTTTCTTGCTTTTTTCAACACGCGACGATAAGACGACTGAAATTGTGAGCCTTTTTCTCATCGCGCCTTACGCAGCGATTATGTTACTACATCGGGTGCAATCTTCATACAGCGAACGAATTGAGTTGCGCTGAATTACGTTGTGTTGCGTTGTCAATAACTTTTAGCCACATTAGTAAACAAACTTAGTTTTGTTTCATTGATAAACAAGTTTTTTATTTTAGTGTTTTCATTACTATAGGCACGTAAGCGCTATAGCGAGAAGAATACATTTTTATTATTTTTTTCGGCAAATATGTTTTGCACTGTTTTTACGCTGTGATCTTGTTTACAAAGATCCGAAATTGCACAACCTTGCGCTATTTGACTCGTAACAGTTTTTTTTGTTATTATAATTATTGCTAATCGCAGAACGAATGTTAAACGCGATAATGTTTAAATTGTCATTCATTCAAACAATTTTTTCTCCACACTCAATTGTAGAATGCAAATAAACCCGCCTGCAGTACGACTTCCGGTTTGACTGCAGTGGCCCTGGGGTACGTTCCGAATCAGCGCCGGGCGACTTTTCTCTCTGTCTCACCGCGAATGAAAGAATGAGAGGAAAGTTCGTTCGGCGCTGATTCGGAACGTACCCCTGGGTCCGAAAATCACATGCAATTTTTTTGCCGCGTTAATATTGCAAACGAATCGATATAATGTCATAAGCATAACAAATATGCAGTACATATATTGAATGAAATTTAGGTAAATTGTTTAACCTCCAGTTTCATGGGATTACTTGCGAAAAACAAAAATCGCCTCAAATTTACCGTCTTTTTTTCGACTCGGGATGTCGTGTTCATGACTACACCCCTGAACCGGCACAAAGAGTGAAAGCGATACGGCGTCACAATCGTTCGCATATCTCGCGCCAATTTCATTGTCACTCGCATTTTTTATGCGTGTCGGGCCCTTTGCACGTGATAAAGACATCGAGAATCAGAATTCACGCGCGTTATTGTCGCTGAAATCTGGAGGAAGAAAAGAAAAAGGATATCGGCGGTGCCGATAAACAGTGAATAACCTCGCAATCATGGATTTCGTCGAAGCAACGCAGGTTATCAACGACGAGACTACAAAGAATAACGTTGGAGACGAGGATCAGGTAATCGATCGACGCTTCAGATATTTTTTTTTGTATCTCTGCTCGAAACAAGACAAAAGTTTCTTCGGTGACACAATTACGGAAAAGAATTCAAATTACGTGCTTTTTTTTAAGATCGGGTTTTTGAAAATCGGTTCCGAGTCGCATGCAATTTACAAGGGATTCAACAGGATTGGACGTTCGCCTCTTTGCCGAGTGATTCTTGATGATGCGGTGAGTAATTTGACGATGAAAACAAAAAAATGTTCGATAGCAAGTTATCGTAGAGATATTGTAGATAAAAGACGTTACTTTACAAAAAAAGGGATTATGTCTCTATCGTTCAAAATATTGGAAGATCGACGATCAAAGATTCTTGGAATCATTTGGCGAAAAAAAAATTCAGAAAATAAAATATATAACAAAAAAAAACGATTTAGAAAAGTTAGCGGGATATTATTTAAAAAAAAAAAGTGTGACGAGAAAACGAAAAATTATTGCATGGGTCTCACATTATTGTGAAGCCATTTCTCAAAAAAATAAAATTCTATGTTAAAATATTGAAGAAATTTTCGAAAACCATTATGAGAGTAAAAAAATTTATAATTTTTGGAAAAATATATAATTTTCAGAAAAATGTATAATATTCAGTAAAATTTAACAGAAACGTTATTCTGCAATTATCAGAAAATTTTTTGTCATACAAAATTGTTAAACAAAAATATTGAATAAAAAAAAAGATTTTTTTTGTATTATTCGAATCTTTGACTCACTAATCGAATATTTTTTTGTGAATAAAATGTCGCGGAAAATAGGCAAAGAGAAAAAACTGAGAAAAAAATAAACAAATACTTTTGCATCGTTCGGAAGAGTCTATGATAGTCTATCAAATAGTGTTCTATAGGAAATCGTAGAAAATTTTTCGAGAAGAAATATTATTTAGCGAAATATTAACTATTTTCGTATTGTTAAGAGTATATTGCTTGTAAAAAAAAAAAAAAAAATCCGGGAAATCGTCGAACAAAAAAGTTGGGGGAAAAAAGAATAACAAAGCGTCGTTATAGTTTAGAAATCATTACTTTAATTGCATTGGTAATCGTAAGAACAAAAAATGCATAAAACGGTATTCGTCAAATGCGTAAAAAGTTAGTAAACAATTGAACAATTTTTCTTTTTTTTCGTTTACAACTCTATTTTCTTGTGGCCAATTTTGTTCTCGGCGAAGTCGATGGAGTTCCAGAAGTTGTAATTTCCGAAGTCACTGTCGGTTTCGAGGGTCACGACTCCCGGTCCCTTAATGTGCAAATATTTCAGATCTTTGTCGCCGGGTTTTAGTGGCGGCCAGTTGATTCCGAAGTACGGTTTTCTAGAAAAGAACAAAATTCGAAGAAATTATAATTAACCGTGCGTAACTCTCAGGATGCGAAGTTAAAAAAAAAAAGCAGAGTCCTTAAATGCAAAGTTAATTCACATGTTAACGACGAAAAACCGAAGAATTCATTCCTTTGAAACATTTTTGGAAATGCTATAGAACCCGAATTACGATCAGAAAAAGTCTCGGCCAATGGAAACGTTCGGGCGACATGCGTGCCATCCAAAACTTGAAACATTCGTAACTCACAAACTATTAAGTCCAGAAACCAATATTGAAGAAAAATTTGATAAATTTGTGAATTGCTGAAGAATATTCTACGATTGAAAGATCGATTAAGTTTATCTAACTTACCCTGTGGTGGCATAGGACACCCAGAAGTCAAGCAATTCTCTTTGCATGGCGCGGTCAGTAGGTGTGGTGGTCGGGTTTACAAACGGCGAGCCGAGAACGTAGTAGACATCGTCACCGTGGGCAACACCTGCAAAGTTCATTAAAAATATACCATTAAAACGAAATTTTATTATCGAAGATCGTTAGATCAATACTTTTCGCTTCAGAAAAAAGGCAGAAGCAAATGATTTTATTTCAATGTTAAAACTGCAACAGCAAAACATCTAAAACGATACATTGCTAGTCTTCCGGAACTTGTAGTTTGAACAAAGCAACTAAAGGTTTGCGGCCTTTAAATTATAACAACAAAACAATAACGGAAAGCATACCAAAGTTTTGGTTGGTTTTGCTCATAGCATCGCTGGCGCTGTTGGCGCCTCTGTAGGTGAAGTAGTAGTACCAGACAGGGCTCTTGTTCTTTTTCGCCATTAATTTGGCGGCCTTAACACCGTCAACAATGAAGATACGATCTCCAACCATCTGTATGACCGGTGCGGTCGTAGTCTTGTCGATGGTCTTAGTTCCCAAATAGTATTGTCTGATTGTACGCGAAACTTCAGCCTGTTTTGAAAGAGGAATGGTGTAGTTGAAGTCAAGAAGGAAAGGAGCAATGAGTTCGAAGTTGTGGTCCAATTCCTTCAGCTGTACAGCATCAGCAACGAAATCTGCCGAAAGAGAACAGATTTTTCTTGGTTATCGCCCTTAATAAGTCATCTCGACGGTAAAATGTTTCATTGAATTTTGGACTCACCGGCGGCTGGGTAAAGACCTTCTTCGCTGACGACACCGGTGATCCATGGAACGTCGTAAGCATCACCACTGTTGATGATCTCAATTGGTGGGCGATCGACGAATGGCGCATCGCTGCCTTTCTCAACAACCGGTCCAAACGGAGTGTAAGGGTTGTATCCCCATGGCTGATGAAATTAGACAAAATGGCAAAGAAAATATTGGTTAGAAAGTGTCTTCGCTAAGGAAATGGATAGAATTTGAGAAGATTTTGATGTTACCATAAAGTCGCCATCGGCTTGAATGATAGCGCGGGGGTTACGTTGTTTCAAACATTCCACCAATTCGACGTTCGTGTTCGTCGGGCAACCAAGAAGGGCTCCCAATTTCTTTGCCTTCTCCGGAGCAGCTTCGGTCTGCGCCCAGGAATCCAATGCCGATCCACTGAAGGATATTCCTCCTGCGCTCAAACATTGCGATTGAAAAAATGGCTTAACACGATCGATCAATGATCAACTTCGGATGCAAATCCGGATCAGTCGGACACGAAGAATGCTAAGCAATGCCCTGTCTTCGCCCATAGACTCTTATCACACGAGTCACCAACGTAAATGAAATGAATCTTAGGAAACAATGATAAAAGGTCAAACCAACTACTTACTCGAGAAAAGACCTTTGCTGAGGGGAGAAAGGTAGTGATAGTGAACACTGACACCACCAGCGCTCAAACCGGTAAGAGTTATCTGCTCGGGGTTTCCATTGAAGGCGCTGATGTGTTCTTTGACCCAACGAAGTCCCATGTTCTGATCCTTGAGACCCATGTTACCGGTAACGACCTCGTCGCCGGTGCTGAGGAATCCTAAATTACAACAACTGATTAACATCCAAAGTTGATGTTCCATTTCCAAATCTGAATTCCTATCCTTAATAGGTAAGAAGTCCAATTTGCATGATTCGTTTGCGTCCAAATGTTATCAGAATAATGTAACAACTAATAACTAAGTCACCGTTAAACGGAAATATCATAGAAGATCATATGAAGAGAAAAGAGTGAAAGAACGAGACGATAAAGACAGGAAATGACCATACCAAGTGGTCCGAGACGGTAGTTGATCGTGACAACGATTACATCTCTGTCCATAAGATAATCGGGTTTGGCAAATTGTCCGTTGTAGTGCTCCATGTCCCATTGGAACGCACCACCGTGAATCCATACGATAACAGGCAATGGTTCGGATTTTTCAACAACGGGTACGTAGACATTGAGATACAGACAATCCTCAGCGCCAATTACTCTTTCCGTATCGTCTATCGGCGCTACGTGAGACCATTGGACACAACCCGAACCCGGCTTCGTTGCTACAAAGTCACCGGTCCACGGAGTTATCGGTTGCGGAGGCTGTTTCGAATGAAATTCGTTATTAATTGTTCAGGAACGTTGTTAGAAGGATATAAACGGCAAATCTGATTCTTCACTACAAATAGTTCCAAATAAAACAATGTAAGCAGACAGACCTCCTCCTCCGCAAGGCATGTCATCAATTTGAAAAACGGAAATTTCTCATTACACTCTTAAAATTCTTACTAAGGGTGTAAAATGTGAGTAAATGAAGTAATATAAATAAATTTTGTAAATGCAACAAGCCTTTTTTTCCATAAAATCAAAAATTGATAATTGGACTTGGAACATCAAAAATTGCCATTTTATTTCAAGTCCGAATTTAGTACGAATAATAGTCAAAATGAAGGGAATCGTAAAAAACAGCCGACATACCTGGAATCGGAGTTCGCCGACGGGTGGTAAAGCGAACGGTATGCCTTGGTAAGCCACATAGGGCCTTCCGTGTTCCGAATATAACACATGTCCAACGATACCTCCCAACGAAGTTTCGACTTTAAGTTGAACTACTGCCAGCGCAACCGGCAGCAATGCAATTAAGGCGACGAGCCTCATGATTGTGGCGATTGAGTTAGAAACCTTCTATTACACTGTGGAAACCCCTGACTGATGCCTAAACCGTGTATTCCCTGCATATTTATACCCTCTTTTCATATCTCAAAATGACGCTATTATCTTCAATGTGACCGGTGCTATCTTCGCGACGAAAAAAAAGAAGAGAAATCTCCCGCCGGCGATTCATATACATTCGCATTAATGCAATTATTTTCTGCTACTACTCATTAATCCTTATCGGCGCGAATCCGGGATCGATGAAAATTTTTCGTTTTCGAGGCAAAAATAAGTATACGCATCGCCATTCGGGATTCTGAGTCGCGAACTCTCGCGGTTAATTGTTTATCTGACCTCTGCTCAATAACGTAATATCAACTGTCGCGCGATATTACCTATATTTATTACAAGAGCTACTCTCGACTCGATTTTTATTCATAATTGGGCAATGATAAGCAATTAATCGATTTTATTTAATTGAAGCTTTTTTTTTTGAGATATCGCGTATTCTTTCAGACTGTTTCTAAGGTACACGCAGAAATACAGGGCGGCGGTGAAATCGCATTCATCAGTGACCTACGATCCTCCAATGGAACAAAAATTAAAGACGTAAGATTATGGAATATTAAGTATACGCATTGATTGATTTCTTGCGGTTTATTTTTAACGGAGGGAAATACATACATCGAATGTCGACGCGCAACAATCGTTCTCTTTGATTGACGAGTACAACAGCGAAAAAATTTAATACGCGCTATATTGTAGAAATGTTATATATTGTAATTAAAATTTATTGCGCGTACGCGAGTGATACATTATCTTTATTCTAATTCAGGAAAGAAACATCGACTTTAGACGCAACTAATGTAACGCTACAACTCGTTCTCTAAGGGTATTTATAATTTTATCAAATCGTACCGCGGAATGCATTCATAATTCTCTTATTTCGCTTTGTGACGAGTTGTTTCGTCTCACAATATGATACTTTTCTCAACAAATATATAATTCTCTATTAAAAAATTCTTTTTAAAACTTTCCTTAAAAAAGATAAATGTTTTTATTTACTATACGATTCGAAATCAGAAATATCGGAGATCTAAGATCATTAACTTTTCATAATAATACTTCTAAAAAGTTATAAATACATTAATTTAAAAAAATAATTTAACAAATTATTCGACAACTGACATTTTTTCCAAAAGAAAACATCGATTCGTTTCTTTTTTTTTTAATACATGAATTTTAAAAGAATTCTTCGAAAAACCCGTTTTTTGCAAAACTGCTAAACTGTATTCGCAATTCATGGATTTTTATCGACAAAAAATAAATTTGAAAATCAGAAAACAAATTATATGTATACAGAAAAATGAATCCCTCAAAATAGGAAAATCATCTGTCGTTTCTGCAGAACTTAAAATTTTAACATGACTTTTTTGAAAGATAAAAAATCGAATCAACAATTGAGTAATAAATTGTTCATTATTACACACTTGTAATGTCGATAAGTCTAATATTTCGAAGTATCATTCAGCTTACGGCTGTCGCGAGACTCAGATAAGAAAAAAAATTGCGTCTCGATTCGTCTTTATGTTTGTTACGAATTATAATATAATTCAACTGCGAAATCAAAGAATTTTTTCCATTCGTTATATATTACGAATTATGTAAACTGAAATTTATTTATGTTTATAGGTCTCATTAAAGCCGTTTTTTTACTACACGATTAACAATGGCGATGTCATTTACTTCGGACGTATTAAAGCGGAGTACACAACGGCAGTCAAAGCCGCGGAACCGGATGACTTCATTGTACCTGAAACACCTTTCGTGTCGAAAAATCGCTACGGATCGGAAAAACGTAATTCGGGGATTGGAAATGTTTCCGAAAGTTTTCTCGTGAGTTTAATTATTCATTCGGACAAATGGCATGTGACATTTTTTCGATTTTTCTAGAACCTACGATTTTTCTAGAACGCATCAATAATTTTCAATTTTTTTTTTTTTTTTTCAGAATAATTCATCGATTTACGACAGCGACGTTTCGCTAATTCCCGGAACTCAAGAAACCGAGAAGAAGCAAAAAACATTCCAAAAGCCGTCGAATCCCATTGTCAATTCTCCGACTTCGTCTTCATCGAGCGAAATCCTCAGAGTTGCTGATACTACGAGACTCGACGATGTCGCGCGAGTTACCGATATCCACGAGATGGAGACGCAGAATGACGACGATGTCGCGTGCCGACCTCCGGCACCGAAAAGACTTCGATTACAGAGAATTCGTCAGAATGCTGTCGATAATCAGACGAATATTCACGAAACAGAGACACAGGCGATGCCGATCGCGAGTCCCAAACGCAACGGACCCGAACGACCTGAAAATCAGACAATGCCACTGAAAATGACCAATCAAAGAGTTTCGAAAAAATCGCAAAATGACGACGATATCTACGGCGCTGAGACTCAAGTAGTGCCGATCACAATTGTCGAGAAAAAAGACTTAAAAAAAACACAAAATCAGGAAGACATTTACGACGTCGAAACTCAGCAACTGGAAATTTCGAACTCAAAACCTGCGAAAAGAGAGTCGAAAATGAATGAAAAAAATATCTACGACGCCGAAACTCAGGTAATGGAAATGTTGAGCCCAAAATCCACGAGAAAAGCGTCGAAAATCAATGAAGAAAATATTTACGACGCCGAAACTCAGGCAATGGAAATTTCGTCCCCAAAGTCCGCGGAAAAAGAAATACCTGAGAATATTTACGAAATGGCCACCCAAGTTATGTCGATATCTTTGCGAAGAAACGAAAAAAATTCTATCGCCGTTTGCAGCAGCAGCAGCGACAACAACAATCGATTGTTCAACGAGACCGCGGAGTCGAGCATTCAGTCGAATTCTTCTCGTAATCTTCTTCGTCTTTCCTCGAGTTCGCCGGAAGATCTCGACGACATATCGGAGTCGCAGAATTTACTGGAAATAGTTGAAACTCCGTTGTTGGATTACGGAAAATTCGAGACGAAAAAATCGTCCCAAGAGCCGCAGAAAAAATCTAACGACGTCGACGATGAGGAGAAAAACGTCGGTGAGAAAAAATCGCCTTGTCGTCGCGTTCAAACAATTCCAGAATCTTCGGAATCGGAAACAGACGATGAGGGAGTAACGATAAGAGTTTCAAGAAAATCGAAACCCTCAAACGTTATCGAATATTCGAGTGACGAGCCGACGGACGAGGAAAATGTTTTCGGCGGTTCAGCGATCAGAAGCGAAGCTTTGCGAAGAAATATTAAAAGAACGTCGACGGCGACGAGGGAAGGAGAAGGAGTCGGAAAATTAGAGGTAAACAAAGTTCGAAGCTCGCCATTGCATTTGAAAAAGAAACCGGAAGTTCCGTCGGAGAATATTCTTTCAGGAGAAACTTCGAACGGAGAGAAAAGTCGCGTAAGTATATCGGGTGGTTTCCCGTCAACAGTTGAGGCAAATAATGCAAAAACTTCGCCGCGAAAGATCGCGGAAACGTCGACGAGAGATAAAATCGAATCGAATAGCCTTGTCGATTCGCCGACACGTCTGGAGAGAAAGGAGGAAATTTCGATGAAAAAAATCGACGAACCGTTGAGAAGCAGGTTGGGTGCTTCCCCTTTGCGTCTCTCGCGAAAAAGGGAAGAAAATTCTTCCTCTGCGAAGTTCGATAAATTTGGGGAAATTCGGCAAGCAAAAGCGAATTTATTCGGGAATTGCGATAAAAAAATTGATGATTTATCGCCGAAAAATCTGGGAGATCAGGAATCGAAAAAATGCGGGGATTCCCCGAGAAAAAATGATGATTCGATGATTAAAAATTGCGAAGGATCGAGATCAAAAAAATTCGACACCCCAACGATTATTTTTGAAAACGGTGAGGAATTATCGATAGAGAAAAGCGATGAAAAGTTGATAAATGAATTCGATGCCTCGACGTCGGCGAAAAATCAGGGAGAAACGTCGGGAATGTTGAAAAACGATGGAAAAACATCGGAAAAATCGAAAAATCAAACAGAAATTTCGGGAAATGAAGAAAAAATATCGAAAAATACAAAAAATCAAAGAAAATCAAATATAATCGGGAATTCCCCTAAAAAGAACGATCCTTCGTCAAAAATTGAAGAACAATCTACATCGTCGAATAAATTCGGACGTTCGCCTCTACGTATGTCGCGCAAAAGCGACAATAGTTCTCCTAAAAAAATCGACGAAAAAATCAGTAAAAATTCGACAAAAACGGACCGATTCGGAGATTCGCCTTTGAGAAAAGACTTGTCGACGAAAATAATCAACGACGAAGACGGGGATAATATCTTCGAAGTTGCGACCCAACGAATAAATCCCACGAATTTAATGAATTCTAATGAAAAAACCGATAATAAATCTCGACATTTCGAAGGAACAACGAGTATCGACGATGATATGGATATCGATCTTTTGCCGACGCAAATTCTCGATTTGCCGACTTCGACGCCTTTTTCGCGACGAATGAGAAGCGGAAAAACCGTCGCGAGACAAAAATTCGACGGTGACGATCTCCACAGCGCGCCGACGCAGATAATAAATATCGAAAGTCCGGGAAGAGAAAACGTCGACGACGATATTTCTGCGATTGTTGATAGTGATGAGGTAAAAATCGTCGATGAAGAGAAAAAAAAGGCGAAAGAAAAATCTATCGATTTGGACGATAGTTTGGCGGTAAATCTCGGAAATCTTCTCGGTGAGGAGGCGAACAACACTAATTTCAATGATGACGACGACGCGACGCAACTGATGACACAGAATTTGGTGGATATTCTGCGACCGACGCAAAGCTTCAGCGAGACGGAGCCGCACGGACAAAAATCGAGTCCTCGAGTTGCCGAAAATCTCGTTGGTCAACGAACGTTCGACAGTGCGTTGAAGAAGAGAATTTACGCACCCGGAACTCTCGGTTTCGTCGACGGTGAAGCGAAAGACAGCGGGCAACTCGTTTCGGCCGATTCATCGCCGATAAAAGCCGCGAAAGCTGGTAAAAATATTGCCGAAGCTGACAAAGTCGATGAATTGAATGCATCAGGTAATTTATCCAAATACATCAGTTATTCTATCGATGTTTGTAAAAAATAGTCCACTGTTATTTATTATGGCTTTTCACCTAAAAGTCTAAAAAGAATTTGATGTTTGTAGTCGTCCTTTTTTTTTCGTTTGCGGCGATGTCGGTAATTCTTTGAGAGTAAAAAAGATTTCCTAAAGATATCAGACAATTTTTATTAAATTTCGTTTGAGATGTACGGCACTTTTGCATACCAACCGAAACGAACGGTGGATTTCTGAAAAACCTAAAATATGATATTCCTCAGCGAAAAATGTTGAGAAAATAAAAAAAAAAAACTCTCATACGTTCCTTCGAACTCTTTGAAGATATCCTCCAAATTTCATTGATTTTCATTGGAACTTTTAAAAGACACAGCGATTTAACAAAATCGCAATCAATCGAAAATCATTACGCAGTAATACTCTCCAAAGACTTCCCTATCGCCTCAACAAACAAAAACAATAATTCATATTTATTCCAATGTACTTAAACTCTTATTTTCTTGATCGTTAAAAAAACCCCCAAAAAATCGCACGCAGTGGACTAAAAATCGCGCGAAGGTAAATGAAGAAACATATGACCTTAAAAAAAAAAAGAAAAAAAATATTCGTTCACAAAACAGCGTTCACCTTGCAGCGTCACATCACGAAGAAGACATATTCTTCGGTCTGCCGGAGGTGAAGATCGCCGGAACTCTTTCGAATCCCGGAAGTCCCGCCTCCTCGTCAGCCTCATCGCTCGACGAATTCCTTCCAATTGCCAAAAACATCTCAGGGCTCAAAAACTTCGGAACGAAGCGCTCATCATCGAGTAAATTCTTCGCCTCAACGGACCCGGAATCGCCGATAACTCCGAAAAAATCTCGTATAACGCGTCGAGACCCTTCGCGTTATCGAATAATCGACGATGTTCCGGACGACACGGATGACGATTTCGATTATCAGGATCTCAAGAGAATGGCTGATCGTTTGTTGGCAACCGAAAGTTCTTACGATACGAAGACCGTTCCGAAAAACGACATTGAAATCGATAAAAAAATCGATGAAATTCCGGTATCCGTGGGACGTTCGCGAAAGGGGAAAAAAAAAATTGTCGAATCGAAAGAAATTGCGATTACGAAAAAAGGTCGAGCGATGAAATTATCCTGTGGCCCTTCGTCGCTTATTGTTTCAGATGCCAAAAGCGAGTCGGTGGGAGAATCGAGAAAGTCGTCGAGGCAAAGAAAACCAACGAAAATCGCCGCTGCCGCCGCCGCTGCTGCGTCTTCTTCTTCAGCAACAGCGAAAGTAGTCGTGAAACAGCAGCAACAGCAGCAGAGTGGTAGCAAAGAGTCGCAAGAGATCGAAGCGATTCTCGGCTCGTCGCTGGACGATAATCAGCCAATAATATCGAGAAAAAGTTACGTTAAAGTTCATCTGACGCGACTGGACGACAGTAGTAAGGAGAAGGAAGGCGGCGAGGAGATTATCAACGTTTTTGAACGTCCGAAAGTCACGCGGACGAGACGAACACTTTCGGCGATTAAAAAAGAAACGCCGTCGCCTTTGGCGTCACCGGCGAAGAGGGTTCGCAGGACTATCGCTGAAGCTCCCGGTATACCGGGAAACAATAAAATCGATCATAAAATTATGTTTACCGGTATCAATACTGATGGGTACTGCAAGATTGTCGAGAAATTAGGTAAAGTTGAGCTTTACATTTCTTTTTATTTAGAAAAGTTTATGTACTGAATTTATTTTTTTTCAATTTCATTTTTTATTATTATTACACATTTGACTAATGTCGATGAACTTTGATAATAAATGAACGTATGATCCATAGGTGGTACTGTGGTGTCGGAACCCTCGAAGGCAACTGTACTGATAACGGATAAAGTTCGACGAACTTACAAGTTCTTGTGTGCCGTTGCCTACGGCATACGAATCGTATCGATTAACTGGTTACTCGAGAGTAATAAAGCTTCCAGTTTTCTCGACTGCGATAAATTTATACTACGGGAACCCGAAGCTGAAGCTAAATACAAATTTAAACTAGAGAAGAGCTTAAGAATCGCGAAGACTACGAAATTTTTGGATGGCTACACAATCGTCGTAACGCCGAAAGTTAATGAACCCAATGTTCAGGAATTGAAAGGTTTGCAAATAATATTTCTTTCGGACAATTTTTTTTAATTAAAAAAATACTGTACTGTTTTTTCGTTCGATAATATTAAATTTTCTAAATTCTTTTTTTTTTTTGAATCTATAATTTTTTTTCAATATTTTTTCCTGAATTTTGAATTATTTTCAATACTTTTTTTATGAATTTAGATTTTTTTTTCTCAACTATTATTTATTGAATTTTTTTTTATGTTCTAATTTTTTTTTTTTTCGCAGCTATGGTTGATGCATGCGGCGGACGATTGTTAGTTCGCCCGCCTGGCCCGCGCAGTTGGAACGCAAAGACAGTAATAGTAAGCAGAGAGGAAGATTACGCCGTCGCTAAAGCGTATCTCGCGAAAGTGCCGAAAAACTTGAAGATAACCGTACAATCGAAGGAATTCATTCTCACGGGTATTCTTCGTCAAGAGGTCAATTTTGTCGATCACAAGTTGGACTTTACGTGAGGAGTTTATTGTGATTGTTCTTTTTTTTCGCCTTTAATATTTCCTATAAACAAAGTAACCAATGAAATTTGTTTTTCGAGAAATCGTTTTTTTTTTGCTTTAATTTTTTGCGGCCAAATATTCATTTTTTTTTCTCTCTATGGTATTTAGTCGGCTGCGATAAATATTATATAATTATATATATATATACGAAAGATATAAATTCGTTGGCAATACTATAAAAATATATTCTATTGTTTCCAATTTCTTATAAAAAAAATCAAAGAACAAAAAAAAAGAAAAATATATAAATATAAAAATTGATTAATCTTTGCCGAAGGAGAAGGGTAGATCCGTAGATTTCATTTTAAAAAAATGTATTTTTCCATATTTTCAACAATCGCAAAGACAAATAAATATTTTTCATTCTTTGACGAAAAAAAAGTATCAGCGGCGTTAGTGAATAAATTGGCGAACCGCTGGGTATATTTTTCCCGCTGTCCCACTTCCGCATAGTACACTTGTAAATGTAAAAGATACAATTTTTTTACATCAATTAATTTATCAAACTTTTTTTTTATCATTCAAATTAAAATAGTTTTTTTTTATTTAAGGAAAAATATAATTTGCTATTCTTATTGATGAAAAAGTAAATTCAATAAGCTTTTTTCGTCCATGAAAATTAATGTGACGCTATTTTTCGGTCCAAAAAATAAAAACGAATTTTTTTCGTTCCGAAAATTTGAACTTTACGTACTTTTTGTGTTTCCGTTTTTCGAGAACAAAAAAGGTTTCTCCTCATATTCCTTCGCTCGCGGATAATTAAATTCGATTAACTAATGAAATTTTCTCCATTTGAATAATCTGTCGAAGTCGAGTGTTACGAATAATAATAAGGGGCAGCAGCATCAGCAGCAGAGGCACAAGCAGCGATAGTCGCTGCGTCAATAGGAAGTCGATAACTCCGCCGGTGCGGTGCGGTGGTGTGAGAGAGGAGCGGCAAAGGCCGCGTCGTAGTTTCTTTGTGTCGAGTCGGGCGAACCTCTCGTTCTCCCTACCGTTTCCCTCTCTACTTTCCTTCTTCGTCTCCGCAACGCGTTGCCAAGCAAAACAGAAACTGTATTATGCACTCCAACTGAATATATATATCTCGAGGTTCTGCCAAAGCCAATTATCTTCGCGTACTACATATCCACTAAACTTCGTGAAACGCGTAAAAAAAAAAAATTAGCAAATAAAGTAAACCATTTTTTTTTTTTTTTTTTTCATTTTTTAATAATCATCTCTTTATTCGATTTTTCTTCATAATTCTCACAAAAAAAAATATCGTAAATCTAAAAGTCTTATATCATTAAACTCGAGGAAACTATTTTTTTCTTCCTTATCTACGAAGTTTACATTCGAAAATCTTAAACATCGAGAAATGCTGTTTCGAGGAGTATATTAAGTATAACATAATTAATTTATCATGAAAGTTTCTAAATTCACATCGATTGATCGATTTTTGTTGAAATCAGTTTTTTTTTTTTTTCGAAATCTCAGAGATCAAAATGCTTTATATTATGAAGTATAATTTAATTATCATAGTTTATTGACGAAGAAAAAACTATAAATAGAATTTTCTCCTTTTCCTTTTTTTTATTATTGTTTTACGCGAATTCGAACGACTAATACTCGCATAATTTATACATAAGTTTCGATAGATTTAGGTGAAAATAAAGGGGAAAAAATGTTTAGGTATTAATAATGTATGTTAGTTATTTTTTTTTCTTTTTTTTTATCCTCGAGCAATCTCGGAGGACGCGATGAGGGTGTGAGTGTCTTCGGCGAGGCAACGAGGACAGGAACGAGACGCGATCGTCTGAAAAAAATTACGAAAAAAAAAAAAAAAAATCAGTTCTCGACGAGTCCATCGCGCGCCGCTCGTGAGGTCTCTCTCTATCCACAGAGGAGACTTGTAAACAAAGACAATGCTACGCAGTTCACCACCGGCCTTGAAACGAATATCCGTTTTGGTAAACGAAATATGTCACGAGAACGCGAAAAAATTCGGGCTGATAGTTCGTCTTATTTTTTGTATTAAATCAATCGACCAATTCATCGAAAAATAAAAAAAAATGTATTTTTTCCATTTTTTTTTCTCCACTCCGATAGAACGAAAACGTGGAACAAAATATTGACCTTTTTCCCCCGAATCCTGTATAGAGATCAACTAGACACGAAATAATACCGAATTTTCGAACATTTTAATTTTTTTTTCGATCGAACGAAAAATTTTACGGTACTTCGAGAAGTTTCTCGAATTCGATACATCGATTCGTTAAACACAAAAAAAATGTAAAAAAAAAAGAAAAATTGTCGAAATATATCGATGAATTAGATGCTTACCGAGATAAATATTCTATGCCTTGCTTTTGTCGACTTGACGCTTGTTGTGCTCCGAGTTCATGAGTTTTGTAACGATTTTTCTCGAATGGCCGCACGGATCATTGTGATTCGTGTGTTCGGTAGCTTCGCGTTTGCTTCTCTGCTTCCCTCCGTGGCCGGTGAATATATGCTTGTCGTAGTCGTAGTTGAAGTGCTCGTATTCGTCGAAATGCTGCTCGGACATAGCTTCACTTATTTGGTTTATTTCACACGTAAAATTTATTAATTCGCCGAAATAAAATTTGCTTCGTAGCGCTTGACGAGATTTTTTGTTCTTTTGTTTTTGTTATTTATTTGTCTTCTCAGTCGCCCACGATTACTCGTAAAGACGTTCGTATTCTGTCGAGATTCAATAGTTTGCTGCTGCGTCGTGCCCCGGCGCTTGACGTTTTATAGCTGGTGAAAGGCAGGGGGGGGGTCGCGCATGCGCGCAAGAACTCTCCGTGGGTGTCACGACGAGCGGTAATGAATTTTCGCGTTCGAATTACCGCCGAAATAAACGTAATTTTTTAAATAAATTGAATATTTTTTCACGCCTATTATTGTAGAAATCTGGATGACATTTTTTCAACATTTTTCCGCGTGTTTTTTCAATCGAATAACATTAATTTTGCTAACAAGAACGAACGGACGATACATCGAGAAATATCTGTGGCGCATGCGCAATCGGCATACGTGATCGGAGGCCTGTGCGTCGCGATGGTAGGTATCTATTCGTGTATACGAAAATACATGGATATAGGAAAAACCAGGAGCGGCTGATGTGCACAGGTGCACGGGGATTCGGAGAAATGTTCATTCCCCAAACGAGAATGGCGATTTTTCTGTTAACTTCAATTACTTTTAATTGAATTTCAACGAGAAAGTAAATTTTATTGAATTGGTGGAAAATAATACGAGACACGTGAATTAAAAATGTTTTTATAAAGAATAATCGTTCCTGTATTTATTTTTTGGTACTTGTATCGAGATTATCGTCAATAGTGATTACGCATGCGCGCGTAATTATTATTCTACATGACGCAACGTTTGTTTCCGCGGATTATTTCATAATATGTGTCACTGACTGTAAACAAAGTCGGATATTGCATTTTTCATGTAATTTTGTGTATATTGGAAATGCAGATTTTTTCCGAATTTTTTTTTTTATTTATTCATTTTTCATTTCAATGATTTTTTTTTGTTGAAAAGATTGAACGTCAACCAAACAATTTTTTGTCACAAATAAAAAGTGTATTTAAAAAATATTGTTTATTTTTTTTACTCGGTCGTGACATCCGCATGAGTCACACTTAAGTGCCAATTTTATCAGTTTCCGTGTCAAAATTCAATGTTTACCTATAAAAAAATCAATTTACGAAAAAAAATTCTTAACATTTTTTTTTTTTCAAATCCCAAAACAATCCAATATTTTCATACTATTGTGTTTACGTTTTTTTTCCATGCGTGATATCGTTGAGTCACACGTGCGCAATACTCGAAAGATTCTTTCTGTTCGCGTTATCAGTATTCTTGCCTCGAAATGAGAGCTTTGAAGTATAAATATTGATTGACTCGCGAGTCGTGTGCAATTTCCCTCCTTCAAGAGTTTAATATACGTAATTCGTATGTATGGTTCACTTCATCATCGTCGCGACGAAAAAAAAACACCTTCGTTGATTCGGCGTTGTAGCCTACATGTTCAATCGCATATAAATACTTATGTTTCCGTAGAGTAGAGTCGTTTATGTTTTTCCTCTGAGACATTTATGTTTTTACAACTGTGCAACTCGGAGGCAGATAACACCTACAGCGTTTTTTTTCTTTTTTTTTTTCGTTCGCTGGATTACCGGCTCGTACCGTGCTACTCTCTCCGTTCGATAGAATCGAACGTTCCAGCGCCGCTCAACGACGGCGCGATCCTCAATGCCAAGAACCTTTCAACGATTTCTCGAACGTTCCGACCGCCTCGAATGGGTTTTGTTATCGTCGCGGAAAAAAAACGTGTATGCGAGTAAAAAAAAATATACAATTGTTGCAACTACGGCATAAATGCGATACCACTTAATGCATTGTATGCGAAAGCGTTAAAGCGCGATAGGTTAACCTCCCAGCTATCGCGCACGACACATACGATATATATTCGCGTCGCAGTGGACAGAGTCCATACATGCAACAATGATTATGTTATTTCGTATATTCTTTGCCTTAAAAAAAAATGCACAGCGCAGCAGAGTGTCGTATCCCGTTGCCAAATAAATACGAAAGAGCGTTTCGTCCTCAAGTTGCTTATATAGACGGGGTACGAGTATTAATATACATATATATTTATTCGGCTTTCTAATTGGCGGTATGTATCGTGTTTTGTAGTAATAAATAAAAAACTGTTTATCGACGAATCGTAAATAAAGAAAAAAAATCCCACGATACGCAAAATAAACAAATGCGGTTTTCATTTTTACTTACGTTGTATACATTTACACGCTGTTATCCGGTGAAATAAATCACGATAAATAATAACCTGTTTAAAGCCGAATCTTTGTAAATTTTTATTAAAAAAAAAAAACGCCCCCGAAATCTCCATATCTTTGGTACAATATTTTTTACTTTTTCACTTTAGCTTTTCGATAACAATAAACGATAATAATGATAATATAACACGTACATAAAAATAGTTTCAAGCTTCGGCTTCTTTTTTTTTTCGCACACGAAAAATGAATATACATTTTTTTTATTTGCACCAGTTATCTAAAATCTCTTACGGTTCATTCGAATCAATGAAAAGGCATACGATCGAAAAATATTCGAGATCAGTGCGAAATGTTGTTTGTTGACTGATACTACCGTTATGTAGTTGAGAGTGATACTTGCGGGAGATCGTCGCACAAGCGTATTTGCGAGCCGCTTGATTGGCCAATGGGACCACGGGGGCAATTTTATAGTACGATATACACGCGTCTGGGATACTGGAGAGTTCGTGGGTGCGTCCAACAACTAAACCGTCAGACAGAGAGCATCGAACGCGCTGAAGTGTGCAGTATGGTAGGTGAGTAGAAGAGTTTCTCTGACGAGAGACGTGATTAAGAACTTACTACTCTATCTCGATGTATACTCGATAAAAATAAATTAAAAAATCATGAAAACTCGTTATCCAATGGAAATAAAGATACAGATATCGATCGAAATTAATGCGATGTATAGAAAAGACGATACGGTACACGATTTTAGTTGATCTTCTAGCGATTTTATCGATCGACTATGTTTTGTGTTTATTAAAACTCGCGCGCCGTATAAAATTACGAATCCAAGGCTCGAAATACGCTATAAAAAGATATTCAAGGAGAAATGATAAATACGCACGTAGGCCTTGTCGGCGACGTCACGTCAATGCCTCCGAGTGGTGTGATGTTTTTTTCTTCTCGTATTGTTATTACGACGCTTCGATATAGCAACGGGCGATGAGATGAGATGATAGCCAAAAAAACACGTGGGGAGATTAACATTTTTCGATGATCGACTTTACGGCGTTCGATTAATCGAAGCGAAACTAAAAAAATATAAAAAATAAAAAATCCTTAAGGGATCGCGTTTTTTATAAACAATATTCGTAATACTTCATGAAAAAATTATTTACTCTATGAATATCTTCTTTTTATCAAAATCTGTATTCTCTTTTTCTCGCTGTCGGTAAATCAGCAGTTGGTAATGTAGGGTGTGATCAATGAGCGCTGAAATCACGCGATTTTTTAATCGGAGATTGAAATACACGTTTCAATTTATTTTTCATGGCAGTTTCGGTCGATATATCAATTAAAAAAAAACTGTCGAAGGGATAGGAATTTCGGAGAGGAAAATAACTTTTTTTTTTTTTCGAACAAAATTTTTTTATTAGGATATACGCACAAAAGAAATATCGTATCGTACATCAATCGATACCGTATACATCGCCGTTTTTTCTGTAGTCAGCGTTCGCGTATATCGTGCCGTTGATCTGCACGATCGCGCAAACGACACTACCGCGATCGCGGTAACGTGACGTTTTGTGACCGAGTTGTATCAACCCGTCGAGGACCGGCCTCGGCACGCCAAACTCGTAAGAGATCGTCATTGGTATGAGCTGATGATGAATTCTCGCCGCATCGACGGCCTGTTTTATCGTATTCTTCATCCATAAATGTCTCGCGATTACCTAAAAAAAAAAATGTTTTCAACGTTCAGTTATGAAAAAAAAAAAAAAAAAAACAAATGCAATCAATACAATTGAAAAATTCTGTGTGATGATTTTTCATTAATTATGCGGAAAACAATTATCGAAATTTAAAAAAAATTCTGAAGACGAAGAATATTTATTTAATACGTAAAAAAAAAAAAAATGGAAAGTATGTCAAAGTAATGACAATTAAATTGCCGTAAATACATTTAAAACAGAAAAGGTTTAAAAATAGATAACATACATAGGAGACAGAAGTAGTGATTTTAGTGCCACCGGCTGCGCCAACTACCATGCGAACGTCGCCGTTCCCTTCAACGATAATCGACGGCGCCATTGACGAAAAAGATCGTTTTCCCGGCGTAATATAATTTTTTTCGTTAGGCGGAACTCCGAAGTAATTAATACTCGAAGGTATTCCAAAATCGTCCATTGCGCTGTTGAGCAAAATTCCGGTCGATTCGCTCACAACGCCACTACCAAAACTGTAAAAAAGAAAATTCCATTCCATTTGTTTTTCATTTATTGTTTCGACTGAAAAAAAAAAAATGTATTTAAATTTTACGACATTGTCAACTCACTAAAGATTAATACTACTGGTTACGGAAACAGCGTCACCGTTCGGTGACAAAACTGATATATGCGCAGTTCCGTGATCTTCGGCACCAGAGTTCGTGGCTCCGTAATGTTCGATATCGTTCCATGTTCTGTAATCGCTTATATTTTCTCGTACGGAGCGCGCGTATTCTCTTGAAGTTAATTTTTCGATTACCTACGAAAAAAAAAAAAAAAAATTAATTAATCGGTGGATTTTTCATTAATATTAATAGTACAATAATAATAATAATAATGAATTATTAAATATTTATATTATTATTATTATTATTTATGTTATTTTATTTCATTAATTCATTTTACGATCAATTATATTCGTTACATAAGTTCAATGAAAAACAACATTTACCTCCGAAAGATCGACAAAATCGCCGTCTGCCATTTGTGTTCTCATCGCGTACGCGTATTTAAAAGTTTCTATTATCCTATGATAAGTAGTAATTGTACTATTCACGTCCTCCAAACTTCGAGCATCGAAATGATACTCTTGCAGTACGTTGAGTATAAATGCTAAAAGAGGTCCACTGCTCGGTAAACCGGAAGAAATTAGCTTCATACCGTTCGAGAGATTTATCTGCATCGGTTCCCCCCAAACGGGTCTATTTATTAAAGAAACAAAAGAACAAACAAAAATATACAATAGTCAGAAATATTATTTCGACTTCTCGCATTCTGCGGAACGAAAAAAAAAATACAAAATTAAAATGCAGACAAATGTGAAAAATTATTTGTTAATAATTATTTTCTGAATATTATAAAATATTGTATTTTTAATGAAATTATTTTTCGGAAATACTGGAAATCGATATTTTACGCAAAATTCGCTACAAATTAGAGAAAAAAATGCTGTAACATATTTTTCTCGTTAGTTACTTTCGAAATTTTGCCGGAGGTATCTTTTCTCTATCATTAGAAATTTTAAATGATATTTTACCGGCAGATGAATAATTAATTTTTAAAAAATGCTAACTAAAGCTAAAAAAGCAAAATTCGCTTTTTTTTCATTTTCAGCACTGAATTATTCTATATTTGTATTAAAAAAAAAAATTACCTGTATTCATTAAGATCTTTGGTCGTCAAGATACTTCCGCGTTCCTTCAAATCCTTCACCAATCTTTCGCCCAAAGTTCCGTTGTAGAGAAAAGTTGCATTTTTCTCCGCAATCAATTTCATCGTTTCGCAAAGCTTTTCGGGTTTTATCAGCGAACCCGGTTTTTTGAATTCACCAGTTTCGGGATCGACGAACATTTTTCTGTTTAAAGTTTTTTTTAATTTATTTTATTCATTAAAGTTTCATTTACATCGCGAATTTAAATAAATTTGATGAAAAACTAAATCACGAAATCGGGTAAAAAAAAATTAGACATTTTTTAAAATAGTTTCGTATGAAGTATAATAGTCGTATTATACATATATAAAAAATCCCTTCAATTTCGGAAATAATCGGAAAATGACTGTAAAACGGCAGTCGTTTGGCGTCAAAAAATCACGCGTTTTTTTTTTTTTTTTTTTAATGAGTAACCGGAAAACGATCGAAAAAAGTGTCCCCTATGAAAAACGCTTTTCCGATAGGTGGTCGTTTTACGGACCTTTTTTTTTTTTTACAAATCGACCGATTTCATTTCGATTCTTTTTACGATCGTCAGAATTGCTATGGAATCGAGTAATTCATACCTCAGTGTTGAATCTTCGTAAATATTGGGTGGGTGAGCGCTGAGCGCGTCGTACTGCGCTTTTGTGAGATTATAACCATTTTTACACAATTCGATACTCGGATAGAACAATTCGGCCCAAGAAAGTTTTCCGAATCGTTCGTGAACCACCGAGTAGCCGGCAATTTCTCCGGGAACGCCAATCGCGAGACCTCCTAAATAAATTAATGAGTCGTTAAAAAAAAATAGTGATTTTCATAGTTACTATTTTTTAAATATTCCTATAATAGTAGAAATATTTTCAATAGTAATGATAAATAAAATTGCTATTAATTTTAATTACCGATTCGCGAAGCCATTGATGATTTGTTTTCGTACATATCGTATGCCGAGTTGATCGGTGCAGTTTCGCGAGAATTTAAAAAATATGCTTTACCGGTTGATCGTTCGTATAAAGACATTACGAAACCGCCTCCCATCCCCATGCTTTGCATATTTATTAAGCCGTTACAGATCATCGCTGCCAAAGCGGCGTCGACTGCGGAACCGTTGCGATCCAACATCGATCTAAGTTTAAAAAAATATATATATATATGCATATATATATATCACTTAATTTCGGTCAATAAATCATCGATCGAAAATCGTTTTCTATTTTTAAAGCTCTAAGAAAAAAATGTAATTTCTTGAAAATAAAAGTTACGTGAAAAAAAAGAGCGTTCTTTGAGAAAATTATCGAAATTATCATCGAAACATCGATATTTTTATCGTCATTTTTTTTACAAACTCTGAAAAAAAATTCTTTTAAAAGCTCAACGTAAGTTATGGTTGATCGAGGCAATTACTTTCGATGATACATGGTTACGGAACAAGTATTCTATTATTTTTGCAACTTTTTTTTTGCAACTACTCGAGTTTATTAACAAAACATTTTACCATTTAAAGTAATTTTTTTCGTTTTTTTCACTACATTGATCTCTACAAATCTTACGTAAACAAATGTATATGCAAATAAATTAATGTAGTTGAACAAAAAACGATTTTCATAATCGATTCTTCAATATTCATTATTCAATACTCAATATTTGGAACATCCAATATTCACTATTCGATATTCAACATATTTAAATTTTCCTTATATTGTCGATCTTTTTAATTTTTCTTTCCTTCCAATCATCACATGATCGATATTTTTCATAAAATTAAAGGCAAAACTCATGCAATTAAAAAATTACGAAACTTTAATTTTCGTGAAATTTGTTACGAAAAAAAAAATCTTATATGATTTCGTTTTTTTTTTTTTTCGTTATATTTTTCATGGACATACTTGCCAATTTGAGCGCAAGGCGGTCCATCGGCGCAAACGGCGCCGCGTTTGAATATCCTAAGTTTGCTCCATGTCGGTGGTTGCGCAACTTCCGGATCCGGCGGTACCAAAATGTCTGATCCATCGTCGCCGCTCACCGAATGCGATTGAATTCGGTTTCTCTCGCGAATAAAACCGGCGATTACGAGAATTATTCCGGTGACTATTAGAGTCGCGAGAATAATCCTCTTGGCCCGATACGTTGTCCTGAAAAACCCCACTTTTACGAGATTTTATTTTATTATCCACGCGAATCGCGTCGTGCGAGTGATGACAGGAGACACGCGCGCGCATGCGCAGTTTCGTTTTTCTCGCGGGCTATCGTCGGGCAAAAACACGGTGGTAAAAACTCAATTCTCGATCGTTTCTCCGCGCGTTTGGACGACGGAGGACGTTGAGGTTATGCAAAGTCAGCAAAAAAAATAACAGATTCTCTGCTCGAGGATGAAAGTCCGTCGTGTCATTCGATGTCATTATCATTTCGCTGTTGTTTTTTTTTATGATCTCAATGACGACACGATCTGATCAATTATATATATTTAATCTTTTCGTATCTCCTGTCACCCGAGAACTTTGTAGTCATTTGATCTCTGCGCGGCGAGTGAAACATCACTTTTTCAGTAGACGGCTGACGGAAACATTGCAACTGCTAGTGAGTACTATTGCAATTTACGTAAAAAAAAAAAAAAAATAACACGTAATATTTCTCACTTTTTTTATCGATATGAAAGTTTTCTCATCGTAATATCGTGTATTTCCCGAAAATTCGTGCCGTTAAATTTCGATCTTTTTTCTCCAATGACCACCGGCTACAATTAGCAATATTTCTAACCTTTCGATCGATTTAATTCCGAACTTTTTTGAAATACTCTATTTCGCTCCCTAAAGATCGCGCGTATCGGCGATATCGGCAGTACACGGCACCGCGCGACGACCGAATATCGTTTTTTATTAATCGGTCGTAATAAAAAATAATATTCAAACATTTCGATACTTGAGTATCGATTTTCCGTTTTTTTTTTATCGATCCTCCTTTCCATTCACCCAAATTTGACGACTTACTTGGCTTTTTCGTCGTTTTTATTGTCACCGTAATTCTTTAATTTCGGTGGTTTCGATACCGAGCGAATGAGCATATTGTTGCTTCCTCTTTCGTCCGTATTGCAAGTAGTCGCTACAGACTCCGCGCTACTCGACTCCGACGAAATCATGTTTTCGCGTCTTCTCACGACGCTCGTTTTGCCAGCCACGACTGTGTCGCGTCTCCAGCATCCCATTTAACTAACAAACTTTTCGCCATTCACGACAACCTTTTTTGAGCTTTCAGACTCGAGGCACGACACTTTTATTGTTTTGTTGTTATTTTTTATTTATTTCGTCGACTTCACGAATCGTCTGTTGCCACTGACGAAACAGCTGATTCTCGTTATATCGATCGGGTCGCGCGCGCAACCCCGCAGTTTCCCCACCAGCGATATTTTTGCCTCCACCGTCGAGAGGGATGATATTTTAAATACCACTTTATCCGTTTTCTTTCGAGTATAAAAATTAATTTTAATGCTTAACGAGCGATATTTTTATTTTAAAAATAATTCGATGATATTTTTATTATTTTTTTAATGAAAGAAAAAATCATTTTTTTTCCTAATCTCGAAGATAGTTTTTGGTATATAGATCGTCGATATGTTCAAAAAAGTTGACGATTTTTTTTTTTCGTAATTAGGCAAAATATCTAAAAATTTCATAAAAAATATAGTGCCGAACAAAAAAAAGGGGAGAATTCTAATCGATTGAAATATCGACGAAAAAAAAGAAGAATTATCGCTTTTTCGAACTCGGGAAATGCCCGACGACCGCGAACATAGTCGTTTCATTCGTTGTCCGTTTTTTTTTTCTTACAAATTCTTCAAACGTTCTCACGGAACCTTCGACCGATCTTCCCAATAACCGGTCCTCACGGATGGCCTTTTCCCATCTTTCGTCGATCTCGGTAGTCGTATTTTCTTCCGTCTCTTATCCCGCATTAAAAAAAAAAGGTCGGAAAAATCTGAAACATGGATCGGGCGCCCCAACAGGGATAAACCATTCATCTCGTTATAGCGATAAAATCAATGAATTCCCGAAGTCTCCCGATGTTTTTTTTTATTATTTCTATCTAACAATTACTTTAACATGATACTCAACAGTATTTCCTATTCTATTAGTACCGGCGATGCCGAATCAAGAGAAAGACATTTCTCGATTGTGAAAACAATAATAATAATAATAATCGTAATAAATTAAATCTTTGGTTTTTTTTTTCAACGATCGATATAATTTATAACAAGGAATAGAAGTATTTCCGATTGAATTCAACTTTTATCGATTAATAATCGTTCAATAATCGATTGATTGATTAATGTCGGTGCCGAAAAAAAATGCATTATTTTCTCGATTAAGCATCACCATCCATAAATATACTCTAATTTATTGTATTCGGTGTATTACACGGCACATAGATTAACGTCACTCTACAGATTGATTCGGTGATTTCTTTTTCTCTATTTCATTCATTTTTTCTTTTATTTTTTTTTTCGAAACAATTTTTAATTCCGCGATTCACTAAGATATACAAATCGCATCCGATCGCGTAACGGTAGCGATTCTTCTATTTTCAGGGAGGGCGGGGAGTTTAGAACGAAGTTTATAGATGTGAGGAAGTAGAAAAATATAATTTACGATATGTCAATACGTCGCGTTAATATAGCTGATGATGAATGGTAAATTAGGGATCTTCGAAATTTGAGATAAATATGAACAATTTTGGAGTAACTCGATAGATTTACCGGAGATATTTCAATGAAATTTCAAATAAATCGAGAAAGTTGTGAGTACAATCGATGAAATTGCAGATATGTCGATCAATATCGAAATATATCGATAAAACTCGAGGTAAATCGATTAATATCGAAAAATATCGATAAAACTCGAAATAAATCGATTGAAATCGAAAAAACTCAAGATAAATCGATTAATATCGAAATATATCGAGTTACCTAAAAATTGGCTGATTTTTTTTTCTCGCAGTTCGAATTAATTCGATTTCGTATTTTTCGAGAACGCGCACATTTCTTCAATGAGTACGATTTGGTAGGTCGATTAGGGAAAAGGAAAGGACAATGGAAAAAAAATTAAACTAGGAGGGAGTCAAAAGAGGCCTCAGTTGAAGAGCTCCCTCTTGGTCCACCGTGACTTGTCCCTTTCGAGATTTGTCTTTGCGCTTTTTTCGACATTTCTTGACGAATGGCGATTCGGAACGGTTCGGCGCGTCCACGTTATCGTTGAGCTCGATGGTGAGACTCTTTAAATCTTCGTCGTCTTGCGCCAAAAGAGATTTTCCGTTTTCGAAAAGCTTCGCGATATCTTCGTCCTCGACGCTGCTCCAGCTTGGCTCACTGTCGGTCTGCTCGTGTTCGATCCGCGGAACTATCTCCGTTTGAACTTTTGAGCGCGTCTCTTGCGATTTGTCCTTCACCTGAAACGATTTTGCTCGATATATTAACGAGAGTCGTGAAATTGACGGGTAAAAACGGTTCTATCGTATTCACGACGAAAAGCTCATAAAAATTGTCCTCTGAAATATTTTTCTAGAGTTCATAGTTTTCGAGTTACAAAACAATAACGAATAAAGCCAATAAAGCTTTCCAATGAGATATGCGCCATCTATCGGACGGCTGTTATTGGCTAAAACTTTAATCGCTCGTAATTCGAAAACTATGCATCTTAGAAAAATGTTTCACAGGTCAATTTTGTTCAGTTTTCGATTGTGAAAGCGATCCCACGAATTTTCACGCCGAATTTTAAACTCTTCTTTATTAATTTCCTTAAAAATCACTAAATCAATGGTCAATCTTACTATAGCCGTTATTTTGGAAGGCAGAGTCGACGTCGTCGTTGTCGTAGCTGTTGTGTCCGTTCCATCGCTGCTTTCGCTGTTGTTGCTTACGCGTATACCAACGACGATGGCGCCTTCTTCCAGAGTCCTTACTCTGTTCAATCGCTTACCCCCCGGCCAATTGTCAATGGAATTCTTCAAATTTGCTCTCGCAATCTTTTGCGTTATTCCTGTCGTCCAAACGCTCGCATCGCTGCTACCGGTGCTGCTATCGCTTTCAGTACTTATGTGTCTCCATCGACGCTCTGCAAAAAAATATCAATTATCATTGTTTATATCACAAAATAATTGCACTTCCATCGCGAAAGTCTAAAAAAAAAATTTTAACTCGATATTGCGGAGAAATTAACGAATTCATTGAAAAAAAATTTAATTCCATTTTTTTTTTATTAATTTATTTTCTTTTTTAATTAAATAAATTCGTTTCTTAATTAAAAACAATATCCAGTGAAGTAGTCTCCGTTAAGAATTTTCACCAGAGATCGAGTTACAAAAAAAAATTACTCAGTTTTTTTTTTTAAGTTTCGCGTTAATGTAGTTTCCCGAGGAATTTCCCTTTGGACCCATCCGACATTGCACGATGATCAAAAAAAAAGAGAAAGTATCCTTTATCTCCTAAAAAAAAATCGTTTCTTACTTTCGCACCGGGAAGCCGCGGGATGATTGGCAATTTGTGTTCTGCGTAGCAGCAGGGGGCTTCCGCCTTCCGGGCTCTCGACGCTGTAGGCCCGAGTTATAAGGATTCTCGGACTTCTCGACGGTGTGTCGTTGAGACTCGTCGAAATTTCGCCGTCACCGTCGCCGACGAGATCGTCATTTCGATAGTGAGCTCCCATTAGGCTCGCCGCGCTGGCGCTCGTCCTCACTAACCTCGTCCTTTCGGCTTTGAAACATCAGAAGAAAAAATTAAAGCGATAAGAACTCGAAAATTAAGACAAAAAAAGGGGAAAAAAAATCTTTTGTCGGTCGCCGTCGATTTTGTGCTTACCGGGTTCGCTACCAGCCGCGGGTACCCTAAGGGTGTTGCAGGAGGCGGCGGGTTGGAGCCTCGAGCGATGAAAAGTACCGATATTTCCACTCTCGAAGCTCGCAATGTTCCGCGAATTAGCGAGAGTGATGAGTGCTTCGCTTAGGCGACGTTGAAGAGGCGGAAACGGAAATAGAGAGACGGGACCGCTTCCGGAGGGTCGCCTTGAACCCGCAACGCTCGGTGTTCGCGCCTGAATTTCCTGCAAGAATTCAATCCGCGTAGCGTCGACCCCCGCGACCCCGGAGGCAACGAGGTTTTTCCAGGTAAGTTAATTGAAACGACGAAAGAATTGCCGACTCGGCAGTCTCTACTTCGGCGTAAAATCAGAATGAGAAGAATGGGAAGAAAGAAATCGGAGAATCGAAGATGGTGAGAAAGATGATAAAAAGAGAGAAGAGATAGAGAATGAATAAGAAAGAATCAGCGAACAGAATGGTGATGAAAAAAAAAGTCTTAGCCGGAGAAAAAAATGGAATTGTGAATGAAATGAGGGTAAGAAGAAAAGAAAAATTGACGATTTTAAGTTATGAAGGAAAAGAATTTAAAAAATGCGATAAAAAAATTAATGTGAAAGAATTCGTGAATAAGAAAATTGGGGGAAAAAAATGTTTTCAGTGAAAAGAAGAAATTGGGGATAAAATATGAAGAAAACAAATAACGAGGATTTCAAGTTAACGAAGACAATAGTTTTTTGGAAATAAGACAAAACGATAAAAGGAAAAAATCTGCCAATGGGAAAGTAGTGAAAAAATAACGGAGGGACAAAAAAGACGAAATTATCGAAGAAATATTTTTAAAAAATGAAAACCAAACTAAAAATTCAAAAAAGTTTCGAAAAAAAAAAAAGAATTCGAACTAACATTAAAAAAGCATTTTCGAAGATATAATGCCCGACGAATGGTAGTTTACCTGCTGCAATTCTGATTTAGTGACTTTTTTTCGCCAATAATTTTGCACCGATCGTTTTAGGGTCGGTGATTTGAGGCCGTAGAGTAGGCCGTTTATCGGTGGCGATGCGGCGAGCAGAACGGAGGCCAAGGACGCTAGTTGTGGATGAGCGTGAATAGGATAATTTCGCGACGTTAGGACGGCGCCCCACGACTCCCAGAGAATTAGTACGCAGTAAGGAAAGTAGAGAACGTAAAGAGAGCCGACGAGTTGCATCACCTATGAGCCGAAAAAAAATCCAATTAATAGATATATGTTAAATATCTTTAAACATTTTTTCACCCGACGAATTATTTTATTAATTCTATTCGATGTTTTTTTTAATTGTTTTTGATTTTTGTTATGCATTAATATTTTTTTTTAGGATAATTTTCCGCATTCGATTACCGCATTGTTTTACATGTCAAACAACGTGTAGTACGCCCCGCTGTTTCTCAGCAGTCGATATACTGATATTAGCGCTTTACGAGTCACCAGTGTTATATCTTCACTAACAAGATTTACCGCATTAAGGTACTTTTTTAATATAAATTACAGGAAAAAAAAATCAATTTAACGTGAAACTATTTTTACACATGGAGATTTGAAGGATTAGGTAAATTTACATTTTATCACTGTTTCGTGTTATAATACAAAAAATTCATAAAAACAATTTTTTATCGGCAACTAGAATCGCACATTTTTTATTTTAAGTTACCATTTTTTTTTTAACATAACATAAAAAAAATGTATTTAGTGAGAATTAATTTTTTTATGCGGAAAATTGATGGAATAATATGAATTAAAAAAAAATGAAGGTGTAAAAAAAATGGAACTTACCGTACTGGCAGCGCTGTGAAATTTCGGTGGTCCACCGGCCGACGGACTCGTCACCGTTGGCACGAAGAATGGATTCCTCTGATGCGTGATCGTCACTTGTGCGCTTAGCGTTACTTCGTAAATAGCGCTCGCTATGCGATGCCGATGATATCTCGCAATGCCGAGTACCCGAAGATTGCAAACGGTAATCAGGATAGCGGGCAACGCGAGACCGAGAACGGCGTATATTGCACCGTAGACGGTGGCCGTCGAACCCCAATCGTCGTTACCGAACTCCGGTATGCAACAGCCTAAACCTGTATTGTACTTGTAGGGCGGTACGAGACCCGAGAACGGCGGTAAACACAGCAAAAGTGCACCGGTCCAGGAGACGGCTAAGCCGACGCTTACGCGACGAGGCGATACCAATGCGGCGTAATGCAGCGGTGCCGCTATCGCGTAATATCTGAAGAGAATAATGTCAAAAAAAGTCGATAATTCATCACTCGAAAGTTTATAATAACGGAAATAAAACAAATAAATTAATACATTTTAAAGAATCTCCGGCCAAACGAATGTCCATTGATAAAAAAAACTTTAAAAAGGATATACATCGTACCTATCACAGTTTAGTCCTGTGACCGTCCACAGCGCAACGGGATGCAATACGGCGAGAAGAAATCCGTGAAGGCTGCAGGAGCTTCCGGAAACAGGCCATCCACCAGTGGTAAAAATTAGCAATACTATGCACACAGCAGTTTCAACAGCTCCAAGATGAATTAGCAGCAAAGTATTGGCGGTTTGTTGTTGCTGCGTCTTAATAAAAAACAAAGTCAATCAATAATTAAAATTGACCGAGACTTGGCGAGAAATTTGTCTTGAAAAACAGACCTGTTTGCCGAGTCCAAGAACGACAAGTAGAACGTAGGCGTTCAAAAGAAGCCCGAGAGCAGATACAAGGACGATAGACACGCCGAAGGCCCAAGGGCCCATTCCTCCGTCTCCGTCGTCTGATGATCCCTTTCAACGATAACCCAAGACATCTGCAAATTGGATAGAAACCACGAAATAAAAAAAATGCTTGTTTTTCTATGATTTTTCAACGTTTTCGAGGATGAAAGGTTATTTCTATTAGCACTTTCTGCCTTTTTGAAAGAATCCCTAAAATGACAACATATGAGAGTTACGGGTCTTATGAGACTTGTACCGGCTATACATAGGCTATATATAGACTTGTGACTATATGCGACTTCTGAGTCTATATGAGACCTATGAGTCTATATGAGACTTATAAGTCTGCATGAGACCTATGAGTCTATATGAGACTTATAAGTCTACATGAGACTCTTCGCCGCAAGTCTATTTACACGAAGAGTTGATTGGAACCCGTGCGAGTCACCAATGTACATTCAGCGATTTATTCGGATTATCTGTACCGAGATAATCGGAATTTTACTTTAATGTTAACTATTATAGGATAATTCTGTTTTTTGTCGCCGTGTCGATGAGAATCCATTAGACAATCGGATCATTTGATTTTGTATGGAAATATTAACACGAAACGGACTGTAAACAGCAGCTTTAATCGCTTTAACATCGACCGCGATGAGTGTATTTTTAGGATACGACTACAGGTCGGGAGACAAGAGGCAAAGAGAGTTATGCGCAATATTGCAGCTGCTGAGTACTCAAAGTACACAGCGCACATTGTTGCGAGATGGTTACACATTATTGTCTTGTAGATCTCGAGGTCCTGGGCGTAATTCTATCGTAATTCAGTTAGTACGTCGCCCCGGTGGTTCCATTATCGACCATTAAGGCCGGAGGAGTCACGGCGTCGAGGTCGGGACGTCTCGCGGTCCTCGCGCGCTATCGTCGAATTAATAATTGTCGATGGGGGTGCGTGCGGTACCTCGTGCTCGACTCGAAGTCAGGCTTCTGGCCTTCCAACGTAATAGACATCAATAGCTCACGTGCCAACGTTTCAACGCGCCCCACAGTCGCTGTGCGCGTTACGCACACAAAGATCGCAGTTTCTGCAGTTCACGTCTTCCACTGAGTACGTTCGGACTGTCAGCGCCATTTATTATGGTTAAGTGCTTTTTTTTTTGTTGGACTTTCTGCCACTATATGCAGACGACAATGGATTCACAGATTCTGGGTGATCGGTATCGATAGGCACGTAGTCAATAGTCTCTATGCTTCAACTACATCTTACTTAAGCATTCTACGCGGTGCCGGATCACTTTACCTACTGGACGTTTCCCACTCCTTTGCGTATCTCTAATCCATGCCGATCATTCAGGATTTGTATATATAGAATCAGAAAATGCAATGATTCTTTCGCAATAGAGTAGGGGGTTTGAGGAAATGCGGTCCGTTCAGTAGATAAGAGCAGTTTGGCCGATGGAAGCGGCGGCAGTCGAATAGGTGGGTTTTCGATCGTATTGGGAATCAAAATGGAACAATAAATGACGCAGGCGACAGTGTTTCGCTACAAAACGACCTTAAGTATTGATCCGACAGTGGACCAGGTGAATTGATTCCGTGAGCGCGAAGAAATGGTCTCCATTTTGCTGCGTAAACCAAATCCAATTGGATTATTCAGGCAATGCAATGATTCTTTGACACGGAAGGGGGTTAAGAAAAATGGGGTTTGTTGAATAGATGAGAGTAGTTTAGCCAATTATTCGAGTTGATAAAACACGGATCGTGAAATAGGTTAAGTTCCGTTGTATTTGGGACAAAAAACGAGAAGAAAATGGCGTCCACGCGTCTTGTGTCCACCTGGAGACTTTGAAGACCTTATTCACGAAAGTTTTAATGATTTTAGGGGATATTTATGCGGCAAACGCTTATAGTTTTCTGAACATTGGTTCACACAATCATTAGAAGATATTTGTGAAAAAAAATAGGTTATACGTGACTTGGTTAGGATGACTAAAGTTGAATTATGGCGTCGGGGGAGCTTTTTATCTACAATATTAATTCTATTTCTGATAGAAATTTTTTTTCCATTCGAAAAATACAGATTTGGAATCTTTTTTGGTAGAATAAAAAATCAACAGGTATTCGTGAATTTTTATTTTTCGCAAGTCGAAAGAGCTATGAAATTCCCCATTCATCGATCAGACTCGACATAGATATTCACTTGAGCAAATAATTCGTATTTTTCTTTATCTCAACGTTCAAGAGAACGATAAAAAACAATTATCCGACGGAAGATGGAACAAACAATCTTTGTTTTTTCTTTCATTCTACCTTTTTTTTTCACTGGATCAGGATGATCCTCCTTCGAAGTTGATTCGGTGACCCGACCTTTCGCTCTAGTGAGCAAACGAGAGGGATTTACCTCTACCCATGGGGACCCGGTGAGCACAACGATATTTGAGGGGATTGCGAAATACTTCGGAGAAAAAAAAAAGGAGTCCGAGAGGGTGATCGCGAAATTAATACCGGCTTTATGGTCGAAGAGGATTTAGTTCGCGATCCGTTCTGCTCGTGGGGAGAAATGATTAGTTGTATACAATATACCGGGGTATGGAGTACTTACGGAGTACTTATATTAAGACTACACGATCCTTTCGTCGATCCGCTTCGTTTGCAAGAGCAACGCAGGCATATACAGCCCGCTTAAGGGAACACTTCAGTTTATCCGTTGTAAAGTGAAGATTCGATGAACAAAAAAATTCCGTGAGTTTTGCACTTTAAAATTCTCAACAAATGAAAAAAAAATTTAATGAAATTTTTTTTTTTTTTCGGAAAAAAATGCTGTCAAAAATTATTTTCGGCTTACTATTCATAAGGGTATTCTGGTTATGTTGGAAAAAATGCAATTTCCATATAAAAAAATGTCGGAAGAGGTAAATTAAAAAAAGCATAAAAGATTTGGAAAATTTTATTTTTCCGACAATTTTTTATATTCGGACCGCAGATTTTTTTTGAATAATCATAACACCCTTACGAAAAAATCAATCATTAGGAATTTTTTTTACAATTTTATTTTCGTCGAGAAAAAAAAATAGTGATTTTTTGCCTGTTATCGGCGAACCTCCTCCGTAAAAAAATTGAATTCACGTAAATGGTTTTATTCGTTGTCTCCGGACGTAAGGAGATAATTAAAAACTCGTCGTGAGGTCACTATTGAATGTATTTAAAATCATTCGGGACATT
The DNA here is from genome assembly GCA_964006125.1 of Cryptus viduatorius. Classification (NCBI taxonomy): domain Eukaryota; kingdom Metazoa; phylum Arthropoda; class Insecta; order Hymenoptera; family Ichneumonidae; genus Cryptus; species Cryptus viduatorius. The sequence continues at coordinate 462,924 of OZ023228.1, read as the reverse complement.
AATAGTCCGTTTTCTCTGACTATTATAGAGATATGGGAATCCATATTCATAGTTCCCGACGAGTTCCGCGTCTCTCGTTACTCGCGGGTCAATTAGTATTGCGATCGTTATAGAGCGATAAATATTCGATCATTATGATTAATTGCTCAGCTTCCACCAAGAAACAACCCCCAAGCCGCAGGACAACCACAGCGATATAACGCTGAATGATATAGTAAATAATCCGCGATGAGAACCGAGGGATTCGGTCGCGTGACCCGAATGAATTTTTTCTAAAGAAACGATCGATCATAGACGTCGAATCGATTACCGACAAGAGACACGAGAAGTTTCTCACGGCGCGCGGGTGTAAATATCCGATTTTTTTTCTATCAATATGTAATCACTATACCGACAAAAAGCGTGTCAAGGGCTTTCGGGCCGAAATACTGCTGATATCGTTTTCGGTGATAGTGGTGGAAGGGAATTCCGCTGTACCATTTTTAGGGTGCGTCGTTAGACTTCTATTTGGAAACATCGCGTGACCATAATTCTCCTATTTTATCATTTATAGACACGACTTTCGCACTCGTTGAAAATAAACTTTTTTTTCTCTTTCCCAACGATGTAATTGGAGACTTTATGACTCATTCAGAAAGCCGCGGAATATGAATTTTAGTAATATCGATATATTTATGATTAATTTTTGAGATTTTCGTATTCATAATTTTTTTTTTAGGTATTACATTTTTTTATTTTAAGCAAATTTTTTATTATTATTGATAATTTATTGTTTTGGTGTATCACGTTTCGTCGTAAAATTCATAAAATTTTGTTTTAAAAAGAAATACAAAAATTTCGATAATCGATATGTACCGAAATGAGAACGGCAGCCAATAAGATTTAAAGAAAATCGGCTTAAACTTCCATTGCTCACTCACTTGCTAAAAATGGATCAGTTTAATTGATATTAGAAAAGAAAAGGTTAAATGTTAATCTGCTTTCCAATGTAATTTTTTCATGAATTTAAAGGAAAATATTGCCAAAAAAATATTAGAAATAATTTCGGGATTTAATTTTTTTTTCACATAATATTTGTTCAAATTATTTTTTTTTATAAATAATCCATATGAAATATTATATGATAATAGTAATAAAAATAATCATATCTTATCGAAGAAATGAAAAAAAAAAGGAAAACGGGAATTCAGTATATTTTCATTTTCCGAGGGAGCAATAAGCTCCGCCTAAGAAAATAGCGGACAGGTAAACATAATAAGCCTTATATACCGACCATATCGTGGTAAATACCACGTGGAATTATAAGACACAATAAGAAAACGTTAGGAAACATAGAGACGTTACCTCGGGGAAATATGGTAGCAATTTTACTGTATACCTTTTCTTATTGTATCGCCGCAACTGGCAGCCCCACGTGCCGTTCGCAAGGCAGCAGCTGAGAACAGCTTCCAAGTAAAATGATCCAATCGGTCACCGTTGAGATTTTAACGCTAAATTACGACCGGCAAATTCTCAAAGTTATGCGCATATTTGCAGCGATACCAACGATTCGCGCAATTCCTATTATATAAACGCAGAAATACGCGACTCGTTGGGTTTTGTGACCAATCGGTCAAAATCCACGTAAGTATCGAACGTTATTTATTTTCGATGAAACTTTCACCGAAGTAAAAGTGTACTTCTGCTTCATAGTTAAAGGGTTGAAGACGGGAAATGTTCTCCGGTATCGATCTTCACTCGTCTCAACCCATTCATTAATTATTTTCGCTACAGGGAAAAATAAACACGAATGCTAAAGGTCAAAAGTTCTTGTCTGACTTTTAGCAGTTGATTTATATTTATGCGAAAACGGGATGTTGCCGCTTGGGCGTTACGTGCGCTTACTTTAGGGTTCGCGAAACAAAAATGAATGTAAGGTTCGTTCCATGGAAGTTTTCCAAATACGCGAGCGCGTGAGACTCGAAAAAATAATTTGACAACACGAGCGAAAATTGCTGTGCCACTTCTTTAATTTATAGAGAAATATTGAAAGGGTCCTTCATAAGTTAACAGGTCTGACCTGATGAAAATAGTAGACTCGTCTGCATAAATGAATGATATCTCAAGACATTTCAGATTAATACGACGCAAGAAGAAAGTCAGGTCGCCTTTGGGGCCCTCTTATGAAACCCCCCTTATAAAGACATAAAATAAGCGAATCCATTCTTTTTATTACAGATTCGTATTCGTTTTTAAAAATTGTGCAAACTTTTCCTTTACAACTTTTTTCAAAAGTGCAACGATCTCGAGTTATGACCAAAAAACCGTTCAGGCACATGCACGCCATCTACCGAGCGTCCCTCATCGGCAACAACTTCGATCGCTTATAACTCGAGAACGCTGCACGATAGAAAAAAATTTCAAAGGAAAAGTTTCATCAGTTTTCAGTTGGGAATGTGATGCTATATTTTTTTCGTGAATTGTTGGAAAAAAATTGCATTGACAGCGTTTGTAGGGAAATTACATGATTTTTTTAAATCTACTGATTCGAGAAACGCGCGAACATCGTTCAAAGGCTTCATATTTCACTGCAGCCTCAATAATTACTTAATTCGTTCTGTAATTACTACTTCGAAACAGTCCTATCGGATCTCAATGGCGCTTCGGAGTTTCTATGAAACTCGATCATATATCGGAGTCATTAATGGACCCTCCTGAATGATTCTGGATGACCCAATGTAGACATTGCGAATTTTCCGAATGCTGCTTTCTCGGTTCAGACTTTCTGGTAAAAATTGAATTTACGGTGAAATCGAGTTCGCTTTTCGATACGCGTAAAAATTTGATATCTTTCGGTTCGAAAGATGAACGTGTAACTATCCTACATCTATATCCATTTGCCCGTAGCAGTTGTTTGATTAAGTTTTTCGTGTCGTTGGGAATTCTGTGACGCAACGCATTATACTTGTATCGAGTCTACGAGCGAACCGTGTTCTATCTTCGAGTCGTTTAGGGGGGTGAAATCGTTTAGGAAATTTCCTGTGGAGTCAGAACATCGTACTTTTGCCTTATCTCCGCCCCGTGTCGACGATTTTCGCTTCTCAGGGTGGTGTCTCTCGCGTTGAATCAACACTCGTATGACGAGAACCGTGGGATAACGTAATCGACACGGTATACAAACGTTTCAGGGGTATCATCCCAGATAAACATATCTAAATGGAGAGCGAGAAGAGCGAAAAAAAAAATCGCGATGTCGAAGAATCCGAGGAGGAGAATGTGGTGAGCAATTTTTTTCTCATCCCCATAAGCCCCATAATTTTAGATATCTCGATACTTTATTTTTTATCGACAAAAATCTTCGTTGAAAGTCATGAATTGTGGTACAACTTTGAGGAAGTATAACTTCGAAGCTATTGATCGTACAAAAATAATCTCTGATTCTGATTTGTAGGGAATATTATCCTCTCTCAGATTAATAATAACTATTTTTCCTGTGGGATCAATCGAATGTTAGTTATTCAGGAAAAACAAAAATTCCCATATTTTTGCATCTGTGCTTTGACAACTGAATTTTATCGCCGATGAAAGGATGAAAAAAAAATCAATAAAAATTAATTGCATGCAAAAAAATGTAATTTATTGGCGATAGTAAAAATTTTGAAAAATTGTCGACAGAATTTTGTTTTTATGAAAAGATTTCTCGTAAATCTACAGTTGGCCGTGCATTACCCTCGAGAATCAAAGAAGCTTAAGATCAAATTTCGCGACTCATCTCCGTCATCGTCGTCGCCGGGACAATCGGGTATCTGATAGCTTATCGCAAAAATTTGATTTTCCTATCGTGTCTTCGATCGTCTTAAACGACACACGATTGTCTTGTTTCGAATGCAGTGGATGTGCGACGGGGGCTACGAGAAAACAGCGAAACGGTCGATTACGATAACGACGAAGAAGAAGAAGCAGAAGAAGCTGCGGAGATCGAAGATAAAAAACTTTCGAATCAAGACAACGATCTGGATATTCGTCGAGGCGTTTACAAGTGTTGCGTTTATCTTTGCGCCTCTGTAATCTGTTTCACGATAATGACCGGTATCGTGGCTATCGGATACGTATTTCATTTGAGTCCATAATAAAAATAGCGAAATATATATAAATGCAATGTCGTCGTAATTTGCTTTGATTCCTAATCGATGAGACTTCTTTCGTGAAAAAAAAAGGTTCTTTTCAGTGCAAAAAAATTAACCACTGCCGGAGTTGAAATCGTTAATAACTCTAAAATGTACTCTACTGGAGTAGACGTCATTATTAACTGTAACCTCTAAAAATTCGCCCATCGCAAACGTCGTTAATAACTCTAATGCGTAACAACTCTATAAAAGCGGACATCATCAATAACTCTAAAATGCAACAACTCTGCCAGAGTTGAAATCGTTAATAACTCTAAAATGTTGCAACTCTACTGGAGTAGAAGTCGTTAATAACTTTAACACCTAAAAGATTTGTCATAGTAAACGTCGGTAATAACTCTAATCTCTCACAACTCTACAAGAGCGGACGTCATTAATAATTCTAAAATGTAACAACTCTACCGGAGTTGAAATAGTTAACAACTCTACCGGAGTTGAAATAGTTAACAACTCTAACATGTTGCAACTCTACCGGAGTTGACGTCGTTATTAACTCTTAAGCATTACTACTCTACTGGAGTAGACGCCGTTATTAACTCTAAAACATTACAACTCTACTGGAGTAGACGTCGTTATTACCTCTAAAGCATTACAACTCTACTGGAATAGAAGTTATTAACAACATTAACACTTAAAAAAATTGCCATAGTAAACGTCGTTAATAACTCTAACATGCAACAACTCTATTACACGCCGTTCCCAACTCTGACCCGTTCGACTCTACTGGAGCGGAGGTCATTAATAACTCTAACACGTAACGTTACCAGTGCGGAAGTAGCTAAGAACTTAAGCACGTCGTTAATCTACCATCGCAACGCCTTCCAGCAGAGTTGTTACGCGTTGGAGTTTTAATATGCATAATAACAGAAATTTCTTAGACCGCGGACTGTTTCGCAGAGTTATTACTCCGTAGAGTTACTTGTACTCTCTTTGGTGCCTTTTTTTCCATCAAACTTTTAATGCCGCAGCATTTAACAAGGAGACTTTTAGAGTTATTAACAACTTTTGCGCTGATAGATTTTTTTTTCTTGTACATTTCTAATGCAATACAAATTTGTCAGTAGACTTGGACTATAGAATTGTTAGTTGAGACAATGGTCTGCAGCACAGACCTAAATAAACCACGCGATCGATACTGTACAATGTTTTGTACAAAATGCAAACAATATCGTAACAATGCTTTGCACAAACTTTGGCGAGCATCGATCGCGGTATCAGAAGATTTTTACGAAATTTTTCCTATTTTTTTTTTTTTTATATCTCAAAGAAAAATTCGCCATCGATACTCTCGAATCAACGAATCTTGAGCTATCGGCCCGAAATTTAAATTTGATTTTTGGCAGTTGCGAAATTTATTTCGGATTTTACTGTTGCTCTTTGCGAACGATTCTTTCGTGAAAAATTCTAAATTTGTCACAATTTTTCGGAAAAAAAAAATTAGGACAAATGAGCAAATCACATTTGCATCTATATGTTTCCCCGAGTTTCAGCTGATTCGCGCTATAGGCCTCCGTTTACTCAGTGGCCTGACATACCAACACGGTATTGATCTCCCCTCCCCCGGCAACGAAATTGAAACTGGACGACTCTGACATATCGATTTCAACGGTGTGTCCTACTTTCCGTAAAGTCAACCCCCGTAAGGATAGCCACCTTCGTCGAAGTCGTTCTCCTTTTTTTTTGCCGGTTCGGACGGAGCTTTTATCTGTAGGTGATGGGCTTCTAGTCTCCTCTATTCGTCGCACGCGAGAATCAGTGGATCGCCCGCGCCACCCCCATCGCGGAACTCACCCCCTCAGCAACCCCCGACGGTACTACTCATACTATATGCTCTGAATCGCATTGGGGGAGATCCTTCTTTGAAAAGAAAATCCGCCCACAGAAACCCCTCTGCGACTACATATGAAAGATCGAGGATACGGATCCTCGCGCTTTAACCCGAAGCTCGATGCGCCGATAGATCCGAACTTCTATAACAGAAGCGAATTGGCGGGGAATCTCGCAACGGCATTACGATCGCATAATCACACCGGGGGAAAAAAAATAAAAAATTTATTACCGATAGTAAAAAAATTTCTTGTAAATTCTATTGATAAAAAAAACTAAAATTTTCGATTTAGAAATTAAAAAAAAATGATTGCCGATCATTTTTTTTTTTACGGATTCGCAATTTTTTTTAGCTATAACGATACTGAATGATTTCGAATGTCCTCGTGTTTCGTAAAGGGTTAATATAATTTACGATGAAAAAAAAAATTTCAACACGATACCGATTTTTATTACGTATACCTCATTAAATTTATGGAAAGTTAAAATAGAATAGTTTTATGTCTGCGAATCGTTGAGAGTCACCCAGGGAGAGTTTCTACCCCCGGAGTTAACCGCATGCATGTCCTTGACACGCTCTTCCCCGACACGAACGCGAGCAGTGGCAGCAGTAGCACCGCCCGCCTTTCAAATAAGCCTCCGACGATCGTCAATTTCTGTTAATATTCATTCTCCGCTTTCAATATAGTGCGCCTCCGGCCCGATTTCCCCCGTGCCGCCCTCCCCTGACGAAGCTTCCGAGAGAAGCTCTCACCGCGAGCGTAACTCGAATCCCCTTTTTGCCAACTCGCGGTTCTCTCTCGCTACTCCTCCGTTTATCGGCCCTCGAAAACAGCTTCGAAACTTGTTTCGCGTACCACGGAGTTTGGTATTGCGTATTTCGGTAATTTCACATCAAACCGCGAATTTTCGTCGACGAGAAACAGGGAGAAAGAGAGAGGAGAAGTTATAAAAGAGAGACGGCGAAAGATGCTTTTATATTTCTTCATCCCGATTTTGTGGACGCAAGTCGTCGAGTGCCGCGCGGGTCTTTTCCAGATTTAGAGGAAACTAAAAATTCTGGCACGACACTCAGTCTACCGCGGAGTCTGGACGGAGTCGCCGGATTGTCTGGCCAACTCGACCGTCGTCTACCTTACAAACTTTTTTTTTTTATTCGTATATTACGATTTTGCGTGTATATAGCAGAAAAGAAATGACACAGAGCCCTTGTCACCGATGAATAAAAGGCGCGGTAAACAGAAGAGGGGATGAATTGATACGCGTCGATAACCGGAAATCGAAAAAAATACTCTATGAATGTTACGACGCCTGTTTATGAGGAAATATGTCTGAATGGTTCTTTTATAGAAAGCAAAACAGGTCTTTGACGATTGGACATAAAACATCGTTTTTTTTTATGCGAAAACATTTTTAGAAGGATTTTTTTCTTTTTCACAGAATTCTCGAGAAGGTTTCGAGAGACACCGGGGTTAGTTTTCGAAACGACTTGTTTCGAGTTCATATCGAATCAAAAGAGTGCGAAAAATTTTGAAAAAACGTTTAAAGATCTTTTTGCGGAAATTTAATAAATACATCGATGATAAATTTGATTAATTATGTAATAAACAAACAAACAATAATTCGATAATATTTAAGATACTTTAGAAATGGAAATTCATTTTTAACTATTTTAAATTAAATGTCAATTTTTTTTTTCGTGTGAAATGATTTTTACGAGGATTTTTTTTTTTATTTTCGGGAAAAGCTCCTATCAAAAATTGAATTCATTTAAAACATTGGCCCCGAGAAACGTTAGGGGAGATCGGGATTAGTCGAAATGCACGCCGTAAAAAAAATTTGTAAATAACAAATTTTAGCCCGAGGATATGGTACTCTATGGAATTAGGGGACATATTATGGCGAGTAATTCCTTAGAGTGCCGTATTTACCGCAGTGTCCCCAGTTTTTTTTTTAACGTGTGTTTCCATGATTAACCTTTACCTCGATCTTCCCTACAGTCTTATCGCGACTTACAATGCTCGGGGCTTCGAGAGGTTTTAGGGGGAATCGCAATAATGTGGATGTGGGAGAGTTACTCGGAGAACTTTAAAATAATGAGGATCAGGGAGACGCTTAAGATGACTAAGAATGGGGACATCGAATAATTAGAATTCAGGTTAATGATGTCTTTCTGGAGAAATTTTAACGCAACAGACACTTTTTTTACTGGAATTTTCTAAAATTTCAGAGTTCACGAAATTATTTACGCTTTTTGATAAAAAAAAAAACTCAACAGTTCGATATTTTTCTATAGAAAAATATGCGAAAACGTAATTATTACTTTTTGCTACTGGGATTTTCTGAATTTTCAAAGATTACGAAATTATTTAACGCTTTTCGATAAAAAAAAAAATTCTCAACAATTCGTCATTTTTCTATAGAAAAATTTGTGAAAACGAAATTTTTACGTTTTTTTCTTTATTGGGATCCCAAATTTGATATTTTAGTATTTCTAATAGCAAAAACAATATCAGTATTATTTACATTTAGAAAATAAAATTATTGAGGTACTGAAATCTTGAATTATCGAAAAATAATTCGTGACGTATCAGGTGCCCCGATACGACCTCATTGCCGAAGTATCGATGCATGAATATCGGTGCCAAAAACATGCAAAAACTGCATTATCCTCTATATTTTGCCAAAATTATTATCTTAAACTCTGTAAAACATAATTTCTTACCAATTTCATGGGCAAAAAATTATTTGAAAATACGTGTTAACCCTTTAATTTGCACTGTAGCATATTCGCTATGAAACCGCATAAAAAGAAAAAGGTAATATTTGGCAAAAAAAAAACCGCAAAAATTATACATCGAATTTCGATTATGTATGTAAAAAAAAATTGTAACGAAATTTTTTTTTTTTTTTTTTTCAATATTGAAAAATTTCCTATAAAAAATCGGCGAGCACTTGAGAATTTTTTTTTTTTATTATTTTTTATTACGGAAAAGAAACTTTATAGTTGCAGCAACATAATGAAAAAATTTTAATGAACGGGATTTCTTACATTCTTATCGTATCGCGATGCGATGCTCGGGGGATGCCGCACGATAGTTCACAGGCAAACGACTGTACGGAGTCACACGTTTGCCCAGAAGGTTGTAGACCTTACCTTTTTTATTATTAAACGCGACGTACATCGATTGTGTCTGCTCGGCTTGGTAAACCCGTTTCTATCTACATATCGAACGATATCTCCGCCACGTACTGCAAACCGGCGATCGTATACATGTGCAAAAAAAAAAATAAACAAAAACTCAACAAAAATGCAAAATCCGTAAAAGAAAAACCTTCAAATTCAAAAAAAATATCAACTATATCCGCTATTTTGATAACACCACTCGACTCTTAAGATTAAAAAAAAAAAAGCAACCCCTAGAAAACGGGAAAATTAAAAGATTAGAAGTCAAATTAACAAAAAAAATGAAACAAAAATTCAACAATCGATTTAACAATAAATTTCGCTCACCTGCGGCGATTTCCATTGTCGCGCGCCTCGCGTAAGAAGCGTCTCGTTTTTTTTTCTTTTCTTCACCAAAACTCGTCCCGAGTAAAAAAAATGTAAAGTATCGAACTTTTAACTCCCCGTCGCATTTCTTCTTTTTGTTTTTATTATCATTTCACCGAATCGAAATTAACTAAATTTATTTACGAAAATTTGTATCCAAAGTACATATTGAGAAAAAAATTTAACTAAATTTTGTCAGTTGATGATCATTGCTTGTTTTTTATATTATTTATTTACCGTTATTGTTATTTTTTTTCGTTAGTAACAGAAATGTAGAGATTTAGAGAAATTTGATGCGTTTGTGGATAAAAAGTTTCGAAAACCGCGACGAAACCGCGGAGGACAGTGCAAAGGGGGGTTTTGTCAAGCGACGGGCGAGGATCGCCGCCGTTTGACCGGGAAGTCTGCCCGGTCGTCTCTGTATATTCTCTTCGGTAGGTAGGAAAGGCGATGCCACGTGCTTGCGATGTCAAATGGTGAACCATCGACGCCGACGCGTCGAGACGCTCTTCGTTTACGAGGCGCGCGCGCATCACCGCACAACCGATAAACTCTTTTCTTCTTCGGGTCAAAATACCAAAGGACAGTTTTTTAACTCCCGACTGCCCACCCACTGAGTTTCCGCGACTTTTCCGGTTTTCTTTCCCGCGAATTTTTCCCAAAACAGCTGAAGGGGTTCGCCGCCTTCCGGCCATAAAGCGAATTTTTATTTTTTTTTATTATAAAGTTGAAAAAAAAATCGTATCATTAATTCCATGCGATTGTTTGTTGCCGATAGTGTGTTGAATACGTACAAAAATTCTGCGGTCCAAACATAAAAAATTACAGAAGTAAAAAAAATTTTCTTTATTTTTCAAATTTGGTAAAAATGAAATGAAAAAATTGATTTTTTGCATCGGATTTTTTTTTACTGAATAAAAAAATGAAACTCCCTTTTTCATCTGATTGTCGCCGATTGTCTTAAACCGCCGCCGGCGACGCGAGTTTTTACAGAACCGTTAATATTTCAGTTACGTTTTTTTCCGAGATATCTGATAATCGGGTAGCGACTATCCTCCCTGAAAAAAGTTACCAGTAATGGAGTTCTATACTGCAAGAGACGCGAAAATCCAACAGTTCGTTTTCAAGTATCAAACGGAGAACGGAGAACCTTCGCGTGGGTCGCCAACGACCCTCGATGCCCGCGGCGTTAGTTTTTTTTCACCGATAAGCCAAAGTGTTTCGTAAAAACAGAATTTTCTGAAGTATAGTTTTCCGACGGTTTCGACGGTTTAAGGAAAGTGTATCGTAGCATTCGCAACTAAAATTCAGAGAGAATTTGATTTTCTATAATAACAATTCGAAAAAGTTATCAAAGAATAAGTTGAAAAAAAAAAACTCCAAAAATCATCCGGTAACCGATACTTTTTTTTAGCAAAAATCGTTAATCACAAAAATTAACTAATCGAAAATAATTAAATGCATTAAAAATGTGATTTTTTTTTATTCACAATTTCAATTTTTTTCTTATTGTTTTAGGAAAAAAATAGTGTTAAATCGACGAGAAGAAAATCGTTAAATTTTTTGGATTAAAAAAGTTTGTGAAATGTATACACCTTTTTTCCGACTGCGTAAGGAAAAAACCAAAATGGTTCACCGCGTAATAGGTACCATAAAAGAGAAAGAAAAAAAAAATGAATCCGAATGTTTTAAATATGTTTTAGACGGCGCAAAGATGTCTGCAAACGAAAGTCAATTGTCGGGTCTGCGATTGACGAGAGATACGGGTCGTTTGACACAGGCGCAGCGTATTTTCTACGAGACAAACGGTTATCTTGTCATTCCCCGTCTCGTTCCTTTCGACATTCTTAGCAGATGCAGCAAAAGGTAAATAAAATAACAATATTTGTCAAAACAATTAATCGCAATAAAAGACTTTTTAACAATTACGCAAAAAGTATTCTAATTTTTTTTTTCTTCATTAATAGGCGCGGAATTCGAGTCTCCTATTGATTTTGATCCTTTGAGACATAGAGACGAACTTTCATATACCTTAAATTTGTATTGTTAAAATTTTTTTTTAATTTTCATATATAATTCCGACCGCCGATAACAACGATTGCAAACGCATAATTAGGTTTTTTGGAGATTAATTTTCTATGTAAAATATATCAAAAGGCTCCGTCGGTAAAAAAAAGCTATAATTACGTTTTACCGTTTTGGTTACCGACTGAGTCGGCACCGGTAATGTGCATCGACTCGGTAGGTAAGAAAACTGTAATTTTTTGTTTTTACCGTTTTTGTTACCGACTGAACTTTTTTCATGTCATCTTAAGCGTATGTGTCTCATAATTTCTTTTTATTTTTTTGGTATATCGAATACTAAAAACGTTTTTTTATATTTCCGGACCCTAATATTTTTTTCTATCGAAATCCTTACCTCGCCAATTATTAAAATTAAATTCTGGCGGAGTTGCGCCCCTTTTACTCGTGCAGTTCACGGCGTCTCCGCTTTCCGATTTTTTCATTCTACGGTTGTGTGGTACTTGAAGTCTGCAGTAAAAAAAAACATACTAAACGGCCATTCGGTATAAAAAATAAAAAATCTCAAGTATCTTCGCTCCGATACTCTTTACTTCCCGAACCAATGTTTCGCGACGAACGGCTTCATCGAGTATCGTAGCGTGACAATCGACGTCCTTTGCACCCTCTCGAGAATCGTTTTTTTTACCCTTGTTTCTTCACCCTCTGCACGCGAATCCGAGTCGAAAACACGCCACGCACACTTCGAATGCCTTTGGAAAAAAAATCAAACGATTGCATTGCGACGCGAACATTAAACAACGGGAATTCCTCTTCTCTCGTTATTGGCGTTTTCTCCCGCGAAATCGTCGACTCTATACGAGAAAAACGACAAAATCCATTACTCGTTATTGCCGCGTTGAAATTTAATTGTATTAACTACACACGAGAGCTCTTCCCACGATACTGCAATTCGGAGTCAAAGAAATTCTGAGATCAAATATTTCTCCCGTTTTTTCCATTTATTTCCGATAAAAATCAAATATAGCAAAATCCATCAAATGTAAAAGCGTTTTAGAAAAATTTTGGTCGCGAAGGCATTTTCACCGGAAATTTAACAATAATATTAGCGATGAAAGTCAAACGCTTACTATTGCATGTCTCGCGCGCAGTAGTCAGCGACTACTTTTTCTCTTACGGCTTCCGAATAGAATTTCCTTAATTACAATTCTCGCAGATTCGACGACATAGCAGCGGGAAAAGTGGAACGGGGAATGATGACGGTGATGAAAGACATCGTGGATCGCAAATCCGTCAACAAAGTACAGGATATCGTTTACGACGAGATTTTCAAAGAGTACATCGATAACACCGCTTTACTGGACATCGTCGAGTCGTTTACCGGTCCGAATATCATGGCAATGCACAGTATGCTAATAGCAAAACCTCCGGACGCCGGTGCCAAGAGTAGCAGGTAATAAAAACCTTTTTTTTCACGCCGAACAAGAAAAAAAAGAAAAAGATCCGAGTTTTTTCGATTTAAAAAAAAATTGTCGACATTGGAACCAAATTCCATGGGGAAGTATAGACATCTGTGATAAAATACCCAAAATGGATTAACTTTTCCCGAAAATCGATTTTGGAATTTTTTTTTTTAGAATGGGTGTTTTGAACGAATTATCCAATTTTTTTTTTTTGCCGATCGCGAATTTGTTATTTGTAGTCTATAATATTTCGCATGAAAAAATTCTTAAGATAAAAAAAAAATGTTGAAAAAAAAAAATGAATTTTTCAGACATCCGCCGCATCAGGATTTGTATTATTTTCCCTTTCGTCCGGCGGACAAAATCGTCGCTACGTGGACAGCTATAGAGCCGTGCGATGTGGCGAATGGATGTCTCTATGTGTCGCCGGGTTCTCATTTGCCTCGCAAACTCTACCCTCACGGATATTCGAAAAAATCCAACGCCGATCCTATCAACAAGTTTTATCACGAGATTCTGGAACTTCCCGATGCAATGCGATGGATATCACTCGAAGCCGAACCCGGCGATACACTTTTCTTTCATCCGTTACTCGTTCACGGATCCGGTGTTAATATATCGAATCGCACTAGAAAAGCGATTTCTTGCCATTACGCAGCAGCCGATTGCAATTACATTGACGTACGTTAAAATTCCTTTTTTTTTAATCGACGACTGAAAAACGGAAGAGCGTAACTCGCGATTTTTCGTACATTTTGAACGGTGCGAGTTAAGCTGTGCCATTTTTTATCGTTTGAAATGCAAACAGTTCTTCAAGGCGAAGAACAATGATTTGCATGTCGAAAAAAAAAATGGTAAAAATTTCCATTTTTTTTTAATCACACCAACTTTTTAGGAGAGAATGATCGATTTTTCGATTTTTTTCGATCGATATCGATTTTTTTTCAGGTTCGAGGCACCGTACAGGAATCCATAGAAACCGAAATTGTGGATATGATGTCGAAGCGTTACGGAACCCCGAATCTTGCATATCACGACATATGGAGAGCGAAATCAAAGATTGTAAGAGGAATTCGCTCCTCTCTCTGAACGTCGTTCAGATTATCGTCGTCGTTATTATCTTACGTAGTTCTTTTTTTATATTGTTTTTATGATCTGTAAATAAAACTCTATCGGTTACCAATTGTAGAAATGAAAATAATACGGTTGAGGATGAAAAATATTGAAGGAAAAAAAATCGTTTTCTAATCTTTAACGATGACAAATCCTGAAACCTAATTTCATATTCGCAAAACTTGTGCGAAACAATATCCGTTCTTTTATCTTAAATTAAATTCAATTTTTTTTTCAACATCTACTTGACTTTTTCCCAAATATTATCTTACATTTCCCTCAAATGTTATCTCAAGTTTTCCGAAATTCTATTTCAAATTTCAACAAATTTTTTTTCGAAACTCTATTTCAAATTTCAACTAAATTTTTCCCGGAATTCTATTTTTAATTTTAACTAAAATTTTATCTACAAAGAATGAAAAATATCCAAAAACTCACTTTTGTCTCATAATCCTCCATAAAAATGCAATAATTCCATTTGAATCTCAAAACAACGTTTAGGAATTTCCCAATGATTTCATTGGATTCGACGACTTCTCAAACATTCTCTGCATCGTGTCCGTTGATATGTCGCCTTCGGGTCGATCGTTCTGTCACGATTTTCGGGAAGAGGATTGGACAGATTGCGTGCAAACATTTGGATTAATAATTGCAACGTAGAAGAAGATGTAACGACAACGGCGCCGTTGTCATCGTTATTATTGTTCGTATCGTCGCGACGATTTCGCTGATAATGCGAATAGCAGTGTTTCGAAACGGGATCTTTGTAAGTATTTTCGTGTCGAACACTCGCGCTTGAGGTTCGACAAGCGGCGAGACATATTTGAAAGCGATCGAGATTTCGGAGGCGAAGTTTCACCGCTTCCTCGCCCCGTCGCGACTTCTGACTATCGCGACGTTCCTTCTCCGTGCCGATCTTTCCATCCTTCTTCACTCGTCTCTGTAAGAAAAGAAAGCAAAAAAGATTATCAATTTTTTATAAAATATATTAATTATTGAAAATTGAAAATAATTTTTTTTTATTAATTTTAAAAAATCACAAATAAATTTTTTTTATTCCTTTAAAAAAATTAAAAATTTCCATCCACTTTATCAATTTTTTTCATACCTTATTGGGTTGAAGACAACACGACACGCAGTACTCATAGATCGCGCAGCAACCCTGAGGGTTGCAAGTCTCGCAACTGTATCGACGCCTCGTAACGCTCAGTCGCGTGTCGTCGTTCGTCTCTTTGGCATTATCCAATATCGTGGTGCAACATCCGGTCGGCAGAACTTCGGATCGCGCGCACACGAAGCCCCTATCATCGACAATCAACGCCTTTCCCTGTTGGAAAATCGTTTTTTTTTGTTTAACAATTTTTTTAAAATCGTTTCATCTTCGGACAAATCGATAAATTCGATTATCGAAATTTTCGATAATCTGCAAAATTTTCCGATATGCGCAAAAAACGGAGACGTGTTATGTTTGTTCACAACAGCAAATTAAATTTTTCTTTCAATAGTAACCTCTCATTTGCGGAGGACGTAAATATACGTTCCAATTTCTCGACCATTTTTTTTGCTTTGAATTTTTTTTTTATTGGAAAAAATCTCTGAAAAACACACAAAATTCAAAACAAATTGAAAATTCTGAAAAAATTCATACGTATTCGGGAAACCAAACGAATCATTTTCACAAAAAAAAAACGTTGAGTTTTCGGAAAATTTTTTGACCAATTAATTTTTTCATCAGTTTGTTAATAAAATGTTATAATTATTATTATGAAAAATGAACTTTTTCAGATTTTTATACCATCGAAAAGTATTTGCAATTTTCTCTCATTTTTCTCGAGGTCATGCGAAATGAACGCGAAAAACGGTTCATTTTTTATTTATAGGTGTTAATAATACTCTGCAACACTGCGGAAGGCAAACGAAAAATATACTGTAATTTTACACCTCTTATTTATTATATAAATTCTGAAACCCGTTTAACTTTTGCTGCGTTTCATTCAGTTTTCCGCTTCTCACCACCGCTTCGTTTTACTGTCCGCAGCGCTTCACCTTCCCTCGCCGGCGATAAATATCTTTAGAGTCCCTATATTTCCACTATTATTGTTTTTATTACAATTATTTTGACTCTGAAAGCCAAAAAATATAAACGAAGAAGTACACTGGTGAGAGATTTGCCCGCGGAAAGGACTTTTTTCGTTTAAGGAAACCTTTTACGATCCCACGAATTGTCAATCGTAACTTTTTCGACTTTTTGCCGACACGACAATCCACTTAAACGTAAGGAAAACTAATCCCCCCATTAAAAATCGACCTTATTATTGGAATTCCTGGAAACTAAAAACCAGTAAAGGGATCGCAGGTGTTGGGATCGCCGCTGCGCCATCCTTCGTTACCTCGAACTCGACCCAACTATCTCGGACCCGCATCCTAAAAACGTACCGCGCAACACACATACGAAGATCCGAGAGCAATGGCCCAATCGTAGCGGCGATTATAGGCGTTTTATAGTCCTTCAGCGGTCGGATTCCCTTCGTATTAATAATTACATATACAAAGATCAATCCTTTCACAACGACAAATCCCCACCATGTAAGGCGTTCGGAAGTATAAAACCCCGAAATCGGCTGATCGCCGCGTCGTTTGCTCCGATATTTCGATACATCGACTTTCGGAGATTCCAACATATTTAGTTCGATAGATCTTTCGAAAAGTTTTCAAAAAACACCAATCGACGACTCTGCTACTCGTTATCCCAATTTTATTCTTATAATTAATTTCGTCAAAATGAAATCGCTATCCGAATCAACAAAATCAGAAACTCTGTAGATTTTTCGTCAATTGTCGGAAAATTTCTAATTTTGTAATCGAATTTTTTATTTTTTACCAATTTTTTTTTTCAACTCCTTTTTTAGTGAATTATTTTCATTAAAAAGTGTCGAATGTTTATGAAACGTTATATTTTCTTCAACGTGAAGTGCTTCTCCGGTTACCGCGGTAAGAATATCTTTAGTAATTTTTTTTTTTTTCGATGATTTTTTTTTTTTTTTTTTTTTTTTCATTAACGGTGTCCTTATGACGACATCGTGCAGAGCGGCACTACTACTCCTGACGCTTAGTATTCTTTTCCGTGTGAAAGAGAAGCGACGATAGCTGTACCTAAGTTCCCATTTTGAGACGTAAAACGGCAACATTATTAAGGGTTCTATTTCGAGGAATTATCCGCCAAGTTATGGCTTTAAAAAGGGAGAATTTCTTTATTAATAAACAGTTTTTCGTCCGTTTAAAGAATTTTCAAAAGAAAAGAAGATTTTTTTTTTTTTCGAGAGCAACTTTTCCAAAAATGAATTATTAAACAAAAATTCAATTATAGTTTTATTTTCAAATAGTAAATTTTGAAGACGAATCTTAAAAAAAAACAAAGACTTTGAGCGATTAACGAAATTGTGAAAAAAAAATAAATGAAAAATTCAGAGTTGCATCACACGTGCGGCTTAGGCGGTTTCTCCAAATTTTTTCTGTTTATTTTATCATAAACTTCGCTTTATTTTTGACGATCCGACGGATCGCCAGATGCTTATCTACTTTTCAAGATCATAATAAATAGTTTTGCTCTCCAACATTCTACCCGTCGACATTTCTCTCGATCTTCGTAAATAAATTGCAGTAATCCCTTTCCATCGATTTTACTATTTTGGAACTCTTTTTTTGACTATATAACGACCGCATTTTTCTATAACCCACCGGAGTTCTGTACGCCAACTTTTCGATGGCGCAGCATCCCCTCTCGTAGGGGTGCGCGATGCTCCAGCATCTGTGTAATTGTAATTTCGTTGTTGCGACACGAATTTCCACTTTGCTTTGCCGGCGAAAAATGGTTTTTCGCAGGAAAATTATACGACGCGAGACTTTTTTTTTTCGATCGTAAACCTCGAATTGTTATATGGAATTTTAATACGGCAACGCCGACACCGGGAAATGTGCGAATTTTTCCAAAAACAGGATTTTCGAAAATTAGAAATAATTTTGAAAAAATTATATGTAGAAAAATTGACGAATGAAATTCTAAAAAAAATGTCGGTTGCCGAATGATTTATTGAACAATTTTTTTAAGTAATTTATTCATCAATTTATTTTTGGAATTATTATAATAAAAAACTGTATGTTGTTCGCATTTTTCTATATCGTAAAACTTTTTTTCCGTTTTTTTTTTCCATTGAGAAGTCGTTGAAATTCTCTCTGAACCTCACTTTTGGTTGGAAATGTAACGATACATCGTCCTTAAAAGATTCACGAAACTCGCGAAACGTTAAATCTTTGTAACGCCGTTACTAAGTTCTTCCGTATAATTTTTTATTATTTTAACGTATTTCCACGTAATATTAGAGATTTTTATTCGTATTCCGAAATACTAATGTACGCCACGGAGAATTTACAGGGGAAAAAAACTAATAGAACGAAAAGAATATTCGAAATTTTCGGTTCACGAAAATATTGATTTTTTGAAGTCTCTGCACGTTTGGTTACGTGAGAATTTCTTCGTGTCTCGAATCCAAAAGTATTATCGTCATTTCGATCTTTTCGTTAACGAGTTTTATGATCCATCGAACGTGAATAGTGTCCCAAGCGGAATCTAAGGTGTCGCGAGGCGAAAAAGACTTAAAAGAGGAATTTTTCGATCTTTTTTTTTTTTTGTTTTTCAATGCCATCAATCGTTTCCGGGATAAAAGTAAAATGGTACCGGATGCAGAATTACCGGCGATAGTCGGTAGGAATTTTTAAGTCCATCCATGTAATTGATTTTGCTGCTCTGTTATTATGCATTGACTATTCGTTCCGTAAGCGATGTTTTGCCTTAAATTCATTTTTTTTTCGTCGATTTTTTAGAATAATGAAGAATAAACGCGGAACAGCAAATATTTTTTTCGATTTTTTATCAAAATGCTGAAAATATTTTTCCGCGCAACAAAAATCGCATTTTTTTTTATTTTTTTTTTTTCATTTTAAATCACTTTGAAGAATGAAAATTTTTAGGTCATTTACATCATGGAATTTAATACCTGAACCGAATTTCGACACGTTCGGGCAATGACCGAAGTATCATTGTAATCGTTCACTGCATTGGCATTTCCAGTCTCTGGGTTACCAGCGTCATAAGTATTTTCCAATTCCAATTGCCACGCCAGATGCTTTCCCGACCCCCGAAAAATTTCGTCTTCTTCGTCGTTGACGCCAATATCGCCGTCTTCTTGCATTTTCAACGAATTTCCCAATTTCTGTGAATGATGAGATACCAGAAATTAATTAATGATTATTCATTCAAAAATCGTTCATCTTTTTTTTTTTTTTGGATTGTATTTTTAATTCCGACATTTCAGAAAACCAATTTTTTTTGTCCACCGTAATAAATATTTGATAAAAAAATGTCTATCGACATGTTCAGTGGTGAAAAACTTATTATTACCGTACGAAGCATTGATAAATGAACATAATTATTATCACTTTTATTACGAGAAAGAAAGGGGCTATTGACTATTATTATTGTTATTATTCACGAAAATAAAAAAATGCCGATATTGATTTTTGACTTTTGATTAGTGTTTTTCATAATTTTCCGTAACATTGATAAACACAAACAGTCAATTTATTAAAATCCTCACCGTTACTTACCTCGTGCGACAACAACGATATAGCGCAGTATGTCAAAGACATCGCGAATATAATGCCGAGTACCAAACGTCGTCTCAACAATCTAACGACGCTCGTCCAGTTTGTCATGTTTTTGTTATTTTTCTAGCACTCGTTTTCCCCCCCCCTCGCGAAGCCACGAAAAAAAGCTCTATTTTTCTATTCCGTAAAGAAAAAAAAACAACGACTCGCGACTCTCACACGACCGGAGGATTCCATGATTTTTCGTTCACCGCAATTAACCTCGTCTCGTCCATAATTATTATTCTCGTGAAAAAAAGAAACAAAAAAACACCAACACATAAAAAAACTCCGAAAAACTGTAAAACTCGACGCGAGGAACTAACAAATACAATGAAACAAATTTAAAATCAATAAAACAGTTTTACAAACAAAAAAAACTTGTCGTTGTCGCTCCGTGTCGTTTCGTTTTGATTATTTCTTTGAGGTTACGTCGCGCCCTCCCCCGATGTCGCCGCGCATCGCGCGAAGTTGCACATAATTCTGTTTTCTCGCGCGCGCCGCATACCCGAGAATAATGGTACAACAGAAGAGAGATTCTCAATTCTCTGAATGTATCGATTATACGCACTGCGACGATAAAATGTATAACTTCAATGAAATAAAGAATAATAAAAAAAAAACTTCGTCTTCTAATAATAGTCAAAGCAAAGATCTATTCGTTTAGCCACACAAAGTTGCACACGTGTTCTCACGATATTTCTCTATGTAGACAAAGATGTGTATATACAGATAAACTCTCTTATTAGAGGAGAATAAAACACAAACAAAAATAAGTTCTAGGCGATAAGCAAAAGCGGCGCGCCGCGAAGAGAGGAATTTATTTGCGGCGAAGATACGATCGCGGGGATCTCTAGTGACATTAGGAGTGTAAGTCAAACCTTTATCGTTTTTCTTTTTGTTTCGTCTTTACGCAAATAAAACTTTTCTCTCGTCTTGCAAACACCGACGCGATAAAAAAAAAGCTGTCCATCAGTCATAGTGAGTTATTATGACAAGTATATTAATAAATCGTATATAATGGTGCGAAGTATAATGATCGCGATAATGGGAGGATCTGTGTATAAATGGATCGCTTCGGTAACCGTATTTGCTTTAATGATGGCCGTAGTTTCGGGAACTTGTATGTATCTCGGACGCAGTGCAGCCGCGGAAAAACATATTCGCGACGATCGGACGTTCGGTATCCGACCATCCGGTATCGAGAATACATCGAAAAAAATCGATAACGCGCCTGTTACGATGAAAATTATTGAAACTGCCCTGGGGATCGACAACGATAACAACAAAATCACGTCTGGCGATAAAACGGGTAAATGGAAATAATAACGAAGAGATTGATGCGGCGATCAGGAATAACTTAGAGAACTCTTTTGCTTTCTTCGATTCGTAGAAATTGATTTCGCTGATAATATTCAAATTGTGTCATACATTTTGGGAGATTAAATACCAATTTTATTATTGGGGGCGAGAGTCATAACCAACAAATTGTGTGGTGGAATTTAGGCAACGAGAAAAATGAAGAATCCGAAGTACCGTGGAACATGAATAACGACGATGACGGAGAGTTCATTAATCACAACGAACGTGAAAATGCGAAAAAATCTTCGATCATGAATAATGAAAAAACTAATCATGAAACTATGAAGATGCGAATCCCCGATAACGAAACATCGTATTTGAATAACGAGAAAAATGAAAAAATCATTTAATACGAAAAAAAAAAATGTTGAAAAATCGGCGGTCATTTTGAGCAATAAGAACGAGAAAAATAAAATAAAATGTGGAATTAAAGCGATAAACTGTTTTTTCGGGTTTGAAATAAAATCGGAACAAGATTTGAGTATAAAACTTTTTTTTAGCTTCGAGAAAAAAAAAAATATTTCGCGTGTGAAAAAAGGTGACGGCCAGCAATAGCGCCCGTGAAATAGAGAATTCCGCTTCGCCCTTTCGCGCCGCATAATAATATCGCTACCGAGAAATATTCGTCATAAAATATCTCTCTCAGCCGCGGCGCATGTAGCCGCGTGGCGCGAGTCTCGGACTTATCGCCCGGTGACGGTTGGTTAGCAGTGGTCCGGTATGAACGCGTCTCGCGTTTCATCGCCTGGTAGACCCCGTGGTCTCTACTTTCCTAAGAAGTACTGAAGTACACACTTGCGATCGTTTGCTCTCGAGACCCTTGAAAAAGTCGCGACTTACGACGTATCGTAAGAAAAAAACAAATCTTTAACAGTTTTCGGCCATAAATTACACTTGTCGAAAAAAAGTACGCCTTTTCCTTTCGTTTTTGTGTCGATCGCTTTGTGTGGGACACTCGAGAATTTTGTTGAGTCTATGAAAAAGTCAGCGACGAGTCGAGTCAAAGAATCTCATTGGTACAATAGGCAACCCGATCGTAAAAGTTTTGGTCCCTTGCGGAGTGAACTATGCAGAAACGTGATATGCTACACGAACGCGAAACACTACTTCTTCGTTTTTGCTAACCAAGGAAAAAAAAAAGTATTTTTTTTTTGAATATTTTAACGCTGACAATCGTTATTTCATGTAATTTGATTAAAACGCAATATGGGATTGAAATATAATACGAGAACTATAATTTCGAGCGAAGTGTTTCCTATCGAATCGAAAAAAAAAAAAATATTACGAAAAATTCGAAATACTGAGCCGAAAAATTTTATACGAAATAATTTTAAATAATAATAATAACAGTTAAGAGTAAATATTTTTATTATTTTATTTTTATTGCTATATGAATTTTTTCCGATTTTATCTCTTTCGCCCGGATTATACTGGTTTTTCCTGAAAAGTTTTCGGACAAAATGGCGGTTATTATTTGGGAGCTCCCAGTGGGAATTTTGCAATCATATCGTCCTTTAGATAAGCTTCCGTAGATCTATTGTCCGTTAATCTATTGTTGTACGGAATTACGATGATAAATTTGGTAAACACGTGTCGCGCAGGTTTCGTACCTTTTTTTTTTTAATCGTTTGTGTAGTCATGGTCAGCGACGAGGGGGAAGGGGGGAGGGTGCGTTTATGGCTTCGTGTACCTTCCGAAACTCGAATAACATGCAAATTTTCTATTTATTGTCTGTACGGCACATCGACACTTCGTTTCGATGGGAATTTCGTTATTATTTTCTTCGATAATTTGGAAAATTTTCGAAATTATTACATCGCGTCGAAAAAAATCGAAAAATAAAAAATATTTAATTTTTTTTCGAAAAAAAAAAAAATTTTTTATGGTTTGAATTGATTTTTTCTTTTAATTTTGGATTTTTTTTTTCGAACGATTTACGATTTACGATTATGCATTCAAGTGTATCCTCCGACAGTTTATCTCTGAGACGATGAACAGCGGCACTCGGGGGGGGGGGGGGGGGGGGGGGGGGCTTTCACACCCCATCAGCCGAAGATTCGCGTTTTTACTGTCGAATTTAAAAAAAAGTCCACTCATCCTCCGAGTTGAAGAAGTCGTCGCTTTTACGAAAGGCAAAAAAAAATTGGAAAACGAATATAACGTTAATACATTACTCTACTCTATAAAACATACAAAAGCAAACAAATTAGAAAATAAATTTACGTTAATAAAAGCAAAAAAAGAATTGACTATTGAATTCCATTTTCATTCCATTTTCACTTCTCAAAGAAAAACGAAAAAAAAAAAGTTTTAATAAATTTTATAATCGAAAAAGATTGTAAAATGTCATTTTTCGTAATAACAAAAATATCGAAAAAAATCGCAATATAATAACACTTTGTAGTAATTTTTTTTTTTCACGTCGTTATAACAAAGTATCACAAAAAAAATGTTCCCTAACATTGACCCACAATATAATCAAAATATCGCTACCAAAACGAAAAATTCGTCAATTTCCACGATCGTTCTTTCTATTTTGTCGCAGAGATTCCAGAGGCCGCTACCGGTAGATGTGAGTGGCGCGCTGAAGTTCGGTAACGCGTGTGAGGTTTGGATCGTCGTAGTAGGACCGGAAAAAAAACAGATGCTTATACCAGTTGTCAGCCAGTCACTCGAGCGTAAGGCTGTGTTTTCCGTCGTCGCTGTCTCCATGAAAAATCCTCAACGTCATATCAACGAAAAAATCGACACCCAAATATTTTCGATAAATAATAATAATCCCGAAAAAAATTACCGATTCAAACTAAAAAAAAAAAAAAAAATCGTAGAAAAAAAAAATACGAAATGGCATACAACAATTTGCCTCTAAAGTCCTGGCTGCGCCGGGTGGGAAAAATTCGGCGGAAGGTATTTCTCAAAAAGGTATTTATTCGAGAAAAAAAAAAAAATTTCGTAATCCACGCGCTTTCGTTGCATTTCTCCTCAAATCGCTTTTTTTCGCTCTCCGCGAGACGAAGTTAATAAAATTAATAAAATTTGAAAAAAAAAAAAAAAATTGACGAAATTTTTTTTTTTCGAAATTTGCCAAAATGTGAATATGTATTTTTGATTCGCAACAGCTGAAGAAAGATTTGGAAGAACGCGGCCTCTCGCCACTGGAGGTATACAACGGATTACTACAACTTATCGCCACAAGTCCGTGCGTCCGTCTTACACGTTTGAGTACATTGGACTTCTCTCAGTTTCGGTTAGTAGTAAACACTTAAACGTCCTTTTCCCGTCCTTTCCATAACGTAAATGCGTTCGAAACAATAACAAGAGCGATGTATACATTTAACAGAAAAATTCGCTTCCAAAGTATCGAAAACTTGAAAATTGACGATGAGTTTAAAAAAAAAAAAAACATTCAACTCGATCGACTAATCGATTATTTCCCGAACTTACGACTCGAAAATCGGGGCGCAATATCACCGGCAATCCATTACATCCGAAGTAATATAATGATGAGAAATTAAATTTTCGCCCCGAAAAATCGAAGTATCGATTAATTAAACGTAAAAATCGTAAAAGTATTATTATGATACTGAAAAAACGATTTTTCTAAAAAAAAAAAAATCGTTTTGCATCGATTAATCGATCGTATAAAATTTCGATGAGAAAAACTCCGATGTAGGCGGAAAGTTTCGATGTAAATTATAAAAGTTATTTCGACCGATCCAAATAATACGACAACCGAAGTATCGAAATTAAGTTTCGATATGAAAAATCGATTTGGATCGATCGATCGATCGTATAATAAGTAACAAATAACACAGCAGTAACAAAAAACGTTTACACCGTTTTGACTACCAAAACTACGCGACTTGAAAAAAAAAATTAAATTCGATCGATCGTACAAAATTCCGATCCGAAAAACCAACCGTCGCGTTCGGAACTCTTCGTTTGACTGTGAGTACCGGAAACAAAAAAAAATTTCAGGTAGAACTTTGGATATTTGCCGCTTAAAATTTACAACATTCACGGGACAAATCGTACGCAAGAAGAATAGAATGAAACTTTTACCTGAGAAATCCCGTGAAAACTCTTCCGTTACCTGCGGTGCAACGTATACCACTTGAGGGAAACCCTCCCCCATCGCGTTTATCGGGGTCGATCGCCGCCGAAAAAGCGGCACTAAACCTCTCGACAAGTGCAGCAAAACTGGTTTTCTATTTTTTTACAAAAATGGACTTTGCGCAACGCAATGCAATGAAAAGAGACTAATTTTCACCATTGTATACGAGTAAAGGTAAAAAATACCTGCGGAATCGTAATCCGAACGAAATCGAAGCTCGAAGTTCGCGCGGATATTCTCGCGTTTAGTTACCTGCCGAATAGACGCATTTTCCTGTTTTTCTTTATATTTCTTCGAGTCTATGTACCGTACATATTGTCAAATTTCTATATACCATTTTTTTTTATTCTTTTTTATTTTATTACGATGTAATTTTTTTTTAAGCGCGTTGCAAAAATATTAAAAATAATTCGTAAAGTTATTATTATTATTATTATTGAAAAGAAAGTGGAGTAAATGTCAACTATACAATAATAAAAATAATTGTATAGTCGTAATTTATGCCGATTTTTTTCTTTTTTTCGAAATTTCGATAAACGATATATTGTCATTTGAGAGCTGACGATCTATTGCGATCTGAAAGCTGTTGAAATTTAAAGGGCGCAGTAAATTTTTCGAACGAAAGTGGATGAGTTTCGAATAACCGCGGAAGCTAGACGAGTGTCCAAAGGCTGCAAGTCCCATAAACGAAAAGTACGATTTTCCCGTACCCTCGAAAAATCTGTTTGGAAAACGCGCAGTCATCCTGTATTTTCCGACGAAATCGTCAAAATTGTCAAATTTAACGATCTCCTATATTGATTATTTATTACGTTGTCGGCGAATATATTTACAAAAAAAAATCGATCGTATTATCGTACGAAAAAAGTTCATAACCGCCAATCGTTTTCACCACTTCGCAACTCGGTAGTAGAAAAAAACAAAAAAAAAACGAACATAACAATTCATCGCGAAATGAAAAACAAATTTGGATTCAAAATTACCAAACGCCAGACGTCGTCCCGTTCTTAGTTTTCCAGACATGTACTTCACGTGTTCTCATCCCTTTAGCCCCCCTATCGGAGAAAAGGAGGGAGAAAGTCTCCAGCGCCCCACGAAGTGTCCCCGCATCTCGGTTGCTAAGCAAGAAGGTCGTCGAAAAAGTCCCACGAAAGATCTTTTGATTTTCACGAAAAAAAAAAAAAGAATTTTCAAAGCTTCCAGGAAAAAAAAAAAAAAAAAAACAAAGCATAGAAATGTGTTTCCAAACTATCGCCTCGCCCCACTCCTCTCGAAATGCGTTGTCCCTTAGCCGCGTCGCATCGGTCCACGCGGTCTCCGCCTCTACTTACTATTTATATTTCCGATCCTTTATCCTCGGCGCTTCAGTCATTCGTCGGCGGCCGGCAAGCGTGCATCGATGCTCGCCGTGCATATCGTAAACAGTCGAACCCTTAACTGCTCTGTCTTTGCGTGTCGCGAGTGATCGATTTTTTTCCTATTCTCTGTCAATTATTCATACGATTTGGTCGCGGAACGCGGGGCTCGACTCGACAATTCATATTGTTATACACTTCGAACATTTTGCGTAAGAAAGAAGAAAAAAAAAGTTTGCGAAAAATTAAAAAACGCTTCGCAACGTAAAAATTTACAACAAAGTAATCGAAATTATATCGATAATCGATTTTTCAATGAAAGAATTAACAAACAAACAATTCAACGGGTATTCATTTGCAAAAACGTGTATTTATTTAATAACTCCGCGATCGCGAATGTTTAAAATTCGTGCGCATCCACTTTCGCGCATCCGTCACTTCGCCCCGCGATGTTTCGTAGATCGTAGTTAAAAAAAAAAAACTCACTCGGTGTCTCCCCGATGTTTGTCACGGAAATTTCGTCGTGCGAACGATGAACGCGTCCGCGGGTACGACTAATTCGGAACCACGTGCCGTACGATCTGTCGTTGGGAGTCGCGGGATCGTCGATGCGGCGTTTTACACGCGAGTTGTATCGATCGCCTCTACCATCGATGTTTCTGGCGCGCTGATGCAACACTGTCGCGAAGCCATTAACACCGTGAAAAAAACTATCGTTTGGGAAAAATCACTTTTTCCCATCACAATTCCCCCGACGAAATTTCGGAAATCAACGGAATATTATCATCCGAGCGATCCGCGACGCGAGAAACAATTGTCACGCGAGAGGGAACAGTTTCAGACATTTTGGAAAATGAAAAATCGCGAGAACGACGAGCAGCCAATAAGCGAACGCGAGAAAACTAATTGGCGGGATGAATCGCGGAACGAAACGGCGGTAAAAGAAATGACAAATATTCACGAAAATACGGACATGGTGGGGGAAGACGGGGATCATGACGATTGGCGAGAAGAATCGCGGAACGAAGCGACAGGAAAAAAAATGAAAAAAAATCGAGAAAATACGAAAGACGCCGGGGCGGAGGGGGACGACGATTGCGAGTGCTTAGGACTCGCGATGAAAGAACCAGTGATGATAATAACGCTGGACGATGAAAATGACGATGATGCGATGTTATCGAGTACCGGAAGAACGAGCAGAAAACGGGGATACGAAGACGATGTCGTTGAGGGTGAAAAAGACGTGGATGTCGATTCGAGGTACTAATACGAGTGGCCGTTGATAGAATTCTGTTTTTTTTTTCTTATCAGTTGCGGTTTATGAATGAAATAACTGTATGAATGAAGGGACGTGCGATACTACGAAGAGAATAATGATAATGATAATTCGATCGCGAGTTTTTATTTTCGTTGGTCAACGGGCTAATAGAACTTTTATCGCTCGAAAAAAAAATTGTAAATGTTTTTCGTGATTTTGTCAGTGTCGATAAATGGAATTTTTTTATGGAAAGTAATGTTTCGTACGTATAGGTAAAATTCAGAAATGATAGATTTTTTTTTTTTTTTCATTTTATTATTATCGAAAAATTTATCTCTTCGGTTGATAATTCAAAAAATGAATTACGAAAAAAAATTCCACGGAAAAATTTTCGTCGATTTATGCAGAATAAAAAAAAAAAAAAATTGTCTCGTACGAGCTTCGCGCTCGACGGGTCGCTAAACACATCGTCTCCGTATATGTCTTCGTGTGCAGCGAAATGGTGCCTCGTCGGCAAACGATCTCCTTTACGAGACAAAGATTGTGCTTCTTACAGCACGAAATTAATAATTGCATGATATTTCGCATGTGGGAATGTAATCGGAGTCGCGCGCAAATCGCGACAAAGCAAATTGTCGCAAATACTTTCACGAGGCGATAACTTTGTATTTAAAAAAAATTAACGTCGAAATGCATTTTTCATTATAAAAGAAAATGCATCATTATTTAATTACAATTAACAATTATTTACATTTTTTTATTTTTTATTTACGAATTAACGTACAGATGCATTTTTTCTACTTTCGATTGCCTTTTTTTTCTGTTAATGCTATTAACGCGATGTTTTTGCTATAATACACCAAAAATTTGCAGAAACTTTTTTTTTATCGATCCGTAACATCAGATTTCCCTTTTTATAAGAAACCGAAAAAAAAAAAAAAAGATTTCGAAATTTACCCGAAATACCAAACTAATTGACCCGTAAGTCATGAAAATAAATTAAAATCGACTAAAGAAAACGATTGCAGAGATCAGCATCCAAAGAGAAAGAACGAGAGAGGATGGGGGGGGGGGTGTGATTTCAGAAAGACACAATCGCAGTTTCGTTGCTTCTATTCCGGGCGATGCATGTAAACCGTCTATAAAAATGCGTAATACGGCGCGATAAAGGAGGAAGAGAGCCTCGAGAACTGCGGTTTCGCGAAGTCCCTTTTGCCTTCATCTCTCGCGATTACACTAACGAAAGCCTCGATTTTTTTATATCCGACAAAATCCGCGATAACGATAGAAACGACCAGATTTCAATAGCTTTAACCTAAACGCCTTTAAACGTAATAAAAAAAATTGACAGCCCTTAAAAAAAATTGTAATAGGTACTAAAATTCTTTTTATAAAAGATCGAGAAAATTTTCTCGGAAAAAATTTGAATATAAAAAGGAATGTCGCTTCGAGGCGAATTTACGTACGAAGTATTTTCTACGCGAATGAATGAGTTATGATTCATTCTTTCTCAATGCATCTACGAATTCTTATCGTCTACTAGTTCGCTCGCTATGACGATAATGATGATAATAATAATAATCCGATGAAAATTCTCATTAACGCAACTGACTCACGCAGGAAATTGTGATAAAATATTTATTGCGCGTGGAAAAAATGAAGTATAATTCATATTAAAAAAAAATCGTAATGTATTCGTAATATTTCGCCATTGGGAGGCCTTTCGATTATCTAATGTCCGAAGGGCGCTTTTAGTTGCGTCTATATGACGCCTATATATTTGCCTTATCGTCGGCGCACCGTAAATAAACATATCGCGATCGTCGATTGCTGTTCGATATATTTATTTCAAGACTTGCTTCACCACTTCATTTTTTATTTTTTTATCACTATCTTCATTCGTTCGTTCATTTCGTTACTCGATATGCGTGAGTCATCGGGAGTTTTTTATGCGTATTTTATATTGTATATACTTAGTATATAGTGTCGTGACTCAGAAGTGAAAAAGTATCGATGGTTTAGCACCCGGTAAATGATTTTGAGGCGTACAATAGTTCTGATTGTTTGCCTCGAGAAACGGCGCTATAGAAATGATTATTACTGTCGCGCTTAGGGGGCGAAGCATAATTTGTCCGAAAGTTTGGGGCGTTTTGCGCTTTCGTAGCTTCGACAATGCTACAGGTGTTAAGTACTCCGCACGTTACCCCAATAACTCCGATGTCCCGACACCCCAATAACTCCGTGTAAATTTTTTACGATCTTTTTTTTTATTAGCCGTTTATTATTTTCTTTTAATACTGCAATATAATTTTTTCGATTTTTCAAAATTACAACATTTTTTTTACCTGAGATATTAAATTCCCTTAAATACACTGTAAAAAATGTTGAAATTAAAAATCGCTACTACAAATTTTTGTGCACAAAGTGATATATTCCGAATTAACGTTTTGATAACTTTTTTTGCAATTCATAAAATTTACGATTCTTACATATCGTATTGTTTTCGATTTTTTTTTATTTTGCCACGCGGAGTATTAAAATTTTCGATTAATTCTGCGATTAAAATTAACATTCTGTCTCTGATATCAGTTTCGTCTCAAATTTCGTTAATTTTTGTTCGTATTTTTGGAAAAAAATTTAACATTTTGTTGAAAAAACGCGATTTCCGAATGAATTATCGTTATATAACGCTATCGTTATCGTTGTTTCAACAATTTTTCCAGCATTTGAGTTCCGTGACAAATTTCGATGGGAAACATGTATCGCGTGATTGCGACTCGAAGGGCTAATTTTTTTTTTTTTTATTATACTACAAGAAAAGTACATTGAGTTCATGAGTCACGCGAGTCGCGAGGGCCGCAATAATACGTTATAACGTACAAACGGTATTATTGAATATTCATGATATTTCAATACCACGTCATCCCGAAACGCAGAATTTAATTCAAATTGCCGTATTTAGAACATTCAATGATAACTGCACTTCGAGAGTCGCAGAGTACAAGAGATTATTATTATTTTTTTTTTTTCGTAAAATGCATGTGTGGATACAGTCGATCGGAAAAATTTATCTTTTAAACCCTTTTGATTGACGCACTATATAGAATTTACTGAAAACACGTGCCACCGAGTCAAGGATATCGCAAACATATCATACCGTGTCGATTCCTCGACACATGCAGGTCATTCGATATTTATTATTGATAAAACGATATGCTATTGCTTCTACAATTGTTGCCTCACATTCTAATTATTTCCATCAATACTTCGATCACATCTTTACGATTTTTCAGCGCACGTATTGAAATTTGTTTTTTTCGGAGTTTTCAATTTTTTTTTTTTTTTCATTTTAATATATCGCGCGAAATAACGTAAAGTCGCAATTTCCAATTTTTATTCCCTTTAGATTTTTTTTTTTAAATAAAAAAAAACGAAAGCAAAAGCAGAGAAAGCGTAATAAACTTTTTTTTTATACAATATTCGAGAAAACAAAGATGCGAGCGTCGCATCTCCGTGAAACGATATATATAGCTAATGCGCTCCGGAGAATCCAAAGGCTTTCATAAAAAATCGTATTGTCCAGAGGCGTTAGTATCTCTGCGAATTCTCATTAATATTCTCAGCCGCATCCGTGTATTCGCGTCGTGTTCTGTTTGTCGAGAAATCGAGATATCGAAATATGCTACCGATTTCTCGTAATAATAACAACGTATGCTAATTCACAATTGGTATTGGGAATTCGCCGAGAAGCTTCGGCCCTATAATATAAAAGCGATATACCGTTCTTCAGAAAGTAGTGATCTCTTTCGCCAATACGAATGATTCATCGGCTCGTCACGAATGTAATTAAAGAAATTAAATCAATAAATAAACTTTTTAATTAAAATTAAAAAAACGGAGACAAACACAACAATCGTTTTAATTAATAATTGACAACTAAAAGTTAATCGTACTGCAAAATTATCGTAAGATTTATAATTAAAAAAATACTCCTCAATTAATATCCTTCGATCAGATTTCCGACAATCACCGGAACACCATTTTATAGCCGTTTTTTCATATTTTCTATCGTTTCGTTCGACACGATAAAAG
This sequence comes from Cryptus viduatorius, assembly GCA_964006125.1. NCBI lineage: Eukaryota > Metazoa > Arthropoda > Insecta > Hymenoptera > Ichneumonidae > Cryptus > Cryptus viduatorius. The sequence goes on along the minus strand of OZ023228.1, from coordinate 430,896 downwards.
ATATCCGATAGATATTCGTATTTTTACCGGAATTCAATCGAAACACAAAAATTGCAAATTAAAAAAAAAAATTATTTTAGTCGTTCGGCGTTTTTAGTAAAAATTCGATGTATTTTTTCCGCTGGTGACGAATCCATTACTTATTTTACGCTCAGTCGGACATTCGATACGATTGGCGCCACAAACGAAATATAATATCATTTTTCGCTGTTCGCCATCTCTAAAAAAAGGTTCGATATATCGCGGATGCTGCGATTGAAAAAATGCAATTCTGTTATTTCGTTGCGTTGCGTAATCTTTTTTTTTAACTCGTCACGTATGAGTCATCGAAGACTTACTAATAAATCGTATTGGCGGCAATCTCGTATTTGTTATATCTGTTTTTCAAAGAAACGTCGTTAAACGAGAGTAGTCTTCGCGGAATATGCAAAAGAGTTTGAAATTAAACTGTCGGAAATCGGCATTGTTCGGTGACGCGTTACCGCCGAACGATAAATCATAATGGCAAACGGCAACATTTTTTTCTCTGATAACTTCGGAAATAAGTGATTCAAGGTGTCGTCTTCGGAGAAACTGCGAGAAAACCGAAGTTTTCACGATCGCTAATGTGCTTCCGGTTTAGTGGTCATTACGATGGCTTCCGATTGATAACTCATAAATACCGGTTATAATTCAATAGAGTTATATCTACAAACAAATGATACGAGAAGTATCGCGTTTGCAGAAACCGCGAAACAATGAACCGTCGGATTATCGCGAATGCGTTTCCGGTGGCCGACCGTTAATAATTTCATTAACGGTTTCTTAAACCGCAACAAGGCGCTGCGGTAATCTTGCGATGGAATCGTTATATTGCATTATATTTAAAAAAATTTAACCGTCGAAAAAAAAGATCGTAAAAAAACTTCACCCTAAAAAGAAAACGAAAATTAGGAATATTTATTTGATTAGGAATTATATAATTTTTATAAGTTTTCACGTGAAACAAAAATCTCATATTTTCTCATCAGCTTTACGATGATGTCGCGATAATTGCTTATTATCTCATCGTGCGATCAGTACGATAAGTCGCTTAAAAAATACCGATATGAACAAACTTTAATTTCGATAATTGATACTTAAGTGGAAAACCGGAATTTTTACTTCGGAAAACAGCTTTGAAAAATTACGAAAAAATTCCCGCGTCTTCTTATCGATTTTCTGATGATTTTCTGCAAATTTTGTGATATTTCATCGGATCGTTGTACAACGACACGGTTATAACGCACACAACGGAATACATTTTTTCGAATTCGACGATCGAAACTCATCGCTCGGCATTAATTAGATTGCATAATTGACCAACCAAACTGATTCCTCATTTTCTTAAAACAGTTTAATGTTCAACCAGTCAATCGTTTTAACATATGCGATCTTTTTTTCTTGTTTTTTTTACAGATCTTCGATGAGTTCGGACCATCAACAGGATACGATTGATGTTGGGAATAGCAAATCACCAGAAGCGCCGTGCAGATTGACCGTTTCGATCGACGAATGTGAAGCCGCAAAGGCGAAACGTGCGAAAATCGACACCGACATCGTCTCAACGATAGTCGAAACTCCGGAGCTACTGGACGAAAGAGTCGGTAACGCGGCTTTTCTTGTCAGCATACCGCGCGCCGCGATAACGCTGAATCTCAATTCCTATCACGGCGTACCGTCGAAAAAGAATTTTTCGCCTCCGCGAACGTCGCCGGAAATACGTCTCGCCGACTCCAGTGTACCCGACGTATCCTCGTCCGTCGATAATCACAATACAAATGAAAAATGCGACTCCAGTAGCATCGCGAAGAAACCAAAGATAATCGAAGATTTAACGTGTATCGAGGGAACGATATTATCAACGACATCGCTAAAGAAATGCGTGAAAAAAGTTGCTTCGGCGCCGGAAAAATTGTCGGAAATTTCGACGATACCGAGAAAAATTTTCGCCGAAATGACGAGAGGCAAGGAAAAGTCTCTGGAAAAAATCGTAAAAGATTCCCGCGGCACGAAGCGAAGAAAGAGGTCTTCTGAGAGACCAGCGAAAAGTTCGATCGGCCCAACGAAGAACGTTCGCATACGAAGAAAGTTTCGTACTCTGTTCGGCAGCGAGGAAACGCTGACGGAGAGTGACGAGGAGCGAAAATTGATGGAGAAATCGACGCCGCGAAAGCGCCGAAAGGAATCGCGAATGTCCTCGGATTCCGGTGTCTTTATGAACGAACTTACGTCGGACTCCATGACATCGGAGATTCACGATAAGCGCGACGACGAAATATCGTCTGTACGCGAAGACGAGAACGCGATTTGTGCCGAAGAACTTGTGAAATCGATGCCGCTGCTGGATGCCGCGATACACGAGACTTGCAATGCGACGATAATGCCTCAGGAAGCGTTGCCGGACAGCAGTACGAATCTGGAAGAAAAATCGTCGATACCGCCGGATTCGAGTTCATGTGACAAACTGACGATATCGGTAGAACCGTTGAACACGCAGAATAGCCAAGTTTGTGATCCGCTGAATGTAGAAATGGATTTGTCAAATGAGACGCAAATCTCGACGCCGACCTCGACGACTTCATGTTTGCCGGATGGCGCGCCAATGAAGGTTGCTGGAAGCTTCGAGGATCTCGAAGATCTCGTCGGTATCGACGTGAAGAATGGCTGTCACATAAGTATACAGGGAAACAGAATAAGTATCCAAGAAGACGCGGCAACGTTGGATGAGGATACGATGAGTTGCGAAAACGACGATGAAAATGCATTGGTGATCGATGAGCGTTCGATTAGCGACGATTTTGAAACAGCGCAGTGCGTTAGATTCGACGAATCGTCTAACGACGACAATCGAAGAATCGATGCTTCCGCAAAAGTTAGAAACGCCAAAAATGTTCCGTCCCAAACGCAATTGCATTGTGATAAATTCGTCCCACGAAATTCTACCAAAGAAGAGTTCGTATTGTCGAATACGCTGGACGTTGATTTAGCGTCCGAGACGACGGAGAATAAAGCAATAACTTCGCGCGGAAAAGTTCCATCAGAGTTGCCGGATCACGAAGAAAATCGCAAAGACGTATCAATCGATGAAAACCAAAACAATACGAGTCTCAAAGTCACGAACGATGCGATTCTGACGAATAACCTTCCCGTATTACTATCTGCCGATAAGGCAGTCAGTGATTCGGCACTCGAAACGCCGATCAACGCGGAAGATAACTTCAACACGAATGCAGCGATCGTTGCGGACAGTTCTGTTGAAAAAGTAACTTTGAGAATCGTGCAAATCGATTCCGCATCCCGATCCGAGTGCAAAAACAACGATTCGAACAAAAATATGAGTAATACAGCTTCAGAATTGACGCTTCATGAACCAACAAATACGCTGGTCAACGAAACCAAAAGCCCTCGAGTGACGGGCGAAGAGCTGCCGGATTCGGAACTTCCGATATTCCTGGTGGAACCACAAAAAACCAAAGATATCCCTAAAGGTTCAAAATTCCGTGTACTTCATCCGAGTGAATTAGGTTCGCGATGGTGTCCCACACCACTTGACACTAACGTTTCCCAACCTCAGCTTCAGCATTCCTCTATTCCCGTTGAGCCTCAGGTGTCTTCGAATCCTTTGATGGCTCACAATGTTCCAAATCCTTTGATGACTCAGAATTTCTCAAGTTCTTTGATAACTCAGAGTTCTTCGAGTTCTTTGATGCATCATCCTTCGTCGTATCAACTTAATACGACTAATCAACTTCCTTTGCCTGCAATGATCCAACTTCTACCCCCGTCGTATCAATCGAATTCAACACAACAGCTTTCTTCGACTATCGTTTCCCAAACTTCTCAAATTGCGTCGTACTCTTCGATCCCTCAAATGACGGAAATGCTTCCAACAACAGGAACCCAATCTCGTCAACCCCCTTTATACTCGTCGATTCCTCACCCTCCGCAACGTCCTGCAGCTGCGATGATACGCGCCCATCAACCTACGCCATTGGATCGCCTGCAGCATATAGTTTCGGCAACGTCTTCGTCGTCTTTAGGAGTCCAAGATTTGTCCTGCAGAAATTCGGCGACGTATCATCTTCCCGAAAGAAGACCACAACCGCTGCCTAAACACACAGGAAATGCAGCCCCGTGCAATTGGTACACTCGTCCAACTCTAAGCTTTCATCAACAATCGCCAGCCACGTCGTTTTCGCCGAATTCTTATCAGACCAATAACGGCCGTTCGCTTGATAATCAACAGTCAATGATGGCAAAGATATGCAATTTGTTGCTAAGCATGACTTGGCGTCGCGATCACCTAGATACGGAACTTGAGATGTATAAGCTATTTCAATTGCGTATCGACTACAACAATAAGGTAATGCAACTGATGCCCGAACTCGAAAAGTACGCGACAATGATCGGTACGCGTGATCGACGAACAATCGTCAAATCTATAGTTCAGTATTACGAGCAGCTCATCCAACCGGGACAGCGAAAGCTCAGCCTGGAAAAAGTTATTAGAATGTTCAATGAAGAACAGTTGATGCTGCCGGGTCATCCGCAACCATCATCAGTACAGCAGTTGTCCGGCTTTACGGAATTGCAGTATCAGCAATTAAAGCGCCAAATCGTTGTGTACAAACAACTGACGTGTGTACTTCATTTTCAATTGGTGGCGCAAAGTGAAGCGGCCGCCGAAGTTAAACGATTGAAAAGCCTCGAAGCAGCAAAACCGAAGAGAACGCGCAGAAAACGCGCGGGTGCACCGCAAGAACCAACCATTCAAGCAATGGTCGCCGCGTCACCTGTTGCTATGCAAATAAACTATCAACAGACGATTGAAAATACTATCGAGAGAATATTACGCGAGAGTGTTGAAAGAAACAACGTTCCGGTGAACGTTAATGAGGTAATAGTCGATAACAATAATGGTCGAGTTAACAATGTCAATGATATTGTTAGAGACCGAAATGTCGATAACACTGTTCAGGAAAATGTTTGCGATATATTACGCCAGCATTGCGTTGAGGACAGTCGTCGAGTTAATACTATCGAAAGCAACGCTGGAGAAAAGACTATTGAAAGAAACATTCGAGATAATACTATCGAAAGCAACACTGGAGAGAAGGCTATTGAAACTGACATTCGAGATAATACTATCGTAACTGACGTCCAAAATGAAACTATCGAAACTAACGTTCAAAATAAGACTATCGAAAGTAACCTTCGAGACAAAATGACTGGAACGAAAGTTCAAGATAAGGGTGTCGAAAGTAATGACTATGATAAAACCGTCGATGGTACCATTGAAGTCGAAGCTATCGAAGAGGACGAAATGGCACCAATTGAGTGTTCATCCGAAAGAAGCTATTCGTCTATAGAAGACGGCAATACGAGTGTGTTGGACGTCCTAAAAGAGTTTGAGATTCTCGACTCGATGACCAAAGGACGCGCAATGAAAATACCTAAATCGCAAAGAAATGATAAAGCATCAGCTTCGACAAAGTCGAAGAAATGTTCAAAAGAAACAAAACTCAAGTGTCCCAAAGTTTCGACAGTTACGGTGCTAAATACTGCGGTTTCGGCTGAAAACCCCGACAGCCCAAAGACTAAAGATGATGAGAAAGTGATTTCGAGTCCAAAGCCTACCGAAGGCGCCGAAGCAAACTGCCGATCTTCGGCGAATGATCCAACGACTAGCGAAGTTGTTGAAAAAAACGACGAAACTGCAATGAAAGTTCCTGCGGTCATGAAGGTCGTTGAAAAGAACAACGAAACTACAACGAGAGTTCCTGTGATCAGCCAGGTCGTTGAAGAGAACAACAAAACTGCAATGAAAATTCCTGCGTTCAGCGAGGTCGTTGAAGAGAACAACGAAACTACAACGAGAGTTCCTGCGATCAGCGAGTTCGTTGAAGAGAACGAGACTACAACGAAAGTTCCTGCGATCAGCGAGGTCGTTGAAACCAGCGATGGATCAACGAGGGAAGTTCCTGTGATAACGATAGACGATGAGGATGATTTAGACTTCGATTCGATCGAAAGCGTTTCAACGCGGCGTGACGCCGAAGTCGTTGAAACCGACGAATTCAGTATTTTAGACGTGAAAAGTATATCCAAAGATGTATTTAATAATATGGGCGATGTGATCGACGAAACGACATTTGTCGATCGAACAGACAACGAGCTTACAGTCAAAAATGATACCGCAAAAGATTGTGCAGAAACTAAAAAAGACGGTAGCAATTGCTTTAATTGCGGCAAACAAACTTCGATTGTTTGCGAACCATGCCGTTCGGCTTTTTATTGCTCAGCTAAGTGCCATGAGGAACACTGGTCAGCTATCCATCACCTCGAGTGCAGACGCGCGTCGAAGGAATCTAAACAATTTAAGAAAAAGTCTGCGGAAGATTAATATCATAAATTCTTATTTTCAAAAAAAATATAAATGTTTTTATTTTGTTAAACCTTAAACTCTCTGCAAAGCAAGAGAAAAAAAGCGATGTCATCAACATGGTTGTTTAGAAAAGCTTAACTATAATTTTGTTGCTCTCTTTTGATATTGATCTTTCGTCCGTTATATCCTAGTTGAGAGTAATTAATTAATTTTATGGTCGATGTATAAGAAAGAAAAAAACAAAAGGTGTACGAGTGTCGTACGCGTATTATTGAACAAATCTTGGAGATTTATCTATTGCTTATATATGTGATTTATTGATTAATAAAAAATGAAATAAAAAATGGAATTTATTATGTTACTGATTGTTGTTTTTATTTACCGATCATTCCAGAGATGTGGTAACGTCTCGACGCCAAGTACTTAAAAAAAGATGAAAATGGAATTTGCACATTGCTTTCTCATTATGAGGTCGCAATAAGCGATGGCTTAAGGTGAGGTGATACTACTCGGTCGGTAACGAAAACTGTAATCCAAATGACTCTGCCTGGCATGGTTTTATGCGTAAAAGACGAGAACGTTGCCCTCCGTGAAGCAATTCTGAAGAGCTACGTTCTCACCTTTTTTCCGTAAGACCATGTGTGGCCGAGAATTTCAGGATCTAACGAGTTGCTCTGTCTCTCTCGCACTTATACAAGTTTCACATCACCTTAAGGGAACTGATTCACCTAAAATTTGAAAAAAATCAATTTTTTTTAGATCGGTATTTGCAAAATTGAGAAAGTTAGAAGCATTTCAATGCATTTGAAAATAATCACATCACATTATTGATTATTATTAATGATAATAATAGCTACTATTATTATTAATAATTATCGTTCGTACGTTTGTGTATTTTCAACCTAACTAATATCGTGTGTATTAATAGTCAGCTATATTCGTTACAAAATATATATTTCATGATGATAAGATAGATTTTTAGAATTTTTGGGTGACTCAGGTCCTTAAGCTGATGTGAAACTTGTTCAAGTGCACGAGGTAGCGTGATCTGCGGGCCGAGAGGGAGTGAGAATATGTTTCACATAACGTTAAAGTCTCTTGCAGCCCAAAATATCGAGAAGTTCGGTGTGGAAAAATGAGAGGACTCATGTGGTAACGCTCAGGATGTAAATGAATGGCGCGATTGGCTGCGTGCGCAACACATGTGCGTAGTGCAGCGTGGTGGGGACCGTTGTAAGATCATTAGAGGAATAACCCTGAGAGCAGACACTTGGGGCTGAGAGGCCCGCTGTTTGTTCCGAAATCCATAGCCAGTGTACTGACAATATGGCACCGTCGTTCCGAAATCTCGAGTGCCTATGTCTCCGATGCTACACTCAGTAAGGTTAGTTCGCCATCTGGAATGGCAACGATTTCGGAACAAAGACTGCAATTTTAGGAAAAATGGGGACCCTATAGATATTTCGCTTTTGCGCAATGCATTTTTAATAGTATTTTCATTAATTGACGAAAAAGTATCCAAATACACGGAACTTTGTGAAAATTGCAATACTTTCAAATGTAACATATCGCCTTCCCTATTTCTTCCGGACTAGTTAATTGTTCGATCAAAAGCTCATTAGGTTCTCATGTGTCCATCTAACAACTACGAAAACCAAAATTATATTTATTTGTTTTAAATTGGATATTTGGCTATCTCGGTAACCATTTTGGAAAAAAAGGTATCATATTTTGTCTCAACTCGATCGTCGCTCAGTCGGTAATAAAAAATGTAATCTACTATGATTAATGAGGGATTTACTTGGAGTAAAACCTTTCCACTAATCGCAAAGTATTAGCGTCCGCACAACTGTCGCGCATTTACTATCCGCAATATGCGAAACGATGCGTTTGCAATTTGTAGCTATGATCACATCGACTCGCATCGTCTGATTCTTACTTTGCAAATTCCTACTCGTGTCCGAGCGAATTCGCGAAATACATTATTTCGAAAGAGTTTTTATGAATTTATCCAAATTTGTTGAGTTTCAAATAACTCTGTTGACGAAATGTAAACGATATTTTGCAAAAACTGAATACGAAGCTAATTTTTATTTGCAGTCGAAGCCAATTTGTTGCGGAACTAAATCAATTTAATTAAACCGCTGTATTTTCAGGAAACCTGCAACCCTACAAAACTTCCCGAATCTACTTGCCGCGATCCGCAAACAACATTTTCTGGCACAGGAATTCGAAAAAAAGAGATTTTTTTTCCGTTCCTTCGGCGAAACATAAAAGTATTCAAATGCTGTATATTCGCGTTGTTGGAAAAGGTACATTCCTCGAGTTCATTAACCCCTTTAGCGGCATTGCGAGGCACTGGTGCGTATATTTTATATTGTACTACTAATGAAACTGACGCAACACAGTGCATTGCACAAAGTTTGTTTGCAATCGCCTTCAATGATCTTTTATATCGAAAACGAACTCACAATTTTGAAAATTCAGTTTGTCGACGGATGATAAAGTCAAATACGTTCTTCAAAGAACAAAATTGAAAGTGAAGCGAATATACCGACATATATACTCTCCTAAAACTCTTTATATAATAATTTTGTACACTAAAACGGCAGCTATCGCTGGCGGTTCGCAAGATTCAATAATCTATAGTTATAACATTTTTTTAAATTACCTATTGAAACTTTTTTTCTCGTTTAGACTACAATTATAGAGTCTGTTTAATCAACGCGTGAAATTTTTTATTCTTTCTAACCGTTTTTTCCGTCCGCGTTGCGAGTCTCCAAACAATTAAAAAAAAATTGTCAATTTATACTTATCGATCGAGGCACTGAAAAATGCAACATATTTTTTTTTATTTTTCAAATTAAATCGACTTAAAAATTGAATTATTTTTATTAGGAATCAATAATTCTACCAATATATATTTTTTTCCGTATTCAACAAAACGACTCCGATTTTTTTTTTTATTCATTAGACTGAATTTATTGTTAATTTTTTTTTTACAATCCAATGACTTATTGACAAATTGTAAACTAAATAATCAGTATATCCTCCGTGTACTATGCGAACTGTTTGTGAACAAAATTCGTTTATTGTTCATCTTCATAACCACTGGGAAGAGCGTTAACATGCGGATTGTGGAAAAGTGTCCTCTGTCCATCGCCCCAAGGATAACGCTGGAAAAAAAAAACATTATTCTCTAATTGCACTGGAATTCACAATTTTAATTACCGACACAGAAATCAATGGAAAATATGGACTCGACAAAAAAAACTTTTCAGTTTCAGTTATCGACACATATATGACTAAAAAATACCTTGGTGCGAATTCTGAGATGTTCATACGGAACAAAAGGCGGCCGCTCCTCGTGTTCCTGACTCTTGAGATAACAGTTCAAGTGGCCGAGTGCTATAGCGGGTATAGCGACGATGAAGAAAATCTTCTTCCACATACCAGCGACTTCACCTGCGGGGCGAAATTTTCTGATTATGTAACTTTTCGTTACCGACACGAAAAATAATACGAAAAAAAAATTTCGGCAGATTTTTTTTTTTTTTTTTTTTTCGAATTGTAATTAATTAATTAGATTTTTTCGACGACTATTGATCGCAGGATAACGTCGATAAATTGATTTTTTTTTTGAGGTTACGTGTCGAGAGGAATATCAAGAGTATGGATTTTCCATTTTTTGAGGAAGGAAAACGAGTTTTTTTTTTTTTTGCGTAAGTAAAGGATACGAGAAAAAACGTACCTGGATTGCCGGCATGACCACCGGGTACCGCGGCACTGGAAAATTCCCGTGTGAAGGCACGACTGACTCTCCAACTTGCTGCCATTTTCGTCCGTATTTTTTTTCAATCTACCGATTTTTACGTCGGAGTCTCGTATGCGTAGTGAGCAAAGAGACTGGCCGTTGGATGCGAGAGTGTTACGAGAGGGGAGTAGTCAGCGAGACCAGCTGACAGAATGTTCGATTGTCGCGACGATTTCGCTTTGTCGAACTACTATTTTTCGGATTAATACAGTTTTCGTCGGCCAGTAAGATAAATAAAAAACAATAAACATGGTTTTTCGTTTTTTTGTAGAAACAATATAAATGTATACATATAGAGAAATAATACCTAATAATTCGTTTACACCATTATCATGGCAAATGACTAAGTCTTTTCGTATCGATGGTAATTTACCTTCTACTAGACGACTCGACGATGCCTTTCCCTTCACATAACACGTTTTTGATGACCGTCTGCCGCGTGTATAGAAATTTTCACAATTTTGAGAATCGACCGTTTCTGCTTTTGTGTCCGCGTGTGTGATACGCGCCTCCGTGTGTGTGTGCAATATGCACGTAGATAAGACGCAGCGCAGAGCGCCAGTATTATCGAGCGACAGTGAGCGACAATATGTCAGTACGAAAAATGGCAACCGTAAACTATAATAATCCCGACAAAAGTCAGTGATCTCCCTGTTTATTTTGTTTTCGTCTCTGCCGCACGCGTCAATATCCAACGATACATTTATTACGTGCACTACAATACAGAGAAAAAAATAAATAACTCGAGTCCCGTGTCATGGGGAACGCCGACACGAAACTTAATTTCCGTAAGGCGGTCGTTCAGCTGACGTCAAAGACTCAGGTACTTTAATTTATCAGGCACTTTATTTATCTTTCGAATTAACCTACCAAATTACATCTTAAACGAATCCACATGTTTTTTTATTAATGTAATTTTTTTTAACAATAAATTATTTTACATGAACAAAAAAAAAAATTGTTTGAAAATTTATTTCACCATTTTCGATGAGAAAAAGTTTAATTTACATTTTTTTTTTAAGGTAATCGATGCGTCGGACGATGCATTCTGGGATCAGTTTTGGTCAGAAAACGTCTCCAATGTTCAGGACATTTTCACTCTTATACCAGCGCCAGAGATACGAATATTACGAGAGGAGGCACCGTCCAATTTAGCAACACTGTGCTACAAGGCGGTCGAAAAATTGGTAAAAGCTGTGGACAGCAGTTGCAGAACTCAACAGGAGCATCAGACGGTTTTGAATTGCTGCAGACTGCTGACGCGGCTGTTGCCATATATTTTCGAAGATCCGGATTGGAAGGGCTTTTTCTGGTCGAGTTTACCGGGCAAAGAGGAAGATGATGAAAGCGTTCCACTCGCACATTCCTTGCTAAATGCCCTCTGTGTGAGAAACTAAATTTTTACGAAATTTTCGCGATATCTAAAACTGTGAAGTAACGTCCATTTTTTTTTTCAGGATCTTCTGTTCTGTCCGGATTTCACGGTAGCGGCTAATAAAAAATCGGGTCCCGTGAGTTAATTTATTTATTAATGAATTTTTGTATGTTTAAATGTTGCAAGAAATGACTCGATCGGTAATCATACGGCGGAGATAATTTTATCGATTGGAACGCGTCGATAGATCGCGGAACTTTTTTTTTTTTAATTTTTTTATGAGGTTTTCAGTAGTTTTTGTTGATTTTTGTTACGTATTTCACAATCCTTTGGTACATTAATTAAATTTAAAAGGGAAAATAAAAACGTAATTATTATTTTGAACGCAGGAGAAGGCCGAAGAACTGCAGTCGATAGATAGCTGTGAATATATTTGGGAGGCCGGCGTTGGATTCGCTAATTCACCGCCGCGTTATCCCACTTTGGATTCCAACAGAACGGAATTATTGAAACTCCTTTTGACGTGCTTCAGCGAAACTATGTATAATCCACCGAGCGATCTTTCCGTAACGCCGAATCGATGGATTCAACATCTTACGAGTGCCGAGAATCGGTGAGTTTTCGTAAAAACTAAATAAAAATGTATTGAAATTAATTGCGCGCGATAATTATTTATTTTTCGAATTATTTTCAAAATTTTTATACAAATTTAATTATTGAAATTAAGTGTCGAAATCTCTTTTGCATTACATTAAATTATTCCCTCCGAAAGTAGTTGATACGGTAAATAAATTTTTTTAAATCCCAAATTTTGGCTTTTAATACAAAATAAATTATTAACATTTTCGGAGATTTTTTTTTTTATTTTTAAAAATTATTATTATTATTACATGCAAATTATGTATAAAACTTTCGAATACCAGAAAATCAATTTTTATTAAAAATTTTCGTTTTTTGATTCGATTAATTGTCTCATATGTGCAAAAAATTTTGCAGACACGCGCTGCCGATGTTCACGTCTCTGCTAAACACGGTTTGCGCCTATAATCCCGTGGGCTTTGGTATACCGTACAATCATTTGTTATTCACGGATTCTCTGGAGCCTCTGGTAGATGTTTCTCTGCAAATTTTGATAGTGACTCTCGATCACGACACGAGCGGCGGCGCGATATCAGCGGAGGAGGGAACCGTCGGTGACAATCTATTTATCAATTATCTCAGTCGCATTCATAGAGACGAAGGTGAGAACGCGAATAAAAAAAAAATATCTCAGAAGAAAATAATATAATTCGTGACTAATTTTTTTTTTTATTTCATTTTGATTTATTAATACCAAAAAAAACCTGAAAAAACACAAATAATCGTATCAAATTTTTTATAAAATTAATTATATAAATTATATAAAAAGAAAAGAAATAAAATAGTATTATTATTATTATTATTATTACTTTATAATATTACAATAATACGTAATTTAAAAAAATAATATTTTGCAACAAATGCAAATTTTTGCTATTTTCAGATTTTCAGTTCGTCCTGAAAGGCATCACTTGGCTATTGAACAATCCAATGATGCAAACTTATTTGCCGAATTCCACGAAGAAAGTGCACTTTCATCAAGAGCTCCTCGTCTTTTTCTGGAAGATGTGCGATTACAACAAAAAATTTTTGTATTACGTACTGAAGAGTTCCGATGTACTCGACGTTCTCGTGCCGATATTGTATCATCTCAATGACTCCAGAGCCGATCAGTGTAAGTAGTTTGTGAAATTATTGTTGCAAATTCATGTGAGCATTTTTCGGTATAAAATTATATAAATGAAAAAAAAATCGATTATAAAAAAAAATCCCTGTAAAAAAGAATGTAATATGCCAAAAAATGTGAAAAAATGTTCATTCGGATGTTTTCTTTGTTTATTTTTCAGCGAGAGTCGGTCTCATGCATATCGGTGTCTTCATTCTGCTGTTATTGAGCGGAGAACGCAACTTTGGTGTTCGACTCAACAAACCGTATACTGCTACAGTTCCCATGGATATTCCTGTATTTACTGGTAATTTCGGTTCATTATTATACGCAATTTATTTCGTCGAACTTTTTTTATTTTTTAAAATTTTACTTCTACTTTTTTTATTCTTCACAATTTTTTTTGATGTCACTGCACTCTATTAACGGTAATATTGATACGGTTTAAGTGGTTTTCGGTTTAATTTCTTTTAAATTTCTTGTTTTAACTTTCCATACAAAAAAATTTGTTTCGAAAAATAAAAATCGAGTTTTTCGTAATTATTTTTTAATTTCGTATATTGTATATTTAAAAATTTTCAACGATCGCGCGTCTCAATTATGGATTTGACTAATAAAAAATCCATATTTCAAAATTTTTTTTTTTTTCATAGTGCTAATTTTTTTTTTTTAATTCATCGATCGCCAGTTGCGATAACAAAAATTTTCAACAAATTCTCTTCGGTTATAGGTACTCATGCCGATCTTCTAGTCACCGTTTTTCACAAGATTATCACAACCGGTCATCAGAGACTACAGCCGCTCTTCGACTGTTTGCTAACGATACTGGTTAACGTGTCGCCATATCTGAAAACACTGTCGATGGTTGCGAGTACTAAGTTACTGCATCTCCTCGAGGCTTTCAGCACGCCGTGGTTTTTATTTTCCGCCCCGACGAATCATCATCTCGTATTTTTCCTTCTCGAGATATTCAACAACATTATACAGGTTCGCGAAAAACTCAAATTTTACCAGATAAAATGGTAAAAAAGAAAAAGAAAAAAAGACGCAAAAAGAGTAAACGAAATATTACATTTTAATTTTATATGTTTCAGTACCAATTCGATGGTAACAGCAATTTAGTTTACACGATTATACGAAAGCGTCAAGTTTTTCATGCGCTCGCGAATTTACCGAGCGATTGTGGAACGATAGCGAAATCTTTGAATAAACGGCAACGGAGGCCTATTCCATCGACGAGTACGTCGACTGAGAACGTCAGCGAAGCGGCGATGGAAGGTTCACGTCCGGCGCAACCAGCTGAACCCGGAACTCTCAAAGCGACTCTTCTCGAAACGCCGGGTGAGAGAAAGAAATTAAATTTTCGAAAATAATTTCAAATTGAATTTTTTTGAAAATAAATTTCATTAAAATTAAATTTTTGAATTTTCTGCTTTCTCTCAGAATTCACCGAAAAAATGAGTTAAATTCGACATATTGTTGAAATTACGATGAGAGAAATACATCGAAATTCCGTTCCGTTTTCGTTTTTGTTTTGTAAAATTTGATTTTGTAAAAAAATTCGACGGATGGATGTTGAAAAATTGACAAAATATGAAAAATTATGTTTTTTTGACAGGTATCGAAAAAATGACGGAGAAAGAATCGGCGCATCCTCTGAGTCCGTCGGTCGACGTGGACATCGGTAAAGTTACTCTCACCGATAACGGTCATCAAGAGGATCCATCCGAAGATACCGCAGCGATACCGGAAGTTCCCGTTGTTCCCGCGAAACCAAAATCCATCGTTCCGGTAAGACATTTACATTCGCCATAAAATATCGGTCATAAAATGAAGTGCAAATCATTGGAAACTTTCAATAATTATTTGCCTGTTAGAAAAAAGTAAAATAAATTAACAATTTTCAGAGAGGTGGAATTCGCGTCGGCGAACAGGTGAATCACGTCGTCGCCAATCAGTGGGTACCATCGGGCGATTGGGTTTATCAGTGGAAAACGAAGCTACCGTTGCAAACTATCATGCGATTGCTTCAAGTTCTCGTGCCTCAAGTAGAGAAAATTTGTATCGACAAGTGAGTAAAAAAAATACATATTTATTAATATTTACAGAATTTTTCTTCACTTCGAAGTTCGTGAGAAAATGTTATTTTTCTTCACCCTGAAGTTCGGATGAAAAATTTATTTTTCTTTCCAATTAAAAAAAAATGAAAAATATCTAATGTTTTTTTTTTTACTTTTTGCAGAGGTCTGACGGACGAAAGTGAGATTCTGAAATTTTTGCAACACGGTACTTTGGTGGGTCTGTTGCCGGTGCCGCATCCAATATTAATAAGAAGATATCAGGCTAACGCCGGCACAACCGCGTGGTTTCGCACCTACATGTGGGGCGTTATCTATCTGCGAAACGTCGAGCCGCCGATATGGTACGACACGGACGTGAAACTCTTCGAGATTCAAAGGGTCTGAAATGATCCAAAGACTTTTTAATAATCGTGTAAATGTTTTTTATTAACTTGTCTTCGACGTCCGAACTAAACATTTTTTTGGATGAACGACGAAATAATGAAATGACAACAGAAAAACAAAATATGAGTCTCACACGCGATCGGCGTTTATGTACTTCAAGGTGATTTCCAAAACACGGGGCGTCTGTGCAAAAACCGTTGATTTTTTTTTTTTTTTTTTTCGTAGCACATAACTCGAAATTTTTATTTTCACCGAAACGTCGAACTGTCAAAAAATTCTAAAAAAAATCGATATACCGATATCGAAAGTTATTTTGCGTGAAACGTTCGTTGAATTTTTTAAGCAACTGGTCGGATGCAATTTCAATTATTCGTTGCAATTTAACGATAAAATTTGTGATTTTAAACCCCTTTATTTAAAAGTAATATTGAATATTTTTGGAATTCTTTATTTTCGATTTTACTAAACAAAAAAATTTTGCGTATTAAATATAATTACATTTTTTTTATATCGCACTTCCCAATATATATAGTGTGAGAATACATTTAGCGTTCGCAGGACGCCCCGTGCGTTCCAAAAACAAAGGCAATTAATTGTTTGCGAGAAAAAAAATACAATTTTCGACGAGAAAGACAGTGAAAATTTGAATGAAATAATCTTTTTTTCAGCGCGTAATATATATATCGTACAGAGGATGATTCAGATTTAGTTTTGCACTTTTCATTGATCGGTAGTTGACGAGTTGCTTTTTTTTTTGCCGAAAGATTGTCGGAAATTTGTCGACAAAAGTTGTTATTTCATTAGTACATTCCAAAGGGAACTTTATGATTTTCATTTTCGTATTATAATTTTTGTAAACTTTACGATTTTTTCTTTTTTTTTACTTCAATTTTTGTTGAACTTTCGAACGGCGAGAAACGCAAATGGCATCTTTGAGTCGGTTATCGCGAAATTAATGTCGAACGCTTGCGCAACGTTTGGCGATAAATATGAATAATAATTATCGCAAATAACTAATTTTCATAGCGTTGCACTGAACCCTTCAAAAACTCCATTGAGATGCGTCGCGGTATTTTTAAAAATATTTTTGAGATGGATATACCATTTTTTTAAAACTTCCGCGAGATATTCTGCACCTCAGATTCACTATAATCATTGCTCGATTAAAATTACTATCCAAAAACACAAATAAAAAATTGTAAATTTATTGTAACCAGAAATACCGATGTACTCTCCGCTGAAAATGTCCAAATCTTTTGTAAAACCAATACACGAGACATTAGAATTGCAAAGTTTTTTGCATAAAATAATTTGCGATCTCTTCAATTAAAATTGTAAACCAATAAGTTAAAATCGCAATATGTTTAAAAATCATTCCGTCTACATATAAAAAACTTTCAGTATCGGTAATCACTTTCCGATTTTTTTTTTCAACTGCATTCATCGGCAAAGATCTCTTGAATGAAATCAAGCGTAAAATATTGAATTTATATTCTCCCAAATAAATAAAATATTTAAAAGTACTCTATAAAAGAATATATATAAAAAAATAGGATTGCCTATAAATAGCATAGGATTTCGGAAATCACATAGTTTATCGTTAAATTGAAGAATTATTATGGTCCAATATTGTTTAAAAATTAAATAGCGGCCGTGAAAAAAAATTTTAATACCGGTATTTAAATTTTTACGATCACTTTTTTTTTTTATAATCTTTTCAAAAGTTAAGCGTCTCAGGACTTATCCGAAACTGTGAAAATTTGATAAAAAAAAAATCCAACTACCGCCCAATGGAGAGTTCGAAACTTTTGCTGAATTATTCTGAACATATAAATATAGATATATATATATATATATATATTAAAAAAAGAAACACGTTAAAGACCTTTATTCGCTCGCGCGCGTCTGTACAGTTTCGCGCTTAGATATAATCGACTTTCGCTTTATTACGTTATACACCTTTTTTTCGCTCCCCTGTAACTTATTTAACGTGCGTCGATCGATTATTGTAATACACATGGTACTTATTCTCTAATTTATCACTTGTGCTTCCATCCAAGTTTTTTCCACCGATTTCGTATCCGCAAAAAGTCTCGAAAAAAAAAAAGATCGAACGAACGAAAGGACGAATGTTCGTTGGAAGGGGTACCCCGCAGTTTTCATACTCCGAGGACTTGGAAACGCGATTGATAGGCCGTCGGAGGCGAATTGTTCGCAATTCAGCAATCTTTTTTTTTCTACCTTATATTCTCTCTTCTGTGAGCTCGTGACAATCTTCGAGATCGAAAGTTTAATCTCTCGCCGATAAAAATTGGCAACAATGCGCTGTAAAGAAAAAAATTACAAAAAAAAAAAGAAAAACAAATTGATCGGAAGACAAAAATGTCGATAAAAAAAAGTAGAAAAAACCTACTAGGACTTTCAAATTTGTACCAGTGAAAAAACAAAAGAAAAATTCATAAGTTTCTCGTCGCGAGTCTCCAATTGTCCGATATTCCGAGGACCGATTAATTTCGCGACGCAGTGGACCGAGAAGACTTGTTGATTTTTGGTGTTTTTAGATCGATTTTTTGAAAAAAAAAAGAAAAAAGAGATATCCTGAAGAAATCGATGATATCCTCAATTATTATCCTCGTCTTTGGCGAAGATGAAGACGCGCGTTTGATTGGCAGAGTCCTCATTCATGGCTTTGTCGTAGGACGGTGGTGGTGCTTCTTCCGGTGAATTTGGCGGCGGTATGAGAATAGCGATGTGATACGGAGGCGGTGGTGGTGGAGGCGGGGGCGGTGGTTGTTGCTGTTGCTGTTGCTGTTGCTGTTGCTGAAGTTGCAACTGCAGATGCAACGGTTGTTGGCCGTGAGGTTGAGAATTTTGTCCGATGACCTGAAAGCCACGAGCATTTTCTTCTCGGATGGTGAGAGCCGCAGCCAACGTTGCGATTTGCTCTTCCTGTTCGAGATGCTCTTGATGTCGATGATTGTTGTGCGCCCGGCGAAACAGCGTCGAGTAGAAACAACCGGAGAGCAGAAGCGTGAATAGCAAACCGCAGAATATCAGCATATCAAGTCCAGCGTCCTGTTGAGACGAGGAAATCATCTTGATTGAGATATATTTCTATTAATCTTTCGCTCGACGAGGAGCGTTCACGGATTTTAGGGTGAATACGCTAGCGACCGGATTCGCGTACAAAGCTTTGATAAATCATCCAAATCGAAAAGTTTATAATAGGGCATTTTTTAAAAAAGACAATAAGCCTTGGTGCACTTAGCAGGCAACTAAGTCCAATTCCAAATTTAAACGTCGAAACCGTTATGCATGAGACTGGGACGCTGAGACTAGAAAGAATGAGATTGTAAAGAGATAATGAAGAGATGTCATGGATGAGAATAGAAAGCATGCGTGGGAGGAACTTTGAAGTACTGTGGAAATGTTCAGACTGTGGAAAACATGAGACCCGAACGGACTTGGAGCAATGAGACTATTTTCTACTATTTATCTTAAATTTTAGTGAAATGAGCATTAATATTTGAAGACTTCATCATCAACGGGAAAAAAAGTATATCGGATACACATTTGAAACTCCGAATACCGCAAGTTCGTAAAAATTCGAAAAAAGTAACAATTCTTTCCGAGTTTCGATTTTTTCAAAATATTTCTCATTTTTGAGGATAAAATTTGTTAAAAATAAAAAATTCACCGGCGTATTCACCCTATCGATCAATGGGTTTTATCGATCCTACCCGATTGCCGAAATAAAATTTAGCCACGGAGACGAAACCCGTGGCGAGTACGAACGTTATCCAAACGCCGCATCTCAATCTGTAGCCCGCCAATTCTGTGTCGCTTATCTCCGAAAAATCCAAAAAACCCGCTCTGTTAAGGGTCGCGTTGTTCGTTGTTTCGTTCGTTATTATTTGTCGATCGTTGTTGCTACCACCGCCGGCCGCTGCTGCGGCAGCTGCCGCTGCGTTTGTCACGTTACTGTTGAGAAAAAAATTTTAGAATAATATAGCAAAATAAAAATCGTTCGTATTGCAATAAACGCAGATGGATTTTAAAAAAAGTATATTTCTTTGTTTTCTATAATCCAAAAGTCTTAATTATCTATATTTTTTTTTGTAAATATATTTTTTTTTACCATCTCTATCAATTAACGAGAAGAAATCCGGGGAATGATCATCTACGCGAAGCTCCGTTTTCGACGAATTCAATGTTTTGTCGAATTTTACCAAAAAAATGAAAAATCAAAAATGCGGCAATTGTTTTTTTTGTTTTTTGTTTTTTTTTTTTTTTCGAATTATTTCGCGACTCAAACACCGGACCGCATTCGTTCTCGAGAAATACAATAAGCGAGTCACCCTGTATATAGGAAGAACATGTTCCACGGAATCCTCTCGGTAGACCTTTTGCGGTTCTTTAATTACTTGCTGGTAACGATGTTTCTTGTTACATCTTCGTACGGATAACTTCGAGGAAGATGAGGGTTGATCGTTGGTATTCTCGTTTCCTCGTCCGTATCGGGAATCCAGTGAGTTACGAGTTGATGATTTTGCGGCTGATGCTGCTGTTGCTGATGTTGTTGCTGACGTTGGGATTGTGTGCGCGTCGTTGTTTCGCTCGAACCCGGATAACAGACGCGGACCGTGGGTGGACCGTTCAAACTTTGAAAACGATGAACCGGAGTTACCATCGGTCCGATCTCCCTTCCCCGTCGACCCCGTTGACCTGCGTGAACAGTATCTGCATCCATATTACATTGTTAATATCCTAATATTCATTTTCATCAATTAATCGTCATTCTTTTTAATGAATTAATTATTCATTTAGTTGAATACGCGATGAGTATTTTTTTTACACAAAAAAAATCGGAATTCATCGATCGAATTTACCATTTTCGAAAATTTTGATTTCGCTTTTTTTTTTGGTTTGTTTATTTATTAGTGCGAAAATATTATTGGTATTGAAATTTCAAAAAAATCTTAACGTTATCATTAAATAAAAATGTAAACAAAATTAAAAACCACTTTATTGTTATTTTATTTTCACTCTCATTATCATTATAATTATAGTTATCGAAATTTTACAAAAGTTTCAGAGATATCGTAAACTTTAGAAAATAAAACTTCCAAACGATTTTTGAACATTATTATTATTTCAAAATTACTAGTAAACACAATCTTTTCTTATTCCCGTATGGAAAACCTTTTTTGTTTGTTCGATACTATCGCTCGCTATATCATTTTTTTTTCTTGTTTCTCATTACTATTATCATTATTACCGGATCGTGTTTTTGGTGCGGAAGAGGAACAGGGATATCTGCGGGCCCCGTAGTTCCTGCCCGCCGGCTTGTTGATCCAGAAATGCATCAGCCACGAGCGAGAGTTGTAACACTTGTCGAATTTAAACGGAGGGGGGAGGGGTGGCGGATTGGCCGGTGGACAGGGGGAGGGGGGATGGGCGATCGGGTCGTCGGGTGGGAGGGGGGGGAGAGGGTACGAAATAATTAGCCCGGGCAGATGATCGATTATTTTCTTTGTAAAACTATCTTTAGACTTTCATTCTAATAACTCAGTTGGCATGTCTTGATTTTGCATTTAACTGCGCGTGTGTGTGTGTGTGTGTGTGTGTGTGTCAGTCGGTTTGGATGTGCGCGTGTGTGTTACTTGATGCACCGAAAGGGTTACTCTTTTCAAGCCCCCGATTATCGCGCCCAGCTGCTGACTTAAGCTCCAGACCTACCCCACCACACAACTCCACCGCTCACAGTTAGTCTTTGCTCTCCCCCCCATCTTCGATAACTTTGTCACTCGAGATCAGTTGGGTTTTTTTTTCCTTTTGGTTATTTTTTTATCAGATTCACAGAGTTTTTGACATCGTTGAACCAACGGAGATTTTGAAGCGAAAGAGAAGACGAGGGCCAACGAATTATCGCGCTCGGGGGACACGAGAGTATGTACTCTTTGTCGTATTTATCTCTCAAATAGGCGAGCTTGCAACGGAGCGGTATCGCGCGCGGCACAACCGTGGCCCGCGCCGCGCGTCAATACCAAGCGGTCTCCCCAGTCCTGAATATCCCGTTCCCCCCCTTCCTACCTCCTCGCGCGGCTCTCGCCATCTCTGTCGAACTCAACAATCCTCCCTTATCTTTCATTTTTTTTTGGTTTTCATCCTCTTCTTATTCAAACGATACAAACCCCCATAAAGTTTGACCGCTGCATCCATCTTTCAGGAAATTGGGCAAATGTGGAAGATTTTTGGTTACCGTTCGTTGGATGATGGATACTGCAGGCGCGTAATATTCGGAGATCGGTAAAATAGTTTTTTTTTTTTTGTAAAGAATTTGAAATAAACATTTTTTTATCTTCGTATTTATTTTGCTCGGAGTTTTTCATTGATTGAAAATATTTATAGAGTTTTGCAGGGATTAAGTGTAGAACAAAGAGCTGCATTCTCGTTAGTTGATAAAAATACAGCTGTTTCGAGTTTTAGTGACTATATGTTCCGTCTATCGGCAATAAATTACGCGAGTATTTTCTAACCTAAGATCGAACGAAAAACTTACGCCGAAAATTAATCAAACGCGTCAAAACAATCTTTCGACACTGTGTCAATAATTGCGATAAAATATTCCAATCGATTTAGTTAATATCACAAAAATGTCGTTATTGACGCGACAATGATGTCGTCTTTTGTCATAATGTAAATAAACGTGAAATTCAATCAATTCATTTGTGTTTTTCGAAAATAACCTAAAAAAACATCAGCCGATTGTTATTACAGCCGAAAAAAAAAAAAAAAAACTTTCGTGAATATGAAGAAAGTTTACTAGTAGAATAGAATTGAAAAAAAATAATACGATTTTCAAAATGTTGCTATTCGTTGAGAGAAAATTGTGTCGAGTGGGCAGCGGCCTGTTGAGAAAATTCTCTGTTGCTCTGGAAAGCACTGTCGCACCTTCCCACATCCATGATAATGAGGCGGGTGAAATTATAGATCAGAATCATGATTTTGAACGGTTGAGAAGCAATATGGACAAATCGCTTAGAGTAGCGATTATCGGTTTACCGAACGTTGGAAAGAGTACGATGATCAATCGGCTCATAAAACGGCCCGTAAGTAAAGAAAAAAAAAATTCCACCTTTAAAAGTACAAAAAATATTTTTGCAAAGAATTTCGGGAGTTTGCACATTTTTTTGATGCCTTGTAATTTTTTTGAAAAATTTGATTGTAATTCTTTTGAATTTTTTATTCGAAAAATATTTAAAAATTTAATTATAATTTTTTTGCATTTTTTTTCGAAATTTAATGAAAAATGTTATTGTAATTTTTTTGCATTTTTTTTCGTTAAATTCTGCCGTCGAAATAACAACAATTTTTAACTCAATTTTTTTTTCATTTTCAGATTTGCGCAACTGCTGCGAGGGTACATCTGACGAGATCCAAAGCGGACGCCGTTTATTCGGAAAATAACACGCAATTAGTTTTCATCGACACGCCGGGTTTGGTGTCGGCGCACGAATTCAAAAAATTCAATCTGGAAGAGAGTTTCAAATCGGATGCGGCGGCGGCAATGGCGAGTGCCGATATCGTCGGCGTTGTTCAGGACGTGTCGAACAAATACACGCGGGGAATAATTCACAATAATATATTGGAATTATTGAAAATGAGCCGTCGCGGCGTGCCTTCTCTATTAATAATGAATAAAGTCGATTTAATGAAACGGAAAAAAGAATTATTGGCGCTCGTAAAATCGTTAACCAGCGAACGCGGCTGGCCGAATTTTTCGGACGTTTTTATGGTATCCTCTTTGACATCGGACGGCATCGACGACCTGAGGGTAAAAAAATTAAAAATATTTATAAAAAAATAATCAAAAATAATTTTTTTTTCAAATTTGTTTTTTTTTTTTTCGAAATTTTATTTATTTTTTTTGTCAAAAAATAATTTTTTTTTCAGAATTATCTTTTGGATTCGGCAAAATCCCGAGACTGGGATTACGCGCCGAACATCGTAACGAATCAACCACCGGAGAGAATAATCGAGTGTTCGGTACGCGCGAAACTCATGGATTTGCTGCCACAAGAGATTCCTTATCAGTTGACGATTGAGATGGAACACATGCAAACCCTCGAAGACGGAACTATGAGTTGTTTCGTTAACGTTTCTTGTCCGTCAGACAGAATATCAAAAATCGTTCTCGGCAAAGGCGGACAACGAATAAGAACCGTCGCCCGCGAGAGCGAACAAGAATTAAGCAACGCTTTCAGAACCCCAGTGAGACTCAAAGTTGCGGTACAATTCAACGAAAAAAAAAAATAATTATAATTAAAAAAAAAATTGTGAAATATACATAACATGTTAATGAGTAATAATTGAAGTTCGCGAAAAAAAATTGTTTATTTCTGTACATTTTACAAATCGTATGGAATAATCTCGGATTTTGAAAAAAAAAAAAAAAATGGATCGTCATCTTCAAAAAATCGTTATTACGATATTTTTGTAGCAATCGCTACGAAAAATTGTTAAAAAATTATTCGAATGATTTTTTCGAGAAGAAATTTAGAAAAAATGAATTTTTAACGATTTTATCATTTTTTTTTGTAACGAAAGAGTAATTATGGAAAATCGATGCAAAGACCGTAAATTTCGGTTTTTGATTTGAAAAAAATTCTATTGACGATTTATATCACACGATTCCCAACTTTGGTATAACGATTATAACTTTTAAAAAATTTCTTCACGATGACTGCATAAATCGCGTCAACAATTTGTTATCTTCGGCCAGTCGGTGTCCATTCGACGATATTTTTTCGTTGTTGTTATTGTCATTTTTGTCGATATAAGGAAACGCGAGATCGGTGCCTTTCAGATTCTCCGCTATCCACGAATCGGCATCCGCCTCGAGTTCCTTCGTGAAAGTATCCATCCACGCGCCGGATTTTCCTTGTCTGACGAATGTTCCCGGCAAAATAATACCGCATTCGCGTAACTCAGACGAATTAACCATCGGATTGTCGCGGAAATTTTTTATGTCAATGTAATCGGCTAATTTCGATATTTCTTTGTCGCTGTAACTTTTGCCGAGAAATCGAGCGATTTTTCGAATGGCTCTTTGCAAATCCTGTAAATTGAAGAAAAAAAATTATAAGATAATTTATAGTTTGATAATATTCCGAAGATAAAAAAAAAATCGAAATTATGAAATTTTCGAGATATTCGATTTACCCATTGCATTTCTTCGTAAAATATGAAAAGCAAATTTGGATGATGACGCTGAGCCCACGCTTCTTTCAAATGCTCCCAGTAAGGACTCCATGGCGCTAAGAAAAAAAAAATTCAAACAAAATTTATTTACGATATAATCTCATCAAAAATATCAATATTAATATAAAAAATTTGAAAAAAATCAGGAAAAAAATTCACTTTTCAATACGAAATTTTCAATTGAAAAGAAGTTTTGAATTTCGAATAACAAGATAGACATTTTTTTTATATCGACGAGAATTGAGGAAAAAAAAAACAGTTTATAGAATTTGTAAATAGTAAACAAATAAAAGTGTTAAATACGTACTGAGATCGTTACGGAAGTAATCCCAAAATTCTTGAAAATCTCCCTGATAGCCCTGCGTGAGTATAGCGCGATTCAGATGATACCAAGAAACGGCGACGTCTTTTGGATTTCTCGCAACGTAAACGATCTGTGACGGCAAAACAGAGCCCGCCTTTGAGTTTTCTTCGGGTATAATAATAAAAGAGAAAGCGGCCGAAAGTGTCAGCGCCGAAAAAAAAGATCATTGAACTCTGTATATATACTTTGCTACCGCTGTCCAAAATACCGGGCAACAGACTCAATGGGAAGTGGGATTTGATGAATCTCGGCGACGGAAGCTTCTCCAACAACTCGTATCCCGCTTTCGAAATATCTCGGCAAAATTTTTGTTTCCTCTCGTCGCCTTCGTTCATTTTTACGAACTCTTCGGTTACTTCCGGATGATTAAACAAGCTGAATCTGTTTTTTGTAAAAAAAAAATTTTTAAAATAATTTAAATAATCTTTAATCGATTATTTAGCACATTTCTTCGCACGGAAAGGATGAAACGTGAAATACACTTTACATTTTTTCGAGAATAACGAAAAAATAAATCATTTTTCGTAATTAATGTAATTAACAAAATTCGTTCGATTTTAAAATTCGTAATGCATATTTTTAATGGTTTTAAATGAAAAGTATATATATATATATGAAAAGCGGTATATATCGATCGTTTAACGGCAGAAAGGCACACGGGGATTGTGCATATTATACGTTGTATGTAATTTTATGGCATTGAGTAATCGATATTTATCGAAGATTGCATTATTAAAAAAAAGTTTCAATGAAAATCAACATACATCTGAAGGAAAACGTTTTTTTTTACAATATTAAAACTGGTATATCGAAGGTAAACTTATTCAACGGTAAAAAAAAATCTGTACTTCGTTTTTTATTTCAATTATAATAATAGATTATCCTCGATATACACAGTCTAAAACACGTTGATGATTATTATTATTTTTTTAAATAACGGAGCAGTCATTTTCACATTTCATTCAAAATTTATTATTTTCTTCAATATGATATCATAAAATTCGGATTTTTCTTCGATAAATTACCTTCGATAAATACGTTCAAATGAACAATTTGTGTTTTTTTTTCCATTGATATATCTCTCGTTACTATGATAGTTTGTAAAAAAAACTTACTCTAGAAATGGAAATCTCTCGGCTAAGTATCGAGTTTTTGAGCTGTGAAAATCGAGATCATTGGACAATAGCCAGACGAGTTCTTGAGTCCACGTAGTTCCGGATCTCGGATACGACAGCACCCATGTGTCGGTCGGTCTGCTCTCGAACTTGAAGAAACCTTCGCCCTGTTCAATATAACGATGGGGAAACAAATATCCTTTGTCACCGACTTTCACCCAACCGGTACGTTCCCCTTTAAATCTCTCGAGCATTTTCACCGTCAGTTCGGTTTCGAGGGCTTCGAATTTTGGTAATTCCTTCGTCATTTTTTTATTCTGTTTTCGTCGATAAAAATAAAATTAAACATTTTTTTCTTAGAAAACGGACCGTAAAGAAAATTAATTTGAAAAAAAAAAAAAAATTCAACTTTCGCTAAAACGTTTAAATTTCAGAATATTTTTGTTTTTATTCATTTTTTTTCTTTTCTCAATTAATATCAATTTTTATTTATTAAATTTGTTGTTTCAACATACTGTTAAAAAAAATTACTCCGATAAACAAAAATGCCAAATTCCGAGGGTTTAAAAATCACAACACTGATTTTTTTTTTTGATAAACTTTTATTAATTAGCAAATGTTTCAACACTCACTGAATCGAGCGATAAATTCTTGTCAATTTTCGATATCGTTTGATTCTATCGCGACGCGAGTTAACAATCGAATAACAAATCTCAACTCAATGTTCGAAATTTTTTTTTTTCACAAAATCTGAAGATTATACACTGTCAGAGGACTCACCGCGCGAGAAACAGACAATTTATTACTTTCTCTCGTACGAGTGCCGCGAGAACGGATTCAAATTGCCGGAGCAGAAAAATCGACTTCTGCGCTTCGTTTCTCGGACTGTTCTGACGACGACGATCGTTTTCTGAATATATGGAAGTCTCCTTTCCGCTCTCCAAATTACCTCAAAGCCGCGCGGGTGAAAGTGTCTTTTTCGCTGTTGTCCCACATAACTTATCGGCACCGTTTTCGGTTCAATGAGATTCTCTAATGATATGATGATAAAAGAAGTTCGCTTATCGATGTTTCCGTACCGATAATAAAAGCGTTCGAACGATCATATTTTTTCTTCTATCGTTTATTTTTGCACAGTCATAATTGTAGGAACTTTCGGTAACAGGTAGAGGCTTATCAACTTACTTAACTCTATTTTTTGACTATTAAAAAAAAATAGTACTAAAAAGAAGAAAATATCAGTCTTCGTTGCGAATTCATCGCAATTGTCGTTATACCTTAAGATTAGAGTATTAAGAACTGACTATTTATTTTTATTGGTTTTTTTTCTTACGCAAAATTATTTTTTAGATTAATTTGTGGAAAATTACGAAAAAAAAAAAAATTTCATGAGCAAAGAGATGCGCGACGAGGCGACAGGAACATTGGCGATTAACGGGCTCTCCGCAAATCTTTAATTTCCTTCTAAAAATAATTTACCGATTATTCTCGTTTCATAGGCATTTTCTTTCATGCCATTTTTTTTTGAGCGATTATTCGTTATCATTGTTTCGATAATTGGTTAAAATTTTATGTATAAAAAAAAATATCGAATAAAAGTTTAGATTATACATGAAGATAAATCCGTTATCGATTGATTATTATCTCGATCGCATAATTGCTTACATTTTTTTAAATTGTTTCTTTCAAATAATATCCTTTTTTTTCCTTAATTACGTAAAATTTCATCAATTTCGAGAACGAAAAAAAAAAAAAAATTCGCAAGAATAATCGAGAAATTAATTATAAAAGTGATTGTAGATTTTTTTAACCCTTTTTTATAATAATAATGGTAATAACGCTAAAAAAATGATCTAATTACTTAAATAATACTTTAGGCACATTTTTTGCGTTTCTTGAGGCACAATTTTTTTTTTTTTTTTACAAACTTCGATGCGTTTTTCTTTCGATTGTTTTTTTTTTGAGATTCACGTACACGGAATAACGATTGTGTTTCCGATAATCATCGTCAAGTCTTCGGTTTCTTCTGATTCGTTGCTCGATCCTCCAACGGCGAATAATCCTATCTGACGTTGAGAATTCGGTGATATGGAGCGTTGCGTCGCAGAGGATAGTCTTTTGATCTCTTGGATTTCCGGCGACGACTCATCCATTATAAGACTCGACTCGAGATTTTCGATTTTAGGAGATTTTTCCACCGGTTTACTTCGGCTTCGTCGTATCGCGAGAAGACTACTCAGTTCGGGATTTGCGAGAAATGGTTCGCAGCGCTTCGTATGCATTTTCATGTTGTCGTGACGATTAAACGGACGATTGCAACCCGGACAAAAAAATCTGAAAGTTAATCCGAAAAAAATTATTGATATTTTGGTTTTTTCGCGAAATAAGGAATTTTTTTTCGAATTTTATTAAAGGCAATTTTTTTTTCTTGCGATATAGTAATTTTTTTATATCGAATAACAAATATGTAAAAAATGAAAAATTATTATTAATATATTTTTATTTATTTATTATTAAAGAATTTTTATCTTTATACTCGGGAATAAAAAATATAAATCAATAAACAAATTTGCAACTCACCTTTTTTCGCTGTGAACAGCCATATGAGCCGCGAGATGCGATTGCTGAGCGAAGTCCTTACCGCATGTTGTGCACTTGTATTTTCTTATGCCTTTGTGTTTCAACAGATGTTCTTTCAATATATGACTACTTTTGTAGACATTGGAGCAGAGACTGCATTTATATTTTGCCGCCGAGTGAACCTACAAAAAAACAAATATTTAAAAAAAAAAATGTTTACCAACATTTATTTTTCTCCGCAGATTTCGAGAGAAGATTATTATTATTTAACGATTTTCTCACATTTTGATGATTGTTCAGAGCTTTTTTCGACTTGCAACGCTTCTCGCAGACGTTGCATACGTAATCCTTGGAGTGTACGTTTGCGTGATGCCTCTCGAGTGCTTCGCTATTGCATAAATATATAGAACACAATTTGCACATATTTGCCGCTTTATCTTTATTATGGATAACCATATGCGCTCGCATGCGGCCCTTAGAGTAAAATTCTTTGCCGCAGATGTCACACGTTATGTCCTGAGAAAAAAAAACGTATTAATGTTACTAATTTAATTCCCGAATTCCCAATTAACAGGATCGATGTTTATATCAGACAAATAAAAAAAATTGAGTTGGAAACTTTTCAGTAAAATGAAAAAAAACGTAGTTAGCCGTCGAAAGAAATTATTACAACAATCGTTTTCTGCAATCAATAGTCACAGTTTTTCGGATATTAAAAAAAAATAAAAATAAAAAAATTGTCTATCGATTTTTGGTACCAAATGAGCAATTCGCGATCTCTTAAAAAAAAACCAAAAAAATTTCGTTTTGTTTTATTTTGTATTTTTTGTTTGTTTGTTTATCGATCAATTTGGTCGATTTTTTTCGGAAAAATAATTTTTGTTAAACCGTTGTAATTGATACGCATTTATAATTTTACGACTTCGCGATCTTTTCGAACGGCGCGACTCATTCCGGATTAACGTAATTTTAGAGTCAGCTTTTTCGGAGAAAAACGGAAATGACACCTTTTCGCTGAAAACCAACGCCATCGGCAATTTTTAAAATTCAGTCAATAGTCCCCCGACTTTCTATAAGATTACCATTCATTAGTTGCACAGTGAATACCGTCCATTAGAAAGTTATGATAAAAGTCGATTCAGTGCATCAATCGACCGGTGAGTCAAAGTTCTTAGATTACAGTGACGACTCTCCTCTATCTCAATGGTTTGTCTAAATAGAACTTCACAATCGCAAACCACGAGAACCCGAAAACGCCCAAACGACAATAATTACCGATCGTTTTGTGTAAAAAAATTAATCGAAAAATACAAATTTTACGATCGTTTGTACATTGAATTTTTAACACAAAACAACCGATCATTTTTATTGTTTTTTTTTTTGGTCATTCGTATCGTAAATTTCTGTCAAAAAAATTCTTTTACGGTCCTCCAGAATAGTAAAGGTGAAAAAAAAAATTGCCGATGTTTTTTGTATTAAAAAAAAAACAAATAAACGCAATTTACAAGTTATAACTTTAACTTAGAATTTTTGTCTATTTTTTTTTCGTTTTTTCTCATTATCTCGAATAAAAGAAAACAACAATATCGTCGTACCTTTACGGGTTTGTGAGTCGACTTGTGATAACTCAGTACTTGTCTACTGGCGCTACTAAAATCGCATTGATTGCATCTGTAAGGTCGCGAACCAGTATGCGTATTCATGTGTTCCTCGAGAAGAAAAGCCGTAACATAGCGTTTCTCACACAATTCGCAAGCATACGGCTTTATTTTTAAATGGCTTTTGCGAATGTGACAACGTATATTGCTAACGGTAACAGTCGCAAAATCGCAAGCGTTGCAACGATAGGGTCTCATCTCCAAATGCCCCCAAATGTGCACCTGACACTTGTCTTGTCGGTGATAAGATGCCTTACAAATCTTACAACCGAATGTTTTTTTGTCGAGAAACACTATTTTCTCGCCGACGACTTCCTCATCCACTACCGACATATCCACCGTGTAAAATGTTTCTATTTCCATTTTTTGCTCATCGGTTATCAGATCCGCGATTTTTCCGAATTTCTTTCTCTCCTCTTCTTCTTCTTCCTCTTCGGTCTCTTCGTCTTCTTCCAATAATAACTCGACGTCCTTTTTCGTTAGAGATTTCGGAACTCGTAATTCCATTTTTATGCCTTTCGCGGCTTTTGTTTCTTTCGGCTTTTTTATTTCTTTCGTTTCGTTCACTTCGTTCATTTCGTTCGTTTCTTTCGTTTCAACGGCTTTCGCCGGTGTAATTTCTATAACACTTTTTCTCGTGACTTTGGCGTTAGAAATTTCTTTCGCTACAACAGCGACCGCCGTCGCTCTCGAAGCCGAAGATTCGGGACTTTTCTCCACGCGTTTGCCAGCCTCGTCGCCGGCGATCGGACACTCGTCGGCCGGCGTCTCGTTTCTCGAGGTTTTCGGCTTTTCCGCCTCCGGCAACGCAACAAACTCGTTGGGGATCCATACGAATTCGTTTGACTTTAGCGAACTTTGTGATTGTTGTTCCGACTTTTCTAATTTTACGATAACTGTTACCGGTTTACTCTTCGGCGAGTCCAGTGGTCCTCTGGAATCGTTCAGTGACTTCTTTGGAATGTTACGAATATTCGCGCGACTTCGCGTTCGACGATCCGACTGATCGGCGTCGAGAACGGCGAGCGATGAATTTTCCGAAGTTTTCGCCTCCGGCAATTCAATTTTTGTACTACTGTCGCATTTCGCTTTGGTACTCGGAGTTGAAACGATTTTTAGAACACTTTTTTCGTCATTTTTCGTCTTCAATTGGAATGCATTTTTTTTGCCATTTTCGTTTGTGGTTTCGAGAATATTTTTTTTCTCATTTTTGTTTGCGGCTTCGAGAGTATTTTTTTGGTCATTTTTTGTTACGGAATTTTTTTTGTCATTTTTATTTGTGGCTTCGAGAATATTTTTTTTCTCATTTTTGGTTACGGATTGAAGAGGATTTTTTTTCTCATTTTTGTTTGTCATTTGGAAAATATTTTTTTGGTCATTTTTGGTTACGGACTCAATGGAATTTTTTTGGTCATTTTTGTTCATTGATAATTCAGCTATTACTCTGTCGGACTCTTTGATGTTTATCGACAGATTGTTTTCCGTGAGCGGCAGAGGTTTGAGGACTTTCGCGACTTCGATTGTCGTTGTTTGACGCTTTCTCTTGCGACTCGGGGTGAGAATGGGCGATGAGTTTTCTTTGTCGGATTCCGCGTCTTCCAACGCTGCCGACGATACCGAACGGACTCTGTCCCTCGGACACTTCTTCGATTTCTAATTATTGCGAATCAAAACAGAATTTATAAATCGTAAGTTTTAATTTAAAAAAAAATTATAAAATGAATAAAAAAAAATTGATATTATATTTGGCAAATAGCTACGGTGACATCGCAAAAATAAAAAAATGTATGATTTTTCATAAATTCGCGGTGAAATTGTTTATTTGTTTATACGAATTCGTGTCGAATTATTTTAAAATATATATATTTTTTTTTAATACCTTCGCTGCGACGAGTCTCTGCTGAGTTCTCTGACAATTCTCTTGAAACTCATCGATGAACTCCAGTGTACCGATGCATCGCATGCAGACGGCGTGAGACAATTCGTCGGTTTCGTCGATCTAAAATTAATCCATTATAAGAAAAAAATTTAATCGCCGATCGCCGAAAAAAAAAAAATTGAAGGCCACGACGCTTTCAGTGGAAAGGATTTTTCGGAAGGCGACGTGGGAAGACGCAACGGCGAGGAAATGAATAGCTTATTCTTCTTCGAAAAATATCATAGATTTATTTTTTTTTTGTGTAAACAGTTGTTGGAATAGGTAAAAAGTGAGCATGCGATCGAAAAACTAATCATCTCTTCAATTTTTTCTTCTCGTTTTTTTTTTCGTCTTTCCATTCTTATCACCTAAAATCCTAAACTTATCTCGTAATCACACGTTTTCGTACGTTCCAAATGGAAGAAAAAACTGCGTTTTTTTTTCTTTTTCTTCTTCATTTCTCTTAGTTTTATCCGCTATTCTTAATATTAACGTAAAAATAAAGACTTATTGCTTTCATTAGTTGGATATCTGTCGATATCTTTCGGTTTTTTTTTATCGTCATTCCGGTTGAGACGGCCGGCCGCGTAACTTTTGCCCATAAACTCGGCGAAAGTACAGCATTTTTTTTTTTTTTAATGTAACAAATTTTTTTTTATATATATTTTCGTGTAAATATCGAAGATTTTTTATTCGATAATGAAATTTATCGATACCTTCTACGCAGCGTGTTTCGTCTCGTCTGTTGAAAAAGTTTTAAAGGCACTTTTTGTTTGTTTGTTTTTTTTTAACATTATAATAGTTTTTTTAGCGACGCATTGTGCGTCGATCCAGTCATTTTTTTTTTTAGTCGAAAAATAATTTCCAACCGGATATTCGTCTCGTACTTTCAGCACGAAACGTTATATCGTATCGTTTGATACTTATTTTATGCGGTATAAATTCTGTATATCAATAAATTGAATATTAGTTACAAATATTCAGAAAATTTAGGCTCTCGCGGTTATCGATGCAGGAAAAAACCCTGTGGTCGTTTTTTTTTATAAGATTTTTTTTATATAGAAAATAGCAAAAGAGATCGGGGATCTTCGATGGAAGACTTTGACGATCCTACGCGGTTTCGCACCTGCGCGATTATACCTCACGTATTTGTCTATCTATATATATAAATTCCCGAGTCTCTCTGTGAACCAAAAATGGCGAAGAAATGTGTAGAATTTTATTTTGGGCCCAAAAAAACGAAGAAACGTTGTTTTTTTTTTTAATTTATGCGATTTTCTTGCAATAGTGAATGACGAAACTTTCGAAACAATTTTTTCTTTTTGTACGAAATATTAGGCATTTCGGTGTTTTTTTTTTCATGGTATTTCATTGACTGATTACTTCGACTGCTCGTAAATCGAAAATTACGCACCGCACAAATTTTTTCCAAAAATAAACTTTACTTTTCTTTTGTATAATAAAATTTTTCGAAGACATTTTAACTGATAAAAATTCGACAATTCTTCTCATTAAACGAAAATTCTTCAAAAATTTTCTCTCCGTCCACCGATCGAAAAAATTTTCAACAGCAAAACTACGAATTTCGCAAAATTATATCTTTCCCTCGAAAATTTGCGAACCATTGAATTAAAAAAAAAAACTCAAATATCTCCACATTACCCGCCAAAAATGTTGGTATCACACATTATCCATAAAAAATTTGGTCTCATTATCGAAAAGATCAGAAAATAATTGCCTCTCAATATATTAATTGGCACTTGACGAATGTCGATTTGTTTCTCGTTACAATTTTTTTTCCTTTGTTTTTTTTTTCTCCAACGTATTGTCTCATTACAACCTCCGTAAAAAAAAATGTATGAGGAAATTCCTACCATAAAAAAAAACCTAATTGACGAAAAAAAAAATCGTTATCCTTAAATTATTTTTCATTGGAATTCGTATCAGGATTGCTCCCACCGTCGCTCATCTCTGTATCGTCTTTTTTTCCATTTTTCTCAAAGTGTCTTTTCCTGTGAACTTTCATATTATCGCGTCGATTGAATTTCCTTCCGCATTCGGGACACGCGTGAGTTTTTTCTCCGTGAACATGTCGATGCGCAGCCAAATGACTCGCTTGAGCAAAGCTCGCGCCGCACTTTTGGCAAATATGTTTCCTGAGCCCTTCGTGTTTAAGCAAATGCTCGTTCAAAAACGCCTTCGACGCGTATCGATTGTTGCAAACATTGCAAACGAAAGGTTTCGGATTCGAATGTTGCAAAACGTGAGCTTTGTATTTGGATGCGACTTTGAAAGTTTTCGCACAAGTATCGCAAGTGTAAGTAGTCGCGTGTCGCGTCTTAATGTGATCATTGAGAACCGCGAGACTGGAATACAAATTGTAGCAAAATCGGCAACGAAAGTTTCGTCTGTTCTTCAGATGCACACTGCCGATATGGGAGAGTAGTCGTGTGCGGAAAGGAAAAACTTTGCCGCAGTATTCGCACGCCAAGTTCTGCGGCGGTAGATGTGACTTAACGTGCATCTGAAGGGAAACTTTGTGATGATAGCTTTGTCCGCAATCGGTGCATCGATAGGGTTTGATGCCCTTGTGAACGTTGTCGTGTTCCGTGAGATCGAATTTCGAGCGAAATCTCTTTGGACATTTGGGACACTGCATGGGTCGCGGATTCGTATGGGAACATCGAATGTGTTTCATAACATCGGATTTACAAACGAATTTAGCGCAACACAAGGTACACGCGTACTGCTTGATTCCGAGATGAGTTTTCACGTGTACCGTACATTTGTCGCGACGTTCATAAACCTTACGGCACAATTTGCACGAGTAGCCGGTCTGGTTGGATACGACTACTTGTTCGACGTTGTCGTCGACTCGAATCTCTTCGCCATCAACGCGAAATAATTCTTCCGGATTGAGCGTTGCGCTCAGACGCTTTTCCATCTCTTCGAGTTCCGCGATCTTCGTTATTCCTCCGTTCGTTGTGTTATTCTTGTTGCGATTGTTGCTGCCGTTCATAATCGTTGATACGATTTTATCGACTTCGACATTATTCTCGTTTTCCAATAAATCGACGATTTTCGAACCCACGAGACACGATCCCTGATCTGGAAAAACTTTAGCCAAAACTGTTAGAAATTCCGTGTCGTGCTTTTTGCGGCGTAATTCGAGAGTGAAACTTATGTCTTCGATGTCCCCGTGACGATTCGTTGACTCTTTTACGGAAACCTCCATATCCGGGGAGGAAGAGACGACGGTGAGGACTTTGTTTAACGCTGAGGTTGGGATTTGTATCATATTCGAGTCTTCGGGAAGCTTTTCCGAACGCTTTGGCGGTGAGGAAGTTTTTTCCGGGGGTATTGGAGTTTCGGGAGCGTTTTCTTTCTTTTCGGGGGAATCGCTGTGACTGCGTAATCTACTGGCGATTGAGGCATTGCTCGGCGTTTTTGGAGAAACTGCTGGAGTTGTGGCTATGGAATTGCGACTTCGCAGCCACCGTTTGTTTCCGCTCGCGTCGCGGGGATTCCCCGAGGGATTTGGAGGGCTTTCGATCTTTTCATTTTCGCTTCGGGATCGCGAACGGCGCAAATTACGGAGCTTTCTTCGGGGCTTTGGAGTCGTATTTTCCGCCTCCGGCTTATCGTAAGTTGTGATTTCTAACGATTCAGTTACTTCCGGCGGCTGATTGAAGACTTTGTCGGCACTGCTGCTGAGCGGCGGATTGAAGTTTTTGTCGGTACTGTTGTTGTTTGTTGATGTCGACGGCGGCACGACTGGCGGATCCTCGATCTTTATTTCTTCCTGTATCGGAGGCATTAGCGATTAGACGCACCGGGGTTTGCGAATTTTTTTTTTTTTATGATTTTAGAGTTATTGTTACATTAATGAGATTAGGCGTTTTCTTTTGGTTTTTGAATGGAAGCATTGTTTCGGGACAATTTGAAGTTCGATGACAAAGATAATTTTAATATGTTGGAAAAAAAATTGACGAATTGACGAAAAAAATATTGTAAAAAAGTATGCAATCTAAATAGTGGAAAAAAAAATTCAAATTCAAATTTCAGCAAAAATTATTTTGTCGAATATTATATTTTTTAACGCCTAATCTCGAGAAATTAACAAATGTGGCGCAATGTACGATTTTTGAAGCTCGCAATCTTTTCCGATAAATTTTTTTTTTCACGCACGTAATTACGAAATGATTATCTATTTCTATCAATTCCATTGGTATTTTTTTTTCTCATTTTTTTTTACAGCAATTTCTCCGAAAAATCTGTATCAATGTCTCCCTATAGTTAACAGAAACGTGTTACAGGAATCCGTCTCCGAGAGAAATTAAATTCTGCAAAAAATCTCAAGATAAAAAAATTGTTTTTTTTCTTGCATTTCGAAGGAAAAGATAGCAAGATTCTTAGCTGCGTACAAAGCGTTTACCCCCTTCCCTTAAGCAAAGCGGTAGAGTGTTCAGAAAAAAAAATTGAATATTGAAGAAATTTAAAAAATGAAAGTAAGGAATGGTATGTACAATGAAACTTACAGCGTCTGACAACGGCGGAAGATTGTAACGATCGCGCAACTCTTGTTGGGTGCGCAGACACTCCTCTTGAAAGTCGCAAACGAATTCAAGTTTTCCGAGACACTGTACACAGATCGCCTTCGGCAGAGGGTCCTCCTCATCGATCTGTGATATCAAACAACAATAATCATTCTAATTGTCTAAATTACAAAGCAAAAAATTACGAAAAAAAAAAAGCAAAAAAAATTTTTTTTTTTTTTTTACATCTACGTTACAATTTTTTATTTTAAAAACAAAAAAAATGAATCTCTACCGCTCCGCAGACGCAATATTTGGAATATAAAAAATTTGCAAGACCCACAGTACGTCTTTATCCTTCCAAAGAAAAGAAAAAGCGTTTTCTACACTCGTAGAAAAAAACAAAAATTGTGTTGTCCGAGAAAACGACAAAACATTTCTACGCTAGTAGAGTAATAATAACAATACAAATCTGCGCGGCGATAGCAAAAAAAATTGCTTCTCGGCACGACAAATTTTTGTACGCTGAAAAAAAAATTGCTTTGGGATAAACAATATTTTTGTAGAATGGGAATATAAAAATACACAAAGGACACAGGTGGGGATGAAAGCGGGCCATTTGATGCGCGAAAAAATCCCCGAAAAACAATAAAAACGTTGTGTCAAGTTTTTGTTTCTTTTTTATCGAAAAAAATGATCCAAAGCGTCGTTTCCGAGAGGCGTCATCGCCATGTTTTTTTTTCTAACCCCTCGAAAAACGTCGATTGCAAAATCATCGGCGAGGGTGTTAAAAAAAAAAGTAAAACACCCCCGACGCGTTTAGTTTGTTGGCCGACGCTTGACTCAAATGTTCGTGCATTTCGTAAGAATAATTCCATAATTGATAAAAAAAAAAGTGTCGCGAAAAAAAAATAATCGTAATAAAGACTCACCACAATGTTGACTTTCGTGTGAATTTTGAGTCCGAGCAATCGTTTTGTGCCTTCCTCGCCGAAAACATCGATAAATATACTCTCGCATTGTCCGCATAGCCTGCAAACTTGCGCCTCCTCGAGTTTCATCTCCATGTTTTTTCTGTTTACGTTTTTCCCTCCGTCTGGCCGAACACTTGTCTCGACTACTTGGGGGGTTAACGAATAAAATACTGCTTAGTACCCCCCCGTACCCGAAGTTTTGTTTCGCACACACCGACGCACGTATCGGGCGACGACGTTATTTTCTTCTTTTTTTTTCCCGTCGTGCACCGTTGCCTCCTCCCGGCTTGCCGTGCCACGACCGACTGAATACACTTCGCGGTTTACTACTCGTCGAGCTTCTTTCCGTTAACCGTCGCGATTAATCCGATATTCGATCGATGCCCATCGAACGGAATCATCGAGCGGCCGTTAAAGTCGTTTTTTCCTTTTATTTTTAATGATTCCCAGTGTTTTTCTTTGTCGACGACGAGACACGCGATTGTTAATAACACTCGCGTCTCCTCTCCCTTCGCGACCCCTCCAAAACGCGCGAGGCCACGGGCAGCCGTTTTGTAAAGTTTGCCTTTTTTTTCTGCAAGCCGAGAGAAAATTCTACACGATGCGAAGCGCGTGCACAGCCTCGATGCGCGCGTCGCTGTTGTTTACACTGCGCTGCGCGACAGGCGAAAGGAGGTTTTTGATTGGCAGAGAATCGAGAGTGGTTTGTCGTTTGGAGCTTATTGATTGGACGCTATATGTTGTCCGCATGCTTTAGGAACCGCTACTGTTTTATCTCGGACTTAATTAATTATTTATTAATTATATAATTCTATATTTAATATAATTGCATTACGAATCATAATTCAAGTAGTCAGATCATTCGAATAATCGAACGAGTTTCGACAGTGCAACAGGTGTTATTTAAAACAATATAAATTAAGATCTTTCGATATTATCATTTCTCAATTGGATAAAGAATAAAATAAATACGAAAAGTTGAAGTAGCGTCAGTTATTTTCGGAGAATTGTTATTTTCGATGAAGAAATCAATGAAAAAAATGTTTCTCGACATCTTCGTTGAAGAAGAATTATCAATCTTATTTTCTCTCGTGATTTGACCAAAGTAGTTGATACTGTGGTGATTTCCGACCGAGCGTCGCCACCGGAGCACTTCCTGCGTTCTCTCTCTGTCAGGCTCTTTTCAGCAAGATGGCTCCCAAACCGAAGCCTACGGAGAAAACAGGTAAATTTTACGATCTCATTTAAGTGAACAATCTTCATAGAATTATCGTTCAAAGTGCAAAAATTCTATCAATCGCGATCGCTTCCTTCGAATGAATAATAACAATGCGGCTCATCGAGATAAATTTGTTGTACAAAATTTGTCACTGTCGTGTCACGTAGGGGTTAGACGAGTGCTCGCGACCATGTGCTCCACGAATTGTCGAAACATTGTGGCAACAAATAAAACGGTCTCATCAATTGTTCGAAACAATTATCCATTTCTCAGATTCAAACAAATTCCACTCGACAAATTAAAAAGAAACAAAACTTTAAAAAATTGTTTTTCGCGTGTTTATGTGTAAAAAAAATCCGATTTGAAATTTACGATTTTTGATGTTCATCCACGATAAAAAACGAAAAAAAGAAATATTTTTACGACAATTGACGTCGGTAAAGTAACGAAGGAATTTTCATGTCTCCATTAAGGTGGAAAATCTGCCGAGAAAAAGGCAGAGAAGAAAACCGAGAAGAAGCCTGCGGCGGCGGCAGCAGCTCCCGCAGCGGCTTCCACCTCCAAGGTGACGAAGCCGGCTGCCAAACCAGCAGCCAAAAAGCCAGTGGCGAAACCAGCAGCTGCCAAGGCTGCCGCCAAACCAGCGGCAAAACCTGTTGCAAAGGCAGCGGCTAAACCGGCGATCGCCAAACCCAAGAAGAATGCTGCGGCCGTCAAGAAGACTCCCAAGGGAGGCAAAGCTCCCGCTGCTTCCGTGCAGAAGGCTCTCAAGGCACAGAAAAAGGTACTCTTCCATTTTTTTTTTTAATTTTCAAATTAAATTTAATTTTTTTGAATTTATCTTTTGTTTATAAATTTAAATTGAATATTGAGGAATTTTTATTAACTTTTTCATTGGGAATAGCTTCTTTTTTTTGCTGAACACTTGATATTTAATTTATTCTTTTAGTATTTATTGTTCAGTGGATTAAAAGAATACATTTATTTATTTATTCGCGATATATATATTTTTTTTAACGAGAATTATTTTTATTTCTTTCGATTTATTTTCTCATTTATTCGACCTAATTAAAAATTTCTGTTACGTTAAACCCCGGAAATCGCAGAAAAGCATTGAAACAATTAAAAAACTTCTTAATGTGCCTTTAAAAAAAAGGTAAAATTTTAATGCCATAAAATCGATGAAGGATCGAGATGATGATTCATGGTGTGGGAATCTCTTTGAGTTTCTGTGAAAACAAAACAATATAACACATTTCTGAATGTATTTTTTTTAATTAATAATTTCTTCGATCAAATTTCCATCGTACAGTTATTAATCGAATTTTGTCTTTTTTTTTTTAATTTTTCGCCAATCAGATCTTGAAGGGTGTTCATGGATCGAGGGTCAGGAAAATCCGTACTTCGGTGCACTTCCATCGTCCCAAGACGTTCAGACCACCGAGGAACCCTAAGTACCCGAGGAAATCGGTGCCGAACAGGAATCGGTAAGTTATCGACGAAAAATTAATAAATAAATATTTTTGCTCCGAAAAAAAAAAAATGAATAGTAACAATATGATGATATATTCGTGGGAATCTCATTGACAATGAGCTGAAATAAAAATAAACACAATTCTGAAAAACAAAAAACAGAAAAAAAAAATCGATGTATTTTCGATAAAGTTATTAATGTTTTTTAAAATTTTTATTCAGTATGGATGCTGTGAACATCATTAAGTTCCCGCTGACGACCGAAGCCGCGATGAAGAAGATTGAGGACAACAATACGCTTGTCTTCATCGTTCACACGAGAGCGAACAAATATCACATCAAAGCATCGGTGAAAAAACTGTACGACATCGACGTCGCAAAGGTTAACACGCTGATTAGGCCCGACGGCAAGAAGAAGGCATACGTCCGACTCGCGAGAGACTACGACGCGCTCGACGTCGCTAACAAGATTGGCATCATATAAATTATGTACTTTTCATCTTACTGTACAAACAAAAAAAAATTCTGTAACGTCGGTTAATTATATCTTCGTACAGAGAAATGCGATGTTATTTGATTTTTTTTTCGATCCAAACGTGCAGCTTGGAGTCAGTGATTATTATTTTTCATTGGATTTCGACAAAACAGAATAATACATTTTCTTTTTCTATCGCGGATTATTGTAACGACATCCATGAATCAACATTGAAACTTCAATTTCGCGTTTGAAATTCGAAATCAATTGAAACGCGAAATTAATTTTTTTCGTATCGTAATCTTTTTTTTTTCGTCGATTTTGTTGACACGATGTGGATCATCACATTTTTCGTAATTTCACCGCGATTTTATTATTATTATTATTATTTTAAAAAAAAAACAAAATTTCTACTCGTAATTCAATGCTCCGTACAAAAATCGGTGAAAGCGAAGAAAATAATTTTTTACTTGCGTTTTACATTTTATGAAATGCTATGAAACTGCTTTTTCATTGCTACTAATTGAGGAAAAGTTAAAAAACTTATAATTATTGAAATAAAAACGCTTTAGATCGCATATCATTCATATAGCGCCGCGTGGCGCGATCCGCGAGATGGCTAAGTAGAGGTTCAAACGCGCGCGCGCGTCTCTATCTCTCGCCGCGACCTCTGAAATCCGCGGTTTGCCTATCGTCGTCAGTTATCGGTTGCGTGTCCCGCGCGTCCCTGAATTAACCTCACTTTACGCCAAAACGCGAGAGACACGAAAAAAATTTTCCGTTACTTTATTTATTTACATCGATAACGAAAAAAAAAAAACGAACGGTTCGCACGTGTTTTTCTCGACGTAATTGAAACCGGCAAGTGAATCAACGAACGATATCGAGAAGACGTGTTGCGGCAGCAACACGCGCGTGTGAATAACAATAAATGCGAAATGGACGAAACGGTGGAAGTACGGAATGTCGAAAATCTTTGTAGATTATGTCTTTCCACCGACGAACCGCGATCTTCGATCTTCGGTGATCGTGCCGCGACGCTGTCGTTGGCCACGAAAATTCACAATTTTTTGTCTATCGAGGTTAGTGGAACGATTGTGCAGATAAATGATGATTTTATTTTTTTTTTTTTCGAAAATTTTGAAAAATCTGTCAACAATTTTTTTATAAACGTTCGTTTTTGTTTCACCTAAATTTTGTCG
Organism: Cryptus viduatorius; assembly: GCA_964006125.1. Taxonomy (NCBI): domain Eukaryota; kingdom Metazoa; phylum Arthropoda; class Insecta; order Hymenoptera; family Ichneumonidae; genus Cryptus; species Cryptus viduatorius. The sequence goes on along the minus strand of OZ023228.1, from coordinate 388,315 downwards.
ATGAATTATTTATTTACGATTTTTTTGCAGATCTTAGCGAGCGATAAATTGTCAACGTCGATATGTGCCGAGTGCCTGATGAGAGTTAACAAATGGCAATCATACAAGGAGTCTTGTCTTCGCTCTCAGGAAAAATTGCAACGATGCCTCACGGAACGTGCCGAAACTGTAAGAATCATTTTTCCGTAATGACAGCATTTTTTTTTTTTTGCTAACGGTTGGAAATAATATTAAAATTTTATAAATTATTCACGAACTTTAGATAATAATTTTTATATTCTTGGTGTCGATAATATTTTCGGTACTGAGTAATATTTTTATAAATTTTTTCATAGCTTTCTATAGCTTTCAATTTGCATTGGTAACGCAATTATTTTATTATTTTTTGATGTCTTATCGACAAAAAAAAAATTGGAAAGATTTTTTAATGAAATTGTATATTTCGAATTTTTCGTAATTCATAAAATTTGATATCTCGAATTTTTCGAATTTAATGCCTTTGATTGATCGTATTGTTTAAAAATCCTACGAAATAGTAATTGTTCACTGTTTTGGTATTCAGATCCCTCACATCTCGAATATCAAGCCGGAGCCAATGGATTTCGACGAACCTCCGGGTTCGTTGGAAACGGTACCGCTGACCTCCGACGACGAATGGGAGAGTACAGTCGACGAGCGGAACGAATCCGCTGAGATAACAGTCTGCACACGTTCCGAGAAGCCAATATCTCCGCGGGACAGTGTGACCATAAAGCGCGAGGCGATTGAGGATGAGGAGAATCAGAACACAGAAATTGAATCGATATGCAGTACGGAGCTCCTCTTGAATCCAATGGCAGTGGCGACGACTAAAGAAGATCGCGTAATGGAAGCGGACTCGACGCAGAAGCTCTACAATCCGAAGAGTCTACGCGGCAAGAAGAAAAAGCTTCGTCGCGGTCCGGCGACGCATTATCGTGGGGCAAGAAAATTCAAGCAGCGTTGCAGCTTCTGCCAGATATATCTTCACTCGAAGCAGACGTACAAAAAGCACATGGAACGTTTTCACAGCGGAAAGAAGCCGGAAGCGAAGCCAAAGGTCGGGAAGAAGTTTACCAGTGTCGGAGCGTCGGAATCGACGAAATTCGTTGACGAGGCCGTCGAGGAGATCGAGGAAATGATCGAAGACGTTGAGGACGAATTGATAAGTTTGGAGAAAGATGCGCCATTAACGCCGGTGCAGCAAAACATAATAAGCCAACTGAAGACCTTCTCGTGTTACTCTTGTCAGCAGACCTTCAACGATCGTCGAAGTACGCTCAATCATATACGGCAGCATATGCCCGACCTGAGACCGTACACTTGCATAGCATGCCTCACGGAGTTCGCCGATCGTTCGATCTATAAGCTTCACTGCGGCGCTTCGTTTCAATGCGCGATGAAAATAGCTCTCGTAGTGCCGGAACACGGCACCGAGAAGTATTTCACATGCAACATGTGTCTCCGCCCGTTGTCCAACAGAAAGGAACTGTTGAGCCATTTGTCGAGACACTCGGACAAACAGTACGAGCAATTGGTCGGCGGACCATACCGTTCGCCGCCAAAGCTCAAGCCAATGGCGTCGCTTTCGGCCGTTTCGAGGGGAACTCGCGAAACGTCCGCGAACCGTATTCCAGTTCCTTACATGAACGGCGATCCTTCGCGCAATAATCTCTGCGATTATTGCGGTATGATATACAAACACAAACCAAATCTTATAAAACATCGTGAATACTGCAAGAAATTATCGCCCGACGAGCGAATATGCCATCGTTGCGTTCACTGCGGCGCAACGTTTATAGCATTCAACAAATTTCAAGGGCATCTAAAAACGATACACAAGAAAAAAAATTACGTGTGTTCGCACTGTTGTCTCGTGTTCAAAGAATCGAACGAGTATCTCGAACATCATCGACAGCATCGCGTCAGAGACAATCGTTTCGCGAGCATTTCCGGTGTCTCGGGTCGGACGCGAAAGATGAAAACGTGGGAAAACACCGCGGAAGAATCTAAAAATGATTCTTTCAAATCGTTGAATCGTTGGAGTTGCGCCCTCTGTCCGGCAAGTACATTCCCAACGAAGGCGCAACTCACCGAACATCGAAAGGTTCACCTAAAGTTAAAGATCTATTCGTGTTCGGTTTGCCGTCGTATGTTCGGACGCGTTTCGGATCTTGAGGCTCATATGGCGGAGCATGACGCGTCCGAAAGTCCGGCAAACACGTCGCAACCAATCGTTATTAAGTGCGACCCGAACGTCAGCAAAGACTCGATAAACTCTGATCCCGGACTCAGCAGTAGTGAGTGTCACACTTGCGGTAAGGTGTTCGCGAGTTATCACAATCTTCGCCGTCACGTGCGCAACGTTCACGAGGCACCGGGACGTTACAGTTGCTTCTCGTGTTCTAAGAATTTCAAAACGGAGGAGCATTGGATCGAACACGTGGAGACCGAACATCGACAGTTCGAAGGCTCAATTCGCTGCCCGCAGTGTACGGAAACGTTCGACACTGCGGAAAGCTTAACGGCCCATCGTCGTGAGATTCATGGCGCTGAAGGTGACGATCCACTTGCATGTTACATATGCGGAAAGGTTTTCCAGACGATAACCTCGTTGAAGATCCATCGCGGACATCATTTCCGCGTTAATTCGAGGCTCAGCATTGGAAACATTGCGACTAACGAGCCGAGAAGAAATGAGATTGAGGACGACGACGATCCTATCTCAATAGTTCCGACTGTGGCGCCATCGACGCCCCAATCGTCCCAAATTCCGGTTAAAGTTCCCAGAGCAAGAAAATCCTTTCCCAATAGTCCCGCAAGACAATTGCAGAACATATTGCAGTGTCAGGTGTGCGACGATCGCTTCAACGATGTCGCTAATCTCCGCAAACATCTGTGGGACGTTCATTGCGCTCGAAATAAGCCTGAGAAACCGTTTCAATCGACGAAACTTCAGTGTGAATTGTGTACCAATGTTTTGCCGGATGAAGAGAGTCTACGCAGTCACATGAAATGGCACGACAGCAATCCGATACTCGGCAACAACGTCGTCACCAAAAGGGAAGCGCAGACTCCAGCGGAGTGCGATATATGTGGAAAGTTCTACAGCTCTGGCAGTAATCTCAAGAGACACAAACAACGGCATAAAGAGCGAAATCATTCGGTTGCCATGGAATTTCCGAAGAACGCGAGAGGCGGACGCTGGGGTGGCGAAGGCTTCACCTGCAGCGATTGCCGGAAGGTCTTCGCGACGAATTCGACACTGAAGAAACATCGGGTTGTCTGCATGATGGCGCAACGCAAGTCCAACAATGGATCACTAAAGAGGCCGCGAGAGGCCCAGGTGATCAATCCTATTAGACCGAAATTCGACTTCGATGAGATCGTCGATCGGGCAACCAGCGCCTTCCACGATGGCAACGAAGCTAAGAAACCTGTTACCTGCAATCTCTGCCGAAAAATCCTTCCAAGTCGCGCGGAGCTTCACAAGCATCGCGTTAGAGTTCACAAAGTCACCAATGACGACGGTGTCGACCTCTATGGCGCTACGGATGATAATCATGTTTCCTGCGCGTCGTGCAACAAGATATTCTCCAATCTGGCGAACATGAAGCAACACTTTACGAAAGTTCACGCAAACAACGCGCCGCGTTATCCTTGCAGCGTCGAAGGATGCCGTATGGTTTTCCGAAGTTTCGTGGCTAAACGAAATCACGAAAAAACACACGCAAACCTGTTGTACACGTGTCCTGTTTGTCCGAAACGAATGCCCACACGAGTGGCTATCAACGAACACATCGAACGCGATCACAAAGCTAACAGTTACGCTACGAACGCTAAGAAAGTCGAGAAGACGGCGAATTTTAAGAAAATCAATTTGGAAAATTACGTTGTTAAGGGAGCGAACGGCAGACAATGCCCGCTCTGCAAAATCACTTATCCGAACTTTAAGGCATTGAAGATTCATTATCTTAAGATACACGAAAACGTTGCTTAGTCGATTTTAAAGGAGATCTTTCGATTGTTCGTGCTTATGAAAATAATGATATATATATATTTTTTTTTTGCGATTTAGACGTTCCGTACTTTATACGCTGACTGGTATTCAACTATTTTTATACTATAATATATATATAATATAGATATATACTACTATATAATAGAGAGATATCGACACGATGACGATGAGCGATGATTCGTCGGATTTAATGTTCGTCGGGGTTTTTGTTTTTTTTTTCTCAAGTAGTTCTGAAAGGACACGATGCCTTGAATCAAAGCCTTTTTCTGTCCCATTCGGATCAAATCCTATTTTTTTCGACAATTGTCCAACGTGACTGTAACATATTAGGTATTTAAGAGAAAAAATGATAATGTAGCATTTTTAAACGCAGTAATAAACGAAGAATTCCTATCTGAAGTAAAAAGTTATTGAATGTTGGATGTCACTTCGTGAATCATTTTTCCGCCGTTTTCCGATTCGACGAAACGTAAAGAAATACTTAACTTGTTCGCTGCGAAAGATAACATTTTTTTTTACCTGACTAACTGATAACTGTTATTTTTTTTTAAATGATAAAATAAAGAATGCAACCCATTTTATATTTTGGGCTATCAATTGAAATTTTAGTTGTATTTTATTAAAGAACCATAAAAGGTTTTTCCGAATTTCCTAAGGAAATTAATTTCACTACGATAAAGGAGCGAATGAACTTTGCGAATCGCGAGTTGATTTTCTCAAGTTTTTGATGGCTGATTTTCGATTTTGATGCATTTATTAAGTACGCAAAATAAATGTAAGTTTCAAATTTTTTTAAGTTCGCTTTGCGGAAGGAGTCACACAACAAGAAGGCTAATTAAGGTCAGTGGTGCGCCGATCGATCTGCGCCTTTCGATTTAAAGACAACAATATATCGAAAATGTCGGAATCTCTTCGTCGGCCTTTCCGTCGTTCTGATTGGCTGATTCGCGATTCGATGTATCGATTGAAGACGAATTGCCGCCTTTTCTGCAAAGAAAACAAGGAAATCCTTCGTAACTGCCGCCGGCGTTGGTAAGAGATAAAGCCGCTTACGGGTAATTATGGTTTTTTTTTTCTTTTACTTTATCACCAAATATTCCTCCTTCGACCATTCGTTCCAACATCTCTACAACGTCTCATAAATCGTCAGCTCATTTATAATCTTGCAGATTTGTGTGTTGAAAACTTTGTTATTTTGTTCTTTCTCGTTTTTTTTTGTCTTCTTTCTTACGAATGCACAAAACATTTTAATATAAACTTAAAAATTCGTACAACAATATGAAAAATTATAGACTATTATAGTACACATGTATATGCAGATACACTATGTTTTTTTGTTTTTGCTTTTTTTTCACTTTTTTTTTTTTTTTTTCAAGATTTCTCGTTCGGATGAACCGCGCAAGTATGCATTTTTTAATCGTACATAGCAGCACATCATAATGTACATATCTACGTATAATACGCATACTGATTTATCAATTTTATTTACCTTTTTTTTTTTTGTTAACGAAGAAGAGTTTCAAATCTCCAACTTTCGTCGTTCGATCTCTAAGTAAATATACAGTAGAAATATAGTTTGGTAGTCGCAATGACTCGCGCTACTTACAATACAAGGACTTTTTTTTTCAATTAAAACAGTAAATATGTGGAGTTACTTGTTTTTGTTCTTTTTTTTTTTGCGTTTTCTTCTTTTTTTTTGCTTTTCTCTCGTACTATCGACGTTAAAAAAAAATCGTAGATTCACGACGTATGCCACATGTTTTTTGTTGTTGTTGTTTGTTGGTTTTCACAAGAGAAAGTACATTTATAGAGAGAATAGAGAGGAGAAGGTACGCGTATCCGCGGAGGATAGACGACACAACGACGACACATAGATTAGGCCAAATCTCGTTTTGTTTTTTTTTTTTTTCTTTTTTCTCGTAACATTAGTAAGGTATGACGCATATTTATTACTGTATACGAAAAGGGCGCAGTTATCCGCGACTCTTGGATATGCATCGCGGATTATCGTGGATTGTTAGTTTTTTTTTTAATCTGACGCCACTGTCGCGACTTCCGGAAAATCGGCTAGAGACGGTTACTCGAATGATATTACATTATTATTCTGCTTATTATCAATTCACTATCTACGCTTATCATATACATGGCCTGGATGATTCATCATTTATTTTTTATCCCGAACTGAAATAAACGTTCGCAATTCAGAGATCGAGGTTTTCGTTTATTTATAACTTTGCGGAATTATGTAAAGAAAATTTGTTCAAAAAAAAAAAATGTTTACAAAATAATTTTTTTTTAAATCGTGGAATTTTGGAAAAGTAACGTTGAGACTCGAACTGTAGATTTTTTACTCAGCTCTTCAAGAAATATTCTTTTTTGCCGATCTTTGGAATCGATATGATACTTTTATTCCGAAGCAACAAATAAATTGAAGACGGATCATAGGCACGAAAAAAATACTGTATCGATCAAATTTATGCGTTTTTTTTCTTCTTTTTTCAAATATAAATTTTTTTAAATAGTCACAACTGAAATGCTTTAGAACAGCAGTTTCTTCGAGGCATCTGAGGCATGGATTCCGCGTTGAATAATTAAAATCCAAGTACGTGTTTGTTTTTTTCATTAACTTTTAGCCGAGTAATAAAAATACACCGTTGTATCGATCGAACGTCGTAAACGTGACACTTATTAAACGTCAAGAGATAGTTTATCGAGTATCAAGAGGATAAGGAGATCTGATAGTAGAACTTTGGACATCGAATCAATAGAGTTTTCTCGTCATAAGTTATTTCTTTTTTGCATCCTTTTTTCTTTGTCTATTGTTTTGCTTTAGTATACTTGTTCGTTTTACGTCGCTTTTATGTCGTCGTCGACGACTCGTCTGAGTTCGGTAAACGCGCGCGGACAGAGACTCTGTTCTTTTTACACGATTTACCAAATTGTTTTAGCATCGATTTGTATGCTCACGCGTAAACAATTAATGCCCCTCCATCCCTCGTCCTTCGGCGATGCCTGTGATCAGCTGCCGATCTCTATGCGTGCGTTCGTACCCCGGGAGTTCCGGAGGACTCACTAATATCGTCGTCGGTACCACAACGGTTACATAGATAAAACATATGCACCGAGTCCCAAAAATTGCGAAATGAAACGTGAATTCGTATTCGGCACGACTTCGTATACGGCCAAACAACGCCCTGGAAGATAAACGCCCTCTACGCTTCTCCGATTGACTGAAAGCTTCAAACGCTCGTAACTCGAGAACTATGAGACGTACGAAGTTTTACCAAAGGCTAATTCTGTTTTCAATGGCGCACAAGGCTCTGCCATTTTTTACTTGAAATTTCACGTCTTCTTATTGGCTGACAGCTGAAAAATACCTATAACTCGAAAGGACCCTTACGAAATTTTGCAAACAAGTTTCTTTAGTTTTAAATGGAGCATTTCGGCTTTTTAATTGTTTTTTTTTTTTTTTTTTTTTTTTTTTTTTGGGAAAATGCACATATGTATGAATATATGTATCGATAATTTTCCTGAAGGTTCGCAAGAGATCTACGATTCTATCGCCAACGCGACGAGTACTAAAACAAACTCTTTTCGGTAATCGATAAGAAATTCAGCGCAAGCGAGTTTTTTAATACCATGCGGATATGTCTCGAGAGCAATTAGTATACTTGTGTTCCGCGACAGGTGCTTCGGTTTGTTGCTTATTTTCACGAGTGAAAGAATTTGGCCTATTCGATTATTCCGCGCACCCGTCGCACTTTTTTCCATCATTTCGGATGCATCATCGTCCCACCATTATCAATAATCGTAACACCAATTAACGGAGGGGTCTGTCCTCCCATCTCCAAAAATTCACTACATTTAATTTATTACGCTTATGCCACTTTTACGCGTAAGATTTTTTCATTTTTTTTTCCTCGTAAAAAATTACCTCTATTAATTATCTCTGAAAAGAGAAAGAGAGATGGAATTACAACAGGTATTATATTCATTAAGTAGTTTCAAGTTTCAATTCACGTAATCGGGACGCAAATAAGAAAATAAATCAATTGCTCTCTGTCTCTTTTTTTTGGTTGTTTTGTTAGTTTTTTTTTGTTCATTACGGTAATATCTTAATATTTAACGAGTAATCGTTACGATTGCTCCCATCTTCATCGTCATATTTTTTTGTTATTTTTTTGTAATCAACACATTTGTTTCACACATTCTTATCCAATAGCTTTTGTTTTTTATTGTTTTTTTTTAATTATAAAGAAGTAACAAAGAATAATAATTTCATGATATCATCGTATTTTTTTCCTCTTTCTCCCATCGCTCTATACATATACATATATATGTATATACTGTGTCTGCGGGTGAATCATTATGCTATATCGTTTTTTTTTTGTTTTTTGTCGCATATATCTATATATATGTATATATATATATATATATTTATATATCATCATCATATATTAATATTTATATACTCAATCATGTATTAAATATTGTGTCAAATATATATGTATACATTATCTAATGAAACGTCATCCTAGTGCATACGCTGCATAGATCGCACGTAGTTTTTTTTTAGTCGATCATCGAAGGACCGGCGCGATAATCGATAGAAAATCTAATATAATCAACGTATAGTTATTTTGTTTATTTTTTGTTTTTGCTGTTGTTGTTTTTCCTTCTTTTCGTCGGTTTTTTTTTGTCAATGTGTATGTGTGTGTGTACTGTTTTTTTTTTTTTTGGTAACGTGGGTATGTATATAAGCACGCCGATGCCCCTATCTTGTAATTAAGCTAATAGAAAAACGACAACATTAAAACTACCAATAATAAAATTGGCGCTAAACTACAAAAATTTTTCAACAACTAATTTTTTTCGGGCGCCGATACCATTACGTTTTTTTTTTTTTGTTATTTTGTTTTTTCATCCTTTCAGAGCTAATTAAATGTGTACTAATAACCAGGCGCCCTGATCTCGACGTCGTCGACCTCATTGTTTCTCTTTATTTTTTTTTGTTTTTTTTTTTTTTTTCACTTTTTTTTTTAAGGTGCCAGGAACCACAAGAGTCGATTATTTTTTTCACACACGCGAATATATCCCGTCCCGGGATTGACTTTTTTCGGTTTCATCGTTCAATCATAAAAAAAAACCATTTTCCTTTTTTTTTTTCGATACATTAATATCGCTTTATCCCGCATATGGTATTTTTTTTTTTATCGCGTGTGCGTTTTTCCCTGTTTTCCCTATGACGAGTCCGACGATAGCTCGAGTGTGTAGTTTTTTTTTGCTCTCTCTTTTTCTTCCTCTTTCGTTCACTAGTTTACAATGTGTTATTTACGCAAGAAATATATAGAGTCGCACGATCGACGACGGCGCTGGCACCTCTGTCGACCCGTCTCAATATAAAAATACAAAAAATAATTTACAAGTGATGTTTTAAGAAGTAGGTATCAACAAATTACGCGGGGGGGAGGGCAGGGCGAATGGGACACCTATAATATATTTAATATAATAGTAATAGTAATAATAATAATAACGTAATAATAATTTAAAAATCGACGTATCTCTAACGATCAACAATACTCGACGTTATTGAATGAAAGAGAGATATATATATATAATAAAAATCCAGAATATCGCGTGCTCACTATCTCATATTTTCGTCGTTAAAAAAAAAATATATATATATATGTGTATGTGTATATCTACGAGTGCGTTGTAATCTATTTTTTTCGAGATTATAACACAAACGAATGATAAAAACAAACCAAAATCACTGTATTGTTTAACAAAAAATATATAATATATTATAGTATTTATGTATACTATGTGCATCAATATGAGCTTCAGGCACACCACGACCTGCATATTGTCGGATGAACATTTTATTTTTCGTTTTTTTTTTAAATCATCCGCAGGTGCTTGTCGCCGAGTGCACTGCGCCACCCCGCCTTCATCATTTCGTGTATTATACAAAACAACAATAACAAACTATGAAAAAAATTTCTTACAGCTAATTTTCTTTTTCTTTCTCTTCTCGTCGTGATAATTCATCGTTTACAATAGTATTTAAGAAAAATGATAATAATAGTAGCAGCTATAATAGTAGTTGTAGTAATAGTAATAGTAGTAGTAGTAGTAGTAGACTAATAGTGGTGGTGGATGATAATCGCGATGGTAATTATACAAGATCACGAAATAGCCAAAAGTAAATCAGTACATCGTATTCGCGGCGAAAAACTGAACAAATTTGGTCTTTGAATTTTTTTCGTGGGTTTCGTAGTTTCCGAGATATTGTGAGTCAAAGTTTTCGGCGGATCAGCGTTGCCGAGAGGTCTCAAGTCTTAAGCGGTCTCATGCTTTTCAGCGCTCTCATTGGTCGAGGATTTCGAAACTCCGTATATCGAAAACTGCGCACTTAAAAAAAAAACTTCAAAGAACAAAATCGTTTAGTTTCGAAGCCCGAAGCTGATGCAATGTTTTTCTTTGCCAAATTATTTCGTTATCTGATGACTACGATAAAAAATCGAGTCGATTCATTAGAAAAAATCAAAAAATAAAATGAAAATAAAAAATACAGGAACAAAGAAAAAGGATCTAAATATGGCAAAGATTTTTCGGTTGTTATTGTATCTCGTTGCCGGAGTATCTACTATCTCGGGAGGAGCAACAATGTTGCGCGCCAAATTCACGGTAGATTTTTCATTCAATTCGAAGTTTGAAATTTTTTTTTTCACTTTCTCCGTTAATACTGGCGCGACACAATCCTCGGACGTATGATTCGACTATTTATACAGTAGGCAATCGCATTGCGAATTAAAACAAAAAAAAAACACAAAGCCCGAACGTTTTTTTTTTGTTTTTTTTTTTTTACGAGGTACATTTGGCTTTGCCTCGTCAGCACGCGTACACACGTATCATACACACGCACACACGCACATACATAAATTTGAATTAATTGCGTAATTGCGTCGGGCGATTCGAGCCTTTTTATTTAATGAGTGTGAAAAATTGGGGAGAGGAAAAACGGGATTTTTCTTTTCGCGCGCGATAAGGATTTTTCTTAACAGTTATGTAATGTTTATTACGGGACGGGGAAGGGTGGTAGGGAACTAATTACACGTCTCAAACTCGAGCATTTCTTCTTTTACTCGAGTCGGAGAACGAAACATCAAATATAAAAAAGTTTATCGAAATAAACGTCGCGCGATATTTTTTTTTGTTTTATTTTTTCCGGGAATTTCGCGGTTCTCGCGCGAACGTTCGTCGATTCCAAGACACACCTATAATATACATCTAAGTTTTTATTAAATATTTATTAAATTTTCATCTTTTCTCTTTCGTCTCTCGAAATAGAAACTGTGTGTGTGTGTGTGTGTGTGTTTCTTTTATCTACGTGTTTTTTCCCTCTCTGTCTGCTTTTATCCGGTTTCACCTGTTTGTTAAAACTTTTTTCGTTTTTTTTTTTATTTTTGTGTCTTATCCACGGTATACACGTAATACACTATGCGGGCTATAGTTTTTATTATTTTTTTCTTTTCTTTCATTATTCTGTAGTTTACATACAGCGAGTAGTTAAGGTATTGAAAAATATATATTAATCAATTACAAATCTAATTATCATCCTCTTGTTTAATTAATTAGTCAATAGTGTAGGTTTTTTGTTTTTTTTTTTTCATTTTTTTTCGAATCGTCATTATCATCATCATCATCCTCTCCGTTCTCGTAATTATTATTAATTTATCCATAATATTTTTTGGATCTCGTGTGTTACGCGTCTGCGCGGACGTGTGTCAGTATTGCAGATATCTCTAAATTCGAAGTTTTATCTAAAAAAAAGTTTGTAATTTTTTCAAAAACTCAAATTTTTTTTCGACAAAATTTCAATTTTTTATTCGATATCCGCTTTTTTTTTTACTTTTGTATGTGGCGCGCACGATCCACGGAATTTATGGATCTTTTGGTGTATCGCTGTGGTACGTGGTACATTATTTTTCGTTTAGGTAATTAGAATTGCCCTATCGAGTACACAAAACTATTTACATGCAAGATTATAGAGTCTGGCCGCGTAAATCCTCACCGAATAAATCCGTATCGAATTTTCCACTATATCGATATAACAAATTGACTAAGAAAAAAAAAAAAAATGAAAATTGAAAATTAAAAAATGACCCATCGCGTACGTTAACCCGTTATTTTCTTTGTTTTCTCTTTAAAATTATCCGGATAAATCAGGTACGCGTGTCGATCTATAAAAAAAATAAAGAAAAAAAAATTAGAAAATCGTGCTTTTCGCTCTTTCTTTCTATCCCTGTTCCTCGTTGCCTCATCTCGGCTAAGTATAAGAATATATTGTGGTATGCAGTGTTCGATTATACTTCATATATATATATATAATTTCACTATTTGAGGGGAGGGGGGGAGCGTACCATTTTTTTATTTCGTTATTCAATTATTATTTATGCAGACAATACCGATCACTAATTGCGTTATAGACACTTGATATTTCTTTTTTCTTATTTTGTTTTTTTTTTTTAAGACAGATTAATTGTTTTTTTTTTCGTGAAATTGCTACATTTTGCGTGTGTCTCCGTTTTCTCGTATTTCTTTTTTTATTCATTTTTTTTTGTTATTCCTCTCGTATGACGGAATACAAAGACGATAAATCGAGTTTATCGATCGATCATCGATGAATATACATCCAGTTTAATTATGGAAAAATCTATGCGTTATAGTTTTTCGGGTTTTTTTCTGTTCTCTTCGCTTATAAATTGGGTTGTTGTTGGATTTCTTTTTTTTTTCTTATATTATTATTAATTTTTTTCCCCCGTAGCGGTATTGTAAACGTATAATACTATATGTTGTTTTGTTTTTTTTCTGTGTATGTGGTTTTTTTTGCACAACGTATTCTCTACACTCAATGGTATTATTTATAGTTTTTAATTATATATAGTAATATATATTTATATATTTATATATAATTCAGTACTCTCACGATTCAGATCTCGAACTCCCTCCCCTCTCGCAGCTCTTCGCTTTTTTATTTTTCTCGATTATATATTTGCTTTTAAAAAAAACCGATCTACGCATTCGACAATTTTTTTTTTCGTTTTTTTTTTTACTTTTGAACTCTGCTTTGTTCCGTCGTAATCGCGTTTTTGTTGTTAATGTTTTTGGTTTTTAGTTTTCCTTCGTTTGCCTTTCGTCTTCATTCGCTCGATCTAACGTTCGTTAAGAGTATACATCGTGTTTGATTCGTCGCTGAGCTTTGCCTCGTTTCGTACGAAATTCGAGAACCATTTGATTCGCGTCTTTTTTTTATTGCAATTTGTGTCGTGTGTGCCTCTCGTTTCGTCTTCCTCACCTCGTGATTTCCATCGTCTACTTCGTCGCAAGATTTTTTTCGATAGATCGCGAGTTGTCTTTTTTTTCGCCGATCTATTTTTTTTTCGCGTCCTAAATTCACCGTTTTCCGTGCATTTTCTCTTTTGTCTCGAAAAAAAAATCTCACGATTCAGCTCTTAATTTTTTTTTTTTTTCGTTACCCCGAATCATCGACCCTTTTTGTTTTATTTGTTTTCTTTAACAATAGCAGGTACTAGCATAGCTACCACAGTCGTACGTATCGTTAATAGTTACAGTTAAGTTTAGATACAAACTAAAGGGTTTTGTTTTTACTTTTTTTTATATTTCATCATGTTGTGTTGGAGGTGTGTTTGCATCGCGCTTCGTAAAGTATATTCTTTTTTTGCTCCTTCAACCCGAATCTTTGGACGTTACGCGCCAAAAACTCCGAAACTGACCTCAAGTTTCTTGTTTTTTTTTCCCGCGATATTTAACTTTATTTTTTTGATTTTTTTAAATTCACGCACCGCGCGTCTCTCTTAGTCTCTTGATGATTTTCTCTTTATTTTTTTTACTCGAGCGTAACGCGTCCGGGACAGTGTTATTTTTTTTGTTTATCGGTGCAATGGGTTTCATTTTCTATCGGTATTTTTTCTGTTTCTACAGCGTGAAATACCGTGTTAATTTTTTTACTTTGCTTTTTTTATTATTATTATAAAAATAATGTTTAAGACCGTACATCGAGGACGAACCCGTTTTTTTTTCGCAAGGGCTGAAAAATCGCGATGTTTTACTCGATTTTTTTTTTTTTTTTCGAATTTTGGTAATCGTTTTTAAATTGCCCTTTTTGCGCCTCAGAGCTAATACCCACGTGAAACGAGCGGTATTTTCGCTTTATAATACGTAGGCTCTCTACAGATATATTATTCTTCGACTATATCAGTGAAAAAATAAATTATTACACATTCGTTATTATCTGTGTGTGTGAGAAATTTGGTGTGCGTGTGTGTGTGAGCTTCAGTGGTTTTTTTTTTCGTTTTAATGCGTATGCAGTGTGTTTTTAGCGAGTGGCCAGTCCGCCTTCGATTTTCGCTTATCTATGAGCACCGACTGTCGACAGCGCGGCCCGACACACACACGCGCGCGCGCACACACACACCCACCCACACACACGCACACACACACGCACGCACGCACACACGCACACACACATACACACACACACTTTTAGTAATAGCATTCATACTCAATCCCTATGCAGTTCTCGACTGGCCAAAGTCCTTATTTTTTTTACAGGCAATAACGATTTTTTTTTTTTCAAATTACATTTAAAGTGAAAGATTTTTCGCAGTTTTTTTGAATGAAGGAAACAACGATTTTGAGGTTACATTCGTGCGAAGCTTCCAACTTTTTGAAAAAATTCTTTTTAAATAGTGGTATTTTATTTGCGGCACGAAATTGAGAAGATTTTTGGTCCGAAATTTGTTCTACAGTATGTAGTTCTCGAGATATTGAGAGATGAAGTTTCCGTCCAATGGGATCGCGAGACGTCATGCCGTTGCTTTTCTTTCATTGGCCGGAGACTTCGAAAGCTCGTAACTCGAGAACTACGCGTCGTACGAAAATTCGACAAAGTAAAAGTTTGTTCGGATTTAAATTCTCAATGATGTCGCGGACTTTGTTTCAGAATAAATTTTCGCGGTCTCTCATTGGTCGAAGACTTCGATGGCTTGTAATTCGGGAAGTACGGGGCGTTAGAAGTTTCGACAAGTGGAAACTATCTTCAGATTTGGATGTTCTATGGAGGGTCACAGATTTCCAGCGATCTTATCGCCTGAAATTTCGACTGTTTCGAAAAACGAACGAAAAAAAATTATTTCCGAATTTTCGACAAACTGAAGTTCACTCAGTTTAGAACCCAAAATCTCAACTTCTCTGTTCTCGGCAACTTTTTCGCGTGAGCCTCATTGACCGATAAATATTTCTGCTCAGAACACGAGAACTGTATACTCTACAAAGTTTTACCAATAGTAAAGTTTCCCATAATTTCGAAAGTCAAACGCGGACTCTACATCTTTTTCCCCCAATTCCCTGAAATAGTCTACAGATCAAAGCTAATCAAACAAAAAAAAATCGTTATTGCCGATTCTCGTCTGTTATATTCATCTCGTCAGAGTGAAATCGTTTTTTAATCTTCGTATCTTTGTCGTATCAGTGAGCATATGATTGAGAGTTTCAACATCATTTCTTCGACAAAATAAAAACGGAAGCGATAAAAAAAAAGTGAAAGAACAGTTTGAAAAAATGGATTTTCTTCGTTATTCTTCGTTGGGGGCTGGAGTGTCTGTGTGTTTTCTTTTTTTGTTTTTTTTTTTTTCTTTTTTGGTGGAGGAACTAATCGAGCGGGAGACTCGAAACGGCGGGGATAGCAGTGGACATACGAATCTCGCTGCTCGTTCCTTATTTCTTATCTTTATCTGTGTTATGTATATTATTATTTATATGTATATTGTTATTATTATTATTATTATTACTCTTCGTCGTCGTAACAGCGAGATATTAGTTTGCGACGAGAAGATGCTGATACTGACTGGCAGGATAATGAGTTACGCCGCCGAGTCCGAAGCTATTGAGACCCTCGACCAGCGCGGCTTTGTCCTGTTGGCTCGTCGTTGTAGCCGCTGCTGCAGCTGCGGCTGCCGCTGCTGCCGCTACAGCAGCGTTGTTGCTCGTCGAGCCGACAGGTCCGAGATTTCCACCTGCCGTTACCTGCGAACTTCCGGCTGCTCCGGTGCTCACACCCCCACCGTAAAATTGATGACCGATAGCGCTGGGATCGAGATACGAGGATTGAAATTTCGCCCCGTAAATGTCCGGCAAATAACCGCTACCAGCGCCTCCGTGATTAGTAGTCTCAAACATACTTCGGTGAGGAAATTGCGGATGGTAAGGCCCGTGAAAGAAATAGGCACTCGGATCGGCACCGCCGTGTTGTTGCTGTTGTTGCTGTTGTTGTTGCTGCTGCTGTTGTTGCTGACTGCCGACGATACCGCCCGGCGAAAGCGAACGACTTGTCGGCGAACTCTGGGAAACCGGTAGACCACCCGATTGCTGATGCTGCTGCTGCTGCTGCGGTCCCTGTTGCTGGACCTGTTGTTGCTGTTGCTGCTGCTGCTGATGATGGTGGTGATGGTGTATCTGCTGCTGCATCGCTCGCTGCTTTATGTAGTTGGAAAACTCGGTTGGGGACATTCTGAAACCGGACGGTCTTCGTCAATGAGTGGGTGGTTTCTCCCAAAGATCGGTTTAACTAGCACCATGTTTTTTTTGTTATTGTGTACTGTGTATAATGAAAAAAAAATGGTGGGTCGGAAAAACTACTTATAGAAGTTTTTTTGTACTTTTCACTGATTTTTTTATTGTCAATGTTTAGAGAAATTATTGTTCAGACAACAACTTTGTTCTTCCAACTCATCATTTTTCTTCAGTGATTGTTCTTTTGTGGTTTCGGATTACGAGGGAATGTCGCAAAGTATGGATTTTGATTATTGATGACCGGCTCAAGAAATGTTCAGCGAAAGGCGCGTCGACTGTTTGCGTTTGTATAATTTAAAAATCGTATTCCGTCTCGAAATGTTGAGCGATTCGATTATTAAAAAAATAAGTAGAATCGTATTGTTTGTTAAAAACTGATCAACATTTTCCTTTGAAGTATCTCTCTAAAGTTCTTAGCTTTCGAGTTATAAGCATTCGAAGCTTTTGTTAGTAAGGGACGCCACCGGCAGACAGCGCTCGCGTCGCCAAGTTTTTCATTGATAGACGCGGTATTCGCTCATAACTCGAAATGACGACACTTCAGAGTAATTTTTCAAAGGAAAATTTCGGTCAGTTTTTAACGGTTAATACGACTCTACAATTTTCATGAGCGAATTTTCGCAATGTGCATTATTTTTCAATGCGTAAGTATCGATGCTATACCTTGCGAAGTTCCGATCGAATGATCGTAAACGAGGGAAACCCGTCGAGTCTGATATTTGTCGATTTCAACGCTACGAATCATTAATTAAGTTCTTTTTTGTAGTGAAAAGAAAGAAATAACCGTTTCATAAAGTTAAAATGGCTTCTCGACATTTATTGGATCGATAGATTAAGAGAGTCGAAGTTTGCAGTGCCGAGCGTTCTTAACGAGGAAAACTTCTCGAGTGTGAACTTCGCTGATTCGAGCGCTAAGCATGATAAATTGCCTTTTTGCGTCATAAAAAGGGTCATAAAAAGAAAAATACCTCTAAAGGGGTGAAAAGTTATCAGATTCGAGAATCCCTCGTGAGTGTTCGGTGTCTGATTGGAATGCTTGTGTCTCTGTGATGTAAACTCGATGAACCTTAGCAAATTTTCAGTATATTACGTTATTTTGTATAGATAAAATATAAAAGTCAACAAACATTACATTTTTTCAATCCAAATGTCAATGATTGAAAAATAAAAATCCGAAAAAATAAAACTAAAAAGTTGGTATTTTGTTTTGTTTTAGAAATTCATAAACATTATTAAAAAAACGTTTTCTAAGGTAAATCCAGTCTACAGGCAGTCTTTTATCGTGAATGATTCTAAAATTGTAATACCTGTTGGCCCGTTTGCTGCTCGTCTTGAGTTTAGTACTTCCGAATTTCGTTTGGGCGAAAGTCGCCGTGGTGAAGGTGAGCGGAGCCGTTGTACGGGGAATAAAGGCGGGAACCGGACTCGGCGAGCCTTTGAATGAGTTGGTGATCGGTGTCGGCGAGGGTGCCGACGACGAGCCCGAGCCGTGTCCGTTCTGTTGATTGCTCGACGCGGAGCTACCACCGGCGTTGTTTGCCGCATTGTTGTTCGCGCTAAGCGACGATGGGAACGGCGACGTGGATTTTGGACTCAGACTAAGTCCGCTGAGCGACGTGCCGACAGCTTCGATCGGCCTGAAGCATTGAGCTTCGGGATTGAAAGTTTTTGTTACTTCCCGATCTGCCGAACTCTCGTCGTGAGGATCGGCGCTCTCGGAGTAAAGAATCTTCACGGCGCTCTTCTCGCCGATGCGATAGCTCACCTCACCGGGATCGACCCATACGGCGAGCTCCGCCGGTAAATTCTCCAGGATATCCTGAATCGGCACGCCGCTCTCTTTGGCCGCTCGTTCGAGTACCGAATCCACCGGGTCGCCGGTCTTCAGACATCTGAAGGCCGAACCTTTGAACGGCTTTTCCGGGTACCAATGACCCTTAAACTTATCCTTAAGCGCCTTTTCGAGCTCCTCGCCGAATATGTTTACCCGTCTTCGTGGCAATTTGTTGTACAGATAGGATATCACGAAATTCAGGGCCACCTGCACCTCTATGTGCATCTTGGGCTTTGAGAGATGAATTTTTGGGCTTTGTTTTGATAATTCTCGTCGACGATATTCCCTCCCCGGCCGGTCGGTTTCTTCCCGAATTCTTTTTTTCAGTTAGACAGTTTAGACAGTTAGGATTTTTTCTGATCAGTTCGGTCCCCGCTGGCGACTTTTTTTACCGATGGCTCCGTCGATAATCCAGAAGATCCGTTCAGACCCGATACTCCAAACACCTTTTTCCTCTAAAACAAACGGTTTATAGGATTTCGTTAATTTTAGTATTTTATTTTGATTGAAAAAAAATGTTCAATTGTCAAGTAAAATTATGTTAGAAAGTTTCGTGATGGTAAAACAGGTATTTTCTTTGAACGCTAAAATATCAACATAATTTTACAAATTTTATTAAATTTACAAAAACGAAATTAGTTTCTTGCAGTCACAAGATAAACACATGAAAACCTAATTCGCTTCTAGTAGAACGATCAACCTTTTCAGAGAAAATTGGAAAGCCAATTACCATCGGAGTATCTCTCGACGACAGTATCACTTGCCTTTCAAAGGCACTGAGGGGTAAAGCTTAATTTTACGGGCCTTCCAATTGGATCGAATATAGTCAACGAAACAAAGTAAGAAAGAAAGTTAACTTTTCTCAACATTCCTAAGTTAAAACAACAATAGTCTTAAACCCTATATATCACCGAGCATACATTCTTTCGTATTTTCTCAGCCAATCGGAGGTAAAAATTATAAGAAAAGCTACAAACTCGCATCACCTATACAAGTGCATTCATGCGTTTTGGTTTCGCGTTCCCGATAGGTTGTACCCTCGTCCGAGTTATGAGGGGATGATCGATGCTCCCCTAGAGCTCGAGAGTCACAATGCGGATATAAGTGTATTGCGGAAAAAGTCGGTCACACTCGACCCTCTTTCCACCCCTTCCGCCGCCTCGTTCCGTATTCGTTGACTGAACAACGCGTAAACTTGAATCAATGGCCCTCATTGCGTTCTGTTGAGCTCAATTAGCTGGCTACTACATTTTCTCTTCTCTCTTTCTATCTCTCTCATCCTGAGAAAGGGGGTTGTTGAGGTGGGGAGGGGTGACCGCGGTGGAGCTCGGGTACGGCGAGCGCACCGGCTCCCGACAGATCAATACGATACGCGGGGTTCCCCGTGCTTACTGCGGAGAGACCATATACCTAGAGCAGTTGCTGCGCCGTTGCTCCAGATAGCCCACCCACTCGACATTCGAACGCGAAGAAAAAAAAAAAACAAGAAACAGATCAAATGGCTTCAAAGAGACCATTTTTTTTGTCATTTTTTTTACATGCCGCACAGCAACGAAATAATGCGAGGAAAGTAGGCCTCGAAAATTCGAAACATCGCGACTTTGAAGACTCTATTGCGTTGTTGATACAAGGAGACGATTCTTCATCGAACACGCCCTATCCTCGGGGTAACCATAAAACGATCCATTATCGAGACACCTGAATTTATATCTTCAATAAACGGCTATACGGAGAAATTGAATGTTTGGTCGATGAAAAATCGTTTCGATTACGAAAACCTTTAGATAGAGGTATTTCAAGAGTTTCGGGAAGTCAAATGCATTTTTGGGGAGTTTAACTGACGGGTTTTGGGGAAATGCAATCACTTTTTGAAAAAATTGGATTATATTTTCGGAGATATAGATTCGTCTGAAGAAATATATTGCCGGCTTTGTTTTGAATGATTAGGTAAATGTTAAGGAGATTTGAGAACTTAGCATTTTTTAGGTTCCGAAAAATGATACACGAAATAAATTTGATAAAAGACGATTCAAAAAATAAATTTTATCAAATAAACGTCTGTTAGCTTCGAAAAACAAATAAAAGAGCTTTTTTTTACGAGATACCCATCAGTAAAGTACGTTTTAAAAAATGCAAAGAACCTTCTGCAAGCCCAATTTTACATGGATGTCTCAAATGACAATAACCGATGAAACTTCTTAGTCTTAAAAAATCAACTAAGATATCGTACAATTACAGGAGTCATAGAGAGGTAGAAAAAAGTGCAGAGATGCAGCCAGAGAGACGAGGGCGTTGTCGAAAGAGCTACGAGTTAAAAAGCAAAGCATGGCAGAGAGAGGATCGATAACTCGGGACCTTTTCCACTCTCTAGAGTAAGATAGACGCCCACGGAGAGTCCTCCATCGGCTTTGCACTGGCGTTCGTCGCTAAGACGCACACCGCACACAATCCTTCATTCTATCAACACCAAGAGCACCAACGTAGCACCCCGGATTATGCGTATATTAAACGATTGTTTTTCGACCCAAGTTACTTAGTATTGAATTATCGAGAGATAAAATGTTTCATGATGACGCGCCGCGAAGCTATGAAGGATCGCTCGTCTGCGCTCGTTTTTCGACCGCTCTTTCTCTCTCACAAACACGAGAGTTACGTAACACGTTGGCAGGTGTAACGTATGTCACGAGGCGCCGATCGTTGCTATTTGCGTCGAGCGTATACGACTCTCGTTTCTATGTGAGGAGTTAGAAGAGCTTCGAGACCTAATTTTGTATTATTGGATGACAAAAATTCCAGTCTCTACCACCCAAAGATGGACTTGCATAGTTTTTTTTTTGTAATATTCTTTTTTCGTGATTCTTTCTTTTTTTGACACGCCATCGCGACGCTTGGAAAATTTTCCGACAACTTGTTTACGTTTCGTTATTCTTGTTACCACGCGACACTCGGAGATCGAGTATTATAGTAATGCGTACTATATACATGTATATATGCATGTGCGTGTGTGTTACGCTGAATTTAGAATCGCAGAGATTGTGGAACGCGGCCGTCATCAACCCGCTGACTAATTTCCGAAAATAATATCGAGAGTCTCGTACGCGAAGTTTCGGAGATATAAACCCCCCGAGGTGGAGTAACGCGAGCGGAAGGAACTTTGGGTCGTTGGAAGATACCCGATCATCGAGAGCTTAACTCGATGACTCTTCTTTTTTTCTTTCTTGTTTTTTGCACATTTATGAAATTTTTTTATTTTTCATGACGAAATTCAGTTCCATGTCACGTTAAGCGATACCGTCTGTTGAAGTTATGTATTTTTTTAAACAATAGAGAAGAAAAAAGTCGTATGGATTTTTCCCAATGAAAGTAGATTAATTTTTGGTTTTTGATTGAAAATTTCTATCCAAAGTGCACCGTTGCATTCGGAATTGAATTTGTGGCAAATTTGTCCTTTGCAACTTTTTTCTCGGGCGCGTAGTTTCGGAGATACGAGCATTTGAACTTTTTAGCCAATGAGGGTTTCCCGACAGATGGCGTCGCGTGCTGTCAAGCTGCCTTATTGGCTAAAATCTTTGATAGCTTGTAACTTGGAAACGATAATCTTTAGAGCAATGTTTCAAAGGGAAAGTTTTTTCAGTTTCCGACCCTTTCGAAGTATGTTTGGGTTTTTTCTCAGATCAGGTGGCAATTTTTTTTTTTCGTAAACAATTTCACGAGGAAGATGTTAAAACAAATCGTTGCCCTTGAAAGATCTTTATTTTTTACATCGACATGTCAACGTTCTCGATATAGTTTTATCGTCTCGCCGTCTCGGTAGTCCAAAAAATTTCCACTCATCGAGCGCGTAAATTATTCATTCGTAAAGACTTTGGGCGGCTTTATCTCGAAGCCAACTCCTTTGCCGCCAGGTTATCGCACCGGCGATAATGCCCCGTTATCGCGATGCCCGGGTTTTACAACGAGGAACTCCGAGAAACAGGCGACGCAGCGTTACGCCTCGATTACTGTACGATATTTAACATTGTAGTACATACAACAACTCGACAATCGTCGTCACGCTGGTACGACGTCTGATGCAACCAACGATTCGCAGTTTTCTTGCGTGGAAAAAAAATGTACCTATCTATTTTTCTATAGTAAACGTAATATTGTTATTTATTTACATAATCAACTTATTTATCTCATTTTTTCGCATCTCTGTCTGATTTCCGGTAACTCAAAATTTGCTGCGACGAAAATCACAGTCATAATAACAAGCTTTTTTCATCCGAATCAATTTTTTTTTTTTTTTGAAAATGTCCTTTCAACGAATTTTTTTTGCTACCGTCATTTTATTTTATTTTTTTCATAAATCTTCGATAATTTATCGCTATCTCAGTATCGATGAATTTTTTTTTTCCCGATTTTTGTCTACTCATTTTTTCAACGATGCAAATTTCGCGTACAATCGACGCGTCGGTACCAAACGAAAAAACAAAGAAACAAGTTTACCGTATTCATTTTTCGCGAAATGTTTTTTTTTTTTTAACGAAGCAAACGCGTCGTCTGATCGCGTGGCATTGTTCGATTCCAGCCGTTACGCGAGGCATCGTAATACTATTCAAATCGATGCTAAACCAATGAAATTAACGTATACCACCCCGCAATCTATAGGCGCACAATAGTAAGTACCCTCGTCACGAATTCCTCCGTCTACCCATTACGTAACGAAAGAGTTGCGAACCATCCCGAAAGAATACAATTGCGTCAATAGCGGTGTATTTTCTCTCTGTGTGTCTCGAGCGAAATGATCGGTAAAAAGAGAGCTCGCCGTCGCTGCTACCGTCGACGAGCGCGAGAGAGTTGCCAAAAAAGAATTGGACGCAGACAATGCGGAGTCGTCGCCAACCTGGCGAAAAGGAAGGGCGCGAGAGGGGAGGAGGGGGTGGAGGGTGAGTTTAGAGTTAGAGTTTCGAGCAAATCGACGCGCGGACGATCGCGAGTGAGTTTTGTGTCGTTCGGGTTGTGACAGAGTTATCGCGGGCGTTTAGTGGGCCTCTCGCGACTTGAACGGCGATCAACAAACGCGAGCGCGGTGTCAGCCTACTTTATTATCACCGCAGAGAGCTTCGAATGCAGTTAACGCAGCTAAGCCGAGCTGTGATCGTGTTGGCACGCAAAGAACGCGCGACGAATGTCCCGATGGATTGTCGACTTTGCATAAATCCCCCAAGCATTGAGAGCTCCGTTACTCGCAGCACTTCTGCGTAAAAGATTATTATGTGCTTTTACTTGGAAAGAAAGAAAAAAGATATACATATAAAATCATCGATGCGTATACAAGGCCTTTCTATCGTTGAAGACATTGTAGCTGGTTTTCTTATCGATTAATTATAATCTTTGCGCACTCGTCGTCGTCGTAGTCGTCGACGTCGTCGGCAGAGGTAGGAGTCGACAAATATCGAAATGTCGGAGAGAGTCAGTTGGAAACGAAAGACAGGAAAGCGTCAAGGTCGCGCGCGCGCACGCAATCCACGTGTATGCCATCGATCGTCATTCTCGGGTATTCCTGACTTTTCGGCCAACTCGTTATCAGTTAATCGGTATCAATTTTTAGACATGATATTTTTCCGTCTTGTAAGAAATTGCTTGATGCTAACGTTCAAAATATCATTTGAGGTCAACATTAATACAAAAGCTGAGTTTAATATCAAAAAAGAAACTGAGTATAATATAAAATAAACAGAGGATACAAGAAATTGGAAGAATGAATTTAAGGTCACATTAAGATGAAACATGAGGTCAATATTAGGACAGAAGTGAGATCAATATTTAAGATTCAACTTCAGGTCAATATTAGTACTGAACTGTAATTTGAAATTCAAATGTCAAAACTAAGAAAACGGTTCAGCGTAATGTTTGGTAGGATCGATCGAGAATAAGTAGATAAATGAGAAAATTCAAGGTCGATGTTAAAATACAACTCAGGTCAATATTAAAATCGAACTTGAGGTCAGTATTAAAATGCACTTTGAAATTGGTGTCTACATAAAATTTGAGGTCAATATTAAAATCGACCTTAAGTTCAGTATTAAGATAACATTTAAGGTTAACACTAAGAAAGGTTGAGAGGTCGTTTGGAAGATAGAACTTCAGATCAATAATAATAATGAAATGCCATTTAGAGCGATTAATGAAATAGATGTTGAGGTCAATATTAAGATGAAGCTTAAGGTTCATGTCGAGATAAAACTTGAGTTGAACATTACGATAGAATGTAAACCCGATAATCAGATCAAACCGGAAGTTACTGTTAAACAAAACTTAAGGTCAGTTATTAAGCCAAAACCATCACACATGAGTCTCTTGGACCCCAAATGGATTTACAAAAATCTGAAATTTTCAGAAATGTCTCTTTCAGGTCGATCTTAAAAACATGTGTGGTTTTCTAATATTAACTATATCAATATTAGTATAGTTTGGCGAAGATGAAGACTTCGGCTCTCTGCGACTCATGTGTGATGTCAAAGAGGTGCAAAAATGTGTGCGGTGTTTCGAGAGTTAAGATCAAACTTAAGGTCAATGTTAAGATAGAATTGGAGGTCGTTATTAAGATAGAACTTGAGGTCAATATTAAATTAAAAGTTCAGGTCAATATTAAATTAGAATTCGAGATCAATATTAACATCGAAATAACGCGATCTGAAAATTGATTCAACTTGGAACTGTTATTCAACAGAAAAATGCATACATACACGCAGTAAGTGTCGAATTCAAGTCGAAGCCCCGCGTTATCGTCATTATCGGAAGATTAAACAAGAAAATGGTATTTGAGTAAAGTATAAGCGACGAAGAGTTGTAAATTGACGTACGAAAATAGAATAGCGATTGGTGGGGAGGAAGGATAATACGGATTGAAGCGACAGCGAACGGAAATAGCGACGAATCGCAATTCGCTGTGATGGAAACGTGTCGAATTAATGCGACGCGAATACCGGTGGGGAGAGGTTCGAAGCAGCCGTTGAACATCGATTTTTCGACTCAATTATTCAATTGGGTTCCTCAAGGGGAATCGAGCGTTGAACAAATATAACCAAAATGAAAACGGTATCTTTAGATTCCTCTCGGGCTTCGTAAGAACGACATAAATCATATTTATCGAGAAAAAATTACACGAAGTATTTACCGCAATAACAAAAAAAAAGCAAAAAAAAAAAAATGGCGAACGGAAGTGGACGGTTTTTAGCGACTTTCATGTTCAATTTCCCTTATCGGTTCGAAAGACTGGGAAAATTGAAATGGAATTGAGGTGAGGAAAAAAATAGCTTGCAATCATTTTTGCTGTTGTCGAGAAAATTGTGAAAACCGCGACTGTTGTGAAAATCGGTGCGCGAATTCCGGGCGTTAATAAAATTTGATTGTGCTGCCAGCGTCGGATCATTTTTTTTGCGGCGACAAAAAAATTGGAATGTAAACAAATTCTATTTTTTTTTTTTATTTCATTTCGGCTCAGTATCGGAGAGTTCAAATATTCGTTTCGTTATTAGTAACAAAAATTGATCGATACATATAGCTTTGGTAATTTCAATAATTAATTTTAATAATTGCAGTTATCTAATTTAATCAATTAATTCTTTTGTTGGTTCTTTTGAATAATGATAGTAGTGACGCTATTATCTTGTTGCAGTACTCTGTATGTATCTTTTACGACTCGATGAAACATTGACAAATTTGCATTACAACGACGAAAAGAAGTCAATACTTCGCGGATGACGATTTTATCAAATATTGCATTCAATTTTTTTTTTTTTAAGGTGACGTATTTACACCTTATATAAAGTTTAGAAATGAAACAATAAATTATATCGAAAATTGAACAAATCGGCGAATAGTATTTCATTTTTTTCGTACGGTACAAATAGTTAAGAATGAATCGTTAATTCGGCGAGTGAATTATTTATTGAGCCGTATTGCGTGTCGCCAATTGGTAAAATCAGTCAATTTCGTCGATTTTTTTTTTTCGTCAATCACCAATTTCAAAGCAGATTCGGCCCAAAATTAACATTGAATTAGTGTTCAGCGCGGAAAAATACAAGTAGAACATTTTTTCGAAACTTCAGTAAGGGTTTCTTTTTTACATTTTCGTCGTCGTAAATCCTGAAAGAAAAGAAAAACACTTTTGTCCCGCAATCAATATCGCATATTGAAATTCGCGTAAAGAGGGAAAGAAATGTTATTTTTCATGTTTCGTTTTTGCTGCTCAAATGTAACGCGAGATTGACGAAAATTCAAAACGGGCAAAAAATATACAATATTAAACCATCAAACTGTATCTCATGACGAATTGTCGCTTCGAATATTTTCGATTCTCGCATCAGTTTCAATTGCCAAAAATCTATTGTTTTTTTCCAAAAATAATACGGGATAAATGGAAAAAAAAAACGAAATAAAAATTCCCAAGTCAAAGCGCTATATCGACAAATCGATTGTGCACTCAAAATTCAAAATATTGATTAAATTTTCTTGAATTTAAATTGATCAAATATCAACGCTGAAACTATAAAAAAAAGCAACAAAAAAATCTATCAAATTATCAGTGCCGAGTGTCTCATTTTTGACCTTCGCATCGCGACATACCGACTCATTGATTGTACTTTGGCTGTGAAAAAAACTGATTCCGTCTGCTGTACTTTGACTTTAAAGCAATCGATTAAAAAAAAAATTCTCGAATACTCACGAATCTTTCTCACAAACACAACATTAAAAACAATAGTTTAAATAAGTGCATCTCGTTTCGCCTCGATGTATTTTTTTTACACACGCAAAGCGCACTTATCCATTCGAGTATCGATATATCCTAAAGAGACCTCCTCCACACACGGCTCTCACACGCAGAAACGCACACTTCGTAATTCCGCTTATCGTTATCAATAACTCGTAAAAAAAAAAGAAAATCCTCCCACGTTTTTCCGTCACATAGAAAAAAACAATCAAAACATCCATAAATATGCACATTAGCAAAGGTCACTCGCGAGTAGTAGATTGATAACTCACTCAAGTAACTCATCCATTCACTTCTCGACGTGGCTCGTTGCGACGTGATTTTTTTTTCAATTTCAATTTTCTTAATCCGCCTCTCGTGGTATTTACTCCAATGTTTCAATATTCTCTTCTTCTTCAAACAAAAACTCGAAACACCTTGAACTTTTTTTTTTTTTTTCTCGATTATTTCGTCGTATAAAAAAACAAAAATGTATCAAAACGGAAAACAAATAAAAAAAATCAAACGTCAACTCGTAATAGTTCGATGTTTGAGAATAAAAAAAATGATTAAAGATTTTTTTTTTGTATTTTTGGTTTTTTTTTTCAGTTGCGTTAAGTATTCGATGCTTCGTTATTTTTTAAAAATATTATAATAGTTTTTTGTTTGATATTAATGATAAGAATAATAATAATTTATTTTTATTATTATTTTTCGGTGGGTGGGTGCGACGATTTAATGGTGAATAGATATATATATATATATTATATATCTATATATAGATATAGTAGTGAACGGGAAGCGAGTCTTTTGGGGGACCGTCCCGTAGATCCGCGCGATCCGTCACTCCCGAGTGCCGTTGCGAGACTGAAACGCCGCTTAACATGTGGGTGACTTACATAGAGGCGCCGTAGGGGAAAACGTGTAGGGAGGGAACTCGCGGAACTCGCGAGAACTCCACCACTCGACAGCGGTGGAAGGGATAACGCGCAACGCCAGAGCTCAGCGCAAGAGTTGGGTACTGCTAGGCGACAAGGACGGCCACATCTATATATATATACGTGAACGTGTGTATCTGTACATAGAAACACATAGATACAGATAGATATATCACTGAAACGGGATGCAGAAGATACTTCACACTTCGATTAAGGATACTCAATAGAGCGCTAGTCATTTCGCTACTAACGAAGTTTAACGAGTGTTACGTGCAGTTTTTTTTACGCCTCACAACAAATTTAACATTTTTTTTTTATTCACCGAAAAAATTGACAATACTGTATTTTATTTTTTTAATATTAATAACGAATTTAAAGAGGAAACATCGATGGAATTTTTTTTTTTTATTAGAAAAATTCGAAATCTGTTAAACATTTTTTTCATTTTATTTTTTTCAAATTTGATAGATTATAAAAATTTGAAAACAAAAAAGGATTGGAATTAGAGATTTTTTTTTTTCCAAACGTATTTTCTATCGGAAATATTTAACCTGATTTCCAGATAAATAACAATTTGACGAAATATTCGATAGGAATGAAAATCGGGCGAACATGCGATGTAAGGAGTCTTCGGACGACCGCAATGCACGGTATGGGGAGATCGTTACACGATGTCGGTACAGAAGAATGTTATTCACGGGCAAAGTAACTCGGGGATTTCATTCATTTGGAGACTAATCGGCCGGTTCCTGTTTGCTGCCTCAGGGACACACGGCAGGCTTGATGATGAAGGCGCGTGCCACCGCGCGGCTACCGGGACCATTCAAGGTCCCCGCGCGTGGAACGATGAGAATTTTACTCGTTCGCTCGAGAGAACTCTTCGATAACGACGACGTAACAGCCGCGTTCATCCGACGCAACGATCGACAAACTAAAATCTTTTTTTTTTTTTCTCGTTAAATAATTATTTTTAAAGTAAATTTCTGTCTCTATAAACAATCGCAATAAATCGAACGTATTATAGCCATAGCTTTTTTTCATATTTTTTATTCATAATTTTTTACTCATTTTTTCGATTTATTATAATGGCAAAATCGACATTCTTGATATCCTTGATATGAATAATTTATTTCAGATTTTTATCATATCGCTAAATATCGAAATTCCGATCGAATCGAACTTTTGCATGAGACTGTAAAGCGTCCTTAACCTTACGCGGGCATAATACGAATTTCATAATAATTCCTTGAGCCATTTAAAAGATACGGTACTTTGACCATAAATACTGCGCTTCGCAGGGTTAAAAAAAAAAAAACAAGAAAAAAAAAGCTAGAAATCGTCTCTGTGACTAATCCCCGAGGTTAACCCCGGACTTGTGGGTTTTCCGTATCCACTACAGACGTCCGCGATAACGAGACCAATCGTCCGCAACATCGTCATCGACACCGCGCCATTTTTTAAAATGAAAAAAAAAAAAAAAAAAAAAAAAATTCTACGGGGAATCCTTTCTTTCTTCAACTACTTATTTCCTCCTAACAGGAAAACAACGGGAAACGCGATAAGAAAAATCTCTTACGAAATTCAATCGTAATAATCGAGTTTCCATCGCGACGATAACTCAACGTAATCGGCGTTTACAATCGCTGACAAATACCTCGTGCCTACTTTTGAACTGTTGATCTGTCTGTGGCGGTTTTGTATCGGGGAAACGACGAGAGAGTTGTTAACACTTCGCGATACCGCGACTGGCTTATCCAGGCGTCGGAGTTTTCCTCAGGCCAACTTGGTTAGCTCGGCCACGGTCGTCGCCGAGGCCTTCGCATGTGCTCTCCCGACATCACGAGTCCACCAGAGGCTACTCTGACCCCCTCCTCCCCCCCACATACACGACAAACTCTCCATACGTCGCCAGATTCTGAACAGCCGGTCTGTGACGCAATAAGCAATTGCAACTCGTGTTATCCACACATAACTATCGGCGTATACAGGCGGTACGTAATTCATTGCAGAGGCAAATATAAACTACGCGCGTGCGTTACTTCACACGCATGATCCGGGCTCTCGATATATCGGAACGAGTGGAGAAATGTTTGAATAAGAACCCGAAATAATTGTGTGAAAAAGTTAAAAAACGAAAAAAATACGATGTAAAAAAATTTGTAAATTGAAAATATACACATTGGTTCTTCGTAATTTTTTTTTTAAATTACGAATCCTCGTTGAAATAGAATTACTTGTAATTTTTTATTATTTTTTTAAATACACGTATTTGTGACAACAGTATTTGCATCCATTTTTTTATCGTTAGGTAGATTTCTCGCTGAACAATGATTTATGAAAAATAATAATTGTGAGGTAAAATTTTCAGGTTGTCATGTATTTTTCAACATTTTGGTCACGAAAATCGTCGGATCGTTTTCGGGGCTCGAAATCGAAAAGATATTTCTTTTGTAATTTTTCTCTAAAGTGCGAAGTTCTCGAGATACTGACAGACAAAGTTTTCAACCAATGGGATGTCGGGACTATAGCGCCCTCTTGCGTTTCTCTCATTGGTAGAATGCTTGAAATGCTCGTAACTCGAGAATTACTGCTCGCACGAGATTTTGACAAAGGAAAAGTTTGTTCAGCTTGAAATGTTGAATCTAATTGCGCAGCCAATTATTGCTGCGATCTCATTGGCTGACAGCGTTGAATGCTCGTATCTCGAAAACTAAGCGATCGCAGAGACCTTTCACCAGGAAAACATTTATTCAGATTTGCATTGTGAACATTTCTGGAAAAAAGTCCGAACCATTTTTAACAAATCGTGTCACAGCCCATCATACCTCCGCTCTAACATTATTTCATTTCGACGCGAAAATCTCGCAAAACAAAACATGTTTTTACGACACGAGGCGAGAGGCAAACCGTACGTAAATCTCGTTATTCGAGCAGATGTTACGTAAAAGTTAGGAGGATAGCACTATACGGACGTTGTTAGCCGTGATCGAAGTGAAGAAGCGGAGAGTACAGAAATTGAAACTACAACAGGAGGAGTAGTAGCAGAAGTTGTAATCGATAGACAAGACCGCAGTCGTCCTTGGTGTTTGCTTAAAAATGATGATGCAGGATGGAGAACCGAGAGAGTTCGAGAGTAGCGTCAGAGTAGCGAGGCTTGCAGTTGACAGTGTGTACGATTATAATGTATATAGCCACAGAGAAGTTGGGTATACGTATAGTGGGACATATAGAGGAGCGGAGTTCGGAGTAGAGAAGCTTGAATGCGTCCAAGGCCTGGTGGAGAGACAGCGGTACAGGCGGGAGGAACGCGCGTTACTGGGTCACGGGCCATCGCATCGAGCACCGCGTATATGCATCGCACCTACTATTGTAGCAACGAGCCGAAGTCGAGTACCCGAACAACGCCAAAAAGGCATCGAAACATTTTGTGCTGTTTGGCGTTAGGTCACGACATACCCTGACTCCTCTTTGTGCGATAGTTCTGTTTTACGAGTAAAGAGCTTAAAATAGTGTTGTACCCATTGTTGTTGGGGGGGATCAAGCCCAATAATTCATTTGATAATGGGCTACGGTAAAAAAGGACGAAAACCAAAAAATTCTCTAAAAATGCTGTTCAAACCGGTTGGACAATCGACAATACATTAATGAGACAGCAGATCCACAATTATACTTGATACAGGTAAACAACACTTTGACCAATGTATCCGAAAACTTGTTTAACGTCCAGAATATTGAAAAATAATGCCACGCGAATGACAAAAGACCCGGCAATAGCGCAGAGTCACCAAAACAAGGAAGTCCGCGATTGTGTTTTGTAAACCTTACCATCCCGCCTCCCGAATGAAGCGTACAAAAAGAGGAAGAGGAAGCGATTACCAAAGAAAAACAATAAATAGCATAGTATCGCCTGGAGGAAGGCAACAAAGTTGTAAAATGAAACCGGTAGGAAAACGTTTTGTAAATGATAAACACGACTAACAATGCTTTTTTCATCGGTTCCGGTATGCATTTTCATATCCAGTTTTGAGGTTAAAATAAAGTGAACAACCGGTTCGGAAAAAAGCGGATTTAGATAAGTCTGGAGAATCCGTCAACTCTCCAAGACTGGTTATATTTTAATCCGAGTTTCAGCAAATACTCGTATTCTCGTAAAGTAAGCCTCGTTTAAAAATTGATGATTTTTTTTCTTTGTTCCGCTCGATTAAATAATAATGCGATTCAGTCTCGACAGAGTTTTAAGCCCGGAAGTTAAACTCGCTGCCTCTGAGCTCGCAGTTATCCATCACTGCCCGACGCACACCGCGCCGTTTGTCCCTGCGACGCTTGCCAACAATTTTGCCAACTAGTTTATTAGTGTGAAACGCCTTGGAAACTATAATAGCAAATACCTAAACTGACGACGATGCTTATTCGGATTTGAAATGCAATTGAATTGAGAATCGAGCGTAGAATTGCACAGCGATGGCTCTTCTCTCTTTGCATCTGCATGCGTATGAATACACATATATGTACTTTTGCAAGCTGCGTGTATGTTGACCTTGAGACTGTAACACGCGCCCGCCACGGTTATTAAACGTCGGCATAGGCATAATCGACGCGTGCTTCGCTCTCTAACACACGTATACACTCTCGCATTTCGCGACTGCACTCCTGACTGCTTATCAGCGTTGCAATTTACGAGTGAACAACGTAAGATAATAAAACGAGCCGCGGCTTTGTGCCGCGCGAAAAGCCATCGCGACACCGTTCAGCGTTACTCGCTGTAACAATTGCATTTATGTTTTTTTATTCAAAGCGTTTTTTCACACTCCGCGTCGAATTCGACACGAAATTAGAGACTCGGCATTTTTTTTTCCCTGTCGCGGTTTGCGTCAAAGTTTTCCTTAAATTATCAATTCTATGGCACGCGCGCCTCACTCACGAGGTCGACGTGTCTCTTATCTTCCAGACGGCAAAGTAATTTTTTATATTTTCATGTTTTTTTTTCTTCCCGATATAAAAAAAAAAAACAGACACTGCACAGGAGGCATTTTGTGTACGAAAATTCGATTCAAGGTTTTTTTGAATATACATCAAACGGGTCGATTTATAAAATTTTTTAAAAATAATAAACATACGAAGAAATAACAATAATAACAATATGAATTCAGAATGAATAATCAATAAAAATTTATAAAGTTTGAATTTTTTTTTGAAATGCAATAACGAAGCATTTTGTAGGACGCAAATTAAGATCGAGGAGCTTAGAATCCGAGCCAAGGTCTCCGTTTGCTCGTTGAATTAATCTACCGGTTATCGGGAGGTTTGAACGAGATTGTTCCAGCGTTAGGTGGACCGGTGCGCGTCGACGCGCACGATTATGTGTGCAATTTAGAGTTCACAACACGAAAAGTGTACCGGAGTAGATTATCCGACCGATTGAGTCGCTACCGCAAACGTTCAGCCGCGGGCAGTCGTCGATTTTCTTTTTTT
Source organism: Cryptus viduatorius (assembly GCA_964006125.1). Classification (NCBI taxonomy): domain Eukaryota; kingdom Metazoa; phylum Arthropoda; class Insecta; order Hymenoptera; family Ichneumonidae; genus Cryptus; species Cryptus viduatorius. The sequence continues at coordinate 354,638 of OZ023228.1, read as the reverse complement.
TTTTAACTAATTTTACGAGGGAGAAAGAGGCATAAGAAAAAAAACGACATTTCTCTGACTCGGTCTCGCGTACTAAAAATATCGAGAGCCGAAAATTCCGGCGCGAGTTTAGTTGAGTATATAGAGGAGCAGCGGAGCGCAGAGAGGATTTTAGAGAGACACAACGACGACGAAGACGACGACGACGAGTAACTGTGACACGATCGTATGGTGGGTAACGGGCCGATGGTCACCGCCAAAAATCGTGATGCAATCTTCGCACTCTGCCAGCTCAACGAGCTCGAACCGTTTTAATTTAAGACACCCGCAAATGTCACGAATACACACATTCGTTCAACGCATCCCACCAATTCGCGCGACCGGCAGCGGTGCCTCATTCGTCTCCGCGTGGCTATAGAGCAACCATTCGACATACTCACGCGAAAAAAATTTCATTTTTTTGCCTGACAATTTTATTTTTATTTATTTTTTTTTATTCGGAATTTTGTTTTTTTATTACTCGGGGATAAAAATGGATTTTGTTTTTCCAACAGTATTTTTAGTTACGATTCTTTTTTTCCGATCTTTTGGAAATTCCAATTTTTTCCTTTTTTTTTTTTCGTTTTAATGTTTGCAAAATTTAATCAATGAGAATTGAAAATGATAAAGGACTGAGATAGTTGAATTACCAATTTTATATTCAATTCAATAAAATTCATATTTTCATTTTATTATCAATATTGGTAATTAGTTGCAAGAAAATCAATCGTGCAAACGAATTGCATTTTTTGTCATAAGAAAAAAATTGGGTACAAAAATATATTTTTGTATTTCAATTATTTTGCTTTACGTACTGTAACTTGTCGTAAATATGAAGAGAAAGTTTGCTTTCCGAAGTCGTAAAAATAAAGTGTTCAATGATTTAATGAAAAGATTCTTAAGTCAATAATAAAAAGAGGTTATCATATTTTTATTATTTTTTAAAATTATATCCCCATTACGCGCCGATTTATATTAAATAAACAAAAATTTGACGATTAGAATGCAATCATTTTTTTTCATTCGTAATTTATATTTATTGAATACCACGAGAAAAATTGTTCCTCAAGACGAAACGTTTAGTTGGACGATTCACGATTGAATAATACGACGACAAAAGAAAGGTATTTATACGGCTATTATGCAGTATCCGGAGTGCATCTTGGAGAATTCGGTGAGACGCGAGAAAGGGGAATCGATTAGCGGCAGTTTGATGGGGATGCTCCGCGGTTGGAATGACGAAACGGCTAGAGAACGGGAGAAAGACTCGTGTCTCCCGACCCACATTCATAAATAGACGGACGAGGGAAAGAGATCGAAAAAGAGAACGATGGAGAGTCTGCGTACTCTCGTTAAGTTAGGGAAGACGAGGATTGCTTTAAAAAAATTTACTTTTACATTATAATTTTTATTTCTATTGTTTTTCGATGAATTAATTTGACCTTTGGTACACTTCGAGGAGAGGCCTTTGTGTACCTATGAAAATTTTTTAAAACCTCTAGCTAATTTAATTTTTATGCTACGAGTCAGCAAAGTCGTAAAAGATCGAGTTAGCGATTTCGTATGCGCTCTTTTTGTCACATTTGCATTATAATTTTTATTTCAATTATTCTTTGACGAATTAATTTGCCCTTTGGCACACATTGAGAAAAAACGAAGACGTACCTACGAAAAAATTCCGAGACCTCTGGCTAATTCCAATTTTATGCGGTGAGCCAGCAAAGTCGCGAGGTCGGGTGAGTCAACTAACCTCGATTTCCTCGATAAATTTAATTTTTATTAGAAAAAAAAAAAATATCGAATCTCTTTTAAAAAAACAATGAAAATGTGTTGATTGAAAAACTGACTATAAATTTGATAATTTATATTCCCGAATTTTCTTTTGTAACACGAAAAATGTTCGATTACAATCGGATTAACAATAGTCTCCCTGATTCTCCGAGAAAATTGGGCCAAAGTTTCTCAAAGTGCAAAAGTACTGGAGCCTTAATTATGATAATTTTTCCATAGATTAGAAGCAGTGTATTCGACAATATCTGAAAATTTGAATAATTTCTGAGCAGTTCCGCTGGAGAAAAAAAAATAGTAAAAGAACTGAACTAATTAGAGGTATTTATAAAACGATATTATACAATATAATTTTTAATTCTATTCCAATTCAACGGATTAACTTGCCCTTTGGCAAACATCAAGCAATGGCCTTTATCAGTCTGCAAAAAAATTCCGAGGTCTTTAGCTGCTTCCAATTTCTTACCGCGAGCCTACAAAGTTGGAAGGTCGAGCGGCTTGGGTCTCCCCCTTCCCTGCGTCTTCCGGTTCCCCACAAACCGGAAAAAATGCATATCAATCATAGTCCAATATAAGTTAAAATTAATTACCAATAAAAAAAAATCTTCCGAATCCAAACAATTTTTTTCCCAATCGACTAAAAATTTCAATCGACATTTCCTGCGATTGCAACGTCGGCGCGTTAAAATCGTTCAAAAATATCAATTAGCCACGGCGTTTCACGGCGTACAACTTCCCGAGGTTACAAAATTCAATTTCGAAATCGTCAGCGCAGAGGAGAAAAAAAAAAGAACCGATTCCAGATCTGGCGGAAGCGTGAATGCAGCAGCTCGAGGTGTGATTCGCTTCACGGACCGATGACTTCACCTCGATTTAAAAACCAATCGCTATGACGTTTTTTTTTTATTTATTTATTTTTTTCTTCAGGCGCAACAACCACGTTCGGTTCGATCGAGAAACTAATTCGGTGAAAGCGAAAAAGATTGAATAACAGAGAAATATTTTTTTTTCCTCGCGTTTCAATTCGTATTAATACAGTTTGTTAAAAGTTTGATAAAAAAAATTCACGGATACAAATTTTTTTTCCAATATTTTTCGAGGGGTGGAAAGAGTCGCCGAAGAGTTTTGGGGGGCGGAATAGGGTGGGAAGCGAAATCGAGGCGAAGCTTCGAGGGCGGTGGGTGGTGGGTGGGGGAGGGGTTGTTCGTGAGGCTGTGTGCGACAGGGTAGTGGGGAATCGCCGGTATTGATCGCAGAGCAAAGCCATTCAGCCTTTTCGTCGAGCATGTTAAACGCTCTCTCGTTCCCGAGACGAGCGACACAGCGTCTAAAGCAGATTTGTAAAAAAAAAAAAAATTTCCTCGAGAAAAAAAAATTATTCGAGTTTAGAAAAAAGAAATGAACTTTTGAATTTTCGCGGGAAAAGAAGCCGAAAAAATGGCGAAAAGGGCGGATGGGTTATCGGAAGCTGTCGCGAGAAATGTCATTGGTTGGGATGGTTAAACTTTAGGATCGATATATTATGGGCAAAGGGTAAAAAGAAGGAAGAGGTGAGATCGACCCGTGACCCAGTGGACCCACCCGACTCCGGCGGACGAGGGCGACGACGGAAACGTCTACGGGAACGTAATAATGCGACGGTGGCGCCGCTCAGACGGAATTTCAAAGAGCTATTATATCGCGTCGTATTCCCAAGTCTCGTTACTACTACTATTACTACTACTACTACGATGACTACTACTACTACTACTACGATGATGTACTGAGTTTAACCTACCGGTGGATTGCTGCTTACCTCCTTAACGACTCACTTGGAAAAACGATATTTCTTTGAGTACCAAAAATCACGATACGAATGGATTTTTCATTGGACCATTTTCTTTTTTTGCAACTTGGAAGGCAGTAACATTTCATTTTATGAGAAATTTAAAGTACTTCCGCGTGATTTAAATTTTTTTTTTAAGGGCGCTGATTTTTTGTAATTATGTTTCTTTAGTGGATCAGTCGATTTCAGGACTGGGGACCCAAAAATCGATTATCTTTTAAGCAAATATAAATTTATTTGCATGTTGTTAACCGATTTCGACATTTTAAGTACCAATTCCGCAGTTAATATTAAGTAAAAAATATTTGCTTAAATATCGATAACTGATTTTAGACGCGATTTTTCCTATTTTTCCTACCAATCCGACATTATTTTTAGTAAATTAAAATTATTTTTATGAATACCAATAAAAGCGATTTTCGATGTGCCTTCGGAATTCTACGTAGCAATTCCGACGAATGAAATTTAGTTGAATTCAATTACTATTATCGATCGTTACATTTATTATAAAATGAATACTAAGAATTGGGTTTTCGATATGTAGGACGCGTCTGACCAGTGGGTCTGTTGTTGCCTTTACTACTACCGCTACTACTACAGGGGAACCCCTGTTACTGCACGCCTACCTACTGCGCAATTGTGCTAAAATTCATTTCGTTTCCGCAAACTGGAATGATTTCTATTGATTTCTTTCCTACGGATAGATAGATTGGGTCCTTCCGTTACTGACTCACTTTGTCAGCACGAATACAAAAGACACGCAACAACGGAATGTTTACGAAGCATCCACTGTACTATTGCTGTTACTGTTGCGCTACCATCGGTGTTGTTCTCTCGTGATACATCGAGGCCTCGGAACAGGGGGAAGCCTCGAAGGGTAGAACAGCCAGGAGGTGAAATAAATTCTTATACCGAGGACGCAGTCGATAGGTTTCCACACGCGTCACTGCTATTTTCGCATGATCTTTGCCCTTTCAAATATTATTTTCTTTTTTTTGACCCTTCAACGTTATTAAAGATCGAAGAAAAATGCTTTTGCGCCTTTACAATATTTTCATTTTCGTATCTCAAAAGATCGCAAAAAGTCTTTATCTATGCATTTCCTCCACTTTCACACGTAAATTCATTTTTTTAATTAAATAATTAACATTTGATAATTAATCATTCGGAAAATAAAAAAAATACCGAATTAATGAGTTTCATTAATTAAACATTATTATATCGTCAGACCGTTAATATCGATAATATCGGTATTTTCAAATTTGCCGATTTTTTTTTTACCAATTAATTCAAAATTTGCGATAATAAAAAATGTTGTTGAGATCATTTTTGTTTTATTGAAAAATCCGCAAAGGATATCGAAAATCGATCGGTAGTTAGAAAAAATTGGAAAAAATAAATGAAAATAATAATAAGTAGAAAAACAGTGTAACGGTATGCGAAAATTATAGTAAAATACAAAAAAAAAATTTCGAAGTAATAATCATACTGTGTCAATTCCCAATGAGCTACAAATAATAATTGGATATATAAGCGTCGCGATAAATCACGACATTCGAGCTCCGCGAGTGTTTCGTGGCTATGCGCTCTCGTGTCGCGATGTACTAAATGAGAGTGATTCCTGGCCTCCGAAGATTTTTGGCTATCGTCATTGGCATCCGAATTGCGGCCAATTACAAAACACCTGACTCAGGGCTGTTATTCGTTACCGATGTTATTCAAACCGGAGACCAGCGATTTCTTGGCTACGAGAACGAAAAAAAAAAAAAAACGAAACAGCTGTTTCGTCTGTCCACGTTGCTCATCGACTACTGGCGAGTCGCAAACGTATCCGAAACTCAAAGATCATTTTCCTACGTGTGTCTATGCGATATATAAACGGTATACATATGTACAAAAAATGGGAGAAACGTATATAGGTGAAAGACACGAGTCCATTAAAGACGATGTGGAAAAACGGACCAATGGGGTGAAATGAAACACGAATTTTTTTTGTTACTTGTTTAGTGTTTTTCGTCCATAAAAAACACGTTTTTGAAAAAAAAAAAACATAATTTTCGAAATTGGCCAATAAAATTTTTTGAAATTCTCGCGAAACTCACGTAAAGGATTAATATACGTATTTTCGGAAGTTTTTTTATTTTTTCGTCGACAAAATAATTTTGTGAGCGACTGAAAAAAATTATTGCGCTTTTGGAGCGTTGTGCTCCGAAAGGTTTATTCTTTAAATAACTTCACAAATTTTTACCAAATTCGCGGGAGATTATGGGGGAAAATTATCGTATTGTATTATAGACGTTGAAGTTTGAAAAAAAAATGGTTTCGAGATTCCTGCGAAATATCGCGTTGTACCCTTTACGATGGAAACAAATTCGATCAAACAAATACCGCGAGATTGTGAAAACACAAAAGCGTATTATTATTGATTAACCAAATACATATAGACGGAAATTGCGTGTGTAAAAAGTCTCGAAAACATTACGTGAGTCTGAGAATAGAATTTTAAGACCGAAGCGACACGCAAGAGACGATGTCCAAAGCTTTGCATACCAAGCACCCCTTCCCTTCCCGTCCTTTCATTTTTACTCGAAAAAAAAATAAAATCCGACGTTTCAATTTTTTTTTTTTTCGAGAAATCCGAAATTTCAAAAAATTCTCGTTTTTTTTTTCGATGATTTGGCTTTGCAACATACACGTTGCCTTCATCCTGGTGTTTCGTTTTCGCTACAATTAAACTCGAAACTATTGATTTTTGTTGATGTAACGCAACGGCGAAGAGACGCAACGTTCGCTAGACTCGTATATTACGCTTTGAAGCGCAGTAATAAATCTCATTTTTTTTTTTTTTCAAACATCGTATTGAAATATTGCGGCATTCGTATTGTATTTTCAAAGTCTTGATACACGTGTCTTTCTTGAAATATTTTTTTCTCTACTATTTTTAAGTTAAGAAAAGTTGAAATGTGGATGAAATTTCATTGGTATTTATTTATTAATATCCATTAATAATAATAATAAATAAAAAAGGACGGGAAACGAACGGTTTTTTCCGTCCTTTCATTGTTATTACTATTATTATTATGTAATGATGATGATAATAATAATAATAACCGGAGGGGTACAGAATTACACATATGTAAGTAGAAATCGATACGCACTGTCGAGAGTCATACAATTGTATAGCAGCGAATTACAATAACGATAGAAGAATAATGATACGAAATAGTAACGTATTGTAATTGCTAAAGAGAAAAATATAAACACAAAAATACGATAAGAAGTATAATACGATTTAATAATTCCAGATCGATTTTTTAATGTTTTTTTTTGCATACGTTTCGTGTACGACGTTTCGAGATATGAATTATTTGCATCATCAATTTATATTTTGTGATGTCAATAAAAATCGCAATTCCGATATTTCAACCAAAATGCAAAATTTTTCATTTTTTTCGACATAAACGATCGAAAATACGATTGCAACGAAAAAAAAACATTACGATTTTTTTTCGTAGAATTAACGTGTTTCAAATTTTTTGAAAAACTTCGCGAATTTCGTAATAAAAAAAATGTTGAACTTCGTAACGGGGGACAATTCTTTTAGAATAAACGAATAAAAAAAAAGGTTTAATACTTACATAACTTATATCCGTTTGTGCGTTTGTCTCTCCGTCAAACCCCCGAGAAAATATATAAAATTCGAATTCGAAAGTTTTTCGCGTCCTCGCACTTGTTACTTTCGTCCGAAAGACAAAAATGTCGTGTGTAAAAAGAATATGTAAATAAGCGATTCGTCGCTCGTTCGACGATGTACGCGCGACAACGTGTTGTGTTGTTTTTTTTTTTGTTTTATGATTCGCTCGAGCCCCGAGGGATCGCGCGTCGCGTATGTCGCGGGTTTATTTAGCGATGAATAAACAATACAAAAAAAACCACCACACGTATCATAAACGGCACGTGTCGGTCCCGAAAGTCACGAGGTGTCGGGCCGAGTGTGTACTACGCACGAGGTATTGTCGTTGTGGTCGTGTTAACCATTGAACACCCGCGGTGCCCCCGTAGAACGAAGTGGCGCTCGCGTAGGCGACGGGAGGGGGAAGGAGAAGGAGGAGGACGCAAAGAAGCGAGTCCGCGTAAGTGAGCGAGAGATATCGAGTTCTCGTGCACAGAACGCGCGAGTGGAAGAGGAAAAAAAAAAGCACGTAGGCCTTCGCGAAACTTCGTCGTTTCTCACTGAACGACGAAAAAAATAAAATAAACGAAAAATTTTCCACTCAACTGTCTTCAAAAAAAATATTTAAAAAACGTTTCTATATTTCTTTTCCTTTTTATTCGTTTTTCTCAAATAAAACAAGATAATTCACTTATTATTATTGTTATTCGTAGCACCTTCGAGAAAGATTAACACGAGGGTTTTCTCGACGAAAAATCGACAAAAAAATTCTCGTATTTTCACCTCGCGAATGTTCGTAAACTCCGAAAAAAAATTAAAATTTGTCGTTCGTTCGTTTTTTTTTTTCACACGCGCGTGCACCGTATTAGCACGTGACACGTGATACTCGGGATATGAACAATACGCGGCGGTTATTTTTCTTTTTACGTTTGCTCTTTTTCTCGAGATTAATCGTTTTGTTTTGTGGTCTTTTTGGGGGAAAGATGGTGTTTTTTTGAGAAAAATAAAATTTAAAAGTCTTGTGACACGCGTGGCACGAAGCTAGCAGGTGAAGCAACACGCGCAGCGCTCGGTGTACCGGCGTAGACTGGCTCGGTTCTCGCGGTCCGCGCGATAGCGATTGAGGCGGCTGGGGGCCTATCCCCTCTCGTCGCGCCGCCCCGCGGCTCCTGTACTTACCCTCTCGCCTACGCTCACGGCCTGCGCCGCGGCTCGGTACACGAGCGACGCGCCGAGTTTTACGGTATAGCTTGAGAACGAACTCGTGTGTACGAGAGGCGAGAGATAGATACCACCAGGCTAAGCCGCGAGAGTATTACTACCCGACGCATCGATGTTGCCGCGCGTATTGTACGGCCATAGAAATGTGTGTATTTGTTTTACGTATGTAAGCGTTGAAGAAGAAGCTCTTTTACCGTGCTTCTCGGATCTTCGCGATGATAGTAGTGGGGGGGATATGCGAATATATACCGACAACGAGTAGGTGAAGCGGAGAGGGAGTTTTTCGTGACGTAACGGAGATTCTCCGGTAGTATACCAATACCAGTGCGGTATACTACGAGTAAAGTTGTGGGAGAGTAATAAGTAGACGAGGGGGGGAATCGCGAGGGAAAGAGAATAAGGGGTTTTTCGGTGGGTCTCGCGCGACAAGGGCGCAACTATATACAACTCTACTTGGGGACTATGGATGCACATGTAATGAATAGAACGCAAGGAGGGTTAAGAGGGCAGAGGGGAATCTCGAGGGAGGGCGCTATTAGTGCCACTGGGACACGGAAATGTAATGCTCACTAACGATTACATTTAGATAGTTTTTTTTTTTGCGGTTCGAAGCGCGTGATATTGCGTCCAACGGATATTGTTGATTTTTGAAGATCGATATGTGATTAACAGAATTACGATCTTTATTTTTTTCGATAGTAAACAAATTATTTTTTCGGAATTTAAAAATCGATTTAAGATTTTTATTCGGAAGTGAATTTTTTTTTTCAACCGTGGAAAATGGAATTGGAATAAATTAATTTTATAACTCGATATTTACCGGTAAATCCGATTTCTACCTGTCGGTTCGATATCCGAATCGAAATGTAGAAAATAGTTGAATGCATTTTTTTTTACCGACAACAATACATCGGTCGAAATAAGCAAAAGTATTTTTATTGATTTATGGATTTGAAAAACGGAGAGAAAAAAAAATATTATTCGTGAAAAAATAAAATTACTTCGAAAAATAAAAAAAAATGTTATACTTTCGTATTCAGTGCGAAAAAATATACCGCATCATCCGATCAGGAATTTTTTTTTTCATCTTGAATTGGATGCAAACAAAAATTGAAAGGGTATTTCGTTGAAATGCTTTTTTTTTGCGTTTTTCATCCTCCGGTATCGACGCGAAATTTTGTTTTTGCAACTGCATCGAGTACTCTATGTAATGTGTTTTTCCAACGGAACACGATAAATCCATCAGTTTTTGTCGTCATTCCTTCGAAAACTACAGATAGATATCACTTTTTGAAAAAATCAAAAATAGCTTTCGGTAATTTTTTTTTTCGTTCGGCGTTTCGATGCAAAATTTCCCTTTATAAATATTAATACAATTCGTATTATCGACTCTGTATGCATCACATGAAAAAAAGGATATTAAAAAAATGTACGAAATATATGAAATTCGACGTTTTTATATAATTCGTATATTTGCGCGAATTATCTGGACATCAGAAAAATCGTCAGATTTTTTTCGGTTATCGATGAAAACGTTTTAAAATCTTCAGACGCTATTTAAAAGCAAAACAGATAATTGCAAACAGTTAAATTTTTACGATCGTAAAAAAAAAAAATTCTCGGGAGGAAATGTTATCTCCGGTGTAAAAGATTCGTTGTATCTCAGCGCAAACGTTGCACGATAAATCGGTGTTAAAAAAAGAGAACATATATTTCGTAAGCGTACGCGATTCTCGGCGGTACAACGACTATTTTATTCAGTGGGTCAAGGCGTCCTCCCGCAGGATAACGTTGCTCCGATCTCATTAAAATTCTCCCTGCGTATACAAACACCGCGCGACTCTATCAGTCAGCGATGATTCGCCTTCGTTATGTCACGAGAAACGCGCGCTGCAACTATTGATTTAAATTTTTTTTTTTATGTAATTCAGGGTAATGTTCTGCGACTCTTGTCGTGGCAATTTTGAGAGGGAAGTCGAAAATTATCGAAAACATTAAAATTGAAGCGACAATTAACAATTAATACAATCAATAAGATGAATTTCATTTAATGAAAATATTTTCATTCACTCGAATACTTTTATTTTTAAATAATTTTTTAAACAATCGATCGATGTTTTTAGTCGTACGTTTGTGCAACGATTGCAATGATTTTCTGTATTTTTTAAAAAGTACATTGCGCCATAAAAACAATTAACTACAATAAATTTACATTTTTCTTTACTTCGAAAATAAAATTAAAACGTTTCACTGAGTATTTTATCAATTAATTATGCATATTAAAAAAAAACTAAAAAAAAAACATTTTTCAAGTTACAATATAAATGCGAAAAAAAAATCCCATTGTATGGCAAAAGGAAAAGAATATTTAAAAACGCCAGCAGTAAACCACAATTTAAAAATTTTATTTCTACTCGGAAAGTGGAATTCAAAATTAAATTAAAACAAAGGCTTTACATATTATATCCATTAACTGTGAAATTAAAAAAATATATATATATATATAAAAAAAAACATTCTTCAATTTTCAAATATTCGAAAAAATTTCATTGTATGCAAAAAGAAAAACATTGAAAAACTCGAGCAGCGAATCGTAATTCAATTTTTTTTTAAACTCCAAAAATGAAATCAAAAATAAAATCGAAACAAATCTCCGTTAACTATGAACATGAAAAAAACTATGAAAAATACAATTTTGAATTTTCGAAAAAACGTAAAAAAAAAAATTGCGATTATACGAAAAAAAAAAAATATATATATGACGGAAATAGTCGTAAAACGAAAGAGTTAAGGTTCTGAGGAGTTCTCTCCCGTGACTATGAATATAAATTTGAATAGGTGAGAGAGAAGGCTAAAAAAAAAAAAAAAAAAAAACGCGGCGTAAAAAACGGGGAATAAAAAGGTAAAAGGAGAGTGGGATAGGGAAAGAGGGCGTCTGGATGTTCAGCTCGACCCGGACGGCCCGACTCAGCACCACCAGCCAACCCAACGACTGATCGATAACGTAACCTATTAACCCAGTGAGAAGGTGCGCAAGCGTTGCTTATACACCACCAACGAGAAACGTATCTATACGTTGAGCCGCCACGACGGGGCCAACCCGTGACGTCACGAGCAGCAGCAGCAGCATCAACCCCTCGGGACGTTACGATCCCCGGTAGAATCTACCCGTCGGCCCTTCCCCCCTCCCTCTCTCTGCCACTTACACGTAGATAGATTCTGCTCCAAATCTTCGCGGCATGCAGTATGTAACTGTGGAAACACCGAAATACGCGAGAGGCATTCCATGTCAAGTGGGCTGTGACCCATTTTAGACACAATGCCAAAAAAACCGATTGTAGCCAATAGAGAATTCAGTGATTCCTATTTTTTCCTTTTTTTTTGATATCGCGATTTTTTTTTGAGTTTTTTAAATTTATTGAGAGGTCCGATATGAATGAAGAACAAGTGTATGATAGTTTTATTTTAATTAAAAAATTGGTTCAGAAGAGCAGAAAATAAAATAAAAAAATGATACTAAAAAGAACAATCGAAAATCTATATTTTATGTAGAAATGATTTTTTTTGTAATATTGATGGTTTTCGAATAAAAAAATAGGGAAAATTCACCTTTGGAGCATTTAAAATGCTCCAAATTTTTTTTTGTAAATACGAAAAAAAAAAAAAAACACAATTTTCGTACTTCATTTGGATTGGAAACATATTGAATTTTTTAATAGACACGTCGATTTTTTTCAGATTTTTTAAACTCTCCGAAACATTGTCAAAAAATTTTTATCGCTCGAGAAATACTCCGGAAAATTAATTCTAAGCATTGAAGAAAAAAAAAATTTATCGGGTCAAATACGTGATTTCAAAATTCATTTCTTCTTCGTAAAAAAAAGAAAAAAATTACGCCGTTTATTTAAATCGTTTAATACACGTTATCTAAAAGGAAAACGTGCACATTACGGATTTCGAAAAACATGCGACCAGCGAGGGCGATAGAGAGAAAGAATTTTTACTAATGCAGAATGTAAGATAGGTGTGTGTCGCGTGCCTATTTACCTTATCCGCAAATAATCAATGTCACGCTCCTCGCCCCGAGGCTTCGCTTCTCTCGCTCTTTCGTTAATCCATTTAGCTCGCACGTGGGGGGAGGGTCTCAAGGCTTCCCAGGCGCAAGGAGACATCGCCGGAAGCATATTTTTTCGCAACGAGCAAGAAAAGCAGAAAAAAAACGGAACAATTCTATTAGTCAGACAATCAGTAGCAGACAAAACAAATGTCCCACCGCCATTTTTTTTCGGTCTGTTCAATTGAATGGTATATAATTCATTTACGAAAAAAAATTAAACAAATTATACATTTAGCAAAAAAAAAACAAAAGTAATCGTCCCGTAATCATTCAATAATAATAATAACAATAATTATTCTTATTGTTATTATCATTATTATTGTTAATTTTGATTTTTTTTACCAACGTGATTTATGCGTCACTAGCGAAACAATTTTTTTTAACTCGCATTCATTTCGAATAACTCGAAATATTCGGAAAAAATATCTCGTGATTCGTGATCGTGAAAAAAATTGTCTCGCTGTTGTTGACACAAAATAAAAAATAAAAATAAAAAAAAAAAATTTATAGCCAGGCGAATTCGAGATGAAATTTCGAGGGAGCAAAACTGTTCTGTATTCCGTGTGGATCTCCGTACGAGTCTGGAAATAATATAGGCAACCTCAATGTTTATTATCATCGTCGGGCCAACTGCCGGAGGCTGGGCCAGCAGCAGCAGCAGTGGAGTAGCAGGAACGTTCATGACTGTGTTGCAGAACGACCTGCCGCGCGACAGAGTTCTCTCTCTCTCTCTCTCTCTCTCTGTGTCAAGGCGATTATACAACGGATTCTATATACGTGACTATGTGTAACTATACGATCTACAACTACAAGTGTACGAAGCAGACCCAATGTCCTCAATATCTGGGCCGCGCACGGCGTCGTTTGCCTCTCTGGTGCAGCACCACCGTCAAGCGGACAACGGAGCGTACGCCCCGGAGAGCGTTCTCGATGTCTAGATAACGCTCTGATAAAAACTCCGACTGCCATAACGTTATTTCCTCTCTTTTCGTTAAAAAAAAAAGAAAAAATCTCAATCCATAACTCTTTATTCGTACGATTTTTACGAATCACGTCGGGAGTTACGGGAGTGTTTAAGGTTTGTGAAAGAAATGTAAAAAAATAAAAAAAATGGCTACAAAAAATTGCATTTCCGCGTCGACTACGGAGTAACGCTAACGAGTTTGCGCCCCGAACGATAATTGGGAACGTTCGTGGCGCTGCTCGGGGCTCGATGTGTTTGCTCGGTTATTTCAATGCCTCGAACGAGTTTCGAAGCGATAATATTTTTCGTCTCGTACCTTCGTTCGAATTGATGACGAAAAGCGTGTTTCCTTTGGGCTATTTTTGTTCGATGAAATTACTATACGGATTAGCATTTTAAGGTATATTTGGATAACGGAACAATGAATATTTTAATCCTATTTCGAGCTTAAGGTCCAATTCGACTTGGAACGTACGACTCCATTAGGTCTTGAGCTCAAATTCTACTGAAACTCTTGAGAAGATATTCTACTTGGAACGCAACGTGAAAATTACGAGACGCATTTTGCTTGAAAATGCAATCTTAAACGGGTTTTCAACCGCACGTGTGAACAGATCGAACGTAAATTCTTTTGACAAAAAATTTATTTGTGTATATTTTTTTGGCTAATATTGGAGAGTCGAAAGTATAATAACCGCGTCGAGAAATAACACAGATGGTCTATAAAAGATAAAAGGTGAGCAAAGAGCCACCGAAAGCACATTATATTTACGATCCACTCGGATTGTCAACTCGGTGAGCTGCAATCATAACTTTCAATTATTCCTTCATAGGAAGTAACAACCGCACGGCTATCGCGGGAGTAACAGCGACTCTTTCATCATCTCGATAACGTCGTCGTGCGCTCGTTCGTCTCGCTACCCGCAGCGGCTGCATCTCTCGCTTACAACTAAACGCGCGTACGCCCCTCAATCTTTCTTCTCGTGACGACTAAGCCGCACTTCTCGGAGACTGCGAACGAAAATTCTTCCTCGTTCGTACTCTCTTTATCATCGTTGCTTTTTCTATCCCCGATATACTATTATCGTTCATAGAAATCTGTCAACATTTATTCAGACTTTCGTACATTTTTGCAAAAGCTTAACGATCATTCAGAGTTATTCGGTATTCCAAAGTTGGCACGATTTTCCGTCCAAATTTTTCCTAAACTTTATACTTTTCTATATAGATATCAACCGATCGGTTTTATTCACTTTATAAAAAGATTCCAAAAGACGGTTCTACACTCTTTGAAATTCTCAATACAGCTCTACACTTTGCGCGTAAATTTTCATATTTTCCGTCCAGTTTTATATATAGAAAATGAAGTTAATTTATCGTTTAGTTGAAATGCAATAAAACGGCGAAGCAAATCGCTGCAATAGGTGATGGCCTTCGCAGGGGATCACAAGAGAATTGCAAGACGAGGGATAGCGATGCAGACACATGCTGCCTTCGAGTCGCAGCAGTCTAAGGTGTACAGTAGGTAACGGGTTACTCGAGACGTCGACATCCGATATCGGATATACGATCAATTCTTGTCTCTCGTAAGAAAAAAAGAAATGAAATTTTAAAAAATAGCCCATTACGAATTATTTAAGTATGTATTAACATTGCCGCGAGGTTTCGAGCGCATCTCCTGTCGTCAAAGGGGGTTAAATATATAGTCTCGTAAATTCACGTAGTACATACGTTGACAGCCCCTATTGCCCGCTGTGCGCGGCGGGTTTGGTATACAATACGACATAACGCGATGATTAACGACCACCCGTTGCTAATTACGTAGTCGAACGACATACAACATAATGTGTACGCGGCTGTTGTATACGATACATACGAGTACCAACGCACTCGCGTATTGCACAATGCGATGATGTTGCGCAACTCATCGTACAACATGCCGAAGCGTCTTTATATCTCTACGTCATATATACCGTGATATGAAGGACGTGAGAGATAACATTCCGGGATACGAGAGATTGCTAATTGTTGAGATTACCTACGAAAAAAAAAAAAACTTTAATCCAAGTGAATCGTATTATGCAATGCGCCGTCAATTTTATAAGAAGCATAAGACGCTGTCGGAGCGACCTAAGCAGCGCGGTAGTTCCTAGAAAAGCCGCTAGCCGGCTGCGCCTCAAAAGTTTCTCGTGAGTGAAAGGTCGCGTCCTAATGTCTAAGAATTCTTGATTAGACATTATTTGCGGTAAAATTTGCAACATAAAAAGCGCCGGAACGAGATGAGTAGAGCAGTAGTTGACGAAAGCGCCGCTAGATGGTTGCAGCTCCATAGTTTCTCGTGAACGAAATATCGCGCCCGAATGTACAAGGACTCCAATGCTTCCCTTGTACTCAATTAATTTTTATGTGATTTCTATCAGATGTTATTTGCCTTAATCTTAGCGACGCAGAGAACACCGTCATTGAACGTATTATCGCAAAGAAAAGATCGGTAAACTGTTTCTGTATTGTACGAAAAAAGGGGAGCGGAAGGTGAAGTTTAATCTACGACCTGTCGCTGGTACACAGTGATTAATTCTTTGTCGGTTACCGGGCGAGGGCGCGGAAGAGGCGGAGAAGGTGGTTGTTGCAATCAATGCCGCGCCGAAAGTAGAGGTGTACAAAGCCTCTGTCGAGCATGCGTGTGCGGTTCGGTGAAAATAAAACACCCCGCTTTATTATTTGCCCGACCTTTCCGAGTCTGTGCCTTCGTGAAAACAATAATACGAGAAGACGAAGAAGATGAGGGAGAGAAGAAAAAGTGCAAAAAGTACAAAAAAGAAAAAAACACCGAAGGAAAACGTTCTCGGCTATGAGTATCGGCCGTATTTGTTGCACTCAGCATCTGTGCCTCGGTTTGTGATGCACCGCCGCAGCCGCCGAAACGACGAAAACAAACGAGTGAGAGTCGCAACATTGAACCGACGCGATCGAGTAAAACTACTGTGGCGAGTCAGCGAGTGGGTGTATCGTAAACCCCGTAGCTTTATTGCCTCACTGACCTTTCGGTAGGCTAAAGCGTTCAAATTAAACGAGCTTTTCACCGGCTTTGGCCAGCCGTGCTTTCTATCACGAGCGCAACATTATGCCTCGCGGGCCTCGAGTATCGTACTATAACGAAATCTAATTTTATCAACATTATTTTAAACGCAAACAATTTTATTGCAAACGACAAATCATATCAACTAAAATAGGTTTTTCTTATAATAAAAATGAAAATTAGTAACAACCGTTTCTTATTTTTAATATTAACTCCGCCACTGAAAAAGCTTGAAGTTTAGTTCCTAATTAAATTTCAACGCAACTTTGAACTTGAGCACTAAATGAAGTTTAACCTTTAGTTTGAACGGAAATTTGATCCTGAAAATCGGATTTAGTGTCTTACAGTCAGTGAAAGAAGCTTGAGAAGATTCGAAAGTGTGTCATTTCACGTTGCATCGTCTAGGCACGTATAGGTCTTAGCACGCTTGAGTAGAACAGCGTAGTTTCCACCTGCTGGAAGAAGAAGGAGGGTTTGGTGAGAGTTGTGAGGGCGGCGAGGGCGGCGGCCAACTCTGGCGCGCCGACGTTGCTGCGCCGGCGTTATTGACGAGGCACCCTGTGACCCGTATTCGGTAACCGCCGCTGCCGCTGCCGCTGCTGGTCCCCGGCTATCCCCTGTTTCTCTGCTTTCGTGTACATACATATGTACGTCTATGTCCATATCCCCCGAACTTCCCGACCCCTTCTCACCATCTTCTCTCCTCCACCCGCCACCCGCTCCTTCTTCAACACACATTATCTACTCAGTGTTTCACGATGGCAGCTGCATATACACATTGAAATTCGTACGCAACGCGTGTTTATTCCAAGTTAATTGATGTCATCTGTTCACAGCACAAGTGCGAACATATTCCTGCACGTTCGAACGCGAAGGAACTAATAACAGTAGAATCCGCATAGTTGGAACATTCTGCTTTCAATAATTCCAATAATTTTCAATTTGCTCCCGAATATGGTACCATATTTGGTAAACATAATGAAGGACGTCCAAGATTACTTGCTGCTATTATGCAGGACAGTGTTTTACGATGTTTTTGCAGCTTTTATTAGACTCATTTTAGTAAAAATTATCCAAGAATAATGCTATTTACATGAAGACAGCAAAGATTAAAAATGCACCCTCCAGTTGTGAAATTGTGAGTCAACATTTAGGTATAATTTATTCGGAAAAAGACTATGTATACATTTTAAATCGCAATAGTGTGCCTACATAGATTATTTTTAAAAAAGTCTGCAAAGGCAAATCTTCGTAACAGAAAAAAAATGTCAGTTTGTTTATTGCATTGCCGTAAAAAATATTGATAATTAAGATTCTTTCCGCAAGTTGGACAAAAATGAATAAAAAGTAGCAATAAAGATTGCTTGAAGGTTAATTAACGAAATTTGAATCAATAACACTTGAGGACTTAGCTGTTGCAAGCGATAGCGCTGTTGGAATAATGGCACTTGACTGGTGACAGCGTGCCAACTACTATAATCAAAGACTAACTGCTTACTCTCCGTCTTTCTCCCTCACGGCATACCGTTGTCCTTCGGGTTTCCGAGGCGAAACCTAAAAGCAGCGAAGAAGGGTTGGACGGCGGCTGCTCATTCCCTCGTGCAGGAAATAGCTCGACCTTGACCTTTGACCGTAACGCGAGTGAGCGAGTAGCAGCACATACAAACATACATACCGACGCACACCGACAGACGTAGTTACAGGGGACGTAGGAGGACGCGCTGGGAGTACGTAGCGCGCGAGCGCAGCCGGGTTTTAGCTTGCCATCCGAGGGTAGGAAGAGGTGGCAGTGGTATTCGTCGTTGTAGTGGTAGCAAAAGCTCGGGGCTCACCCCTATTTTATCGATTTGCCGCACTCTCGCACCAGCGTGAAATCCATCGCTGTTACCAATTCTTATTATTCCTTCTCAGCTTCTTTTTCACAGCGTCGGCATGTTTCAGCATTCGCGTTTATATAATTACAGCCATTCGTCTAACGCGTTAATGCAAATAACTCTTGTTAATCTTGTGCTGTTACTGAGCTATTTCATCCTTCGATACCTCATTTGGAACCTTTTAGCAGCCCAAACATCTTTGAAATGGTGCTAACGGCACAAACTGCACGTGTAACTGGCTACTGCAGTAAACTCGAAATGCAAGCGCGTTTACTGCAAGTTATAAGGATTTAATTTTCGTACTTTTTAACCTATCGGTAGAAAAGTATTCAACACCTAGCGGACGAAACCTGTTCGAAGTGGTACTAAATGCTTCGAGTAGCAGTAACTCTATAGTATTAAAAAAAAAATCGAATGCTCGGAACTTTCCATTGAGTTACACAGCCTTCTCGTAATCAATAATGACAGCCTGCTTGCCAAGGTAAACCTATCCGAAATTGTTGTAAGCGCATAAAGATTAACGAAATGAACGAAAATGTACGGAATTTCCTATAATTTGAAAAGCCTCAATTTTCAACACTTTACGAAATCATAGTATAGATGTTTTTCAAAAATGTTTAAAGAAGCAAAAAATTCACGTACTAATACGAAAATGTTGAAATCCGGACGAAAAACTTTCTAACGCTCGTTTTACAGCATAAATGTAAATTTTTCTCTCAGTAGGGCGGGTCGGGCTATATACCCGAGTATAACATCATTTATCACGATGAAAAGATGTTCCTCGAGAGTTGGGCGCATTGATCGAGCTTCCATTTCCCCACACCGGATACCAGTATCTACTTGGAGCTTCTACGCGTCAATCGCAGGCAGTCGAATTAAGGCGCAAACACATCAGGGTTTTGCGCGTCCAGTGGACTTGATTGATTAACGCGAACAGAAAGAAACCCTCCATCTATAAATACTTATAAACTATTGGATAAATAAAACCGTTAAGAATGGACGGCGCGCAGAAACGGAAGGGGGACGAAGGGGGGAAATTGGGCCGAAGTGATCGAAAGTAAGAAAAACCTGGAAGAAAATGGAGCGGGAGGGCCGAGAGCGGCTTTAGGTCCTTATATAGGTCGCCCTCTTACCGTATCCCGAGGGTCCAACCAGGGGCTAGATGACGTCACAGTACCGAAGGACGTCACGAGCCGAGCGTCGCTTGGCAACGCTCGCTGCAAATCCCGGAACGACACGGATAACCGAGGTACGAGGAACGAATCGCTGCGTCGACCGAGCCCGGGCCACGATCCTCCACCCGTTCACCATCAACCCTACCCTGTGTACCGACACTATCTATACTGTACTCGCTCACTATCCTAATGCTTTTTGTTTGCGTTGCCTTGAAACCCGAGACACGTTGACGATAGCCCCGGATACATGCGAAAAATTCTAACCAATTTTTATGACAATCGGAAAGCCCTGGATGAAGTAGCTGTAAAAACGGACGTCTAGAACCCAAATTTGCAGATCTTGTAAGCTTCGCACCACTTCGGATAAGTTTGGACTTTCAGATGAGTTGGTTGGACGCTTGTTATGCAATCTAAGTATGATTTACCTAAAATAAAGTCCCTATTGTTAGGTATTTCCTATAATTCCTGTATGGCCTTAGAACCATATCGAACCGGTTTGGACGGTCAAATAACCTGTTTAGACTGTTTTTACGAATTCTATGCTTGTATAACTCAATGAAACCCCCCATTAGACGATTTTTTTGAAAGCACTTTTTTTCTCGTTATAAACTCGTGTCATGTTTCAGCTATTTTTATAGCGACCTTATTTTTATACACCCTTCACAAGTTGTACCTTATAACAGACACGATAGTGAGATAGTGAGTAATCATGCCCGCTAATGGAAGCGATTTAATCGTTCTCGTTATTCCGACAAAAATGTCGTAAAAAGGACATTTATTCATTTTAATTTCGGTTGTATATTGTTATCCGTAACACTGTTATTATCGTTATTAATATCTGGATTCGGTTCGTTATACGCTGTGTCGTTGTTCTGTCGTGATGAATTCGTATTCATGATCGTGATTACCAAATTTTTTTAGAAACCGCGGAGGAACTTGCTATGTTTTTCAGTGTAAAATCAAACGCCGGTGGTGAAAGTTGACAATCCGAAACGTAGACTTTCTTCGAGATGGTCGAATCTCTTCATGTACGACGTGTTGCCGAGTTACTAGTGATTCTTCATCTAATCTCTCGTGTCGAGAGCATCAGTCATAGCGGAGTGAAGACAATTGACACCATTTCGGAGAATATGCGGGTGGAGAGTCGATTAAATTTGACGCGATATCGATTGGTTGAAAACGCAATGAGACGACATCTTATCAGTAACGCAAATGATGTTTCATCGATTGATCTTGTGATACATCCGGAGGTAGGAATCTTTTTTTTTTTACGATCTTTTCGACCTTTTCTCGATGTCACATTCAAGTGTCGAAGACGCCGAATCCGTATTTGCGATCTTTCTGCGATCAATAGGATTGATAAATATATTTATAATAAAATGTTGTCACATTTTAAACGCAATTTTGATTTTAATCGGCGATGAAAGTAAAAACAATCAACACGCATTTTTGGGCAAAAAGAAAAAATGTTTTCTTCGTCGGCTGTAGGCTAATCCTCGCGTAATCGACGTGGTTGCAAAAGTCTGTTCGAAATATCATCCAACGCTACTGTGGATGAATGAAAATCGTCCGCAACTTGAAAGCTGCAATCGCACGGAAACATGTTCCCGAGTAAACGAGATAATCGGAATTTACTCCAACATCGACGACGTTAATCCGGACGAGTTAAAAAATTCATACGGCAACGCGTGGAACTCGAGATCAAAAATCGTCATCTTGGTAACCCAGACGACTTCCAATCATGAAGATGCCATCGACAGAGCGAGACTCGAGCAGACCTTGGAAAATTTTTGGTCCCTCGATTGTGTGAACGTCGTATTGATGACGATGCCGATGTTCGAAAAAAATTGCACCTTCGTTTCGGAACCACGAATTTTTGGCTACGATCCTTTTTCTTTGCAAATCGGCAAATCGGACAAAAGAGGCCTATTGTTCGAACGATCGGCGAGAAATCCATTTTTTCCCGACAAATTGCGCAATCTTCAGGGTTTTTCGATTCCCATCTCATTGTATCACCAGGAGCCTCACGCAGTTTTGATCAATTACACGGAATTGGGAAGTGGCATTCACGTTTCGATCGTTCGCTACCTATCCGCGTGGTTGAACTTCACCGTCGATCTCAAGAGCGCGCCGATCGAGGCATCGAGCTACAAGATCTCACTTCCGGATGGCAACGAAGTTGGACCGATTGGTGACGTCATAAAAAATCGTTCGGACTTTTTAGCTAATCCGGTTTTCCTCAGTGGCTTGGTCAGGAAGAGACACGAGTACGTTCGACCAATAGCTCGCGCGCACATCGCGCTTCTTGTACCACGAGGCGGACCGATGCCCGGTCTTATTCGAGTTTTTCGCAGCATCGACACTAACCTCGCTATCGTCATATTTGTCTGTTGGATTCTTCTTGCATGCTATTTTCTCGTGAGAAAAAGGCGATATCCATTTTTGAAGACGTATCGGCTTTTGATTCATCAGCAATTGCAAGGTATCGATTGAGCTATTGATCATGAATTAGATGGGGGCTTATCCAGTAGTTTAGATGGGGGAGTAGACATTTAGAAAAATGTCATTGGAAGTATCTGAAAGCATATTTGGCCTTAAAAATGTAACTGGAATTTTCCACAGGTATCAGCGAAAAATCGTCGGATCGTATATTTTCGATCGCTTGGATCATCTGGGCGTTCGTGCTTTCGACTGCATTTCAGAGTCATCTTAAAAAAGATTTGACCGATCCGCCTTTTTACAAGAGCATCGATACTCTCAAAGAGTTAGAGTCGAGTCCTTTGACGTTGATGGCCGATCCAATTTATCTCGATCCCCTCAACCAATCCGTTTCGGAGACGAAAAAACTTTTGGCGAAAAGTGCGCTACGCGAATTGGACTTTTCGAAATGTACCAAACGGCTCGTGGACCATAGAGACGTCGCATGCGCGGTGGACGAATTTTTTATTAAGGACGTGGCGCGAAAATTGAATAAAAAATATAACAAAAACCAATGGCGTCGTGGTATCGCTCACATCGCCAAAGAATATCTGACAGACGATTGGAGGACATTTGTCGTCAAGGAAGGCTTTCCGTTTTTAGATAAATTCAATATTGGCTTAGAGAGAATGAGAGAATCGGGACTGACGCAGAAATGGGCGTCGGACGATATGATCGAACACTTCGAAGAAGGACCGTCCCGCGACGCTCATTTCAAACTAAACATGTCACATTTTGAAGGCACTTTTTATATTCTTCTGATTGGCGAGAGTACCGCTTTTGCGGTTTTTCTCGGGGAGATTATTTTTCATTGCGTTAAACGACGATGTCAACGTTCTCAAAATCGGCAAGGTACTACAAAATCGATCGAAAAAAAGGGTATTACAAAATTTATGAGATAAAAACTTATCGGATCATATCGACGTTTCAAAAACAAAGAAAATTTTCCCTTTGGAGGATTTTTCTACAGTTTATAGTTTTCAAGTTATAGGCAGTTGAAGTTTCTACCGATTGTCGCCCGCGATTGTCGCCGACAGATGGCCCGCGAGTCGATCGACCGATCGAATCCGTTAAATGCCCATAACTCGAAAACTATTTATTTTAGAAAAATGGTTCAAAGGAAAAGTTTGCTCGGATTTTAACCATAAATACGATCCACAAACTATTTTCAAATGTACACAAAATCTGGTGGTTCATATTTGCACTTCAACGATCGGTACAGCGTTTTTCAAAATATTTATCAATATTTTCTTCTTAAAAAATATACTTGAAAATAAAAAAAGTGTTTCATTGTAAATACGAAACTGTGTGTTCTTCTTACATTAATTTTTTTTCACGCCCATAGACTCCTTACAAGTCATCGATGATAATAGCACAGTTAGCGTGCTGATGAATACCCGCTAATGGAAACGATATTATCGTCTTATCCGTGTCCACGAAAATTCTATAGAAGAGTCATTCCATTATTTCGTTTTATTCTTTTATTATTACAATGTGTCACTAATATTATTATGATTATTGTTGCGATTCGGTTCGTTAAACGCTTTGTCATCGCTGCGGACCCGATAAATTCGTATTAATCATGGTGATAGATAGTATATAAAAGTGCATTAGAAAGCGAGTAGGAAGTTACATTGTTCCAGTGTAACACCAACTACCGGTAGTGAAAGTCTCGCACTCTGCAAAGAAACATATTTTTTATGTTTTTTTTTTCCCTCAAGATGTTAGTAGCACTCTTTGCGCGACGGGCTTTCGAGTTACTAGCAATTTTTCATCTGATCTCGAATCTCGACAGCATCAGTAACATCGACGAGAAGAAAATCGAAACTATTTTAACGACCATGAGGATCGAGAGCCGAGCGAATTTGACGCGGTACCGATTGGTCGGGAGCGCAATGAGGCGTCATCTTATCAATTACGAGAAGGACGTTTCACCTGTTCATCTATTGATACATCCCAAGGTACAAATCTAATTTTTTTATTCGCGATATTTTCGCTGTTTTTTTTTCCGCATTTACTCAAACGCATCCGGTTTGCAATTGACGATAAAACGACGATCTCAATTACGATATATTTTTGAAAAAAAAAAATGTAAATGAAATAATAATAATTAATTTTATTGCATTATTAATAAATGAATAATAATTAATAAATAATTACTACGAGTAATGACTATTTGAATTTATTATTGTCATTATCAATTATTTGTATTGTCGATTGCCTCAGGCGAATTCACGCGTAATCGAGGGAGTCGCAAAAGCCTGTTCGCAGCAAAAACCAACACTGCTGTGGACGGAAAATAATCGTCAAAAAGATCGAAGCTGCAATCGCATGGAAACGTGTTCCCGTGTGACTCAAATAATTGGAATTTACTCGAACGTCGACGACGTTAATCCTCGCGAGTTGAAAGATTCGTACGGCAACGCTTGGTACTCGCGATCGAAAATCGTTATTTTGATCACAAATATGACTTCCGCAAGCAACGATGGCACGGAAAAAGCAACACTCGAGAAAATACTCAAATTTTTTTGGTCACTCGACTGTCTGAATATCGTACTGATGATGATGCCGGGGTGCGAAAAAAATTGCACCATTATATCGGAGCCGCGAATTTTTAGCTACGATCCCTTCGCCCCGCAAATCAGCACATCCAATAAGAGAGGCCAACTGCTCGAGCGTTCGGCACGAACCGATTTTTTTCCCGACAAATTGCGTAATCTTCGGGGTTTTTCCATTCCCGTTTCGATTTATCACCGTGAACCTCACGCCATTTTAAAGAATTACACGGAACTGGAAAGTGGAATCGAAGTTTTGGTTCTGCGATACATATCCGATTGGTTGAACTTTACCGTGGATCTCAAGACCGCGCCGATCGAGGCATCCAGCTACAAAGTCTCACTTTCGGGCGACCGGGAAATCGGTATGATCGGTGACATTATGGCAAATCGGTCGGATTTTTTGGCAAACACAGTATTGGTAGGAGCGCTTGCCGGAACGAGACTCGAGTTTGTTCGACCGTTCACTACCGCTAACATCGCGATTCTCGTGCCGCGCGCTGGACCAATGCCCGGTATAATCCGAGTCTTTCGCAGCATCGACAGCAATCTTGCTATCGTCATATTTATCTGTTGGATTCTTTTGGCTCTTTATTTCTCGGCGAGAAAAAATCGTCACCCGTTTATGAAGACTTATCGGTTGTTCATTCATCAGCAATTGGAGGGTAACGATTTATCAATTTACCGATTTACCGATTTATCGATTTAACGATTTATCGATATATCGATTGACGAAAAAGATATAACATTTTTCCTGAAATCAATGAAATATTTCCCCTTAATTCATCAACGAACCAATTAGAATACTTTTTCAATTCAGGTATCAGCGATAGAATGGCGGATCGCATATTCTCGATCGCTTGGATCATCTGGGCATTCGTACTTTGCACAGCATTTCAAAGTCAAGTGAAGAAAGATTTGACAGATCCGCCGTATTACAATAGTATCGACACTCTGGAAGAGTTGGCATCGAGTCCACTGATTCTCGTTGGCGAACCGAATTATCTCAACGATCTCAACATCTCCTTTTCAGAGACGAAAAAACAATTGGCTGAAAATGCTGTTAGTGAATTGGACTTTGCCAGATGTACGAAACGACTCGTGATTTACAAAGATGTTGCGTGCGCGTTGGACGCATCTTTTATGAGGGCTGCGACGAAAAAGTTAAATCGAAAATACAAAAGAGACTATCAAAGACGTCGAGGAATCGCTCACATCGTTAAAGAATACTTGACTGACGATTGGAGAACTATGGTCGTCAAAGAGGGTTTTCCGTATTTGGATAAATTCAATATAATTTATTTGCGTTTGCGAGAATCGGGACTAATGCAAAAATGGCTGACGGATGACTTACGCGAACATTTCGAAACAAGATCGAAAAAAAAAACTCGTTTCAAATTAAATATGGAGCACTTCGAAGGTCCTTTTTATATTTTATTAATCGGCGAGGGTACAGCGCTTTTGGCTTTAATTGTGGAAATTATTTTTTGTGGCGTTAAACGACGCTTATTCCGTTCTCACAACGGGTTGCGCATACGCGTGTTATTCAAAATGTTGGGTATCACTAAATTTGTGAAATAAAATAAACTATTGTGTTCGCAACACAAAACTCGGCACATTTTTCCTTTGAAAGAATTTTCTAAAATGGTTCATTTTCGAACTATAAGTAGTTAAAATTTCATTCAATGGGACGCGTTCGACAGATGGAGCGCGTGACAATTGAAGCGTCCGAAGCATTGGCCGATCGATTATTTGCGAGTAATTCGAAAATTCTGTACTCAAGAAAAAAAATTCAAAGAGCATACCTTGGTATTTTTGAACGGCGTATACCACTACCCATGTCGTTTGGGATTTCGGGCTCACAATCGACATATACATAAGTATATACTTATTTTATTATTATGATTTATATATGCTGTCTTTTTTTTCGTCGTTTCGTCGAATAATTGACAAATGTGCGTGCGATTCGTAGAGAAATCGCGTCTAGCCATCGAGACGCGTTCGTAATGTTCCATTGTGTATCTCACGGTCATAAAAATCAGTTCGATAATATCCGATAACCCGACAAGCGTAACCCTCGGGGGTGTTTCGCGCGATTTCGTTCCACATTGTGTCGAAAATTTTCGCCCGGTATGGCCACTAAAATTCACCGCAATTTTATCCGTGTCGCGATTCTCTCAATCATTATATTATCTTTTCAAGTTCACACTGCAATTCACGGTTCTTCGAAAATTGTCAGAGAAATCGAAAAAAAATCATTTCGTCATCGCGAAGTACTCGAGTCGACGGTACTTCGATATCTTGCAGAAATCGCGCACCGCACGTCGCTCGTTCATCTGATCACCGAAGCAGCCGATGTAAATATACATTTAAACAGTTTTAATACATTTTTGTTGGATTTTTAATTAAATTTATTGGGCTTTTAACGGATTTTAATTTTTTAAAATTATTACCCTTTTATTACATTTTTATTAGAACTTTCATCATATATTCATTAAATTTTTAATGGATCTTTACGGAATTTTTAAATTTTAACGGATCACCAGTAACGGTGCCGAGTGTGCAAC
Source organism: Cryptus viduatorius (assembly GCA_964006125.1). Lineage (NCBI taxonomy): Eukaryota > Metazoa > Arthropoda > Insecta > Hymenoptera > Ichneumonidae > Cryptus > Cryptus viduatorius. The sequence continues at coordinate 327,304 of OZ023228.1, read as the reverse complement.
TTAACGAACAATTGAATTACATTTACGTGCCGAAAATATTTTTTGCTTCAGGATCCCACAGACAAATCCCGCGAAACTATCGTGAAAACGTGCGCGAAATTCCGTATTACCGTGAAGTTACTTCTCACCGAAGAATCTTCGAAAGATCATGTCGCGCGAGTCCTACCGCGATATCCGAAAATCTACCACGTCCTGGCGGTGGTGCGCAGCTTTGCGGAATTGCGACCCGAAATATGGAAGGAAGTTTATCAAATCGCGTGGAAATCGGGAGCATTTTTTGGAATTTTTATTGCGAATGAAACAATCGATGAAAGTCGTGCCGAAGAATTTTTGAAAAAATTTTGGCACATGGATGTCTCGAACGTTATTTTGATCGATTTGAAGTCATCGTCGTCAAATTTTACGAAGATTTACAGCTACGATCCTTTCAACAATATCAAGAAAGGGCTAAATGGGACCGTCTATCAGGTAAAAAGAATATAATTAATTTTCGAAATTTTTAGTTATATGTTTTTCTTCATCCCTTAATTTTTGGCAAAAGCGAATCGTTCCTTTTCTACAAAATATCCGCAACTAAGGCGTTTCTAATCGAATTTTCTCCGATATCACGGGAACTGAATAGTGAATCATTCACGAATCGTTTGTAAATTCTTTCCGATTCGTTTCGGAAAAATCGAAATCGGAAAAAAGTCGATTCCAAAAATTGCCGATAAAAATTCATCGTAAAAATCGAAGAGAAAAATTGTAGAAAAATATTAAATGCAAAAAATACAGAAAAAAATGACCAAATAATTGTATATAATTATTGTATCTAAATTTTTAATTCGCAAAGTTCTGAAACAACAAAGCATTGAGTATAACAACTCGCGTAATTTCGTCGGTACGGTAATTTGGATTCTCCATTGAATCTCTACGCGCGCGGATTTTAATCATTCGAAGCACACGAAGGTTATTCAAAACTTTTTTCAATTTAAACTCTGAAATATTTATCTAATTTAACCATTAGCCATTTTTTCGTGACCTTAAAAATAATTTTTTTTCCCATCAGGTGACCTCAACCGATCGGCTGTTTCCCGACAAGTTGAAGAATCTTAAAGGTCAACCGATCTCAATATCGCTTTATCGTCACAGTCCCCGTGCAAATTTGAGCGAAAAAACTGGTTTTGCCGGGGCCACTGGTCTGGACGTCGAACTGATTCGTTACTCGTCAAGTAGACTTAACTTTACCGTTAATCTCGTGACGAAAGACGTCGACATGGCGAGTCACGTGTCGTTTCTACCGTCGGGTAAAAAAATCGGTCCCATTGGCGACATATTACAAAAAAAATCCGAGTATCTCGGCAACGCGCAATTTCTCGAAGTTCTACATCTCTACAACACCAGTGTAGATTATGTCTATCCGCGGTGGCGCGCGCGTAGCGTCGTTGTCGTTCGACGCGCTTCGCCGCGACCGGCGATCTTGTATCTCATTGAAAAAGCCGATCCTTACGTTTTTTACGTGGGAAATTTGACAGTTTTAATTTTTTACCTTTATCTACGACTCATAAAAAAATCGAAAAATCGTTTTCTCACGATTCTCGGTCTCTTGTTGTTTCAAAATTTACGAAAAATCGGCGATAAATCGTACGACAGAATTTTTTGCTACGCGTTCATTTTTTGCTCGTATATCATATGCACGACTTATCAGGGTCATCTCGTTCACGATTTGACTGCACCGCCGATTTTTCCGAATATCGATACTCTGACGGAATTGGCCGTTAAGAAACCATTGACATTGATGGTGCGACCATCCGAGATGCGACTATTATTGCGGGCGAATGAAGAGAGTAAAAAACGATTGGCAAAGATCGCGGTAGTTGAATTGAATTTTAGCGATTGCGTCAGGCGTATGATAAGATCGAAGAATATCGCATGCGCGATTGACGAGGGTTATGGAAAATACGCCCTCAGCAGGGTGCGAAAGGAACAACTGGATGATGCGCACAGCGATGGAAGCGACGGAAAGGTCGGACCTGCGATGCACATCGTTAAGGAAAGCCTAACCGGTTTTTGGCAGTGTTACGTAGTCAGAAGGGGTTTTCCGTATCTTTCTAAGATAAATGAGGCGATGGGACGAACGATGCAATTTGGATTGATAAGAAAATGGTTGAGGGAAGATAAGAGAAAGAGATTTCACGAAGCAGCGGAATCCAAGGAGATCGAGGCATTGAGTTTGTTGCACTTGGATTATACCTTTGCTATTCTGATAATCGGACACATTATTGCGAGTGTCGTGTTTTTATTCGAAGTTATCTTCGCAAGTGATTCGATGAAAAATTTCGGAAGGAGGATCTGTCGGGCGATGAGAATAATCATTGCAAATTATTCAAATTCCATTGGTTTAGTTCAATAAATGGATACAACTGTATGACTATATGAAAAAAAAATGTACACGTTTAATAATATTTTATTGACAAATTAAAAGGATTTATTTGTTGAACCGTCATTTTTTGCATGAAAAACAAGTCTTAGAGTGCAAAAAAACACCACGATAAAATGTTGTCAAAAAATGAAAAACAAACAAATAAATGTTCTCCAACACGAGCAGAAATCCTAAAGTATTATGCAATTTTGGCCAAGTTTCAACGAGGCATTTAACTCTTTCAAGTCCCGTGAATTTCGTTCAATGCGATGTATTCGAAACTTATCCTCGTTGCTTGAAAATGAGTTCCTTAACCTTATCAAAGTCTGATGACGATAAAAAAAGATCTAAAAAACAACATCGCGCGAATTTCAAATCTCTAAATCCGATTACTAACAAAAAAAAAAAGATCGAAAATCTACGATATCTCATTCCACAAACGCGCCCCGAAGTTCGACAAATCGGTGTAATGCGCAAAAAAAAAATGAAGGCTTCAAAGTGTAAAATATTATGGCACTTTGCCAACGTCGTAAAAGTCGTCGTAAAATCATACCAACGCTTGAAAATCTATTTTAACACTTTGAAACTTCAGAATAAATTCTAATGCAAAATAATAACAATAATTTTGTCGTCAAGCAATTCATTTTTTTATAAATATTTTGTTTTTAATACAAAAAGATAACTCGGAAAATACAACGACTCGATTTAGCGATGTGCAATAATTATGTATTCTTGGAAATTCAATAAATCGAAATGTCAATTGCGTAAGAAATAAAAAAAAATAAGATAAAAATAAAGTATCTAGTCTGCCGATAGGACGTCGTACACTTGGTTTGCACCCCCTCTTTATCGCCGCCTTCCATACACTATACTTCATACCCCTGCGGTGGTGGAGAGTGCAACTCATCTGTATGGCTGGGACGCCGGATGAGACAAGTCGGTCGATAGAGCTAACGCCGCGTGGGCTACGGTTGCTCTCCTCTTCGGGGGGGTAACGCGTGTTTCGCTCCAACGGACGAAGGCTGTTCGCTGTTCGGAGGGTGTGGGGGAGAGGGTGGCGCTCGGGGGTTGGAATCTCTCTCCGGCCGCTGCCGGGATTGCAGCTGATCCGAAGAAACTAAGCTAATGGATGAATGGAAATTGTCGACGACGAAAGCTTCTACCCCCCTCCCCTCTTCTCTACTTGGAAACAATCGCGAGCTTAACAATAATTCTTTGTCAGAAGAGAAGTAAATTTTTTTTTTGCACCCTGAAAAAAAACTAATGGACGAATCTCTACGAACTATCCCGGGCCGATGCGGCTACTGTTTGCTTGCTCGCTGCTTTTGCGACGAAACGGAAAAAATCCCCGCTTCCCACGTCAAATATTTCGATGAAGGTCAGAGGTAACTGGGTCGGCAAGCTTTGCCTACCCTCCCTCTTCTGGACTCTCTTGCTGTGTGCAGAGTTTTTTAGCTTCAAATTCAGTCGAGAGGGGGACTTTTCTTTGCCTTTTTTTCTGCAGATGCACGTGTCTCCGCGATTGTTGACGGTTGAGAAACGAGGGCTTTTTTTTTCATTTTTTTAATAAGTTGTTATCGTAATATTGATGGTTTTTTTTTTAATTTTTGTAAGTGGATTGTGTGAAATGAATTTTTCGTTTTTAATATCGTCAACTTGATTTATTTTCGCACCGATTTTTTTTTTTTTCGGAATATTGGGAGATCACTTTGATATTGTATTCGTGTGCGGAGCAAAAAAAAAATCGAACTATACGGTTTTGAATATTTTTTTTAATCTTCCGAAAAAAATCGTTGCTTCTTTTTTTTAAAAAAGTAAATTCATTTTATAGCAAAAATTGAGTTTTCATTTCTTAACGTTTTAATTCGCTCTGCGATGGCGCGAAAAGATGATTTCGTAAATGTACCCGATAGCTTATTCGATGTTTTTTTTTCATAGAAATACGACAGACATTCGTATGTTCTGTTCGTTCGTATTTCCGCGTCCTGCTAGAAACCCGAGACACCGCCGTTTAAATATATCGAAAATCTTTACCGTTTCCAAAAAATTTGCTCTTGAAACGTACTTTTGTTAATTAGAATTTCGAGTTTGCATTCCATGTAACTTTTTTTTCGTTTGTTGATCGCGAATTTCCCAGTTATTTTATTGCCAGTCTCGACGTCCAGCATGTAAATTCACGTCGGAAGCGGAAAAAAAAACTTTTTTTTTTTCGTATTTTCCATTTATAAAACCTTCTGGTGCGCGAAACAACGCGCCAATACGGCAAAGTGCAAAATGCACTCCTCGTAATTATCCTTCGCCATTAAGCATACCAATGCAAATCCAAAAATTACGTACATTATTTATCATTACTAACTTTTTTCATATCGAGAAAACATATGCATTCAAAGAAAAACATATATTTTTTCTTAATTAATGATATCGAATAACCGAATCTTCATAACTAATTGTGAAAAATAAATTCATTAATTCCTTCCTATTATTATTATTATTAATTTCTTTTTTACTAAAATAAATTGCATTAGTCAAATTTGACTATTTCATGGTTAACGATATCATCGATTTCTATTTTTCTTATTTATCACACAGATTCAACTACTTAACAGAATAAAATATGAAAAAAGAAAATATTCTGAAAAAAGAATCCTCTCGCGGTCGATTTCGAAAAATAATAATTATTATGTTTTTTTTTCACTATCACGTCGAAACGCTAGAAATATTTATAGAAGTATAAATCTATTCGTGCAAAGGTCGAAAAAGCAGCGAAGAATAATTGTTATTATCGAGAAAAGGACAAGGGTGAGAATAGAGGGTGTGTCGAGCAGTAGGACGAAGAAAACGCTGGGCAGCGAATAGGGGTGGAGGGTGGAGGGTGGAGGGTTATTACAGCGAAGCGTTCGTTCGTTCACGTCTGTGTGCGGTACATGCCCCGCTGGTCCGCGCGTCTTCCCGATGCACCCTCGGCATGACGAGGCTGTAACCTTGGCAACTCGCGCTCCGATCTTCTCCGTCCCTCCCCCACCCCAACCCTAACCACCCACTATCCGACCACCCATTCCCTCCTCACTATCCCTCTGGTCGTTCTCTCGACAATCCCACGCAATTTCGCCCACGGGAGTCCGCAGCTATCCAATCTATACATCTCGATATCTGTGTATCCAAAAAAACTTCTCGAACTCTCGATTGTGAGACTCTCTTTCTTTTTTTTCCCTCAATTTCCAATCAATTTTTTTTTTATGTTGTTCGGTTGTCGTTAAAAATTTGTAAAGTTTTTTTCGTAAAAAAACATTGTAAAAAAAAAATACGACGATTTTTGATTGATTGCTCGTCACGCTATCATTTGCGTTTCGAAAACGTCACTTTAATGTCACATACTTTTTTTAACATTATTTTTTTTTCTGCGTATTACTATTATTATTTTTTTCCAACAAAAGAAAAGTTACCGGAAAGAAAATTTGTAAAATTAGAAAATAATTCGTAAAACGGTGCTGCTGTTACGACAATAGTTTGTTATTCATAAGTCATAGTGACGAATCCACTTGCTGGTCCGCTGGTGTCATCCTAACATTTCTTTCGATTTTGGGTAATCTGCCTTACCGACGTGGTGAACGGTTCGAAAAATCTTCTTTTTTTTTCCTTTTTTTCTTGTCAAACGAAAAAAAAAAATGGTTGACATTTGCAGTTTCTTTTTTTTCTTCATTGCGTCGGGGAAACGGATACAAATTGGGAAATAATTGTTACAGCGGGAAGGGAAGGGATGTTTTGACGGGGGTGCTAACCTACCCTGGAGCTCTCGGTGTTTTCCCCCTCGCAGTTTACGAAGGAGCGGAAGGGCGGAGGGGGAGGAAGAGATGGAAACTACGGGTAGAGGAGAGAGTGGCATTGGGTCGAGGTCACCAGGACGCTGAAGCGATCGATGCAGCTTGCCAACGGCGCACCACCACAGACACAAACACTACCGGCCAAAGTAGCCTCCAACCCTCCCCCGCGTCATCCCTCCCTATCGCTTCCGCAAAATTCAACCACAAACCTCCCAATGCCTCTGTTACTAACTCTCCTTTGGTATTTACTGGAAAACTTTCCGAATACACGATATCTCTTATCAATTAAACCATTTGAGGGATAAAATTACGAATTTCGAAGATAGCAATGAATTATCCTTCCGAATCATTTATTTTTTTCAGCTAGTAGTGTAAAAAAAGAAAGAAACATGTAATTTTGAAAAATACCTTTTTTAAAATTATTTTCCAAATACACAACAATAACTGTTTGTAATTTTTTTTCCAGTGTCATTTATTTGTTTTCAAAATTCTTTGTCATCGAAAATACGAGAAAATGAATTTTTAACACTAACTTTTGACTGTTTTATCGTCGATGTTATTATTAATTTCATTTTTTTTCGAATTTATTATAAAATATTCGGCTTCGACATCGACCTATCGAAATTCGATAAAAAGCAATTAATCTCAAAGCCAATCGTATTTATTATAGCCACGTTATTTCATCCCAATAGAAATTTATTCTTCAAATCGATGGATTAAAAAAAAAAAAATGAAAAAATAATCGTATTACCCGTTCTTGCGTTTTTGTTTACGAAGTTATCGATCCCGCGCCCGGCCACCGCGTCGCTTTGGTGTCCCGCCAATGAGACTTCAGTCGTCTGTTTGGTTTCTAGGGCCTCTCTCCCCCCCCCCCCGCGGCGAACGCACTCACGCAACTCAAAATAGACACTTTTTTTTCTATCTCTATTTCTCTCTTCCCCCTCTCACGCTAATTCGTCATATTTTAAACGTCAGAGAGAGGTATCGATCGTTTTATGAAACATACATTTCATTTTTTTTATATTACTCGGTTAATATTAATTTTTCTTTTTTTTTTTTTAAATCGCGAACCTCAATATCATCGGACGCGCGTCAACGACGATGAGGCTGTGAGGCTACGGTTTCAAAACGGATGTTGTGCGTGCAATGCGAAGAGTTCTGAATCGATATGACGTGAGTTAAAAAAAAATCAACTCCCATCAAAATTACGAGAACAAAAAAATTTTTCCTCGATCGTCCAGGAAATTTTAGATGCTTCGAGCTCCGGAGACCCGTCATCGAGTCCCATCGAAATTGATTTACTAAATCCACGGTAAGATAATTATAAAAAATCAACACATCTTAATGCTATTGTAGTCTTTTATTTTATAAATGAAGACATTTTTTTTTTAAATTTAATCGATTTACTAATCTCGAGGGAAGATAACCACAAAAAAAAAATTTGCGGAACGTCAAGCAACAATCATTTTTTATTTGTCGATTGATAAATCATTTTTTTATCTCGATAATTCACAAATATCCTGAAAAAAAATTACTTCAAATTATATAGCATATATTTACGAAAAAAAAAAATCTCTCGAGCGGATTTCTATTTAATTTTCAGAAATCCTCAAATATAACGAAAAATATTTATTATATAGCGTTACTGAAAATAAATAAATTATTTAAAAAATATCTACGAAGTAAAATGAGGAAAATAGAAGTAAAATAAAAGAAATTCATCGAAATATTAATGATAATACGCCAAATCGTTACAGGCGAGAGGAAAAATCTAAAGTGCGAAGGAGCGACCGTTTTACGACGAAAAATTTTGCTTCAACGTCGAATCTCATTTTATCCGATCGTTCACTCGCGACTCGCAAAAGCATCCCGACAAAATTACGTAAGTGATGTAAGTTCAAGAAGGTGGGAGAGAAAGAGCAAAACCACTTTGCGAAGATCAGCTCGATGAAGTATAACAATTTTTTGGCGAAAAATTCTTTCGAAGAAATTGCAATTTTTTTTTTTTTTCGTAAAGCTACGAACAGAGGTCGTTGCTTTGCTCAGAGATTGAGGCGTTATTCGACGGAGCAGCAAGTCACTTTCGCGGATATCGAAAATTCGAGAATCGCGGGGGCGAGAAGTCGTGACGTCAAGACGAGGCGTAAGGGCAAAGGAACACCCCGAATTATTCGAGCGATACGTCACCACAGCGAGAGGTGTACGTTTGCGCTCGTTGATTATTATTCATATTAATCGTCTTGATTTTTTTTTTATTTCGTTGATAAATATAACATTTTAAAAATATTTCCTTGAACTTAAAAAATTTAATTTTCGATAAAAAAAATAATATTACAATAAAAAAAAAAATTATTTCGATGTTTTTAAATTAACGATTAATATCGATAATAATCGATATGCGTCTTTTATTAATTTATACACTTTCGATTTTTTTTTAGTCAATGTAAAAAATCGATCGGACGGTTCACCAATACGGGATGTGACCGAAGAAAACAGTAAAAGTAGCGTTGTCGTACTTTATCACGGGGAGGAAAAGAAATCGCCGACCTCATCGATCTCTTCTTTCGCATCTTCGGCAAAAGTTCCGATTCGAATTTCAAAATCCGAAAAAACTCTCGTCACCGTTGGACTACCGGATCGTTCTTTAACTCCTCCGAACGAGCGGACTGAATTTCTCGTTGAGTGAGTAATTAAAAAAAAAGATTCTAAATTTTACGATATAGAATTTCACGTAAAAACCGAGAAAAGAAAATATTCCGAGTTTTTTGCAACGAATAGAACGAAACATTTTTTTTTGGAATTTAATAAAATTTGCGTCGAAAAAGAAATGAATCATTTTACGACAAAGTTTGAACCGAAAGAATTAAAAGGTAAAAATTATCGGCAGAGATCGAACGATTCGCGATCGAAGATCGGAAACGCCGGAGACAAATTCGCCGATAGGAGGGTTCCGTTGTCAACGAAAAAAATTGACGAGACAGCGGGATCGAGCGAATTCGAGAACGCGAAGGCGAGAATCCGTTAACGCTAAGTGCGCGAGAGAGAATTTAGAATCGAGAAGCGTCGGAAGGGCGAGCAGCGAAAGATCGACGAGGAACAATCGGGAATTCGAGAGACCGAGAAAAAACGGTGTACCGCGATGCCGGGACGTTGAGAATTCCTCGCGGTGCTCGCTAATGGCTCATCGTCCCACGTAAGGGTGCAATTGCGATAGCATAAAATTGATTTGATCTTCGTGACGTTGAATTCTTTTTTATACGAGGAAAAAAATTCAGACAACATTAAACATTTTTTTTTTTTTAATAACTGCTGTAACTTTTTTTTTTGATTTTTGAAATTTCGGAAAGAAAAGAAGTACTGAAATGATTTCATGTGCGGCTTGAAGAAATGAAAACATTATTTATCGGCGAAAACAATTAAAAAAATGTAAAAAAAGATTATGAGATTTTTGTGAAAATTTCGTGATTTTCAAAATTTAATAAAGACGATTTAAAATTTTTCTAATTGGGTCCATTCGTTCAGTTCTCCAAGAGCAGTCGGCACGGATCCCCGGCGAAGAGAGCAAAACGCCGATACATCGGGAAACCCGCGAGTCGCATTTCTCATGCAACATATGCAGAGTCAACAACAACAACAGCAACAGCTGCAACAACCGAGAATCGACGTAAACGGTGTTATCGAGGATTCCAGCAGTCGCCGAGTGTTTCCATTCCAGTCAACGGCCAGTGGAAATTTGAAGATCATACCGAATCAGGTATAATCTTCGTACACAATGAAAAGAGTTACGACTCGCAATAATAGAAAATTTGATGAGCGAATTAATAGTAAATTGTGACAATTTATATTTTGCTAAAAAAATTATTATTATTATTATTATTTTTTATTTTCCAAGAATTTTTAATTATTGAATTCAGAGGATTTTTCTCAGGTCGTCTTCGAGTCGAAAAAAGTGAGCGTATTGGTTGCGGATCCGCGTCACACGAAGGTAAACGTGAAAGCCGATCTCTGTCGAGGCGACGACGTGAAATCGGAGGGTGTCGCGGCTGCTTTAGCGCTTCCCGCGGTTGAGAATCAATTGATCGAATTTTGTTCCGGCAAAAGAGAAGTTACTTCCGGAGTTATAGCTTCCGGTATCGAAAAATCGAGAAACACGGAAAAAGTCTCACACGAGGCTGAGTACGTGCCGCGTACGCAACCATACCGATCACCGCCGGTTGTTCGTCCTCGCGAAATGGAGCCGAACGAAGTCACGCAGGCGACTCCTCATCGACTTCCTCTGCCGGCTAACGAAGTACCACTCGCGTCGTAAGTTTGAATATCTATAACTTTTTACATCGCAGAATGCGTAATTTTTTATTCACGGAGGAGAGATTGAGCGGAGCGCAAAAGAGTTCATATTTTCGAGCTTTTTAATTGGTCGATAGTTCGAGCCGAACTCAGTCGGTAATAAGAACTGCAATACGCTTTTTGAATAGTACCAAACGATTTATGAGAAAAATCAAAGTATTCGCATCAATGCAATAGTCCGATTAAAAAGCTAATTATTTCCATTCATCTCGAAACGTATGCGATCTTTTCAGAAACTGGATTACAGTTTTTGTTACCGACAGATACCTTTCACGATGTCTCGAGTCATTACTAAACTTGTATAAAAATATTTCGATAATAATTATAATAATTCCTCTCTCTCTCCTTTATCCATTTACGTCTCCAAAAGTTATAAATTTGCTTTATTGAACTCCATTAAAAAGTACTTTAATAGAACTTTATGAATATCATAATGGCGGCGATCTTTATGATATAACTTCTCCGCGTTTAACGATCCGCAGTTTGGGTTTCACCGGTGAGCAGCCAATCGACTGGGAGAACATAATTCTGCCAGAAAAAACAGATCTCTACCGTGAGTTAGCGAGCCGCATAACGAATTACAAGTGAGAGTTGTTTGTCTTGTAACCTACGATTATGCTTCGCCTCGGCATACATTTTTTAATTTAAAAATCTCGTCTTACCCGCAAGAAACGCCGATTGCATAGTGCGCCTCGGTCACGACGAATTTCATTGTCATCTTCTCGTACTACAAAGTTACAGCACTTTCTTTGACGAAAAAAATCACAAAGAAGTCGATCTTACAGGGGTAAGTTTCGAGGCTTTCGTATGAGTCGGAAAAAAAAGAGTCATTATTGGAAAAAGGCAAATCATTATCGTTATCACTAATCTCGAGGCTGAATGTGACTCCTCTCGAAAGCGCTCTTTGCCGAGTGCAGCGCGAGGGGTAGAAATCAAAGTCCCTCGCGTCAGCAGCATTTACGACGAAAACGGTGGAGGGTCGAGAGGAAAGGATGGGGGGTAGAGTGGGATTTCGCCTTAGTCGACCTTGGTCTCATTTTCGTCTCCCTCTTCCGCTTTTGCCTCCTGTCCCGGATTACCAGAAGCTGAGAGAGCTCGATTGCTCCAGCCCCGGAGGCTCGAGCACGTGCGGAAAATCACCACGGCAAATAAACGCCCACTCTATGACCTCCCACTCAATCTCTTTCTTCCTCTATTCGTTATTAAAATCTACCGAGGACCAAATTTATCGTCGTAAGCACGAATTCTCAAGAATTAACTTCGTATCGTACTAAAGACGCGATGCGTAACCCGCTTTCTTTAGACTCGAGTCGGGCTCAGTCGGTAATGAAAACTGTAATTAACTTTTCCCGTAGCTTCTGACTTGTCAATGGAAGAATTTTGTCGAATGATGAGATGATATTCGTTTTTGGCGAAAGGTCGTTTTTTTCGTTTATCATGAAATAAATTGATTACAGATTTTGTTACCGATCGAGTCTGACTTGTCAATGGCAAAATCTTGTAGAAAGTTGAGATGATATGCGTTTTTGGTGGAAGTTTTTGATTGAAAAGTACATTGGACAGCAGTACATGCAATACATTGATTACAGATCTTGTTACCGATCGGGTCATATTTTTGTTAAACGCAATGAAAGCAAATCTCAAAACGCCTTAATTAAATTCTGACATATAACAACGAATAAAAGGAATTATAATAGTTATAATACGACTACTATAATAAAAAAAAAGGAACAAAGCAAAGACAATACACGAGTAAAATTTAGAGCAGCGTAACGTCGAAGGCATTCAGCATAATTTACGACTGGATGATAAGCCCAACGAGCGACAGTTGCCGTTTACTGAGAAGGGACAATATCCTCGAGATTTTTATGGCAGCACAGCAACTCGGTATCAAAGGTACGAAATTTTGCTGTAAACTTTTAGAAATCATCCGATTTTTGTTTATTTTTCAACAAATACCGATTCTTCAATTTTTCACAATTTCCATATAATACATTTTCGATAAAAAAAAAAGTGTTTAAACATTTTTTTACTCGGATATCTTGATATCTTACTCGGCAACGATCGAATGTACTGCGAAAAAAAATAATAATAATAATAATTATCGATTGTAAAATCGATAAGAATTAAATGATCGATATTCTTCGATCCAATTGATTTCCACAGAATTGGAAGAGCAATGTTGGGCTTTTATCGACAACGATGAGCTGTTCACAGAGGATACGGCATTCCTTTTGTATCTCGAAGCGCGAAAGATCGGCAATACCGCGGTGATGGAGCTTATGGTACCGAGAATAATGAAATTCTTCTTGATGCTCGTCAGCACGAAAGATTTTTTGGAACTCTCCGTCGACGAGCTTTGCCTGCTTTTGCGCTCGAATTACATATGCGTAAACAGCGAAATGGAGGTGTTAATGTCGGCGGTTCGTTGGTTAATGCACGATTGGCAGGCGAGACGCCAACACATGATGCAAGTATTGAAATGCGTCAGGTTCGGTCTTATCGCGCCTTGGCAACTCGTCGACGTAAAGAGAAATCCCGAGAATCCCGAGTTTATGGAATTGATGTCTTATCCGGAGGTGCAAAAAATGGTCGACGACGGATTGGCGTGAGTCGCAATAACACCGAACAACAATAACAACAACGTGGCAATACGGGTTTTCTATTTTTTAGTCCGTTATCTCGCGTGGTTTGTTTTTTTTTTCGCGTTTACAGATTCGTCATAATAAAATACTGGTACGGCAATCAGACGGAAGATTATTATCACTGGATCGATCTATTGGGTCTCACCGAACCGACAAATCGCAATTGGGCCGGTGAAGATAAAGTACGATATATTTTATGAAATTAGTAAATTTCGCGAAAATTTCATTTTTTTTAATCGTATTTTTCAAGTAAAATTATTCAATTTAGTTTTATTCGTATTTTTCAATTTTAAATAATTCGATTTCTTAACAGTTTTCAGGATTAGTCAATTTGCGAATTTTTATCGTATTTTTTCATTAAAAACTATTCGATTTATGTGTGTTTTTCGTGATTGGTAAATTCAACAATATTTTTCGATAGAACTACGTAACCTATCGTGAGTTTTTGCTGTACCTTGAAGAATATCAGAGGACAAAAATGCCGGAATTAAAGAGTCGAAAAACCGGCGCGGCAAAAGTTAATAACGAAAATGCGGCGACTAATTCATCGACAAATCAACCGCAGACGAGAATGAAAATGAATTTTCAAGGGAATAATCACGCTGAGACTAGCGGTGCACCTGGTGAGAGAACTAAATTTATAACAGCAAAAACGAAAACCTTCGATGCATAAAAACACAATATTCAGAGTATTAATTGCAATGGCGCCGCTTGAAAATACGAAAAAATTGCGATCGCTGTTTTTCGTAAAACTGAAATTAGAACTTTAATAACTTTGAATTCATCAACGATTTTGTTAAATATAAACTATAAAAAATTGCAAAGATAACGGTAAGTCATGAAATGGTACTTTACGCGAAGGTAAAAAGGTACTTAATAAAATGGAAACTTTATGAACTTTGATCGTAAAATTGATTTTTTTTAACGATAAACTTAAGTTTGATTATCTTTATGTATGTTAAAGCGAAATTTGAACGGTCTAAAGTTTAAACGACCGTTGAAACATGAAGAATCCCTTAGCATGGCGTACAATCGGGACTCGAGAATATCGAGGATCGAAGGTATCGATAAATTACGATAAAACTTGATTTCGGTTAAAATTTCTAGCAGGTGGAGCACTTGGGCCGCTGTTGCTAGCCGCGTCGAGTAACCTCGGTAAATCATCGAAATATCCGCGAATGCCGGGACCAGGAATGGGCCAATCGGCACCGCCAGGAGGGATGGGAATGCCGCCGGAGCTTCTCGGTCATTACTTAAGCAGCTTCGACAGAAACGCTAAAGGGGTGAGTAGGCCAACGAGCGAAGGAATCGCGAAAGAAGCGAAAACCGAGTGTTCATCGAGATTCACCAACCAGTGGCCGACAAAGAACTGACAAAACCCCTAAAAAATCTCCGGTCCTTCCCACCCGATTCTCTTTAAAAATGGCATCAAATCGCTTCATATGAAATATTTTGTAATCCTTTTTTCCTATTTATTTCCACTGCATTCTTATGTACATATTTTATATAAAAAAGCGAAGAGCGTTTTAGATTTTTTATACACTCCAAGTCCAACAATACATTTATAGATTTTTTTGCGCCAATTTGTCGACTGAATTATATCTTATTTCATATTATTTTTTTCATTATTTTGTTATTTAATTATTTGTCCTTTATCCATGTGCTTTTGCAAATTCGACGATTAGATAAACCGTAAGGGGAGCGAAGTACTTCGTTCTGTAGAGACAACTCCTAGGGAGTCGAAACGCGACGAGAGTCGATTGAACGACGTCGGGGATTCCCCAAGAAGGCGAAAAAACGAGGAACGAGATAATCGACACTGGGAAAATACCGGCGCGCCGAGAATTAAAAATTATTCTTCGACAATGAATAATGGAAATCGTAATTGTCCGATGACGCGGAGGGAATATCGCGACGGTGATTCCTCGAAGTCCGAGGAAGATGCGGCAACCGCTATACAAGCGCTATATCGGGGCTACAAGGCGCGAAGAAAATTTAACGAGATACGAAAGAGCTCTTCGGAGGAGCGACAAAATGTCCGAAAAGTTGCGGAATTGTTGGCGATAAACGTTGGCGAGAATTTGCACAAACCTTTGGAACCCGTGAGGGTATCGGCAAGTTTGGCGAGTCAAAATAGAAACGAACTTCGGGGATCGAAGATACCGAGACGATCGCCGAGTCCGAGAAAAAAGCGGATGAACAACTCGTCGATCGAAGGCCGCGCCAACTCTACTAAGGATCTCGAGGGTATACGGGTCAGTAAGATTATTCTTAGAAATATCAGAAGAAGAGTTATTAGCGATTGAAAATTGAGTCAATGAGAAGCGCTCACTGGATGGCGCGGACGTCAGCTAGCGGTCCAATTGGCCGATTCGTTATTTACTCGTAACTCGAAAACTATGCCCTCTCCAAAAAAATTTCAAAGAGAAAGTTTACTCTCTTGAGAACAGTGAATACGACTCAACACCTTTTGCTCGCGAATTTTACGAGAATCGAGTTAAGGTGATGCGAAACACCTCAACTCCCGCACAATCGGCGAAAATAGGATGGCCTCGCGTCTACTCGTTCTACAATGAGAGAATTATGTCATTAAAAGCTAAAGTTGACGCACCCTTAAAAAATAGTATTGCAGTTATTATACCGAGTCGCGGCATTTTACATACTCTTAACGTCATTTTGTAGTTTGACGTGACGAGATCGGAACCCGCGCCGGAAGGTTATCACAACGATCCCGGCAAATCCATTCAAACTATTCATTGTCCCAACATTTTTCACAACTTCGACGAGAAAGCATCATCGGCCTCGCAGTACGATAATACCGATACCGAAGCCGATCCCTTTTCGCCGAGAACCATCGAGCAACGATCGCCTCGCGAGATTCGTAGTTGCAACCCGCGACAAATTGGGATCGGTGATAATGTTAACATTAACCAGTATAAAAATTTGTGAGTATAAAACTCGTTGGAGCAAAAAATTCTCAATTTCTTTTTGTTTTTTAATTTTTACGATTTAGCAGTACTTAAAAAATTGTTGTCGAAAAGTCTTATTCCGGAAATCCTACTGAGCAAAAATTCAGCCAATCAGAGAGCGATAAGTAATATGTACCTTTCCTTTCTCAATGGCTAAAAACTTCAAATGCTCGTAACTCGAAGAATTACCCGTCGTACGAAGTTTCTTCAATGAAAAAGTTTACTCAGTTTCGAAGCCGGAATAAGATCCACACTTTTTTAATAAGGTTTTTTTTAACCCGTGTCTTATTTTCTCAAATTTTAATCTCAAGAAGGAAATGAGCCCTATGCATTTTTTTTTAATCGTAACTTTTTTTTTTATTCGAGTAATAGCATAATTTTTCAAGACAGCATTTTTAACCGTTTTATGACGAATGATAATTTCCACGTTGATAAAATAGCAATTTTATAAATGTTTAATTAAATTTAAATAAAAATTAAAATTAAATCGAAAAATTCTGGAAAAATTCGGCAAATATGCTATGGCATCCTGAAACAAGTTGTTAAAAAAAATTGGCTATTTTTTCATTTTCAAATTTGAAAAACTATTTTTTTTTTTCATCAAAAAGTTAACATGGATGGTGTGTACGTGTTTTTTTTATAAGGCCCTTACGAATTAGCGACAGTATGATTGGCGGAAACGGAGCGAACGCTTATCACGGCGCGGATTCCTTGTTCTTCGCCGATCGTGAATCGGTAATAGTTTTCGGTGGTTTGGATCCGCATCAGGACTACGGTAACACCGGCAATACCGCGAGGGACATGTATCGCTTCAAACCGTCAGAAAACGAGTGGGAATTTGTCGGCGAAATGCCGGAAGCGCGACATCATCATTCGGTCGTTTATCTCAAAGGACGTATTTACTTAGTCGGTAAGTCGTGTACCGCGCGAATTTTATTTTTCCTTTTTTCATCCATTCTGTCGCGTGTAACGTTAAAGATATTTTTTCCGGTGTTAAAAAAAAATAATAACAAAGGCGGAGCTGATCCCAGAGACGAAAATCTCGAGAGGAAAGAACTCGTAGTCGGGACGGTTTGGAGTTACGATCCAACGACGAGAATATGGTTCAACGAACCGGGGATGTTGACGGCACGAAAGAACTTTGGCTTAGTGGTGAGCGGAGGAAAAATGTACGCTATCGGAGGACAAGATAAAAATGGAATGTGAGCAAAAAATCACCCCATTTAACTTCCCTATGCATACGCAAGTAGAGAAACGTGAATATTCTTCTTTTTCGCGTTTAATAAGAAAATGCACTCTAAAAAAAAAGTTTAATTTGATTAAAAAAAAAATGGTGCATTCCAGTGAGGACTTTTTTCACGATCCCAGCTTTACTTATAAAATTAATAAATAACATTTAGAAAAAAAATATCATAAAAAATCGTGTGACGCACTTATATTCGAAATAAAGAAACGATTTTTTTATCGATTTTTTCTTTATTAAAAAGAAAGCAAAAAACACAAATTTAAATAAAATCTACAATTTTTCTTTCGTATTTTTCTGTATGAAAATTTATAAGCCAATTTGATCGAAATGTGAAGAATAACGAGCGAGTAGAATGCAAATTTCATTTGCAGATTTTTTGTTTTTTTTTTTTCTCGTTTTGTCAGAAGATATCGATAAAAAAAAAAGAAAGGAAAAACGAGTCAACTTGTTTTTCAATGTTCCCAATTAGCGCACTGAAAAGCGTCGAGGCATTCGATCCTGCAGAGGGTATGTGGCGAGAAATGCGATCGATGTTCACTGCCAGAATCGGACCGGCAACTGCCAAGTATCGGGAACTTATCTGGGTCGGTGGGGGTATGACAAAGTCGAAGAAGGAGCCAATTACGAAAGAGGTCGAGTGCTACGACCCGCTCAGCAATTTGTGAGTATATAACGTTCGATCGATTGGGGGTAACCAGGGGTGGCTATGCCGTTCGACAGCTCATTCGGCTTTGAATGCCGAAAAAAGCAGGAATCATAACATTCTCGTTTGTTCCTAAAAAAAAAAAAAAAATTATTTGAAAAATCATTTTTCGACCGGAAAAATCATTTGTCGACCAAAAAAATCATGTCGATGTAGAAAAACTGACAAATCTTAGTGGTTTTCGATAAAAAAAACTTAAGTATACGATTTAATCTTATAGATGGTTGAGAGGAGAGTCGTTGCGATCGCCGCGTTGTTTGTCATCGATGTACGTCGTTTCCGACTGTATGTATATAATAGGCGGTGCATCAAAAACATCATCGACAAACAACAGCATAACGGAGAGCGTCGAAAGTGTGGATGTTTGGGATCCAAAATTGCGGGTATGGCGACAACACGGGGAGATAAGCATCGCGCGACACGGGCACGCGATCGGTTCGATCGGCGACCAATTACTCGTTATCGGTGGTCTTACAACGATCTACAAGAAAAGTATCAAAAGCGTGGAATGCTACTGTTGCCAAAGCGCAAAATCCATTAAGGGTGTCGCATCGTTGCCGTATGCGCTGTCGGGTCACGACAGCGTATCTCTACCCGCTGCCAATTTTCTCGCAATAAATCGATCCTAAAAAAAATCATATTATAGTAAACAAAAATCATTCTTCAAACAATAAAAATTAATTGTACCGTAAAAACATGGATTTCTGATCAAAAAAATTGTGTTACTCAAACCTGTGGTTAACGATGATAAACAAAATTTGTAATATTTTCGATTGTAAAAAAATAGTAAATAAATAAAATTATTGACTCTGTAATTGATAATTTTTGAAAAATGATACGTTAACCCTGTGGTTAAAAATCGTTCCAAAAAATATTCTCAATATTAGTATACGGAGGGCAAGGTTTGCGTCTTTTACGCATAAAACCATTCTAGGCAGAGCAATTTGGATTACAGTTTTTGTTACCGACCGAGTAGTATCACCTCACCTTAAAAGTCCCGTTGGCAAAGTTGCGTCGCGTGTTCTCCTGTCGCGAGTATTACCTCGCCGTGAGGTGCCGCCAGTTTCTTGTCGTACTATTAACCGCCATCTGCATCGTTGCGGCTCGAACCTTTCAGCGATAATTTTATAACCGCGCGATAACGTTTTTCTTTTTCGTTTTTTTTTTTTTTTTTTTTTTTTTCACGCAAACCCATACTCTACTTTCGGTTTGCTCCGTGCGAGCCGCGGCAGGAGCGCGTGACGGAGACGTTTGGGGATCTCGCGAGCGCGAGAGCGAGAGAGTTCGCAAATTCAAGTTTCGAAATGCCCGAGATGTTGTTTGATTCGAATGCGTCGAGGTGTGTAAGTATACGATACGGCGGTTGGGGAACGAGAGAACGAGCGAGCGGGCGGGAGAGAGGCCAATGGCGGGACGGGGGGCCGGGAGGGGGGAGGGGGAAGTCGAGTAGAGACGAGAAGAGAAAACGGGTTAAAAAGCTTGTAGTCGAGTTAACTTGAAGATGGCCGATTCGGTGGACGCGCCGGTCGTGTCCTCGGTCGTTAACGCGAATAGTTCAGTGTCTCGTGTTAATCAAAAGACGAGCGTGGAAAATAATCAGAATCATCAGGACTCGAGCGCTGCTCACGTTACGGACTCGAACGGTACGTAAGACTTGCGTCGCGGCCTGTTGCTCCTGCTGCTGCTGCTAGTCGCACGGTGGCTCGCTGCCTGTTGTTGATTGCCTCTCGCGCGCTTTAAAAATCCCTTCGCCTACTAGGCGCTCTGTGCGCTGCGCGATTCGATACTCTCCGCGGCTCGTCGTACTTACTCTATGGTATACACTAAACCGCAAGTGTCTTCACCCGCCCGGTCGTGCAACAAGTGGCAGATCTCCTAACCCCCACGAGGTTCAACCTCGACATCGATCGCATTTGATTTTTATTACTGTCAGAATTGTTTTTTTTTTTTTTCGTTTTTTTAACGAGCTCTTCGTATTTTTTACTACAGTTTGTTACCTTTGGGTGAAAAAAAATTATGTATATGTAGTGCTTGCTTTCGATCTTTTCAATTTTTTTCCTTTCGATTTTATTTTTATTGCCGCGACAAATTAATCGGTGAAATCGTGTCCGACAGGTGCAAGAAGTGCAGTAAACGTGCTTACGGTGTGGTGTTTTACGAGAAACTTTCGAGAAACTATATTACAAACAATCTAAACTATATGAATACGATTTTATGGAAAAATGTACTTTTTTTTTCGATACATTTTTAGTTTCGTCGATATTTTTCTTTTCTTTTTTTTATTTTGACTTTACAGGTTTTGTGCGATGCGAAGTGAATAAAACGATTTTATGTGCGAAAGATAAAAAATTGACTGAACATAACCTCACTTTTGTTTTACGAACTTTTGACAGTTAAAAAAAAAAGCAAATTCTTGGATGGACTTTGTATCGAAATTGAGATCGAAGTATATCTCGTAGCGAAACGGGAAAATTTTATTCTAAATCGATGCTATAGCGTTTTTTTATCCTCGAAAAGTTTTTTAGTTGCAACGTTTCTTCGACGTTGCAAAGTTTATTCATCGCAAAAAATTACAGTGCCGTGCGAAAAATCGAAAAAAAAAAAAAAACAAAAAGGCGCACGTATCCCTACTTTTGTTTTCATGAAATTTCGTCAACTAAAATCTTTTTTACACAAAATTACGATCGTATATCGTCAAAATGGCATTACCAAAATATGTTTTTTCGTGTTAAACCCCGTGTTTTTTAAATAACATTTATTTCACGAAATTTGCTCGATATAATTATCAATGAAAACCGAGTCGATAAAAAAAACGAACATCGATGTTTTTTTCGAGTTAACATTTTGATGTTAATATGAATTGATTTTTACAAAAAATTTCATTCGATATAATAATAACTCTTCAATCTTTTTCGATCACGAAAGAAAAAAAAAATAATTAAGTAAAATTCGTCAGGATGCAAAAAATGCATCGATGACAATGCGAAATCTTCTTGCCCGGCAGGCAGCACCATGCAGTCGAGGATTTCGCGGCGACTGTTTTGCCCTCTCGATAAATCACGGTCGGCGTCAACGTGTTTTTTCGCGATAGAATCGCGCACAGTCAGCGCGACACGACTCCGTACCGGCTCGCAAGTTTATTCTCTATTATTATAACGTGTTCGTCAGTGAGGCATGGAAATGCACTAAAATTCATGCCGAAAGTGTAAATAAACAGTGTGAAATAAAGAAAAAAAAATCGAAAAAAAAAAAATAATAAACAAATAAAACTAAGCATAGTGTTCTCGATCGGGATGGAAGAGTCCCTCGTCGAGTCGTCCACGTTTTTCAAGCTCGTTCCGTCATTGGAAACTGTCGTGAAATCGTTGAGAAAAAATTCAACACATCACGATCATCTGGTCGCACTGTTGATCGTCGTTATGGGCGAATCGGGTTTTCGTCTCGACGACGGCAACGCCAATCGGAGGTATGTTGGTTATTTACGAAAAAAAAAAAAATTTAATCAAAAAGAACGTAACAAACCATGAAAAAACAAACGATGATGAAAACTTGTTATTGTTTCGATGTTTTTGGGACAATACCGTTTTTCGTCGGTAAGGAAGATTCCTGTAGTATTTTTTTTGTTTTGTTTTTTTAGACAAACGACCGCCGAGTCGGTAATCGTAGATCCGGACGAATGGCGAACTTTTCCGAACTCGAATACATACGAATTGAGATTCAGACACGAGAGAGTGAACGAAATTTTAGACTGCAAAGTCGTGGCGGTGTCGCTGGGCGACGTTATTATCGTTAATCTATTGCCAACGAAATTCAACGACTCGGACGTAGCGAGAACGAGATCCCTGGCTTTTCAAACGTTGAAATACGTTAATCTGCACTCGAGCGATGTCGCCGGAAGATTCATGAACCTTCGTGAATTTTCGCACAGGTAAGCTATCGACGAATATAATTTTTTTTTCTTTTTTTCGTGAGACTGAAAGGCAATTGTAAATTTTGAAAAATAATAAAAAATATTAGTTTTCTTATCGAAACTTAAGCAATAATAAAATTTGATCGATTTTTTTAAAATAAAACTCCAAATTCATGAATTTTTGGTGCAAAATTAGAAAAAAAAAGTTTTACCAAAAATATCTCAATAATGTGAAAATTAATTTCACATCTTTAATCAAAACTTAGTGAAGTAAAAATCTTGAAAATGTTTTTTTAAGATGATATTCCAATATTGTACATTTCTGGTTATAATTAATTTTGAAAAATATATATACACGTTTCAATGAAATTTATCCGAAGTCGATCTTTATTGTCGCGCAGATTCAAGGATAACCTGGTGACGCCGATGAAGGGAGAGATATTAACGAACGCCGGAATAACGAATGCGAGTCTCTGTGGATTACCGACCGAGCTGAAGCTTCGAATTCTCGGTATTCTACAATACAAAGACTTGTGTCGAATATCGCAAACTTGTCGTGAATTTCGAGATCTCGCGAAGGAACATCCAAAACGGCTTTTGCGACGAAATTTTCGTTGGGATTGAAAAATAAGCGTCTTAACCCTAAAAATATACTAATTCTTCAGAGACATATGCG
Source organism: Cryptus viduatorius (assembly GCA_964006125.1). Lineage (NCBI taxonomy): Eukaryota > Metazoa > Arthropoda > Insecta > Hymenoptera > Ichneumonidae > Cryptus > Cryptus viduatorius. The sequence continues at coordinate 304,586 of OZ023228.1, read as the reverse complement.
TTGAAGCCGTTACCGGTGAAAATGTACGGTTTTCTTTTTCTACAAATAAAGTGAATAACTATTCTTATAAATCGGTCTATTTTGTTAAAAAAAAAAAAAACATTAAAACTATCAAAATAATGTTTGTACACAAATGTTTCCCTTTCCCTTAAACTTTTATTAAACTTCATTAATTTATTGGCATTTGCATTTTAAGGATAATTTTACGTTTTTATGAAATTATTCTATAGGAATTTTGTGTATAATTGAAAGAACATTAGTTTTTATTACCGACCGAACCATAACCTCATTTTACCACAAAACTCTAAAAAAATGATATTCTTTTAAAAAACAGAAAAACTTTAGCTATCCGACAAATGACTTGGAATTTATAATTACATTAGTCGTATCCTCGCGAAACTAAATTTCGGATGTACTTAAAGTCTTGTTACAACAAACAATACTTTAAACAATACAATGTTTCATTATAACGTCAATATTCCTAAAATTGAAAAAAAATCAATGTCTCCTTACCGACCGGTGCAATAATCGTTCGAAAAAAATTCTTCTCTTTCAGCGGATCGTGATGATCCCCGCGAAAAAAGCGAAAACCATTCACCCACCAATCATCCACCAGTATTACAGACGACGGAAAAGCAGTCCCCAAAAATCACTACCGCAACTCGGCAAAGCAATGGACCGACCGCAACAAACGGTAAGTTCTTTATCGTCCTTACCGACCCTCCCGTTACATACGAATTCCGATAATACGGTTGAACTTGTTATTATTGAATCTCACAAATGAATTCGGAAACTGCGACCTCTTTCCTGATAGCAGATGTTTTGCATATAGTCGTCGAGAAATACTCCGATGGTAACTTTCCCTATTCGTGTTTATTGGTCTCTATTGGTCGGCTTCTCCATTTTCTCCAAAACGACCGATGATCCCATCCAACTAATTCGATGTTGGTGGTCACATCAATCGTTCTGGAATCAACTGGTCGCTTCGTTACCGACTGAGTTTCTTCGACTGGTTAACGAAGCTTCCACTGTACCTCTCTTCTCTATAGTTTTCTCGCGGAGAAAGATGTTTTTGAAAAAAAAAAGGAGAACAAAGAATTATGAGCTTCAAGTGTCGAGATACTAAAAATAGTACGAAACGTTGAGAAATACGATTTCAAGCGTCCAGCCGGAAGTTTGTATGTGTATATTTATGTGTAAGCGATGGATTTACACATTTTAAAACCTCTGTAACTCACAAACGCGACTCGACGCTTGCAAGCTGAATTTTGGTAGACAAGCAAAGCTATCACTTGCCACCGTCCGCCACGAGTTTTTTTTTTCTTTAAAATGGACGATCGGCCAAATATATCAAAAGGCTTTAAAATTTTGCGTATTTTTCGAGCGTTCGTTTTATCGAAAACTTTCGGCATTGAAAATTGGTAAATGCGCATTGGAATTTTTAAAATTTTCGATTTTTTTTTATTTTTTCGAAATAATTGTAAATTATGTGATTCAAGAAAACTTTGATCTAACTAAAATTTGTCAAAATTGGCTTATAAATTAAATAAATAAAAATTGCTCATTGTTTACGCATATTGCGAAAATACGAAAAAAAAATGCAAAACTAATGCTCCAATTGTATTTGCACCTTAAAAAAAAAATGTGCCATGCACTACTAGCGCGCGAGAGACCTACCGCAACAAACGGTAAGTTCCTAATCGTCCCAAGCAGCACGCTTTATCCCAATGATAAATCTTTGCCACTGTCTCTGTTCTCCTTCAGCCACCTCTCGGGCCTTTCGGAAAAGTGTTCGTTGTCCTTGACCCCTTAGCCCGGCAATGCACGGGCCCTGCCTGTTCCAGACTTTCGGGTTACCGGAACGAGATTCCGCGGAGATCCTTGGGATTCCCTCTTCCTTTCGCCCATCCCGAAAAATCTTTTGCCAAAGCCTCTTCCAAACTCTCACATTTCTCCGGTCCAAAAAAGAATAGAGCGAAAAAAAAAAAATAATAATATTTCCTGCGCGAAAAATGAGGTCATCGAAAGTAGCCGGGTTTTTCGCGCATGTCGCGAGTTCTCCGGTTCCGATAGCGTTTAGAGGTGAGGATAGGTCACAAGAGAAAAGCGAGCGTGATATGTATTATATGTACCTGTATATCTCACTCTAAATAGACTATATATAAACATACATCAATTATAAAAAACCATAAGGTCGTAACTCGAGCGATTTAACTCCGAAAACTCCGCGAGATACGCCCTTATCGTTTTCACTGTGCAATATACTATATTTATATACACATAGATATACATATATATATATATATATAGAGATACAAACGTTAAGTTACCGAAGCTCCGCTCGTCAGTTATAAGCTTGCGCCGTTTGGCCTCTCTGTGTGTCCTCTCCTCGTCCTCCTCCCCCTTCCTCCCCCTTCTCTCGCTATAACCGCGCGCGACCGCTTTTCGCCCTCTTGCAACCCTCGTGTGCACTCGCTTTCATCCCCCTTTTCTTTGCCCCGTTTGGACCCGCGGCAAAACCCACCTCCCCAAACCCAAAGCTAAATCCCTCCCCCACCTACCCTCGCGAAGCATCCCCAACGATCTCTCTCTCTCTCTCAATGGCTGCGCAGCAGCCACGTATCTCTCTCGTTCTCTCCCGTATCTTTGGTGCTCCTCTGTGTGTTGCACATTCCCCGCAGAGAAGCAGTATGCGCTACGAAGCCGTCCTGGACGAAGGTCCTTCCCGATCCGTCGCACAGACGCGCGGGCCCTCCCCCTTTCCCCTTCGATATTAATACTTCCGTAAGTTCCTAAATAGAGAACAAAAATTATTAAAGCGCGTTTAGTGTTTTCCGATCGATAAATCGAAACAAGGGCTTTCCAATTTTCCGAAATCAACGAGTTTTCAATTTTCTCCTTTATTTTTACAACCCTTCGCACGGGACGAAGAAAAATTTCGATTATCGAGTCGATCAATCGAAATCGACTGTGAGCGCTTTTTTCGAATTTAATTTTTTTATTATTTTCTCAATGGGACCACATTTTTTAGATAACACAAGAGAATAATAAGTGTGCGCGCATCTATGCTGCCAGTTATAGTATAGAGGGATAAGAGAGAAAAGTGAACTATTCCAAAAGATCGATCGGGGGTCGATATTCGAGATATTTTTCGACTCTCGAGACACTTTTTTTTTTCTCAAGTCTGAATCTTCGTGTGTATCGACGAAGGAAAAAAAAAGGCGAAGGTCTATAAATAAAAATAAAAATATATATTATAAATTTACGTATATATAAATGTAAAAAGACGCGAACGAGCCAAGTATATAATAATAATGTGTAATTAACAAGCGCGGATTTATTGAGCTGTGAGATAAAAGTATAATTGTTACAATTTAATTGGTGATTATAAAATAAATAAAAATAGAGTGAGTTGCTGAGATTTCATCGAGTACAGTGCGCAGTGTGGTGAGGCGGAGAGAGTGAAGGGGTGGGCGGGAAATTGAATACACAATTGGTAATTCAAAAGTGGTCGAGCTGTCGTTCCAGGAAGTAGCGAGTCTGTTGAGCCTCGCTAAGGACGAGGCGGTGCTCGCAGCCGGAAACTCGACGAGGGACCGGAAGCGAGCGTCGTGGCGTTTCTACTCCGCGAGAATGTTAACTCACAGTCATAGCGATGGCGAATTTCCTTTGTACTCGCAAGGTAAGCGATACGCGATTCGCCAGTTTGACGTTTTACACAAACTATGGCAATTAAATGTATGATGCCATTTCCTTATCTTCCTTCCTTGAAGAGCTCAAGTTCTTATAGTTGTTTCAGTGGGAGAGACAAATGAGCAAACAAGTTTCCGAGGCATCGCGGAAGCTTTTGAATGCATTCACATTGACGTTTATCTAAAGACTCGGTCATTCATAGAAACACTCGTACAGAGACACCTACTGGCATGCGAAAGCTTATAAATGCATTGACACTGACGTTCATCCAAAGACTCGATTTCGATTCATAGAAAGCCTCGTACAGAAACTAGCCATTCCAACACTCGGACACTCACACGGAAAGTCATGCAATCACTCGGGCGGCGGAAGCTTATAAATGCATTGCCGCTGCTGTTCATCCAAACACTCGGTAGCCATTCGACTCGGATGCTCAGTGATGAAAACACTCCCACAATCCATAGTGGTTTCTAATTCTTCCGATTGCGAGCTCTTCTTAGAATGCACATTAATGTCTCACTGTGACCTCACGACCCGCGTGAGAGTATGTCACGGTCATTGCTTCGAGACAACGAAACTAACCTTCGCGATATGTATCGGTAGATTTTTATCAAATTTATGTGATACATCGAATGCATTAACTTAACTCTCGTTCCCTTTTGTGTACAAAAAAAAATCCGTCATTCATGACCCATGTGTATACATCGAAATAACCGAAAGTCTCGTCGGCAATTGATTCATTCGCTGATTGGCTGTCGCCCGCGAGATCGAACGTTCAACCTATTCGTTAGTAACTTTAGTCGCGTCGCGATTGAAAAAAAAAATGTTTTTTCACCAATTATCAATATCCGGCTTCGGTCAAATAAAAAACCGATATCAGATTCGCTGTTTGTCATGAAAAAAATATGTCGAATAATGCAATTCGGAAATTTTTTTATTAATATCGCCCGATCCGAAGCGGAATAAAAAATTCATAGAAATCGTTGGGATTTGTCATGATTTTTTTTCATCGTCCTGCGACTACAGAATTTATACTCTAAAATATATATCTGCAAATATAAAAATATTAGCAAATATTTTGATTAACAAAATAAATTTAATTTATTACATACATCTATAAATATTGCGATGGATTTTTTACCAAAAATTATTTTTGAAAAAAAAAATCTGCCGCTCGACATTTGGAAATTATATTCAATGTTTTTTTTTCAGATCGCGAATCTGTAACTCATTTTATTCTTAGCTCACTATCACGCAAATCCGCGCCGGAAACGAATACAATGTTATCATTCGAGTTTGTCGTTCGAATGACATTCCGAAGCGCTCTGAGATGATTGTTCGTCGTTACAAAAAAAAAATACAATTTTTATTTTGCTAATTTTTCTTAAATCTCCAAAGATTTTGACGGAAAAATCGTTTTCGAAACTTTCGCGACTCGCTCCGCTAGCATTTGCGTAAATCTGTGAGCAGTTTTGTCGACCACCGTTGGCCTCAGCCAACACGTTTCTACGGTCGTTTCGCATCTTCTGTAGTGATGGGAACCCGCTATTTCGGGATCCACAGCAACTTCCTTGTATCCTACGATAAGAATTTCGGAATTTTAGAAAAATTTTATTTACGTTTTTTCTTTCATTTTTAGGCATTTTATTTTGAACGAATTTTTATGAAAAAAAATAATGGGAGATTGTTAAACTTACGTATACCGAAGATGGACCACGTTCTCTTCAATTTCCATATGTGATGATTTCCCATATCGATGATATCGCGACTCTGAACGATAAACTTGCTACGGTCCCGCGGTGGATTTACCTTAATCCATCGCATCGTTTTTGTATGCAATTTTAATTTCGGAAGCCCTATGTAAAAGTCAATTAACTCATTTGTTTATATTTATATTTTTTATATGATAAAAAAAAAATTTTTTTTCAAAAATAGAAGAAAAAAAGCAAAAATGATATTACAAAACAATGGAACTCTTTCCTCTTATTGTATATTCGGGACGGAGATTTTTTTAACGTTGTTAAAAGGAACAACAGGTACGAACAATCTATCGCATGGAATTTTTGATAAGATTCTTTTTTACCGATAAGAAAAAATAGAAAGCGTTTTTTTACCGGGAATTGTCGACCTATTATCAATTTATAATTTTTTTCAATAATGAAAAATGGTTTTTTCGCGTGATAGTCGGTGGTTTTGTGGCGAAAAAAAAAAATGTCGACTGGTGATTTTGTTTTTTTTTTGTTCGTTATTGAATTATAATTTCGGTGCTTACCGGGTGCCAGTGTACTGGTATCGTCCGGATGCATAAGATAAAAAAACATGTTACGAAAAATCCATGCGCCCGTTTGGCCGCTACCGCCTGCGCGTTCATTGAGGTAATCCATCATAATCGTAATATTGTCGTGTTTTCTCGGAACGATATATTCGTCGATATCGACGCCGGCCACGTATCGATAAGTGTCGTGAAAACTGCTTCGATACATACAATCGTTGAGCGCCGCAAATATACCGTCAACCCGAAGATTTCTCTCGTAAAGGTAAAATTTCGACAAAGCCCAATCTATTATTGTCGCCAAATCGTTCTGTGCGTAATACTCGAGAATTTTGTCGACTTCCGGGCTTACCGTATCGCGGTAAAATGTGAATCTATCGATACCCATCATACGATAAAACTCGACAAACGCAAGCAGATCCAGCGCTTTGTCGAATTGGTGATGCAGCGGCTGTACGCAAACAGCTACAGAATTTTTTTCAAAATTATTATCGAAATTTTTATCAATTTCTAGTTGATCATCTCCCGTTATACGAGACGGTATTTTCCAACCATTTTTCGGATATCTCACAACGACGAATTCTTTTTCGTTCATTTCCTGTCCGTCGATTTTAGTATCGCTAGAAACGCTGACTTTGTACGGCAAATTTATCCCATCGGCATTTTCACGTCCAGGCAATTCGCACAGTACGAAAGCCGCGCAGTAAAACATTCCAAAGTTCTCCTGGAATGCAGCCAGACGCGTGCCAATGGAGCGCTTGCTGAGAGTGTAAATTGTATCGGTATCTTTGTATTTGTATCTATAGTGACAGGTCAACGGTGAATTTTTCATTTTCACTGGGACTATGCTGATAATACGAATCTAAAAAAAAAAGAAATGAAAAAAATGAGCGATCGATATCGATATTTGAAATTTGATCGTTGTTTGAAAGCCTTAATTATACCATTGCCCACGCAGAGTCTTCTTGGATGAAATTCGAGTCCTCCTCGAGAACTACTTCCGGTCGAGAGTCCAAATACGCTGATAGTATTTGCACTCCTTCGACTCGAGGACTCGTCCAACTATCCTCCGATTCCTCGATTATTGGTAGTCGTATCAATTCGTCGTTTAGTTGCTCGGCACGCGTCTCGCCGATATCTTTTAGACTCGAAAGATTTTTCATTTTCTAAAAAAACATTTTTTTTATTCGTATTTATTTTTCGTTATTGTTATTTTATTATCGTAGATAATTACTATGGTTTTCAAAATTTATATCATAATTATTTATCTATACAAAGATTTGACAAAAAAAGTAAAAAAATAATTGACGACATAACAAAGGTGTATAAAAAGAATACATTTATTTATTAATTAAATTAAAATAGTGAAATTATTCAATTCGTCTCAAATAAATTCAACTTTTTCTTATCAATAAAGCGGATTATCGATGATTATCAATGAAAAAAACTTACCATCCAGAGAATGAATAGAATTATTAAATTGATAATTATTCCGTAAAGAACGATTGTTTTTCCATAAACGCGAAGACAATGTTTTCCCGGGAATTTTCGTCCGGGCAACAGCCGGTGTTTAAACATTGTCGCTGTCAGTTTGCCGGCTGTATGTTTTCCCGCGGTGTGTTGCTCCCGCGACACCACGAGGTTTCCGACAGTGACGAACAGATCCGACGAAGCAGACTGAGAGCGCACACGCATTTCGCTTTCGTTAGTACTCTCACTGGCGACCGTTATCTTTTCTGTAATTCTTTCGATAAGCGAACGCAATGGATTTCCCCCCACCGGTTTCCCTCACTGGCGATGGCATACTTGCCGTTATCTGATATTTACGTGTGGTACAGATAAACCGCGACTCGGAAACACGGAAATATATACAGAGTTAATGTATTTTCATCGGATAGACGCTCATTTGTAACTCGTCACAAGGTATTGCGTCACAATGAAACGAAACTTTTGTCGGAATAACGTTTATTCAAACCCTTTGCAATGTCAAAAGTAATGGATAATATCGAAAAAAAAAGACTTCAAAAAATTTGAAAAAATGCTCGTATATGTACCTATATATATTAACCGTTTGAAGGTATTGCAGAAATTTTATAATTATTTATCGAGCCAATGCGAAGATAATCCTTTTGGAGTATCGAGTAAAACGTTAATTTTTTTCTCGAACTTTCGTATTAAAACTCTCGGAAACATTTTAAAGTGAAAAGCAATTCGGAGTAAAATTGTGGTGAAAGTCACAATTCGTTTTGTCACAAAAGAAATAGTAAATCGATTGTTTCGTTGATATTCTTTTAAATTTTCATTAAAAAAACATCGATTTCACTTTTGCAGTCGATTTGGCTGTGAGCGGAAATCACTTATCCAATTCGTGAGATTTTAACTTTTGAATCGGACATTTTTTTTTGTCAATTACACTTTTATCGGAATATGAAAACTGCCGCGTTGCCGTATCATTCTGACTTCTGATCTTCGCCGCGGAATAACTTTCAAACTGCGATAAAAGTTCGTCAGATCCCTCCCAACTGAAAGTATTCGTAGTACATGAAAAACAACGAACTATATATTTTTTAAGTGCTGTCGGCATTGTTGGAAATGTGCCAATGAACGCAATGACGGATTGATAAACGTTCGTTCTGCCGGTTGCAACTAAAAAAAAAATAAAAAATCCCGTTGATTCCGAAATAATAAATCTTTCAAATCGTTTTTTCGCGGGACGAATTTCTTTTTAATACTTTTTACAATGAATCGTTTTTATCGTAAATATCGACAAATATTAAAATACAATTATTTTTTTTACTTTGATTTATCATCTTATTTCGTTCATTAGCATATTAAAAAATGTATTATTAAAATATATTAATGATAAAGAGTTTTATCAAATAATAATGAATAATATATTAATAATACATATCACTATTTATACATAATAACAAAGTGATCATTAATTATTTTTAAACGCCAAATTTGTATATCAAAACTGGTGGTCCATTTTTATCATTTTTCTTCAACAAACAAACAAATTTTTTTTTAGATTACGACTTTACGAAATAAAAATGTATATCGAAGGAAAAGGAGTTTAAAATTATACAAAAATAAAATAAAAAAATGCATTGTAACAGATTTCACTTTTTTATTAAATTTTTTATTTTCATCGAATTGGTAATCTAATCAATAAATCGTTAGTATCGCAAAATCGAATTGTCAAATAATTTATTCTATTCGCGTTACGCGTTAGAAACATCGATTATCCGATCCGCGGTCGTTGATCCGTAATCGTCATCATCGAGTGCGTCACTAGATGCGTTACTCGGAATGGTCATTGAGTCGCTTTCCGCAGAATCGTCGTCTTCGCTAATGACACCGACGATTCCAATCAATTCGAGAGTATCGCGTTTTTTCTCACTGTTCTTTGTGTCTTCCATCGCTGTCGTAGTTTTTGTCTTCGATTCCCCAAGGTCCGGTGTATTGGTCTCGAAATTCTTCTCATTCAGAAGATTGTTCGGCACGAAGGCCGAAAGGTTCATCGGTGAATCAGTTTGACTGTGTGACGCTTGTACACCGTTCGCGATCATAGCGACGCCATACGGCGTGAGACCATATTCAGCCGAGAAATCGGATATACCGGTGTTATACTTTGAGGTTAACTGGTGCGATTGAATGTCAGGCGTAGAATCGTCGTCGATAGTTGACGTGGAAATTGGACGAAAGTCCGACGGTACTCTCGCTCCGTAATCCGCGTAGCTTACGAAATCTCCATTCGGCTTTCTCGCTATTACATTCCAAGGGCCGTAGAAACTTCGAAGTCCAAACTTGTGCCAAGCGTTGAGGTCTTCATCTGTTTGCACAATTCGTCAATATCAATTCTCGAGTGTTTCAAATCCATCTCTTCATCGCCTTATAACACAAATATTTGTCATTTTCTCAATTCTGCGAGCCTTTGTTCTTACTTTGTTCTTACTATAGTTCTATCTATAGGAACTTTTCCTTTCTTTGAAAAAACTAAGTGACCGCAACGTGTAGGGTTTAGTTGTGAGGATGAAAATAGTGATAGAATTCTATTTAGGATTAAAAATTGAGCAAACTTTTCCTTTGAAACTTTTCTCTACAGTTCGTAGATCTCGAGATACTGAATGATAAAGCTTTCAGCCAATGAGATTGCTGGACAACATGCACCTCATGCGCCATTGGCTGGAATCTTCAATCGCTCGTATCGCAAAAACCTTACACTTTAGGAAAAAATTTCAAAGGAAAAACTAGTTTAGTGCTCCACTGCGAATTCGCCTATAAATTGTTGTGAGATTTTGATTAAAAAAACGGTGCGATCGCATTCGCAATCGAATACCGAACAAACTTTTCCTTTGAAACTTTTTTCTAAAGTTCTTAGATCTCGAGATACTGAGAGATAAACTTTTCAACCAATAGGAACGTTTGAGTACATTTACCTCACGCGCTGCGCCCATTGGCTGGAAACTTCTATCGCTCGTAACTTGAGAACAGTGCACTTTAGAGCAAAATTTCAAAGGAAAGTTCTGTTCAATTTTGATTTGCGTATACGTTAATGCAGTTACGAGTCACTTTTTTTTATCAATTATTAACAATGTAAATAAAAAAAAAAGTTCATTCATAAATGAATTATTTGCTGATCTCTTGCGTTATTACATACCAGTATAAAAATCGGGAATAGCTCGTCCCACGGCACCATTAAAAATGAGGAAAATCCCTCCGAGTAAAAAACTTCCACGCGCCATCATAATACTCTCCGTCCCTACGAGATGAACTCAACGACTAGCGAATGATGACTGAATGACCGACGTATCATCGCCAATGGTACTTATATAGCCAACTCCAGTTTTCACGAGATAGTCCTCGAGAGTTAGCTATGGGTTAACATTGATCCAAGTTTTTAGCACTGTTCGATAACGCAGCACCGGTCCGTCGTTTGTTCGCGCGTCTTCAACATATCTTGCCAACTTCCTATATATTTCTCATCGTTCACCGGTTCGAATTAATCGTGACGCCTTTATCGATGACTTATATCTAACTTTAGTTCCCTTATTATTATAAATATCGATTTTGTTGGTTTTTTTTTCTTTTTACTGCGACAACCAATTCGATGTGATGCGACAAAGTGATGCACGAGATTTTCAGATGACTGATCAGCGACCCCAACCGGCCCTGTAATTTATTATAATTAATAGTCATCGTTATCATCAATGCATGAAATAATGTGGGTTAAGAAAAATGTTAAAGTTGAAGTTAATAATAGAAAATAGTGTTTCCAAAGACTCGAATACATTTTGAAAAGATAGTTTTCTTTACATTAACGTAAGAGTCATAAAAAAAGGTATTAATGATCATTGAACACATTTTTCTTTGTATCTTTTTCTCAAAATTTTATCATTAATACTAACCCAACCGCCACGTAAGAATAGGTCGACGTACGGAAATCGTCATCAGAAAAGTATTGTCTACTGTAACCACCAGCATAATTATTGTATGTATCATCGTTGTCGAAAAATGGCAAAGATTGAAATTGCGTATCACTGTCTTCATTTGCGGGCAGAATATCCTGAACGTAAACAATCCCTGGATATGATCTGAAAGGAGCGGCGCGCAGAGTTCCGATCGATAGGACGAGAATTATCGCCGCCAGAATGAACATTGACGCTTTATATTTCATTTTTTTTTCTTTTTTTTTTTTTTGCTGCTATGTTTTTTTTTAACGCTGAAGTGTCAGAGATGCTTCACCGTGAGTTTGAAAATTTTGACTGATGGACCAAAGATAGTTGCGCATAGCTTATATACCTATAGAAAACGCATGGATTATATGACAATTTCTCATCGGCGTACGACTCAGCACTCGGGCTGTTGTCCTCCATCGGTATGCGACGCAGATTCGTACACATCGTCTGGAGAAGCTAATTGTCGCTAATTCGCGTCGATTCTCGGGGACGGAGAGATGCTAATTGCGACATGGACAAACGAGACAAACGCGCTACCAGATTGAACGATTTTTTCGCTCCAGTCGGATTATCAACAGCCTTGGAAATGATTCGAGGAAATTTCCTATACTACAGTCTTTTATTTCCACAACAGAAGAATACTTTATTATATTACAATTTATGTATTTATCAAACTATTACGAGGACTCTGAGACATAATCGTATTTCAAGTTCAACTTAATTGCTATTAGTAGAAGAATTTTAAAATTATACGAAATTTCGCTGTAACCACTGGCCGATCGACACGGTCGGTAAACTTCGATATAATGATTCCTAGAAACGAACGAAAAACACCTGTTAACTATAAAGCCTCATACAGCCACCTTGACTTGGAAAAATAAAATAGCATTTTCGCGTCGCAATCTCAAAACTGAACAAACTTTTTCAGTGTCAACATTTTTCTCGAATGCACGATTCTCGAGTTACGATAGCTCAAAGTTTCCAGCCAATCGGCAAAGTCGCAAGATTTCACATTGGCCGAAACTTTGTCTCTGAGTATTTAAAAAACTACGAATTTCAGAAAAATCTTTTAATGCGTTACATTGTGCCATTTTTTTAATACTCTGTATCAGAATTTCGATATGAGACACAAATCCCTCATATGAGACAGAAGTTCGCGAAAAAATAATGTTGTTAATCACATTCGCCATTAAAAACAGGACGAATTTTTTGGCAAAATTTTAAACAGCACATGATCTCTGATTTACGAAAACTCAAAATTTTCAGTCATTGAGGAATGTCGCAAGAGGTCGCATATTCTCAAGCATTCATATTGGCCGAAATTTAGTCTCGCAGTATCTCGAAAATTACGAACTGCAAAAGAAAAGTTCGTTCGTTCAGTTTTTCACCACCAATATGATCGAATGATTTTCATCGATGTTCCTCGAGACGCGCAAAAATTGAGTACCCCACAAAGTTTTTGTTTACCAAAGAAAAAATATCTTTAATTTTCAACTCGTTTTTCCGGTATAATTTCCGCTCTGCGCTCGTAAATATTTAGTTCGGAAAAACTCATTTACTTTTTACCCTTATCTCGTCAAGTCTGTCCCTTCCAACAAGATAAATGTGAGGTTCTTAAGGGAAATGTAAGGTATTCGAAAAAAAAAGAACGTTAATGACCGAATATAGACGAACGCGATCGAAGGTTTCGTTACGACGACACGGGAACGAACGCGCGAACGGGAGAGGGAGGCGGAGGGGGTTGGGAGCGATAAACGGCTTTTGAGACTCGGTCGAGCGGTCACACAGGGACATCGGAACCGAGCGAGCAGAAGAGCTTTGCTGGCTAAATAGAGTATATGGATAGTAGTATACAGTAGGGATTGCGTGTAGGTGATGATAGATAGAATAGGCCACAGGGTGCAGCAGCACCTAAAGGAAACACGCGCTCGTGTGCAAACTGCATCCGAGACATTGACGTATCGGTTTAGGTATCGTTATAACGCTATGGCAGTTCAACTTGCCGAGGAAGCCAGTGAAGAGGCGCGCGGAGATGACGTACTCGACAATTCGTCGGCTGTCTCCGCGAGCGCGTGTAAACATCGGCGGACAACTTTCGTCATCAGTTTACCGGATGCCGTCGGAAACGACGGTTCACCTTTGCTAACTCGGCGTTTCTACTCGTTTTGAAAAAAAATTAAATCTTTCGTTTCGTCATCGTGTGTCGTTTCGCGATACGAGAACATTTTTTTACTCCCAGCGACGATGACGAGTTGTCGTTTCGTCGAGATATCGAATGGTCGAACAACGGCGAACGCGTACGCGTTGCATCACACGCGTAAACGCGCAATTGACAAATCAACGAATTGTCCGGATTTTAATTCAATTGTTTAATTTGGAAATCATAGTAGTAAACATAAGTTTTGCTGTTTTAGTCGAAATTTTTGTGTCACCTGATAATGTACAAAATTGAAATTTTTCGTTTTTTTTTTTTAACTATGAAGTTTGTCCGATGTACAAGTGCGAGTGTTTTTGTTTGTCTTGATAATTCGCGTTAATAATGCGTGAAATTCGGAAAATGTGAAAGATTCGAGTGAACCGGAAGTTATTTGGGATTAATAGGATAGAAGGGGAGAAACGCATAAACGTTGGAATGGCGGCGAGAATGGCCAACGGCATCTGGCGCTTTGCTCCTATGGGACACGGTACGTGTAATTTTAATCGCCACAGAGCATTGAATTGTAAATAAATTTTTTAAAAATTGCTGATGGATTCAAATTTTTCGGAGAATCGATTTTTTTTTCTATTTTTAATTAGTACCGATGGTTTTTAAGGGTTTTTATCATAATTATTGAACCGCAAAATGATTTATATTTTAATAATCACGTGAGCATTAGTTTCTACATACAGAAACATCAATTAAATATTTAAATCAAAACCTCGTCGACGAATTTATAATGGCGACCTTATTTAACGTTATTAATATTATAACGTTAATTAATATTTTTATTATTAATCGATAATTGACCCTTCTGCGCCCCAATTAGTATCCACGCGCCGAACACGCTGTTCATTCATCTCACTAAAGTACGTACGTTATTTTGTTTATTTTTATGCCGAAAAATTTGCGCCGAAAAATAACGAAAAACTGCATGATAAATTTGCAAATTTTTTTTTTATTTTATTAAGTAATTATTTTATGATCTATCGAATTGAAAAAATAGTTGTTCCATTGTCCACCTATATCTCTATATATATATAAAGTTACCGCTGCTGTCACCGCCGCCGCCGCCGCCGCCGCCGTGTCAGGAATCGAGAGGAGGGCAAAAATATTCCAAGTCCCCTAAGGGGGACTGACTAAGTAAAAAAACAAAAAAAAAGCGGCGGCGACCCCCATTGGTGAAAAGTTGCGGCGGTGATTAAACATTTTTATAATGTTGATAAAAGAAAAGCGAGCGCGCGTTGCGCGCGAGCCCGGGGAAATACTAGTATATATATAAACATATAAAAATAATATATTAATTATGAAATCCAATCGTATCTCGAAATCTCGAAATAACTCGATAACACCGTACTATATATCGACCGCGATGATAACATCGTCTTCGAAGCTCCTTCGGCAGGTGTGAAAAAAAAACTATCTTCTCCCTCAAAAATGACTTATCGTCGAGTTTTACTCTATAGAATACAAGCCTAACAAGCAGCTGGCCGAGGAGGAAGACACTCTGTATTTTCGCTCCCTTTTTCCTTCTCCTTACTGTCTGGAGTCGTGACTCGTGTTCGAGTATTTCGGCCGTTTCGGCTGCAACACCGTTCGCTCTCGTGTCTCCCATATATACGCGCAAATAAACGCACACGCAAGAAGTTTTCAAGCATAGAGAGAGTCGCTGTCGTCTCGCGTCTCTTCTCTCTCCGAGAGAAAGGGACGGTGAGAAGCCGGGGCGCGGGTACAACGCGCCGCCTGGAGAGTGCACGAGAGTCGTTCGCGAGAGTCGTGAGGCGCTGGCGTCGCATGGCCGCCCCTCAGTGCTCGCGAGCCTCGCTCGGTGCGTGTTACGTTCCATCTCGCGATTGCTCCCATAATTTTTATCGTAGAAAAAAAGGACGAAAAAAAAACACAAAAATAACAATAATAATAATTAATAATAATACTTGTCAGATAGATCGATAAAAAAGCAACAATCACCAAATAACAAAAAACAAACAAATAAAACAAAAACAAAACACGACACGCGCTAATATTTCCGTCTTCGCAAAAAAAAAAGAAAAGTCCGTCCACAGGCGTTGTTTTAATATATATAAACTCGCAGCTTCGCACGCCTCGCGTCTACTTCACCCGTCTCTCGTTTCTAAAACTTCGAGCCCGCCGCGGTACATCGGGCATCGTTTATACCAGTGTTGTGTGTACATACGCGCGATATATATTTTTTTCGCTCGCTCGAGGAAGAGACAAGAGAAGAAAAAAAAATATATAAATTTTCGCTCGCAGGCAGCAAAACGTCGTAGTCGTTTAGCCGAGAGAGTTCCTCAGCGAGGGACGAGATAGTGAAACAAGTGAAACAACGTCGTTTTACAGTGTGAGTTTTTCGCCTACGATCGGGAATTCTCTTCAATTCGCTGCTCCCCGTGCACGTCTGTCCCGTGTGTCTGTGTGTGCGTGAAAACATGTGCGCGCGCGCGTGTGCGTCGAGTTCTTTCCGTACGACGAGTAATTAGAGTTATTTACGAGAGAATCTCTGTGTGTGTTATTTTTTTTTCTTCGTATCCCGTTTCACGAATGATTCTCGATTCTCGGCGATCGTAGCAACGGAAAAAAAGAATGCAGACATAAAGAAAAAAAAAACGTTTTTTTTTTCGTGCGCGAAGTGAAGAAAAAAATGTGTGCGGAAATGAAGTGAAGGGGAAAAATATTTTTAAAAAATCGTAAATTCGAAGAGAATTTTGGGAAGTGGGAAAAACGAAGGAAAATCCTGTTTCGAAGATTCGAGGAGAGGGCGTCATCAGACCGGCGCCACTTGTTCGCCTCACGGCGAGTCCTGGCAGTCCTGTGTCGCGACCCTCGTGTCTATTTCCCCCACCACTCCCCCCGCGCGCTCGTGTCGCTACTGTCATTTCTTTGACGCGTTTTAATTTTGTAATAACCTCTATATATATATACGATGATAAATGAAGAAAGAGATAAATAAAAAAAAAACCGAAGCATGTGCCTTCTTTGAAGCGTGTTCGGCGTTTATTACTCAACGAGACGACACACACACACACATAGACCACCGAGTTAGACACTTTGCCGGCTGTGAATCATCGTGAATTCTTTTTTTCTTGCATCGCATTCGATTAATATCGATGATCTAACACACGAACATTTTTTTTTCTCCGCGCATCGTCCATTCACGATAGAAAAAAATCGTAAATAAATATTTTTTCTCTTTGCGTGAAAAAAAGTGTCGATAATTTTAGCGTCGATACATCGATTAATCGAAACCCTCGAGTGTCCGCGAAATTTTTTTTCACACCGAATCCGACGAATTTCGTTCTTTTTTCTCGAGAAAATAAATATAAATCGAGAAAAACAGTTATTTTAAAAAATTTTCGCCGAACGAAGAGAATAGGAAGAAGGAACGCGCGTGTTTTTTTTTCCTACGACGTTTGGAGCAATGAGTGAACTTTCGTTCGTTCGGTTATACAGGGCCTCGTTGTCGCGATCCTCTGACGAGAGTAAAATATTTCTTGCGCGCAACAATACATTTTTGAAACGCCGTTGCGACAATTATTCACAAACGTCCTCGCATGTGCCAACGTCACGTGAGCTTTACTACGTTAACCAAACTATGCTCTTGCGTAGACAATCTTTTTGTACGTTGATAAAAAAATAAATAAAAAAAATCGTAATAAAAAAAAAGATCGAAGATTCGTAATAAATATAACAATAATTTTAAAAAAGTAAATAAATGATAAAAATGTGCCGGATAATCGCGGGAGGATAAGAAAAAACGAAAAAGATAATATCTATATATATAGATATACAATTTTCGTCATCCTGGAGCGTCGATTGATAAGAATCGATTTGCTAGCGGTGAGGAAGCGTTCGGCGATGTCGATTCGCGTAAGCGGTGGCGTATACCTGGTTCCCACCGCCGGACTACAGGAGTCCAATGAAAAATCTGATAACAATGCCAACAATGATCCGAACAATCAGCAGCAGCAACAACAGCAGCAACAATCCGAACAGCAGACACTGCAGCATCGTCACAATCATCAGGGAAAAACCGTTACGATTGTCGCCGCACCGCAGAGAAGCAACAGTCTGGATTACTTGAATTTCGAGGAGAAAAGACAATTGATCGCGTCGTCATTGTCGTTGAGCGATTTTCTTGCACACGGACCGGCGGCAGCGGCGGCGGCCGCTGCCAAGGAAGTCGCCGCCAGCACCGTTGTCATCGGTGAGTTACGCGGAAAAATAATCATTTTTTTTTCATCCGAGGAAAAACTATTTTTGTAGCCGGAAGTTACTTAGGCGTATTGAGAAATTATTGTTTAGAGACGATAATCTTTTTTTTTTTATTTAATTTTTTTTAACAATCGATACTAACGATCGATTTATCGAAAAAAAAATTATTATATTTATTTCTTAATAAAAAAAATGAAAAATAACATTTTTTATTAATGACAATTATAATATATTAATAATTATTGCGTACTTTTTTTTATTTGACTGAAAAAATATCGAAATTAATCGAAAGTAGCGTTGGTTCGATTTATTTACGATAATAACGAAAAAAAGAACGGAATTTTTGGTCGTAGCAACAGATATATATCGAATTACGCAGTCAGGGATTGTTCTTTGCGCCTTTGATGAGATGCAAAAAATTTGCGAGAATTGGAAATTCTTTTGAATTTTTCATCTTGTCGTGAAAACACAAAAAACATTATTTCGAAGCGTTAGCGAGTTTCCGCATGTGACGAGTCTTACGTTGAATTTTTTCCCGGAACACGATAAACATCCGGCTTCTTGTTTCGTACTTCTATCGGGAAACGGAAGTATCGTCGTTTGTAAATAACGAAAATTGATACGTTTCCTAAAACAGATTTTAATGCAAACTTTTGTAGTTCGATGTATTTATACTTTGATTAATGTATCACTTATTTTACTGCTGATTCATTATCGCGTATGGAAATATGCGTTTGAAGCAAAAAATGTAATACGTTCTTCGTTTGTCATTGGCGAAATGTGTTGAGGCCGTTGAACTTTCTAATATAATAATGAGAGCGAATAAAAACGATTTCTATTACAAATATTTTTCGTAGTATTTTCTTTCTGATATTTTGTTGATTTGGCTTGAAAAAAAGTCCTATGGTACTTGTGTGTATGACAAATAGTTTCGGAGTTACGAATTTTCAAAGTGAAACTTAACGAAAACGCTTGTTGTTCGTTCATCAGTTATATCGTCATTTTGGAGCGATATCACTCAGTAATTTTTTTTTACTATTTTACTCAATTTACTACAAAAAGTGTCCTATACTACCTGTGCCGACCATCGGTAGTTACAGACTTACGAATTTTTTAAGTCAGACTCTGCAATAAACGTTATCGACTTTTTTTACACATGGATCTCGTTTCTCGTCAATAAAACTCGAGGACCGCTGCAAATTAAATCGCAATATTTTTTTGCTCATACTACCGACAATTGGCTACAAAAAGTCTCCTATAGTTCGAACACTAATGACCCGTAATTTCGGAGCCACGAATTTTTAAAAATTCATTTACTCTCGAATGAAAAAGATGTATATGAGGGGAAAAAATGGGTTGAACGAGCGAGCGAGACGTTGCCAGCTGACTCGTCGTCGTCGACGTAGGCTTCGAAGACGCGTGCGAGTGTTGTGCTCAGCCTCTCGAGGCGTGGCGCGAGCCCAAGGGCAGGAAACAGAAGAGCTTAGGAGAAGAAGGCAAGTGCGATGGTATACGAAGGGGAAGAGAGCGTCGTCTCTCGCGTTCCTTTACTCGACGATTCCTCTTCTCGGAGTCAAAGAACTCCCCGGCGCTGCCTCCAACATTGTATACAAAGTTAAACTACCCCCTGTATATACATTAATATCGCGACATAAAAAAAAAAAATTCATTTAAGTCTTCAACAACGTGTTGTTTCCATTTAGTCAAAATTCCAAACAAATTTTTAAAAAACGTCTGTCCGTATAAAAATATACGAACGAAAAAAAAAAAGAATAGATCGACAGGCGTATTTTATGACGACATTTTTTTTATAATATTAAACGAAAAATAATAATTTTTTAAATATTATTATTTTTTGTTTATAATTATCGAAAATTCCGTCCGAAACATCGTATTCTCGGGTCGAAACTGAATAAATTTGCCATTTGAATTTATTTTCTAAATTCCGTAGTTTTCGATGTACTGAATTGCAAAGTTTTGGCCAATAACAAGCCTGGAAAACGGGTGTACGTTTCTTGGGCGCGCTACTCTCATTGGCTGGAAAGTTTAAACTCTCGTAACACGAAAACCACGGGTCCTACGAAGTTTGGCCAAAGGAAAAGTTTACTTAGTTTCGACTCATGAATACGTGTATAGTATCCGTTTTTTATTATGTGCTGTTATATATACATCTTCGATGGACGGGCTGTTTTGATTGGTCGAAAAACCTTAAAGTTTCGTAACTTGAAAATTGCCCGATCAGTTTCGATAATGGTAAAGTCTTACCTCAATTCCGAATTCTGAATACAGTTCCACGTTTTTTTCGATTTTGCGCGAATGTTCGAATCTTCGATATATCAATGCCGATTCGGCTTTGTGGCTCGAAGCCATCGATTACGGAGTATTACAATGGTCTTTGGTAGCAGACGAGTATGTTATGCATTGAATGGCTGCAATGAGGTAGCGAAGTGAGGAGGAGAAAGGAGAGGGGGTTCGCGACGCTGGCGCGGAGGATACAATGAGCACGAGAACCGTGTCGATAAATTACGTACTCGAAGACAAGAGTCTAACTTTTCTCACACAAAATCGTACGTAACGAAAAAAAAATCTGCTAAAAAACTGAAAAAATTCCGTATGCAAGTTATATTCGAATTATTTATGAAAAAAAAAAAAAAAATGTTTCAACACCTCGAAAAATGCGTTCCTGCGATTACAGAACACAAACGTAATAAAAATAAAACGCATTTTAAAAAAATGTCCGAGATAACACGAAAGCAGTTTGTTTTGTCGTTTAAATTATTTATCGATACGACACGTTGCAACTCGAACGATATCGAATTCGCGTAGCTGACCGTTATCGCGAGTCTCGCACTCGGCGCGAGACGTACTATACTTAGTCAGCTGCGAATTGCAGCCGAGTATAGTATAGGCGCCGAGAGTGTGCGATAGAGAGAAAGGGTTCAAATAAATGGCAACAGCGCGGCGGAAATCATTCATTGACCAGGGGAGCCCCGCTGCCGAACCTACAGTTCGGAGTGAACACTGTGAACAGTCTGCCAGTGGCAGCTCCCGTCTACGCCCGTTGGCCGCCTAATTCCTTCCGATGGCTTCTCTCTCCATCACGGAGGAGAATTATATTCCCCTCAGTTCGACGAGCCTCTCTTCCGAAGCACCACAATGGTCGTTGTTAGATTCGAACCCCCTTTTCCCCCCTTAAATCCAACTCCAACGACCCTTAAGTCTGACTATTCTTTGGGGCGAAACTTGACCGTAAGAGTTCCCCTTCTAAATTCAACAGGGCGAATTCTTACCGTTGTCTCGCCAAAGTTATCCAGAAATCGCCCTTTTACCTGCTATAGCGGGACTTTTTGGTTCTCCGAAACGAACTACCTGCTCGTCAGGCTACCAGACTTTCACTCTCAGAAGTTCTAATCGCGGACGCCAGAATACCTTCCAACATGATTTGGCAATGTAGAATTGAAGCGATCTATTCATGTCAGAAGCATGAAATACGATTGTGCTATCGTTGCTTCTGGATGAAAGTAAAATTTTCTCCTTCGCTATTGATCCTATGAAAAAAATGGTTGGAATACTTCTTGTACAAAATGTTGTCCTTTGCAAATGAAGTTGTATGCATGTCTTGCGTTTAAGGAAGTTTCATGTCGCTATAAGGCGAATAATATTACAAACGCATGAAAAGCTTTCATTCACGAGAATTAATCGATTTCCTTTGAAATCCTTAGAATTATATCTAATGTGCTTAGGACCTTCTTGTGCAGAATTTCGAACTCGACAAATAGACTTCTTCTCATTTTTACTTTTACATCAATATTTAAAGTGTTATTGGATAAATACCAAATATGGAGTCGTATTCGATCTGTCGATAGATCATTTTATGGTTAATAAACGATTTTTCTCGGAAAGGATCACTCATACAAATAACTTCATAATGATCTTTTTCGTAAGAAATTACATGCTCTACAAATAAGTTTCAATGCATTCATGTCGCCAGACAAACGATTGAATCGTAATCTGACGAAAACACAAGATCCAATTGTTTCAAACGGACTAATCCACCGCTTCCATAGTAATAAGGGATTTTCACGAAAACTATCACTTCTACAATTAACATCCATTAAATCTTTTTTATGCAAATTCATTTGCTCGACAAAAAATGTCTCTTGCAAATTTCCTACCGGAAGTAACCTTACGCAGTTAAACGCCATTAAACACAGTACATCGCTTTTTTTCGGCAACTAACCAACATTCTCGTAGTGAGAAGGTTCAAAGTCCGAGAATAAGATGACTCTTCAACAGACGTTTTTTTTTCTGAAACGGTTTTTTTATACTGTACGAGTCAGTGATACAAGTAAAAAAAATCCTCTATCAAAGTTGAATAAATTCGTATGCCTTCGTATTGAAATATGTCGAAATAGTCTTACGTATTCTTATTTAGTGTGCCTAAGCACGCCTCCTGAATTTTTTCCTAGCGGGTTCCGTATGTGTGTGTATATATGTATGCGTGTGTCTGCGGAGGTAGAAAAAGAGTCGCCAAGAGAGTTAGTTGCCTCGGTAAGAGATGCCTGTCTGGCGAGCCAAGTAAAAGCTCAAATGCCTCTCATGGAAGATTCATCGTCTCATTTCGTGACTGTATGCTCGGTTGGTACGCGACCCCCTCCCCTCCTCCCCACCTTCTCGGCCGCCATGGACGTTGAGAGAGCGAAAACTTGAAGATCGAGCGCAGCAGCCACACAATGCGCAAGCAACGATCAACAAACGTACAACAATAAAGAAAAAAGCGACATTATTGCGCAATTTCTTCAGCATGTTGCAACGACAATAACAATTTGTGGAGATCGTCATTCAACATTGATTCGCATCCACGCGTGTATTACGATACTATGTATCCGGTATCTCTGACTGATACGTGGCAATCTCTTACTTTAAGTTGAGTTTCATTTCAAAATTCATCTGAATTTCAAAAAAAAAAAAATTAATACAAGACGAAGAAGAAATTGGTGCATTCGATATCTAGCGAACAACTAAAAAGCCGATCGGTTACCCGCAGTTTACAGCATTAAAATCGGGTGACTGACATAGCGCGATGTTTGAGGGTTCAAAAATATTCTTGCGCAATTTCGTCAGCTTGTTGCAACGACAACAGTAATTGCTGTGTCCATCGTTCGTCGTTCATCGTCGCATCTATGCATTTATGTTATGTATGTATGGTACTACGTCTCCGCTATCTCCCACCACCACGTGATAATTAATTACGAGTGCTGTTGGACGAAGCACTCCCGCGGCATTGTTGCCACGTTCTCTTCTTCGAGGAGTGCCACTACGTACCTAACATACACAAGTAGTTGTGGTAGTACTACTCTCGACGTTTCTCGTCGATTCAGCATTGAAACGCCAAGCGCATCGATCGTACCTCAGAAAATATGCTGCTGCTTGGCTGCTGCTGCTGTTGTTGTTACGACGTTGGCTCGCGTCAGGATACCTGACTGCTTGGGATTATCCAGTGCCTCCGACCACCTGTCCTCTTACTTTCTACCTATTGCATTGGCCCGTAGGTCACAGGATTGCTATGCACGCGCCTAAACCACCGTCGATTGTTTCGCGATCTTTTTTTTCGCCTTTATCGACCGATTACTCAAATTCTTCATTTTATTATTATTTTTATTATTCATTGTTGATGATTATGAAAAAAAAAATATACATTTTTTTGCTCATTTGTGCAGTGGAATTCGTTGTTAATTTATTCATGCAAATTTAAAGCTTGTTAAAAAACATTTTTTTTTGGCTGTGATGAATCAACTTTTTAATATTACGAAAAATGTGATTTTTTTTACGAAATAAAAATTCATCTATGAAAATCAACATATGTAACAATTAATTAAAAAAAAACGCGCGTATGCAAAAATCGTAAACATTTTTGCTGAAAAAGTAATTTTGGCCAATTTATTTTTCATATTTTCGATAACGCGCGATATAGATATTAAATTGATTATTGCGAGACATGGAAAATTAAAATGTGCGGAATGTTGCAGAGATATCTGCGATATCTGCGTGATAACCGACGAGAGAACAACATTTATACGTAAAATAAATGAAATATATTCTCGACTTCTAAGGTAGAAATGTGTGGACGATGAGTTATGCAGGGTGGGGCTTTACCTAACGAGAGTTGAATATCTCTTGTGTTAATGGTAATATTTCTCGCGTGTAAGAAATTTGTCGTGGCACACGAGCGGCACATTGTCGTGTAGTACGTACAAACAGTGCACTATAACATCCTGGCGTATCCGTTGCCTTACCCACGCCTCAATTGGACTCATAACTTTCGTAGCTAATTATAATCAACTGTGCAACGGAGTTGAACGATCGCACGCTAGGGACCAGACGAAATTCAATCCTTCACAATTACATCAATTTATCAAATTATTCTTATTAAATTATTAATTTTTTTCAATAAAAAAAACTAAGTAAATAAATTGCCTTTAGGCGAATTTTGAATAAGAGAAAAAAAAATTGTTCAAAGTCAGCGATGCTGATAAATTTTTTCAAGTTGCGTCTGATTTATCCCATAGAGTTTAATGGACCGAGCGAACCTTGACCGCCCTACGAGGACACCGTTATACAGTCCCTACCCTAAGCTTTCGTCGTACGAATTGCCGATATTGTGCCACAGGAGGGTCGTTGCTTCGGAAGCTATCCAACTGTGTGTGTCTGTCCGTGTGCGCGCACGAGAGAGACTCGTCTGCCGAGAATAGAATCCGCTGAGATTTCGGTACAATTGCCTCGTGCAGCGGTCTTTACCACTCGCCGAAGGCAATTGTGTGCCTCTCTTTGCCAACGTGTAAACAAATGTTTCGGCTACATGTCGATGACTGTTCTCAACGGCAAACGATGAAAGGATTTCATTATTGTCGTTATTAGGACGCTGATGAGACCTTCCAAAGAGAATTTAACGTGATTCATCGGATCGTGATTGCATTAGTCACGGTACTGGAAATTTTGGTCGCAGAATTTGGAGATAAAAATTGGTGGATCGTGTTCACGAGACAAAACGGAGAAGATATTCCCTTTGGCAAAATGTTGTTGAATGCGTAGTTTTCGAGATACTAAAAGATGAAGATTACGACCAATAGGAGCGCTCGAAAAGTAGCGTCCTTTTTCGCTGCTCTTATTGGCTGAAACTTTAAACGCTTGTAACTCGAAAACTATGCGTCCCACAAAGTTTAGCCGAAAGGAAAGATTGTTCAGTACTTTGTGGCGAATAAGACGGGACAATTTTTGGGATGGCAATCTTCATGAGATCTCATTGGCTGACACTTGGATAGTTTGTAACTCGAAAAATACGCATCCCACGAAGTTTTGCCAAAGGGAATGATTGCCCAGTATTTCGTGGCCAATGTGATGGCATACTTTTTTTCAGGGGTTTTAATTTATCGGCGATCTCATTGGAGGGAACTTTGATTGCTTGTAACTGAAAAACTGCGCCTTTTACGAAGATATGCAAATGAAAAAATTTCATCAGTTCAGCACAAAGAATAAACTCTTACCTTTCTGTCCAATTTGGTGATTTTCTCTGCATTGCGCGCCGTTGAAATGGATTTATATAGGAAATGAGTATGAAAGGTCGAGAGAAGTTTCGCAGATAGGATTGGGAAATGCGGGGAATAGTACTGATCAAGTATTGATAGTGGTTAAGCCGCTCGGACGGTCGAGTCTCGCATCGTTGCATCCGAAGCAATTTCCTGTATCAACTACCACTGTCCTGATTCCATTTGGGTTACCCGACTCAGATGGACACACCTAATTGGTTAACATGACTCTCTCTATATATCTCTCTCTCCGCTATCCCAGAACGTCGCGCTGCCACACAATCAACCTTTGTTCTTCTTGGAAATTAATCCTTCAACTAAGCATCTTAATCCACCGAATTTTCATCCATCGCCATTTTTATCAAACATTCGATGCCCCAATCACAGTGCAGCACCTATATGGACCACTGTTAACATAATATTTCGAGGTTTTCGTGCTTTTTTGTTCGCTGTACTTGAAAAAAGCTTTAATGTAACTCGTGATAAAAAATACAAGAGATAATATTTAAAAAGAATGTTCAAAGAAGAAAAGTGGCTGTGCGACGTAAAGAAAAATTTTACAAGTGTTCTCGCCGAGAGGACGGATACGTTGCGAGAGTTGAAGGAGCTGACTATACCCCCGAGGGTGCTGAGCAAAGCTCGTCGGCGAGTATATATATTCTCCCCGCTAACCCCCGGAAACCTTTCTTTGTAGGGTCTGAGCATGTGACATAGTTGACCCAACAGTACTCTTCTCTACGCGTACCAGTAGCCGACATACTCGTATAGGTAAACGTAGGCGTGCCGTCGAGTACGTATCGATCATCTAAGCTCTATCCCACTAATAATGGCTTCAAAATGAGAACAACAAGCTTCCAGCTTTTCCAGCATCGAAGTCAACAAGGCGAAAAATTGCAGTTGCAAAGTATTTAGTAAGACGCTTTTATGTATTCGGTTGATTAACTTTAGAATCACTAACTTTATGAAGCACGACGTTAAGACCTTTTTTGTAGAGGTTTTTCGAATCTACAAGTTAAGTTGTATGGTTATTGTTCCTCAGATGCTACGTTATCGCTATAAATCGATTTAAAGATTACAAGTCCTAATTGTACGCCTTATACCGACGAAAATGGTTAATTTTCTTCGAATTGAGTAGACTTACAATAAAAATTGTCATTACCTTTCTTGTAGAGAATTCCATTCTCTACAAATAAGTTCACATGCAATTATCCTGTCAGGCAACAAATAACGTCTCTATTTTACGAGAATCGTCATTGAGATCGAGTCACATCTGTGTCGAGTCCATAATCCATGATTAAAAATTAATTTTTTCGAAAACTTTCGTATTTAGAGAAAATATGCATACAACCTTTTTTTATAAAAAATTTGACGCCGCAAAAAAAAGTTATTTCGTAAAAATCGCCTCAGACGAACGTTTAACGAGTTAATCGCTCGCAAACATTTCATCTCCGCGCGAAATCTCGTCTACCCGATTTTTCCATCACAAGTTCTCATCTCCATTTATTACTGTGAAACTGCAAATCTAGAAACTCTATTCATACCAATACACACTTTCATCCCACACAAAATCACCGATATGTGCATTCTGCACATTTTCCAATTCCAAGAATAAATAAAATATGTGCAAATCTCTAACGCGCGCCAATTTCCCCGGCGAAGTCGCCAGTTATAGCTCTTCGCTGTCGATTCATCGAGCATTCCAGCTCGAGGCTCAAGGTCCACGAAACAGTACGAGGTTTCGCGGTTGTCCTAAGTTGCTGATCCACCTTCTCGGCACGTTCTTCGAATGTAAAAAAAAAAGACACGTTGTCGACAAGATAAATAAAGATTTCCGTTCTCGTGAACCGGAAATCCAAATACCGCAATTTCTTCTTTATTTTTTTTTGTTTTTTTTTTTTTTTTCTCGCGTATTAAGAAAGTCAATTAGAAAATCTACCGCAATTTTCACGTACAAAGTATCGATTAAATTGGAGGTTATTAATCGCGTAGAAAAAATAAAATAAAAATAAGCTGTCGGGAAAAAAAGGCGGAGAAAAAAAATTCGGTCACGGTTTCCGGATAGAACGTTTCCTCTCTCGTGACGCTTCGCTCGGTACACGCAGGACTGCAGCAGCAGCAACAACGAGGCCTCCGGACTTGTCTCCCACCTCCCTTTTTACTCTATGTATTGCCGCTGTGTTACTGCTGTTTGCTGCTGCTGCTGTTTCTCGTATCGTGCGCGTACCGGAATACCGGACTCGAGAACGGAGTAACGGTGCCGGTCGTATGCGTGCCTCTAATAAGTATACTAGTACGCGATCTCATTCTATTCTCACAATTTTTCTTCTTCTTTTTCTTTCCATTTCTTTTTCTTTCTCGTGTAAATCGCGATCATTCAAACTCGAGGGTGTTGAACCACCGCTTGAAAAAAAAAAAAAAAAAAATCACGCCGAATAAGCGAATCTACGCGATGCGG
The DNA here is from genome assembly GCA_964006125.1 of Cryptus viduatorius. NCBI lineage: Eukaryota > Metazoa > Arthropoda > Insecta > Hymenoptera > Ichneumonidae > Cryptus > Cryptus viduatorius. The sequence goes on along the minus strand of OZ023228.1, from coordinate 276,691 downwards.
GTATTTACAGAAATAACGAAATAGTTTTTACTTTTTTTTGGTTTTCGAAGTAAATATCTTTAAGTAGAATACAATAAATTTTATTTTATAATTTCTTGAAAATCCAATAATCATATTATTATTAATTTTTCGTAGTTTTACAAAGTAATAATTGCAATAAAAATAAACAATTTTCGGGAAATAATAATTAAGCAACGAAAAGATATTAAGTTATTATTATTGTTATTATTATTATTAATTAATAAAAGTAAATAATAATAATAATTACTATTGTTTTGATTGTATTTCTTGCTTATTTAATTTATTTTTATTTACAATTTTTTTATTAAAATGGTCTTTTTTTGGAGTTTTACTATTGAGATATTATATAGTAATTTTTTTTTAATTTCTCATCGTAATAATTATTCCATATTTTGTTTATCGATATTTTAAAAAAATGTGAAAATTAAAAATTAATTTCGATGAAAATATATTTTATTTTGTGTATTTTTTGTCTTTTTACAGCAAAGAAACAGAATGGCGCTGCGTTGCGAACAAACAGTTTGGGATCCGGAGCGCGGACACCGCCACTCGAGAGGAAAAGCAAATTTTCCGCGTTGGGAAGATTATTCAAACCCTGGAAATGGAAGCGAAAAAAGAAATCCGACAAATTCGAGGCCGCCTCGCGATGTAAGAAATAAAACTAGAAAAATAATTAAATTTTTTACTGCAAAGCAAGAGATTTCGATGAATCGATTGATTAATTTTCGATATTTTCTCTTTTTTTTACGCAGCGCTCGAGAGGAAGATATCGGTGCGAGCGAATCGAGAGGAGTTGGTGCAGAAGGGAATTCTCTTACCCGACAGTCCGACATCGCCAATACCGGAGAACGGTAATGCAACAGCTTCGCGCTTCTGCTTGTCTCGCCGATGAGAATATATTCATTCGGACAGTACGAAAACAAAAAAGGAATGAAAATTAACAAGACATTTTTCCAGAAGCTCTGCATTACGTGAAGAAAAAAAAAGAAAAATTTCATGGATAGAAATTAAAAAAAAAATTGATTATATTTTTTGTTACCGACTCATTGCTTTTACATCGCCTTAAGGCAAAATTATATACTACGGTAAAAAAAATCGGGTGCCGTTAGAGTAATGTGTTTTTTTTTTTGGCAGAGGAAACTAAAATAAAAATTTTATTATCTCTCAAAGTTTTGGAGAAAAAAAATTCAAAATGTAACTTGTATTTCAAACCATTTGGTTCGTAAATTTTTTTGCAATTTCGGCAGTAATTCGAGTCCCGAAAGAAGGCAAAACGTTGATAAATGTTCAGCAGGTAGTTATCATTGGTTAATAAGAGAGAAAAAAAAAAAGAAAAAAAAATGGGTGTTATTATCGGCGGTATTCGAAAGATCGCGAAAGGCAATAAAAGGCCAACGGAGTTTTTTTTTCTTCGCATTGTTAAAAATAGTTATTTGCCAACGATATCGTAGCGTTGAATGCAAATATTTGTAGGTCAATATCACAAAGTTTGTGCCTATTCAACATTTTTTTGTTTTTTTATTTTTTTTTTTTTCAATCGATACTTTCGATCTGTACCTGCGATATTAACCCCTTCGGTGGAAAAGTATGTCGACAACTGTATAGAGCGCATCGACGCACTATCGCGTTAATGCTAATGAATGGGTTAAGGTTTTTCTTTTTTCATACGTGGCCCGCTAAGTCTATAAGTATCTTCTATCCTTGATGGATGTTTCGCCGTTTCGAAAAAAAAAAGTTATGTGGAAAAAGTTGAGACAAATGTGGAATTTCCGGATATTTGCATATTTGAGGTATTAAAACGCATGTTTCCGCTATAAAAGATATCAAAGACGGACCGTACCGTTTGCTCACTTTATTTCCCTGAAAATTGTCAATTTTCTCCACATAGATGAGGCGTACAAGAAAAATGTTAATTACCTTTTTTGCAGACAATGTTGAACCCCACAAAAAAGATCCTATACATACAGACGATCGGAGCCTCCATTATCGTCGTAAATCACGATAAAAGACTAAAGCTACGAATGGTACTTTTTAGACAAAAGAAAATGGCACTTTTTACCTATAACAACTATGCGGACGTTAAAAAACATTAATTACCTTTTTTGTCGACAATTTTGTGCGCTACAAATAATGTCTTATGCACATATACGATTGGAGGACTTTTTATCGTCATAAATGTACGTACATGAAAAGTACGTTTATTGACTCGTTCTTTCGTTCTTTTATTTTAGGCCCGGCGGGTGATCATGTTATCAATCAGAAGCCTCCGACGCCACAGCAACAGTTGCAGAAGCATCACGAGCAATCGACGGGTCACGGCGGATCTGTAACACAAAGTTCTGGTATGCAATGCCAACGGACACCCACTCCCACCACTGCCAATCCGCACCAAGTTTGCACGAATCTTCCCGGCAGTAATCAAGCTTCGCCACATCCCTCGCCCCTTTATCCGGGAATGCCACAAGCTAACCAGCTTAACGGCGGCAATACGCAAGGTAAGACGGCATTTTTTTTTTTTTTTCTCGTTCAATCGCGCGAATCTCCGGGATACGTGTCACGGTTCTTCTTTACCGATCGAGTCGGCCGGCAATAAAAATACAACGTCCCATAGTAGGCCCTCGGAGAAGTACACTTTTGACCTAATAGATAAAAACATATTAAAACAATCTACTTAAATAGACAACAAAAAATGACATATTCTCACAATCAGCGATTCTCTATCGATAAAACAGTTACTTTTCTTAATTTTTTTTCTAATTTCTAATCACGCATCATTGTCGCACACGCCAATGAAATTTTTCATTGAAATTCGATCGAAGAATTCAATTTTCGAAGTAAAATTCGTCATTTTTTCGCATTTTTTAATTCTATTTCCTCCGTCGATAAAACAGACACCACATTTTTTTCTCTAATTTCTACTGACGCCTCGTCTCTCCACAAATAAGCGAAATTTCTTAATGAAATTTCATCGAGGAATTCAAATTCCGACGTACAATTCGTCAGTTTCTTTATTTTTTGTTTCAATTGTACTTTCTCCGTCGATAAAACAGACAATAGATTTTTCTTCTCTTGAATTCTCCTGAAATTTTTACTCAAACATCATTATCCTCGAAGCATAAAAGTTCGCTAAGAAGTTTCGCCATCGAATGAAAAATTGAAGCTTCACGAAGCTTCGATCTTTTTTTCTTTTCTTCCTATTTTTTTGTTCTTCTTTCCCTTTTTCCTTTGTTCGCTTCTCAAGAATGACGTCGTTGTCGAGTAGAGGGGTATCGTTGTGGGTCTGCGAAACTCGCGAGTCTAAGCACCTGCTTCGCGAAGTTATCGTTGTTGATGCTTTCGCTATGGACTGGTAAAAGGTGAAGCACCCCGGCAGGTATTCAGACTACGACGGCCGACGAGGGCTTAACGTTGCACTACGGGGGGAGGCAGCGTAGAGAGAATCGGAAATCGATATCTCGGTCGCGCGAGAGACGGAGAACCATAGAGAGAGAAGGAGAGAGATAGCGAGGAGGTTGGAGAATCGTCAACGAGTAAATACCTACGACATCCTATCGACTGGTCTCTGCTTCTCTACACGTTTACGCATAATATATAACGCATACATATCGATCGTTCGGAATCAGAAGGGCGTATTCCGCGTCATTAAACCGGTAAAACAGAGTCTTGATACGCCTTTCCGTTTCTCCGAAGTCGATTTTTACGAATAGCTCGATAGCTAAAAGCGTTAAGAGTATCTAAAGCTGAATGCCGCGAATCTCGAATTTCTCGATTCTAAACAAATACGCGTCAAGAAGTTTATTGGCCTCAGAGACACTTTGATATTTATTGAGTACTTTTTTAGACACGATAAAAGAATTTGATTGGTCGAAGGATCGCTTACCGCATGGAAAAGAGAATTCCGAAATAAAATGGAAAAGAAATCAATTGGTTTGCAAAGAGGTTGGCAAGAGATCTTGAAAAGTCTCGTAAAGATAAATGATGGATTTTCGATGTCGTATACAAGTTTCGTAATATTTTATTGGTACGTTGGAAATGGTACTTTAACTCACCTGATGGACGGTGGTACACGGGACAAATATACTCGGGAAATCGATAAAATAATAAGAATATGTTGATTTACATCGGATGTAAAAGGGGCGATTTCGCAATTTTTTCTGATGTGTGTTTTATTTTTTTTTTTAATAGAGAAAAAAAATCGTGTCATCAATTCCATGGGACTGTTTGTTCGTAATAGTTTACCGGTCATGTAGAAAAATTACCAGAGGCAAATAATAAAGATTGTAGGAGAAGCGCAGTTTTTTATTATATCGAAAAAATGCAAAAACGGATTTTACAAAAATGTAACTGCTTCCACATGTTGTTATATACGGATCTGAATTTTATTTTACGTCATTAGGATATCGGTACGAATACTCAATCGCATGGGATTTTATATACAATTTTTTTTTAACGATAAAAAAATTTAAAGAGTAACCGCAGATTTTGGTACTCGAAATCGTTAAATTATCAATGGATCGATAAACCCTTTTTTTTTTTCAAAATTCATTGTGACATTGTCACTTGTACTATGATTCCTGAAAGGGTTAAAGCGACGCGGTTAATTGAAATACATTAATGGGCTTCAAAAGGCTCAGGCGACCTTTCCTATCGGGTAATGAAATTTCGGAAACGAAGCTTCAGCCAGAAAATAAAAGGGCATTTTTAAAGGAAGCTTTTTATGTTATTTAAAGGGTGAAATTTAGGGACAAAGTAGCGACTGGAAAAAGAAAATACATTTTTCAAGAAAAAGTTTTCTATTTCTTTACAGCGAAAAGTTTAGTACGGAAAACTTGAAGAAGAACGGATATTTTTCAAAAGAAGTTTACAATTTTGTTGAAAGGTAAAATTTAGTGAGGGTAACTACAGGAAGGACACTTTTTTAATGGAGCATTTTGTTTTGCTGTTTGTCGGGGGAAATTTAAGTACGAAAACTTGAACGAACATTTTATGACAACATTTTTTTGTTGTATTATTGGTTCATCCGAACGTCGAAATTTAGCCGACTTAGCGGAAGGCTATGAAAAGAAAAAAAGCCTCGAAAGGGATTCAATTTTTCAAGAAACGTTTTTTTTTTACGAGGATATTAATTAAAAAAAAAAATCAATTCACAGCAAATGAAAAGAAAGATAGGAATTCATTCAAAAAGCTCATCCGAAGTTAATTTCTTAGGGAAAGTATTCCAAACAAAAGACGGAATATAATGGCATTTTTTGGAAAGATTCCTTTTTTGAACAGCGAAATTAATTAAGAAATTCAATTTAATTAAGAGAAGAAAAATAAGAAGGAAAGGAAACATGCAGAAAGCTCTTTCCAAAGTAATTTCGTTGGTAGTTTCGTGATTACGTATAAATAAAAAAGACGATGATTCCTACCGGTAGTCGGCAGTTAACATAACAAGGTGGTAATTCTGGTGGTCGTTATGGCATTGTAGTCTTGTTGTTCGAGGCGTTGAAATACGCGGTAATTGGCTGGTGTATCAACGTTTCATGGGCAGATTTACGTATTAATTAATCCTTTCGTTCGATAACACGACACATTGGCTCTTCCAAAGCTGTATTTACGATCGTCGTAACGCGATAATATCATTGTTCAGAGAGAGAGTCAAAATAATCGATAATTCGGTGGCAACGTAAATTTTTTTTTCACAGACAAGTTTATGTCACATTTAATCCTATCGCTAGAAGCGAGACGCATTTAAAAGGTTCCATAAATTACGCTTCCGATTGGCGTAAAGTTTATGAGCAATAAATTCGGTATCGAATATTTCTATTAAAAAAAAATGTCTACGCAGTTTGTAATAATTTTTTTATAAATATTTAAAGTTCCAATCAGAACGCAACTTATTAAGAAGACCTTCTTCTTATTTTGCTCAATTTTCGAATGCACTTTACGCGACTATAACACTTTTTTATGACATTTTTTGGGGAAAAGTTGCGCTATTCCAAGTCTGAGACTCCTTTTCAAGGTCCTAAATATTCCAAGTTGGTAGTAAATAATGTTCTATGTTGTACTTGGAATATTCTAAGCAATTCTAAGTTATACTTAGAATTTTCTAAGAAGTTCTACTTAAAAAATGCTGAGCAATGATACTCTTGGTCCTAACAGATCCTAAATATTTTAGATAACACTTTTTCTCGAAGGGTTTTCAGGGACAATCCCGCTATTTTGCTTTTAAAAGTTTGCCGTCCGGCGTTCTAAATATTCAGTATTACAATTTTTATAACTCTTTTCGGAATATGGTCGTGAATTCTAAGTCTCTCTGAAAACTAGCCATTCTACGTTAAAATAGCACTTTTTTAGCATTCCTTTTCTCATTTAACTCGATTTTCACAACAGATTTAATGAAAAAAAAATGTATTAAAAAAAATCAGATCGTTGCTTGCGACCAAAAAGACATCGAGGTAATTGGTTTGGTTCCCTCGACTAAGAGTCCCCTCTATGCGAAGGGTTAATTAACCGTACCGAAAAAAAAGAATCTCTCAAACCGAACCCCAAACTTTTGGGTGTAAGGCATAGAGTAAGGTCAGCCACCCTTGACGAGGAAAACGACCTCAAGAAGCGCTTCGCGTACTACAAATATTGCCGAAGCGAAGGGTGCAAAGGACGATAGTCACGGTCTCTCCGACGCGTATAGAGGGGCCTCCGGCGCCCCCGGCTCGAGGCTTGCAGCGCTTACTGAGGTGCACAAGGGGGTGCAGAGGGTCTGCAGTGCCCTCTCTCAATCGCGGAGTTTCTCTCGCTCCCTCACCAACGGCGTTTCGTATAGGCACTGCCAAGAGAGGCAGAGAGTCGGGGCTCTACCAGCAGGCAACCGTTAGCCGTTAGAGAAGGGGCATCGCTAAAGGTGGCGTCGGCGTCGGCGTCGCGACGCCCGGCCACATTCAGTCACTAACCGACCTCACTGCGCCGTGCAACATTACAAGCCTTTTTTTTTCATCCTCCAACGCATATTACTCCGCACACGCAACTGACGAAAAAACAAAAAAAAAAATTCTCGCGCGGATATCGAAAGATCGAAAATAAAATAAAACGCACAATATTTCACCCCCTTTACCCTCATTTCCCCTAAAACAACCAGTGAATTCGTGAAATTTCATCCTCACTTACGGATTTCTTGGGAACAATATTAAAATACAAAAATTTCTTCGTCTTCAATAATTCGCGATAATACGCTCGCTGATTGTGATATCTTCGATTTATTAAAATCTCATTGTTTTTTTTTCTTTTTTTTTTCAATTGAGCGTTTGGATTTGACAAAAAATGAATTTTACTCGATGATTGATATATGAGCTGAAATTCATCGAGGTTCGGACAGGTGCAGCGATGTCCGAGTAGGTCAGTTATTCACCGCGCCCTATAAGATAAATAATTTATGTGCAATTTATGTACTTTTACTTTTTTCTTACCTTTTCGTGGTGAGATATTTTTTTTTTTTAAATGAATACGTACGGCAAAGCAATTTTTTTATTGCTGTTGGCCGCAATCGCGTGTTTTCGTACTCGTGCGACTTTTCTTTTTTTCTTTTAACATTGAATTTATAATGAATTGCGGGGTGTGTGCGCGTTTAGGCCACAAGTTTCATAGCTCGCGATGATCGAGAAAAAGTAATCGTCTATGTAGGCGATCAGGAGATTTCCGCCGATTGGTAAAAACCTTCGACTGACACGCGATCACACGTCGAGTAAAAAATTCAATCCAACCGGAAAAAAAAACCCTTTTCGCATTTTCAACGTGTCGAGTTCTGAATTCTACAGCTCGTATTTAATAATCGATTTTTTTTAACGAGAAATGTCACACGCTCGGCGCTTTATGCTTTATCGCATGTTTTTTTTTAAGTGCGTCAAGGAAACATAACACGTCGTTGATAAATCTTCGTAATCTGTGCTCAAGATAAGAGATTTATCGAGTGTTTCGTAGATAAAACGTTCGAGTTGATAATTAAAAAAAAACTGGGACGACAAATAAAATTAAAAGTACCATTGAAAAGATAAAAAAAAGATGAGGAGAGACGATGTAATTGCGGTAAGAAGATTGCGAGGAATTTTATTGCGAGTAACGCGAAAAGTGTGACGGAGGGACGCGCGGCCGTGAGTCACTGACCTCACGTTCAATCGCAAGTCCAGCGTGCGATGTTTGATGCTGCATTGGTGTTTTATGAACCGGCGAAAAGGTGCGATGATTGAATTATATGACCAAAAAATCAAAAATAATCTCTCTCTCTCTCTTTATGTTTATTTATTTTTTTCCATTACACTTTTTTTCGCTATTAAAGTGCATCGCTTTGAGGAGACTTTTGAGACGGCAAGAAGAGAGAGAGTGCCGTTAGGGCAAACCTCGAGGGTTGCACGAGGGAACTCGAAGGGTTGCAAGTAGACGCGAGCATTTTTTTTCCCATTTTATATTTATTTTTTCGCGACGAAAGACTTGGCTTTTTATTTCTTACATTTTTCTCTTTCGTTGGCTTGCGAATTGAAATTTAAATCATTTATTTTGATTGAAGATAATGTGAGACGAGACGAAAATTCGAGGGGGTGATTTTTCGTGGATGAGGAGGAAAAATGTATTCGGGTCAGGTAAATTTTCGCGACGCAGTGCGAGAGTAAGCCGCACACCGACTTTTGACACGAACGGGGTGCGCATGCACGCGTCTGCAATCCCCTGCATATGCCGCTCTCACTTTACCCCATTGCAGCATTTTTTTTTACACGACACTCGAGAAAATGAAGTTTACACAAAGAATTATCTCATAAAGATGCAAATTTTGTTTTCCGTGATACGAGAAAAAAATAATAGAGAGATAGGTGTGTGAACATTTTTAAAGGGAAAACGGTTGAATAATATTACTTTTTTAATTACTTTTTTAATTCATGGAACGGTACATAGGAGAAATTTGTAGGATTTTTTTTGAGTTATTTTGTTATTCGAGAAGAAATTAGCGGCGGGAGTTGAATCGCCAGTGGATAAGTCCGCGAGCGGTCAGACGAGCGCCTGCTTACCGAAGCTACAGTACCAGCTACCTTGTACCAGCGCTACAGTCAATCTTAAGACAGGCGACACGTGGACACGTGTCCAGTAGATTTATAGATTGAAAATTGTATGTATAGGATGTTATTGCAGGAAATGAAAATTTGGCACTATTCCGAGATCATTTTCGTTGTATGATTAGCACAAAATTAAAATCATTCGAAGAATAAATGCAACTTAAGATTTTTTACAAAAATGGATACCGAATATATTTCTATGGATTCCATGCAGAGGTTAACGGAAATGCGTACTAAAAACTGTGAAATCGGATTGTCGGTTCACAACTGAAAACATTTTTTTTTTTTTATGTTCTAAAGTTTGTAGTTTTCGAGTTATAATCAGTTAAAGATTTGTCCACTGGGAAGCGCGCAACAGATGGCGCGGGTGTCTACCGATCGGTCTCATTGGCTACTTCGTTAATTGCTCGTAATTCGAGAACCATGCGCTTTAGAAAAAATTGTCAAAGGAAAAGTTTTCTCAGTTTTTTACCGTGAATACGCCAAACGAACTGTTTCAAACTTTTTCTCGAAAACTGTAGAATTATATTCACCGTCAAAAAGTGACTAAACTTTTCCCTTGAAACTTTTCTCCAAAGTGCGTTAGTTCTCGAGTTACGAGCAGTTAAATGTCGCGCGTGTGGACCGATCGCACTAACCGGTCCGTTATTTGCCCGTAACTCGAAAACTACGCGCTGTAGGAAAACATATCAGAGGAAAAATCTGCTTAATTTCAAGCCGTGCATATGACCAGCCAGCTGTTCCGAACTTTCTCCAAAAATCGTAGGACCATTTTTATACGTACAAACTGAACAACTGAACTTTCCTTTCGTAATATTGTTTCTATATTCACAGTCCTCGCGGTACCAGCGAATGTCAGCCAATGGGAACGCTCGAAAACCTGTAATTTCTCGCACTTTTCTCATTGGTCGAAAACTTAAAGGTCTCGTGACTCAAGAACTATAAACTTTTGAAGAAAACTTCCAAAGCAACAGTTCGATAATTTTTCAACCTTTACATTCCTCATTCATTTTTTGTTTATTTCACACATAAATACACACACATCGCTTCATCTTTCATAACAAAATAGATGAATATGAAAAAATTCTTGTTTCCTAAGCATCCGATATTAAAGAACTCTATAACAACGATCTAATAACGGTTTACAAATCGTGATATAGATAAAGCAATTATGAGTCCGTTGTGCACACTGTTGACGAGAGTCATCATGGTCGGATCGACTTCCGTTCGAACACTGTCCATTTCCGGAGTTGTAGAGACGCGCGGCGAGTACGTGAGACAAGGAGTCACGAGTCTCGAATTCCGTTAGGATATATAGTGCTGACGAAAGGGAGTGACCGGTCGCGAGCGTCAGTGCGTTGTAGCGAGGAAACGCGTTCGTTACAGTTTTTCGGTTATTTCATCTCGCGAGACACCTTCTGCCGGGGGCAAAAAAATACCTCGATACAGAAAAAGTTCATCGAGAGGGTGAGAAAAATCGGTTCGGAGGGTGCGGTTGAGTCCGCGCGCTCGGGCGCGCGCCCCCACGCTGATGATGGGATTTATTATGGGCTGTACGTGTTTCAAAGGTACCAGTTTGGCTCATCTGTCCCAAGGTTTGTCTCTCTATTAAGCATGTAACACAACCCCTGTTAATCTCCCGAAGTGTTAATCGTCGCCCGCTACCAACCCCCGCCCCCGCCCTCTTGTGCCCTGTAAAAATTAGGTCGAATAATGATCCACCCGTACACCAACTACATAGTTGCTAAATGTCACGAAACCCTTTTCGACCTTTTTGCCGGCCAAAATCATCAACGAAAGCCCTCGATGTTGAAGCCTCGAATTTGAATGATTCGAAATTATGATAGCTGTACTGTTTGTTGTGTGCAGATAAGATGGGCATGAAAAATAAATATACCCTTATCGTTTCTACCCTTCGAAGCGGTAAATATTTGTCTAAAATTATTTATTTGCATATATAAAGATTTTTTCAAAAAGTTTCGGTTCTTTTCGACTGTTGTAAAAAAAATGTTTTTTATTCCCAGAAATGTTCTATATATTGGACATTGTACCTTCGAAAATGTATTATTATTATTGTATTTATTTACCAATAGATACTTTTTTTTTAACAAAATTTCAATTTCTATTTTCTTTATAAGACGCTTCAACAAGTTATAAATGCAGAAAATTTACAAAAATGCCGAATTACACATTATTTTATTCACAACACAAACAAAAAAAAAGTATTACACCATTTTTCAAAAATATACAAAACCCCACATCTATCGGAACGAATTTCTTTTTTTTCTTTTTTTCTAAACCGCTTTTTCATTTTCTCTGTTGCAGGTACGTAAAAAAAGAAAGAAATAAAGAGGGATAATGTTACAGTAAGAGAATTCGTACGTAACTCGACGACAGGTTCGTGTGTTGTATAAGCCGAGCAAATCGATAGGTAACAATTTCGTTATTTTATTATGTCCCGCATAGTCCTCTGGAATACGCTGAATTCTAAATTCCCGACTAATAGATTTTTTTTTTATAAATAATATATATACATTATTATTATTATTTAAATTTTAATGTTAATATATTATATATATTTATATATATCGTGAAAATGTGGCGCCATCAGAAAGTTCGAGAGAGAATCACAGTGTCGTAATCGATGAAGGAAACTGCCGCTCTCATTCGCCTTGTGTTGATGCGAGCGGTGTCTGCCGTTACCGATACAATATATCCTGCAAAATTAGTTCACAACAATGCGATTGCGAACGGCTTGAATCGGGACAAAGGATCGTCGCGAACTTTTTATCCATTTTTTTGGTCAGATAATCGTTTTTTTGTTGGTTTTTCTTTTTTTATCGAGTTTACATACGAATAACCCGACGGCCGATAAAGCCTCGTAGACCATCGATTTTCAACAGCTGCCATATCCGCAGGATTATAGTATAGTATTACATAGGTATATAGTTGCGTACAGAACATGCGGAGACTTTAGTTATGTAGATTTCCGATGGCGCTGACGCCAAATTTCCAAACGAAATTTTACATAAAACCGATTTTTCAAACAAAACACAAAAATGCATCGAATACATCGATTCTTAAATAAAAAACAGAGTGGCGTATCGTACACTACATAAAAGTAAAAAGTTGCAAGAGACATCTTTCCTTAGCAGTCGATATATTGTTTAAATGAAAATAATGATATATTGTCGATATATCGAAATATTTTTTCGTCAGAATCGAAGCGATATAGCGAAATTATATCAGCGGGGCGGGGGGAGGTTAATATATTCAGGATCTCCGAAAGAGAACTTAACTCATTACGGCTTCCGCAGAAAACTAACTTCAAAAGGAAACTAAAGGTTTCTTGTAACCGGAAAATTGAGATTTTTTTATAATCTCGAGAGACCTCAATACGCTGAGCTCGTGACGTGCTTTACATTATCAAATATCTATATGCCACATATATATATTTTTTTTTTCTCTCCAATATAATAAATTCTCAACAGGCAGTGTATCGATAAAAACAAAAATATTTGTTTCATGTGGGAAGCGTCCGAGTCGTTTCTACAGTGACGAAAGGTCAATAATGTCGTAGACAATACCGATCTATTCATAGAGAGGCTTTCTGATCGCTCTGATAACTGCTGATAGATACCAACATTGCTGATTAGCTGATTGCCTATCGTCGTGTAAAATGCTTTTGTGCTCTTTCCGTTATGTCTCTATATAAAAAATAAAATATTCTCGTTATCACCGTAAAAAAAAAAAATGTCTTCAACAATGTTAAATTTATCGCGCAGCCGATTTGATAGAAAAAAATCAGAAGAAAAACAATTATTCGGTGAAAACACGCGCAGGCTTTAGGCTACAATATCGAATAAATGTCCGCGTGTATTGCTGTCGAATGGCAATTAAATCGAACAAATTGAAAAGCGATAAAAGTATGAGGTAGAAAAAAGGGGGTGGAGGGGGCTGGAAGAAAAAAAAAACATTATGAAAGCGCGTGGATGATTCCGTATGACCCGAAATCCCCGGGGCAGCTTGCGCGGGTCCAGCGCAACCCACGCAGCTTGATTGCAGTTCATCCAGCAGCCCACGTCGTATCGTGCAACGCGGTGCTCGCCTTTTCCTCCTCCGGTCTTCTCTTCGTCCATCCCCCGAACTCGTCCCTCTTGCAAACCCCTGAGGGCGCTTAAATCGTGCTTCCAACCGGGTTCCCCAGTGTGCTATTGAATCACACCAACGCACACGTCTAGAATGTCTACGACAGCCAAAGCTAAACGAAACGAAGTATCGTTTATGGAGAAAAACATATTGGTGGAAAAAAAAATGAAATTTTCACATTGCTGCCTTCGTTTCTTTGGTATCTTCTGGTCGCTCGGCATTTTTTTTTTCTCTCTTTTTTTACGATAAAATACGATTTTTTTAATCGACCAGACTTGACGGAGAGCGAAATATTGGAAAAACGTTTTGAATCCTTTGACGAGAAAAAAATTTTTTTGAACTGCTCGACACGTTGCTGTATAAAAAATTGGGAAAAACTGAGTTTTGAAATTTTGGCATTCGAATGAATAAATTTTTCTGTAATTGTGGTTAAAAAATATGAATAAACAACTACTTAATCAAGATTGAGTTTTTTACAGAATTCCACAAATCATAATTCACAATTTCACATGTTCATTCTTTTGTTTTCGTTTGACATAATTCAAAGCTAAATTTTGGTGTCAAATTCAAAAAAAAAAATTTTATTCCGAAATTGAAGATTTTTTGAAAAATCAATGTTAAGTAAAGAGTTAATGAAAAGTCTCTGGAACGTTGAAAAAAAAAGTTTTATTGGAGAATTTTTCCTTAACCCCGTTCCACTTTGTACTCTGGTATTGTTGCGGTATAAAAAAAATAAACGGTGAAATTTAGGTTACACAGTTGTGAATAATGGCAGTCGATTTGCACGGTACAGAGGAAGAGAATTGAAACCGGAAGACGGTAGCCTGAAGGTTTAGAATATCAAAGTTGGTTTGCTGGGCGCACACGTTCCGCAGCCCGTTCGGTTAATCTGAGGCTCGGGCGAGCAGTAGCAGCCACGAGGCATCAAGAGCCCCGGAGCCGAATGTCAGGGTCGAACCCGGGAAACGGCTGCTGCGACGGATTTCCCAAGCAAGCCATCACCCATCCAAGGACGCCTCGTGGCAAACGGGATTGAGGGTCAGGGCTCTCCCGTTCCCGAACTTACCGCGAGTTTTATCAACATTCGTACCTGACGTTAACGCTCCCTTTGACTTCGTCACTTTTAGTTGTCGCAATTCGTATTGCCCGACTGCATGCCTCAGCTTGAAGGTTTATCGACCATTTTTTTCCGATTAACCAATGTCAGAAGTCGGAAGACAGATTTTTCGACGAATTTCAGAGGGAATTCGTTCCAATAACGTTTGGGACAAATCCCATTTGTTTTCACAGACAATTAAGCGCGAAATGGATTTTTTTTTTCGTTTTTTTTTTTTTTATCATTGGATTGTATTCACGGATAGAAACTGAGCAACTATTTCCTTTACTCAATCTTTTTTGGACGCCACGCTCCCAAGATATTGGTAGATGAAGTTTTCGGCCAATGAGTACGCGTCTTGATATGTACCTTTTCATGCATTACCCTTATAGGTGGAAAACACAAATAGCTAATATCTGTTCGATTAGTCTACGTCAAACATCGAATAAATATTTATTCACGAATTTCAAGAATTTGTTTCTATCAGTTTCGTAAGATAGTCTACTCCTTCACCAATATATGAAACCGGAAATGGAAGATTTACTTTTATTTTTTTCAATGCTTGGATCGTATTCAGAATTCAAAGCTGAGCAAACATTTCCTTTGCGAAATTTCTCTGAGACCCCACCTTCTCAAGATATGGATAGATAAAGCTTTCAGCCAATGAGAACGCTGGAAGGTAAGCACCTCTCCATGCGCTACTCTAATAGGCTCAAAACTTCAACAGCAAGTAACTCGAGAACTATAGACCCTATGGAGTTTTGCCAAAGGAACAAAGTCGCTCAGTTTTCAATGGAGAATAAGCGCCGCCATTTTTTTTAACGCAAATTTCCACGACCTCTCATTGGTCGATAGTTTTGAAGCTGCTAACTTGGAAACTAAGCTTCCTACAATATTTTGCCAAAGGAAACGTTTGCTCAGTTTCGAACGCTGAATAAAGTGCCGTATTTTTTTTAGGGAAAAAAAATTGTCACAACATACCATTTTTGGCCAAAATCACGAAACTTTCAAGATTATCTCATATCTTTTGGCATCCGACTTAAATTTTTTAGAAGCGCTAAAGTTCTCGGTATCAAAGACGATATATTGGTCCTGTTTTCTCCGAATTTTCACATAAAACAAAATGATCCGAACATCCAACACGATGTCTACCCGTTGAATTTTTGGCAAGGTTTACCGATGCACAAGGAGGGAGAGTATATCGGATCGAATGTAACCGTGTTTCTCATCTCGCCGGATATGCCAGAGTGGGTCATTGCGGAAGACGATGCGGTGTCGTATCTCTTGGCGGGATTAGGTTCGATAGTTAGATATCCGGTTCGTTCGTCGGCATCGTGAGAGACCGTGCTCCGCACAATTCGTTAGCGTTTGGGTGTTAGTCTTGTCCGGAGAACAAACACCCAGAGATATCATCTTCGTTCTCAGAGGAGGTACGTTCTATCCGACTCTCCCGACTTGTGTGTTCTCAAACTGTCGTCGTGGTAACGCGCGCTCAAGCGTACATTCAACTCTCAACTTCCACACCTCTTCCAACTTTGTGCTATATCTTGCCGTCTCTATCTCACTTGTTCCACTTGACCTCTGCGCGAGGCTCACCCCTGCCTCGTTAACGCTTAACGAGCTTCGTCAATCCGCACACCTTCGCCCAAAGCGGTCTCGACGTCCTCGACGATTCCGATAGCGTTGCGTGGCTCAGCGAAACTTTTCGCTTGGCCATGCAAAGAAAATTCCTTTTTCTTTCAACTACTCGTCTGTTAAAAACGGTGAGTTACTCGATTCTTTCGAACCACGGAGGTTTTTCTTAAAACTAAAAACAATCATGCTATTGCTACTCGTGGTTTTTGAGGAAAAAAATTAAAAATTTGTTATCAGGGGATTAATTCCGTAGGATAGACTTTCATATTTGAAAGACCTTTACAGAGGATAAAACGTCATTGGGTTTTGAAAATAAGATTGGGAAAAAAATCTGGCTAAATTCTCATAAAATGAATATTGACCCTTTGAATATATTATGAAAATGTGGTTAGTCTTCGTTGAGCCATTACTTTGAAGATTATTCCTTTGCGAATTCTTTAACCTTTCGCCGCACAATTTTCTATGCTCGCGAAACTTTTTTTACGAATAAAAACAACATTTCACTTGCAAAAAAAGGTATAAAAGATTTTTTTAATTCTGTAATTCACTTACAAAAATGCCTGTGAAGATATACTAATTTAGTAATTATGCCTTAAACTCTTTGGTGGATTAACCCGTTGACGTATCGTATTTCCTGCATAAATCTGTTGTCAAAAGAAAAAAAATATTTAAAAAGATGCTGTAACCCACTTATTAACCCTCCGAAGATTTCATACGAATTTTATTATTATTCACGACGCAAATACGGTGTTTGAAAACAGTTAATCAAAGTCAAAAGCAACTTTTTTTCTCGGCGAACAGATGGTTAAAAACATTGAAAAAATTCTCTAACCCACTTATTAACCCTCCGAAGATTTCACACGAATTTTATCATTAAACTCGATACCCACGCAGTATTTGAAAACAATCAATCAAAGTAAAAAACGACATTTCACTCAGCAAAAAGAGGGTTAAAGAAATTTTGAAAAATGAACTCTAACCCACTTGTTAACCCTATAAAAATGTCATACAAATATCGTAATGATTCATTGATCCATTAAAAAGGAAAAAAAATGGCAAACTGATGAATATATTCAATCTTAAATGGGTTAAATCCGCTTTACTTTAATCCATCATACAGCAACAATAACATAATTGAAAAAAGCTTTCGAATTGAATCCTCTCAATACAAAAGACAGTCCTATTTCATTTCACATTTTCTTTTTTTTTTTTCTTTTTGCATCTCGCCATTCAGTATTTATATCCACTTCTCAGAACCAGAAGGGCTTATAGCACGCAATTAAGTGGGTTAAGCACTGCATTTTAAACCCTTCTGATTTTAATCCCTCGATATATAGAAAACACACAATAAAAGATGAAAACTATGATATTTTTTTTGTCGACGACGTCGTGGGTGGTTGAGTTTCGTGCGCCACCGTTGATCCGTCGGACGGACGGACAGACGGAGAGCTTTGGTAGAGTTCGCTCGCGAGGCAGGGTTAGGCGTGAAGCCACCTCACCGAAATCGATGCGACTACGACCCCGGCGGGTGGTGAGAAAGAATTAAGCGGGAGGGAGGGTCAAGGTCTTCGAAACACCGGCGACAATCGATATATACCTAAAATGGTACACTATACATATAACCTAAATATTCGGCTTGAATTCAACAATTTTTTCTTATATTAATCTTTTTTCCCCCCCAAAGTCGATTTATCAACATTAAATAAAGAAAAATAAAATGGCGTACCTCCGTTTTTGAGAGATATAAAAAAAAATAAACAAAATCTTTCCGAAGCCAATTGACCGTTCCATTCATCCGGCGAAGCTTTACCCCTTTCGCTTGACGCTCCCGCCATTCACGAAAAGCCTGCCGCTCGTAAACTACTCGAGTACCCCGCAACCGGAATAGCCGTCCTACACACACACGTACACAACGTTCAGCGGATCTTTTGCTGCCAACGTATTTTGCAGCGTCACACAAGCCGCAGGGAAATCATCCACTGTGGTGAAAACCACAAACTGAGGGGAGAGAAGAGGGTTGTGAATTGTTTATTGCAGTGGCAAATGTGACGTCAGCATACGACGTCATGGCCTACACGTGTCTACTATACCGTTGTCGGGCTTTCGAATTGCGGTTGTTATACATATGTCTATTTCGATATTCGACTTTTTTTTTTTGGAGGTTATTTAAAAAAAGTGAGCGGAGTCGGGTCTCCGAATGACGACATTCATATCGACATGAATCGAAGAACGAAAGATGAAAAAAAAGGGATTTTTTTAAATCGAAATATTTGATTGATGAGATTTTACGAGCACTTTGATGAGATTATGAATATTGAAAGGGACTGATATTTTTGAATTTCATAAAGAGACTCGCAACGAGAGTTTTGAATCGGAAATACCAGAGCCGAGAGAAACAATCGCGGAATAAAAGTGTAGAGAATTAGAATTTCGATAACAGTGTCTTTCGTTGACCTTCGATGTCCTTCCGAAAAAATTTCGAATATATTTCCGTGCAGCGAGAGTTTTGAATCGGAAATATGGATGTTGGAAGCAATCGTGTGATCGAAGAGAGAAAAAAAAAAGGATTTGACTTTGTGATAACTGACCTCTGGTGACCTTGACTGTCGTTTGCAAAATTTTCAATCGAATATATCAAAAATGCGAGTTTTGGGTCTGAAATATGGGATATAAAAGCGACTGTGAAGGGAAAGAAAAAAAAATCGAATTTTTGATACTCGTGCCCTTCGTTGACCTTGAGCATTGTTTACAAAATTCCAAGTAAAATGGACTCGCAGTGAGAGTTTTGAATCGAAAATATACGACTTGAAGACACCTGTAAAAACTAAAAGTGTCTGAAGTCGAGAATTACGAAAAAAAATAAATCGATAACTTTTTTCAAGGTCACTGAGCTTCAAATTTTCACAATATACATCGAGAGCAAAACTTTTGTCGGCCTCGTGATTCGTGTTTGTATCTCACAAGTTGCGGACACAACTTTATAGTATTATCTCAAAGTTTACCACCGACTTGTTATCCAATGTGTGCGGCTTCTCCGATAACCAATATTTCCGTAAATATGCGTTGATGGCTCCTGTCGAACGCGATATAAAGTCGATCTTGCAATTCAGGTGCAATAAAAATGGCGATTCGACATAAGCAGATTAAAAAAACCGCTTTACGACGCCTAATAAGTTGTAATTATTGAATTTTTGAATTCTTATTTGTGTTTACAATTTATTATTAATTTTTTTCTCAATTGTATAATTTGATGTTTCGTGACAAATTCGCAAAAAAATTCCGTATCTTCCTGAAATTGTTGAGAGAACATTAAATGCAAGAATTTTGAGAAAAAAAAGAATCATTCGACCTTAAAGTCTAATGAAAAAAAAAAATATATATATTTATATATAAATTCATCAAAAGCATTTTTAAATAAAAACAAACAACTCGCCTGGTACTTCCCACTTTACCTTTAAGGATTTTTTACGAAATTTATAAAATGTCCTTTTAGGCAAAAAAAAAAACACAGGATCCAAAAAACAGTTCAAGATTGCGGGCCTCAAAAACGAGAGGACTTAATTCACTTTCATTCGGTTGGGGGAGTAAACATTGAGTAAACATCGAATCCGAATGATAGAATTTCCTGTCTCGGAAAGAGACATTCACACATACATACGGTCGGACTGCCGCCGAGTTCTTGAGAGCTCGTGAAGAAAGTATAGTTGGGAAGTTCGATGGTCCAAGGTCGTGCACGCGCTGCCTCGGAAAATCCCCTGTACCTAGAGAAAGAGCCTGAGAGAGAGGAGAGAGAGCTACGAAAAGGAGCAGCAGCAAGCAGCCGCGGATATACGATTCTCCGCATCAAGGAGATGGAACGTAGAGTGGGGCGCAAGGGGGTAGTTGTGGTACCGTGTGTGCAGGGGGGTTGGCTTCTACCAGCAAAGTTGCTAGGAATGATCGATAATGGGTCTCCGAAGCTGAGAAGCTTTGCCACAGTACCGAATTCTGCATCCCCAACAAAGTCGCAATTTCGAAAAAAAAAAAAAGTTTGTTTTATTGTCACACCTCATCTCCATATTATTGATTTACTAATAATTCAACGTATAAAAAATCAAAAAAATGTCGAACAGAAAGATTGAAATTATTTTTTTCGAATTGCAATTTGGATTAAAATTTTTCTTATTTTTTTTTTTCATTATTGCATAGGGTTTTTTTCAATGTTTTTTCAAGAATTCAACGAAGAATCTAACGAACCTAAAAGAATAAAAATCTAGAAAATGAATTACTAAACCCAGAAACCCAAATTTCGGTTTCAAGTCGTTTAATTTTATTTTCATTGTGTAGAGCTTTTCCTTCGCAATAGACTCGTGCATTAGAAATCTGCAGTAAGACAGTTCTTGAACTCATTCCAATCGAAAACCGAAGACAAACTTAAAAACAAAACAAAAGTAATTACAAAATCGGAAATTTATTCTGAGATGTAATCTCATTTTGTTTTCATTGTATAGGGTTTTTCCTTTGTCGTTAGCCTCGCGCGTTAGTAATCAACACGAAGATAGCGTTTGAATGCGTTCCAACTACAGAGGTCAAGAAAAGCATTTCTAAAAAAAACCGAAAATTAATTTTTAATATTTTATTTTATTTTGGTTGTCAATAAAAATAATTTTCAATTCACCTTTAGCTTCGTACACTGAGAATCTATAGTAAACCATACTATGGACTCCTCCCAACCAAAAATCCAAAAAAAAATTGTCGAAAAAATAACACAGATTTCCTTTTTGCCTATCAACTTTATTTTTCCTACTTCCGTAAAAAAATGTATTTCTAAAAAAGCCAAAAATGTCGTTTTAGGAACATATTTTATTTTTGCATCCAAACAATCGATGTTCCTTTTACCTTTAGTCTCACAAAACAGCAATCTGCAGTAAGCTGTTTTCCGCGGCTCCCACCGTGCCAAACCTCAAAAATTTCTAAAAAATCTAAAAAATAAGCCAAATTTTCGTTTTAGTTCCAAGTCCAATTTTCTTCCCCAACAAAACCAGCAAAGTCTTTGACAAGATTTTTCTTTCGCAATTTCGGCTCCCATACAGTGGTACTACCAGTATTCTGTAGCGCATAGAGTGGTTGCTGGTCTCGTTCCAACCCCCCGAGTTTTCCGAGTAACGATCGGTTCCCTTGCCCGGGGTACGCTGGAACGAGCGACGGTGTGTGGTAGACGCTGGTAGAGAGGCTGGTGGGTTATGCCACGTTTCCCTCTACCCTCTCAACCCAATCCCAACCCCACATCCCCTTGGTCCACTCTTCGAACCTTGTATACCTCCCTCTTTATCTCGGCTCTTCGTTCTCTTTATATACCGTTCTATACATACATATCCATTTACATACATACATATATACATATACGTAGAAATATCGACTGTTAAGAAGCATAAGGACTTATTCGCTGACTATTTACCATCTAAAAACATTGCCAAATAAGCTATTCTCTTTCTTAACCCTCGATATGTACATAACAACCACCTGAACGTATATATAAAAATACATACCTGTTTACATATATTATACACATATTTATGTATATACTTTCATCCCTTCCTAACCGACTTTACACACCTCCCACGTTATATGCAAGTCTCGTCTCAATATATATATATATAAGTGTGTACATATTTCTGTGTATATATACATATGTAACGTATATAACGTTATATCGTCGCAGCTACGGCCGAAACCGAACACCCACGCGTCTTCCTCTACTACCCGATCTCTCTCCTCTCGAACTGCCTCTCGTACGCTGCGCCGAGCTGATTTGCGCAGTCCTCCTTCTCCTCTTTACTTCGCAACGTTTCCCTCTGCCACACCAGCTGTCCAACCGCTCTTCGTCTCTCATACGTACACACGAAAACCCTCCCTGCCTCTCTCGAACGTATTCAAAACCATTTCCAACGATTCACCGGAGACTCTCCGAAAGCCCTCCGACAAACCGTCGCGGGCATCAGTCGCGCATTCGACGCTCGGCCGCTCCGATATCGCGTTGCTCCCGGTACTGTGAGCAATGCTTCTTGTCGAGAGCTTTACTATCCTTCTTCCTTCGAAACCTGTTTCATTTTTTTTCTTCGTCTATCAATTTTTTTTCAATTTTTGAGCTTTTATCTAAAATTATCTAAAATCATCTAAAATCATCTAAAATCGTCTAAAACTATCTAAAATTATCTAAAATTGTCTAAAATCGTTGAAGAATTTTGTTTGTGGTACCAACGTTTTATATATTTTGCGATTGTGAGTCCAATTCGGTGCTACGCAATGATTGTGATCGTGACTGGCAGTGTGCAGTCCAGAAACTAAAGGAGAACAAAAAAAAACGATAAAAAATGAGCGGTGTAAGTTTTCTCGCGGCTGTTAAGACTTTTACGCCGGGTGGCAGAAGAAGGCGGCGATGCGAGAAGCAACAGAAGACACTGGAGCTGCAACCAGGTGGATATCAGGTGCAGCATCAGTGCGGATTACTTCAACCGGATGTTGTGCCCTCGTGGGACGGCGTACCGCCTATTACACCCCCAGCTGATTTTTTGCCACCCGGTTATAAAAAGGGAGATAGATTCACGGCAGGTGAGAAATTACTTGTATTGGGTTAACCATGGGAGGAAAAAGGTTTCTTTTTGCTGTTGTTGAGGGGTCGCGAATACACGAGGTTGAGGTAAAGACAAGAGAGCAACTTTCTTGGGTTCAAGTTCAACAGTCGTGACATCGATGATATCTTCTTTCGATGCGGCCTTCGCGAACGCGAAATATCCTCAATGACACATACCTTACCCCTGACCTCGGTCATCGGTTGGCAGCTGTTTGGCACTTTTCAATTAGTTTCAAGGTTTTTTCATTTATTTTTCAAATACTTATGAATTTTTTTCAATTAACGAATATGATCGTTATCGCATGCAATTTTTTTTTTTTTTTTCGTAATAAAGCTTCGGATTTATCAAAAAAAATTTGTCGACCCATATCGATCGTTCGCAAATTAGCAGCTGTTTTTTTTTTTGGATTCTTTGAATATCTATTTCATTTCTTCATACTACATGTAAAAGTTTCATCGTGTCGATTAGTCCGCAGACAAAAATTTTGTTTTCGAAAATTAACAAACTCAAAAATCTTTTTATGAATGAACTTTTAGATTTTATAAAAAGTTCGAAAATGTTTGTTGATTGTTTAAAATATAATCTGAAAATCGGTTTAGAGATTTTTTTATGGAAGTTTGCGGGGTATTTCGATAATGATACTATTATACGAATTCGGACATGAGTTTCCGGTTACGTACTGTAAATCAGAGTTTTCGAAATGCCGAAATGAAAATGTGAAGAGTAAACGATACTAATTAATTTTGAATTCCTTTTATAGTTGACAATAAAAATTTCACACTTGAAAGAGGATTATAGGCTAACAATAAAGAAGCTTTATGCAGATTTGCTTTGATTTTATTTTCCGACATACATTCCATAATAATGCATAGTCAATAATAGGGAAATTGGACATCTATTGTCACTCACGATGTCGACATATACGAATTAAATAATAGAAGTCGTATTCACCTATTAAAACTAAGCAAATTGTTCCTTTCCTATATTTTTTCCAAGTGCATAGTTTCCAAGTAACCCGCGATCAAAGTTTTCAGCGAATGAGAGAGACGCGGTTCGCGCTTCCGATCGATCTGATTCGCTCACAACTTCGATCGCTCGTAACGCGAAAACTATGAACGTTAGAAAAACATTTCAAAGGAAAAGTTCGTTCATTTTTCGGCGATAAATATGATTACACATCCTTTGAACCAAATATTTCGCCGAGACACGGATGATGTTCGCGACTCAAAAATGAGCAAACTTTCCCTTTGCAATATTTGTCTAAAGTCGAAACTGTTCGAGTTACGAGGGAAACAGCAAATCGTCCAATGGGATCGATATTCCATGCGCGCGCCATCTATCGGTCGCCGCTCATTGGTTCAAACTTAATTTGCTTGTAACTCCGAAACTTAGCGCTTTAGAAAAAAACTTGAAAGGAAAAGTTTGTACGACTTTCAATGACGAATACTATTCTAAACTTTGTTGCGGAGTTTTTTTTTTTTTAAACCGCCTAATTTCAAATACTTTTTAGCAAATTTCGAAAAAAAAATACATCCACATTATTCATTCCATTAAAAATAAATTACGTTCTCATAGTCCACGAGTTAACCCGCGAAGATTGCCATGAGACATATGAGTAAAATAATCGTTTGTCGCATAGCTCGTGGCTTGTCATCTCTGACCCGAATATCTTATTTACATCTATGAATAGATCGTTAGATCGGGAAAATTCATTCTGGCGCCTTGAGTCACGGTTTTTCCTCCCTCCGTGACGCTGGGGGGCGCAGCGCATATCCCCGCGGCATCTCGAACATTGTACTTGACACTAACGTCCGTCGTGCGCGCGAGAACCCAAGCGACGCTTCGGCGAAAAGTTGCGTTAGACGTTTTTTGGCACGGGACGAAAAACTAACCTAATTCTTGTTTCTCACCGATCACTCGGTGACTCAGAAACAAACGTAAAAAAAATAACAAAAAATCATCATAAAAAAATGTTTTTCTTGTATCGGAAAATGTAAATGCATTTTTTTTTCATCAATAAATTTTTCGCGGTCACGGACGCGTTTTGGGTGTCTCGTCGTATAAAAATGGCATATGGGTCAGGGCCGTCGGTATCACGCGGAAATAATATGGCCGAAGAGGGCCGCGTGCCATTCGAGATTCGTCACCCAATAAAATTCTTCTACCGACTCTCTGCGCGTTCTTTCTCTATATATATACTTGAAAATATACATGTATATATACTTTCGAGAGTTTCTTAGATCGAGTTGCTCGTATTCCCGGCAACGCGGTTGTTTTTCCACCCGTAGCGTCGACCGCGGCGCTCGAATTTATATCGGAATTTTCGTGCAATTCGCGCGTCTCCGAGTGGCCGCGTCATCTTGACGACGGAATGCAATTTACGGCGTCAAATGAACGGAAACAGAACGACGAATAAAAAAAAATGAAGAAAAAAAAATATATATATTTAGGAATTTTTTGTTTCATTTGGCCTTTTTTTTGATTCTTCTCCCACGCCAAAACACATGCCATTCCCGCTCTCGCGCACAGTTGGAATTTCATTGGCACGTTTCCAAGGCTACCTCAGCGCACAGGGGGGGATAATGGGTGCCTGGGAAACATTGAATATCCGTAAATTTCCTCACGAACACGGATAACTAGTTATAGAGGAAGGATGAGAATAGATATATATATAGTAGCCGTTCATCAACGAACGTCGATAATTAGTGTTAGATGACAATTATCGATATCCGATGGCCGATTGTATCTCATCGTACTGGATACGTTAGCGTAGGCGTATATTACGCTCGCTGTACTGCTATACATGAATTCTAAGGGACAATGTATTCTCGCAGCGGAAAAATCATCTACAGAAAGAACTTAAAATCAATAATCCATTAAGTAAAGAATCATTCAAAAAATTAAATATAATAATAATAATAACGAAATTATCATAATTTTAAGAAAAAAAAAAAAAAGATTATGTGATATACGAAAAATTTTTATCACATTTTTTTTTTTTATAACAAATAAATTGTATTAAATTTTTTATTTGGTTGGGAATAAATAATAAAATGAACAATTAAGAAGAAGTAATTAAATAATACAATATCAGTATTATAAATAAAATAATAACTCGAGGCAAATAAGATACTTAAATAAGACACTTTTTAAAAATTATTTGCTCGACAAATATATGACAATCGATGTTCTCCTCATTTTGACCTTTGAGATCGCGCAGCGAAAATAAGTTTCGTTTCGAAAGCGTCAATTGAATTAGACTAACGGAGCATAAATACGGCGTGTCGTTTAAATAATGAAAGAGAATCGAACGACAATGGATCACAACAATTCACTTTAAAACTCATTATTAATAGACGATAATCGAAAGCTCCATTATGATTGTTCACTGCAAAATTCATTTTTCATTCACAATCGTCGAGAATGTAATCAACAAAAACAATTGTTACCCTATAATATTGATTCTTGTTAACTCCGCGATTATATTAGTTAATAAATTACGAATAATTAACCGCTAATAAGCGATAATTGTTTATCACCAATTTATCAGTAATTCAAACGTTTCGATTCGATTAATAATTTTAGTTGACGCGAAATACGATTAACGTTTCAACAGGAATAACGCCACCGATACGATAATTGTTACCGATTTTAATGATCAATTACATTTATTCGAAAATTTCATTAAATTTTAACGTTCAATGACGAATGATGTTATTCGATGTATAAAATATCGAAATGTAATATCGATTATTTCTAATTGTTCCCGGAACAAAAAAAACGATAATTTAGTTCGCAAATTAAATCAGTTTGATTATTAACGATAGTAATTTTGTTACGAAGAAAATTTAAGAATTTTGAACGTTTTTAGAACATTTTATTTCAACGGATCGTTTTATCTTAAACAAGTGTAAAATTGTTAAAAATGAAAAAAAAAAAAAAGAAAAACTAAGAAAAAAAAGGTTATAATTCGGCACCTGACCGATAAAAATTTGTTACCATTTTTAAGTGTTTTTTTTTGGTGTTTTTTTCTTTTTTGAAAATAGAGCCGAAGAAGGAAAAGACTGATCAGCAGCAGAGCGGTAATGGAACGTTATCGGGGAACGGTGACGGTTCGACGTGTGGAGGAAATATGGGTTCGGGGACCACCGGAAATCAGGGCTCCGGCGGTGGTCCTCCACAATCCGGAGATCAACAGAAACCCAACAGGCCAAACACTCTCGACGCCTCCAGGATGATATCCAGGCGAATGATGATGTTTGGTACGTAAAAAAAATAAAAATACAACCATTTTGAAAAATTGAAAATTTCCAAATCGCACTCCGACAATTTTGTTCATAAAGCTTTACGAATAGAACTAAGAATTACATCAATGGAATTCGCATAAAAAATACGAATTGACGAATACGAAAAGTTACGAAATCTTTTTTTTTATTTATAAAATTTTAATTCTAAATTTAATTAATTTCTATGAATATGACAATTTTATGAATTTATGAGAAATAGTCGTAAAACTTTTTTTAGTTAATTTAGAGAATAATGGGAAACGGAATAATGTTTTTCAATAAGTTTCGATGGGGAAAAAAATTGAATGAATTTTAATTAACGAATCTCGTTGATTTGCATTAACAGAGAAAGGTGGTCTGCAGCCGACGGTAGAGGAGCAACAAGCGATCGAGAGATATATGACGCCTCTGCCACCGCACAATAACACGCTAATGCTCTCGGAACTTCCGGAACCGCCGATACCGCTCAGCGAGATCGGACCTATTCCACCACCTCCTATGTTCAGTTCGCCGAGTCCCACGTTACTCGCGAGGCAACGACAGCAGCAGCAAATGCAACAGCAACAGATGCAGCAAAACGCTATGCCGGGAATTGTCTGGGATTGCGAAGAAGACGGTTAGTATATTATATGCACTTAAATATATTTTACAAAAAAATTGTATTTATTAACAATCTTTTTCGCGAAATAGTCTAATTTTTTTTTTTTTTTTTTTCAAAAATATTTTTCTAGAAATACCTTTTTAGAGATATTTTTAGGCAAGAACCATTCCAAAAAAAATTTTCATAGAAAATTTTGAATAATTGTAAAATACTACAAATACTTTTTCTCGAATAAAATCTTATGTTTTATTTGAAAGAATTTACGTTCGGTGATGTAATTTGAAAAATAATAAACGTTTACAGACGACGAGGAAATCGACGTCGAGGAGGAAGAGGATAGTTTGCGGGGATTCAGGTTCTCGCAGGCAGATCCGAATATCGACACGTCGCGCGTCGAGGAAATACCGGCCAAGGAGCCAAAGTTTCACGCGATGCCATTGAAAAGCGCATTGAAAAAGAAGGGACCAGGAAGCGCTCCGGGAACACCGCAAAATACTCCGACACAAGAAAATCGACCGCTGACGCTACGTCAGGAGCTTCACGCCTCCTTTAAGTAAGGATTTCAAATCCATTGTCACATTTTCGTTTTCCTCCTTTTTCTTCTTTGTTTTTTTTTTTTTTTCCTTTATCGCTCTCCTCTCCATTTAAATTTTATTCTCATTCGCTTTGCGAGTGAACGGAAAATCATAGGAAATTCGTCCTCAAGCCTCCGCTCTCGGCGACACTTTGTGAAAATCCGAGAGGGAAAAGAGCAGACGGAGAAAGAGAACGGATGTGTTCGCGAGTCCTTGAAGTTTCCTTCGTCGATATTCCAACTGTCGCGACGGATAGAGACGAAAGTTTCCCGACGCTCGCCGTTTCGTCGTCCGTTTAATTAACCATTTTCTCTCTCCGTTCGCTTTCTATATATCCGCACCGCCGATGGCTCTCGACTTTGTAAGAGTGAACTAAAAAAAAAGGAAAAAAAAGACGATGAACAAAAATAAAAGGAAGAAAAATAGCACCGAGACACGGGGATAATTAAATTCGTCGCTCGCTGGGATCCCTTTTGACTCGAGAGATATTCGGCTAATTTTATCGGAATTTCTCCTCTCGTGTTGGTGAAAAAGAACAAAGAAATTTACATTTATTCGAAGAGTCGCGAGAGTTCCTTTTTTTTTTGAGATTCTCCGCTAAGCTGCTTTATTTTTTTATCATCGACAGCGCTTTTCTCCGGCTTTCGTTATCGATCCATTGCGACAATCGATTGCTAATGAGAATAATTAAATTCATTTGGCTCTGTGGGTTCTCGAGATTCTCGTCAAATTCAATCGCGAATTCTAAGTTGAAAAAAAAATAAACAAATAAAAATGAACAATAAAACAAAAAGGATCGATAAAACAAATAAACAAAAAAAACAGTAAAATGCAGAAATGAAACGAAGAAAACTCTTGCGGAATTATGAATTCTCGAGATTTGCTAACTGCAGTCATCATTTTTTAATTGAAAAAAAAAATTAAAAAAAGTTTGATAAAAATAAAAAGTGAAAAAGTCACCTCGATTTTTCGATTCTCTGACTTCGTGAAGTTCAGTAGCAATTTCCGCGATAAAAAACAATGATAAAACGGAGTAAAATAAAAACGACAATGCGCAATGAAAATGAAAAGAAGAGATTCGCCTAATTTTATCGGAATTCCTGATTGGGAAAAAAAAGAATTGAAGATTTATTCGTGAAAATCGAGAATTTTTTTCAAGAATCCAAATTCGTTTCCTTCGTGTCCTTTTTATCCCCTCGTTTTTGTGTGTATGTCTCGACGTCATTATAAATTCTCGAAACACAGCATAAAGTTCAATCACTAGTAAAGCATCGATATTTTGTTTCTTTTTTTCTTATGCTTAACAGAAGGCCGCCGTTGAGGCCGCGGATGAGAATATGGTAAATTCCGACCTGTTGGTCTTCTTGATAAATAATTTACGCATGCAGAATGAAAAAAAAAAAATGTGCGATAAAATAAAACGAAAAAAAAAACAATACCCAGTGAAGTTGTGAGTTTGTGAGAAATTCGGAGCGCCGATGGCATGATATCTGGAGAACCAAAAAATGTACGCGTTTTTTTTTCTCACGCGAATTATTAAGCATAATAAAAAAATTAGAAAAATACCCACTTAGGGAATTTCATAATTATCTTTCATTGCCATTTTTTCTCATTAAAAATGCGCATAAATTCGAAACTCATTACAATAAAAAAAAAATGTCGAGTAATAGAAATTCGATGTTAAACTTTTTTCCAATTTTTCTTTATGACGAAAAAAAAAATTAATATACTTTCATTCTAATTGGGAATTACTTTTTTTTGTGTAAAAAAATGAAAAAGTAGACATTTTTTTCTTTTTTTCGGATTTTTGAAAAAGAAGTTTCGTGTATTTTTTTTTATTTTTTATTTTCATTGCATTAAAGATAAAAAATGGTAGAATAGCTCATCTATCGTCAACATTGGTTAGCGGAACATTGGTTCACTGGTCATCAAACCCGTCGCCGTCATTGAAATCAACAAACGCACATAACACACGTTGTTGAAATCGCAATGGCGCTTATTGACAATTGCATTCGATTATATAATTTGCAGCAGTCGACCGGTGCGTTTTGGATTGGCGTTACCGTGTACACCGGAGAACAAGGAAAACGCGAGACCGTACGTAATTCGCGAGGATTCCGACGATTCCAGCGACGGTCAGGTTCTCTACAGGGATGATTACGACGACGAGGAGAGTGAGTTGATTTTTCATTTTGAATCCATCAAATTGAGAAAAAATAACATTGTAGGTATGTAACATGGAAACAAAACAAAAAAAAATCATTTTAAAGGTTTTTTTGTAAAGTATATTTCCCTCGTGGTTTTTATTCGCATTTTTAATCCAAATAAAAATAGAAAAAAAAATTGAAACGGCGATATTGAAATAAAAAAAAAAGTGAAATTATAATCAAAAATACTAATTGTTTACACAAAACGTGCAGAAATTTTTTTTTTGCACAAATATAATGTAAAAAAATCGCTAGCAAATGTCAATAGAAATCCGAAAAAAATTGGAAAAATTTTTTCATATAAAAAAAAAAAAAAAGATTTCCGATAATTGGTCAAAGAATTTTTCATAGTTAACGAATTCATCAATAACTTTTCCGGAATTTATTTAAAATTAATTGTTCTTAGAATTTTTAGTGCTGTTGATTTTTAAAATAATTATTATCGAAGTTGTTTTCAAAATCGAACTTTTCTTCGAATTTTGATGCTAATAAATTTAATTCTAATACAAAATTCAAAGCGCAAAACCCGCTGAATATTTCTCGCATCGGAACAAATGACTCTGCCAAAGTTTCGACAAATTACCACGAAAAAACAGCGGAAAAATACGACGTTTAGCTTCGATGGAAATATACTATAGAACAGAACCGGAAGTAAATTATCACGTTGAATTTTTTCTTTTTTTTTTTTTTTTCAATTTCTCTCTTAAAGTTAACGAAAACATTTTGCGAAATCGATCGATCAATAAAAATCAATAGTAACTATTTTTCTACGCGTTTCGTTCGTCTCTCGAAGTATTGTTTGTAAAAACCGCTCTCTCTCTCTTTTCTTCTCAATATTTACCTATCCATCTTACTTCGTCGAATAGCATCGCCAACCTTCGGAAGAATCAGATACTAATTATACAACTCGTAGAATTTTCTTCGTATACTCGTGCGCCCACACAACTCCTCAGCGCCGTGATTCGGCAGCGTGTTTCTTCTTTCTCCTTCTTCTGCTTCTTCTTCTTTCCTCACTTCATCTCATCTCCCCGCGGTTTCTTCTTCTTCTCACTCTCGCAAACACCTTGAAGTTTATATTAATCCACCGAAGATAGAGCTCTGGCGAGCTTTTCAGTACGTTTCGGAGCGTTGTTCGCAACGTATCGATACATTTCGAACGATCGTTTTATCGAACGAATTCGATTTTTGTTTTTCATAATTAATAAAAAAAAAAAGCGTTTTCTTTTTGTGTAAATAAAAAACGTATGGGATTTTTTTTTTCTTTCGTTATCGATAAAAAACGCGCCGGGGATTTCTTTTTTCGTTATCAATAAAAAACGCGTCGCTGAATTTATTTTTATTTATTTGTTTCTTTGACATCGATACTCTTTGATCGGACATGAGAGAATGCTTTCGATTTGGATGGCGTCGACACTGTCGTTCGCCCGTTCGACAATTGAGCCGATCGATCGATTTCCATACATTCAACGAACCATCAATCGCTCAGCGTTTAACGAGGGTATATATAATAAAAAAGAAAAAACGAAAACGTCGCATGAAAACATTTTTTGTTTTTTTTTTTGGAAATCAGAAGAATGAAAAGTGAAACTGTGTTTACCTCTGACTTTGTTATTTTTTTGTCAATTTGTTTTTTTTTTTTAGTTTCGTTTTAGAATATTTTGCGAATGGAATTATTATGGATTAATTAAAGATATTTGTTCGACAGGCCGACTCGCAGCCAAGATAGCGCGAAAGGAATCGCTTTCGTTGAAACTGGCGCTCAGACCCGATCGACAAGAGCTCATTAATCGCAACATTCTTCAGATACAATCCGACAATGAGAGACAAGAGTCGAAAGAGGCGATTGGTGCGCGACTCATCAGGTAAAAAAAAATAATAAACAATTTTTTTTTTTTTTCAAATTCAATCTTCGAATTTCCCGTCTCGAATTGATTATTATTATAGCTCATTTCGAGGTTTCATATGCGCACTTCGATTTTTAAGCGCTTGTGTGCCGCGGTACTGCTTTACCAGATTTATTATTATATTTATTGCGGTAAATAGCGCGTTTGAAAAAAAAACGGTTTTTAGGATTTGGAAGGAAATTTTTTTTATTTTTTTTTTTATGTTTTAATTTCAATCGAACGTTTAAATAAATGAATACAACGGTATGTATCGATATAATCGAGAATATTTTTGCCGATTTATTATTGGTTTATCGATTGGGTTTTTTCGCGATTTTTCAATCGGTAGCTATTTGCGATAATCTTCGATAGCGCCGATTATTGAATTTTTTTTTTTTTTTCACTAATAACCAATATTCGGCCCGGATCGAAGCTAAAGCTGTTATTAAATTTCCACTCAGCGTGCAAAAAAAAAACATGAAATTCTGGTATCTGAAATATTTTTATAGAATTTTCCACCGTAAAAAAAAAAATTTAATCGAAGGAACCTTCTTGTCGCCCTTTTCTTTTCAAGTTTTTTATTGGCTGCAGAAAATTGCACCAGAAATTCCAAAAATGATTGTTTTTCGTATTTTTCAAAAATTGAATTTTAGTTATAACTTTCGATCTAACGATCTAAGCAAACGAATTAAAGACTTCGTTCCGAGGCGAGAGTCGTTCAGACGATAATCAGTGCTTGTAGAGCGGAAAGCAATGTGTGAATCACTTGTTTGTTGTATCCACGAGTCTCAACAACTTCTGGAACCTCTGACCCCCCGTTGCGAATTGGCTCTTCTAACGCAGTCGTCGGCATCGTCATCGATTTCCCTCGAGTTGCCAACACGATTGATACTAATACCGATGGAATAGTCCCATTCATCGAGAGCTCAAAGCTTATTAACCAACGAGCGTTCTTTGTGTTTCAGGCGGCTGAGTATGCGACCGACTCAGGAGGAACTCGAGGAACGTAACATATTAAAAAGTAAGTAAAAAAAAAAGAAAAAAAACACGGAAATTCACTTCGATTGATTAAAGAAACGTCTCATGTATTCAAATTTGTAGAATAATTCTGCGAATAATTATGATAATTCTTATAATAAAAGAAAATTGACGAAGAATTCGGCATAAAAAATCCCATGCATTTGATTGTTTGTACGGATGTTCTGATTATGTGAAACAAATTCTGTGTCCGAATATAACAACGCGGCGAAGCAGTTTCATTTTTCCTTAATGTCATTTTTGGTTCTTTTTTGTTTTCTTAAAAAATAAGAATTTGTCTATAGTTTTCATTATTTAAGCCGCAATTTTTTTTTTTTTTTTTTTTTTTCAAGTCATCCGAACAATATTACCATCAAACAATTACGTGGGATTAAGTGACATCATTTTTTTTCATCGATTAAAAAATTAAACAAACAATTAAAATTAAACAGTTCGTTGCCTCCAATTGCTATACCGGCGATTTTAAGTTTATAAGCGCGTTTTATTTTTATTTTTTGCCGTTAAAAAAATGTTCCGGTGCACATAATTTTATTGGCAGTGTTTTTCAATAAAACTCATTCGCGTTTGTTTAATTTTTTTAGAGCAAAGCCCGGCGGAGGAGAAGAAACAGAAGGAAGAGAAGAAACGTTATCTTCTGCGAAAGTTGAGCTTTCGACCGACTGTCGAGGAACTTAAAGAGAAGAAGGTAAAAAAAATTATTAAAAAAATTCAAAACCGAGTAACTAATCTATAAAATGTCAAAAGCATTGAGCCACGACTTTTTTTTTGTTCAATATCGGCGAAAAATTTGAACTCTAAGTTCGAATTTTTACACTATTTTTTATTTTCCTATCAAATTTAATTTTTAAAAATAGTACTTTGATAAAAAGATATCCTATGTGCCGCAATAAAAAAAGTATCCAACAACAACAACGCGTCTAAAATTTAAAGTACAATCGGTTGAAAATTTTATCTGTTTTACGACTTTTAAAATGAAATTCGCACGAAATATTTTTTACATGACGAAGTTGAAAAATATTAACGAGAAAATGGGGAAAAAATCTTCACTTAGTTATTTGAAATTAAGAAAATAAAAGGAAAATCGAGAATTACTTCTGTTTGACGAGAAATTTTACAAAGACTTTTTTTTTTTTTTGTAGATTATTAGGTTCAACGACTATATCGAGGTGACACAGGCGCACGATTATGACAGACGAGCTGACAAACCGTGGACTCGTCTGACGCCGAAAGATAAGGCAGCCATAAGGAAGGAACTGAATGAGTTTAAGAGCTCTGAGATGGCAGTTCACGAAGACAGTCGACACCTTACCCGGTATAATAAATCGATTTATTAAAAAGAAAATATCGGTTTTCCACTCGATAGAGTATAAAATTTTTGTATTCTCGTCGCGATTTCATCAATTTCAGAACTTTACCGTAATTTACCATTTTCTTTCTTCAATGTGTAGAACTCTGCAAGTCAAATTCCAGAGAAAAAAATCACATCAAACTTCAACTTCGAGTGAAATATAGAAAATGATTAAAAATCGAATTTTCAAACTCAATTTTTTTTTCCAATCAAATCAAATAAAATATCGATTATTATAATCAAATTGTAAATTTAAATATTGTATTTGCATTTTGATATTTATCAATTTTTTATAAATAATGTTTTTTTTCTCAATTTTCTGTCTACAGGTTCCATAGGCCATGACAATCGCAATGTGTAGAGGTGTTAGAGTGTAGTGCGGTTTTGTTGGTCGGTACGTCAATCGTCCGACGTCGTTATTTATTCGACGAGCATCTGACACGATCGCGTTGACGAAAAAAAAAGCGAAAAACAGAAAAGAAACAAACGGAAAATCCAAGAAAATAGACGCTTTTCGCTGAATTCTCCCAACGAGAATGCGAAAATTTTCGATCAACCGATGGCGATTAACTTTTGACCGGGACGCTGCGAACCACGTTTCTGCAATCGTCGGCTACAATCCACAAAGACCGTCGATGACAACGACGACATTGAAAAAAAATTAAAATAAATCAATAAGAAAGAAGAAAAGCAAAAAATAAATTTTAAAAAAGTTTAACCCGAGGCAAACGTCAGCGTCCCAACCAGCTGCCGGCTTTCACGTCGGCGAAAGATTGTGATAGGGTGGACTCGCCCCTTTGTGTCCTCCTCAAAAATAAAAAAACAAAAACAAAAAACAAAAAAAAAATTACAAAAAAGAAAAAAAATGGTCAATGGTCGGGCCACTCGCGCCGATTATTGAGTGCTCTTGGCTCGAAAACCTCCTCCTCTCTCTTCACTAAACTCTGAAAAACTTATCGAGACAAACTTGAAAAAAAACTGCAGAAAAAACTAGAAATACGTAAAAGAGAGGAACGAAAAGAAAAATATCGAGAGGGAGAGCATATTTTATCATCCCCCCGTTGCGATTCGAGTCGCAATCTCGTTTTACTCTCTCGACGCCGTCGTGCGCGTTAAAAATACCCCAAAGAACGAACAAAAATAAATAATAATTAAAAGAAAAAAAACATAAATAAATAAAAAAAGAAAAAGAAGAATCCAACATTTTTTTTTAAATCATTGACCACGATTCGTATTTTTTTTTTTCTTAATTTTATTGCTCATTGTATTATTATTGTAATCTATTCGTCGATTCCGCGACTCTGCGACGCCGAGTTACGCTGTTACATTCACCAGAGAAACAAAAAAAAAAGGAAAAAAGAATAATTAATAATGATAATCATGTTTACGATTAATCGTCGATCGAAGATGAATTTGGCGCGGGGTTGCGATTTTTTTTTTTTTTTTTTCGAAGCGTACATTTCACAGATTTTGAAAAAAATTGTTTATCTAATAATTTCGAGAGAAAACGTTCGTATTTTTTTCTACTGAAAGAAATTATTTCGCAATCGTAATTTATTCGATAAAAGATTTTTTTTTCAGTTATTTCGACTCAATAATTCCTAATAACACAGTGAAAAAAATTCCGGAAATATAAAAAAAAAAATTGTCGCTTTTTTCTAAAATAAATTTTCGTTCGAAAAATATAAATAACGATTTTGTCTCCGTAATAAAATAGCATCATTTTTTTCTCCGAGAAAAACCGATAAAAACAATTTTTTCAAATTCCACTGCAAATTTTCTTTTCGCAAAAAAAAAAAAAAAAGCGCCGAAGCCTCCTAATTAATAACGCATAACGCGATGCGTGCAATTTGTATTTGTACAGAACTCATCGAGTGTAGTTGAAAAAAAAAGAGAAAAAAAAACAGAAATATAATTTAGTGACCATTGTCGATGATTGTTGTTATGTTGTCGTTATCAGTTAATATTATTCATTATTATTATTATTATTATTATTATTATTATTATATTATTATTATTATTATTAATTAATTAATTGATTATTATTACAATTGTCATAAAATATTGCTGTCGAATCACGAGCTCCGATTTTACGACAACGAACGCTCGCAAAGTTCACTCGTCCGCCTCGTCGCTAACTACTATACACGAGGACCTCTGTGCGTTAAAAAAAAACAACAATAAACAAAAATATAATCGTGAAAAACAATATATATCTCTCTATATATATAAAGTTTCCGCCGCTGTCGCCGCCGCCGCCGTCGCCGCCGCCGCCGCCGCCGCCGCCGCCGCCGCCGCCGCCGCCGCCGTGTCAGGAATCGAGACCCCTGCCGCCTCGATCCCGCTCGCTCAGGACTTAGAATATTTTCAGTCGAGAGGGTCGGGGGGGAAATATTCTAAGTCCGTCTAAGGCGGACTTAGAATATTTTCAGTCGATGGGGTCGAGGGGGAAATATTCTAAGTCCGTCTAAGGGGGACTTAGAATATTTTCTCTTCTCCTGGCCCCGCTCGACCCTTCCCCTGCCGCCCCGCTCCCGCTCGCTCAGGACTTAGAATATTTTCGGTCGAAGCGATCAGGGGAGGGGGATATTCTAAGTCCCCCTTAGAGGGACTTAGAATATTTTTGCGTGGAGGGGGGCATCCCCTTAGCAACGGCCATAGCAACGGTTGCCTTAGTAACGGTTGCCATAGCAACGGTCACCATAGTAACGGTCGCCATAGCAACGGTTGCCATAGCAACGGTTGCCATAGCAACGGTCACCATAGCAACGGTTACCATAGCAACGGTCACCATAGCAACGGTTACCATAGCAACGGTCACCATAGCAACGGTTGCCATAGCAACGGTTGTCATAGCAACGGTCGCCATAGCAACGGTCGCCATAGCAACGGTCGCCATAGCAACGGTCGCCATAGCAACGGTCGCCATAACAACGGTTGCCATAACAACGGTTGCCATAACAAAGGTTGCCATAGCAACTGTCACCATAGCAACTGTCACCATAGCAACCGTCGTCATAGTAAGCGTCGCCATAGCAACGGTCCCCATAGAAACCGTCCTCATAGCAACGGTCACCATAGCAACGGTCGCCATAGCAGGGTGGCGGGGAGAAAAAAATCTTCTAAGTCCCCCCTCCAGGGGCGTTTCGAAGGAGGCAGCCGCGGTGGTCGGCGGCGGAGAAAGCAAAAATATTCCCCAAATGGGTCTTAACTCAAAATATTTTACGATTGACGAGCGAGCGCGCGTAGCGCGCGAGCCCGGGGAAACTCTAGTATATATATATATTAGCGAGATACGTTTTTAGGAGCAATAAAATTTTTACCCTTCTCTCAAAAAAAAAAAAAAAAAAAACGACGACAAAAATGCTTGTGGGGTCCTCGAGATACTGCGCGGTGTATCTTACATCGACGTTCCAGGACGGTGAGGAGACGCGAACGCGCGCGTTGTTCTTTTACGATACGGAGGCCAATGAATATTGATTCAAAAAATGAACTGTTCGGAAATAAATCATTTCTGTAGTTAATTTTTATTATTTTCGTACGGAAGATTTGTTCAACGGGAAGGAAGCATTTTATAATATCCAATCGATGATTTCGGTTCCTCGGAGAGTTATGAAAATTCTGAGAATTATGGAAATTCCGAGTTGATAAAATTCTTTAAATTATGCGATTTTTAATTCTGTGGAAAAAGTTAGTAGAATACCATCCGATCGATGAAATAATTATTCAATTGTTGAAACATTTGATCGCTCGTTGGATCTGGAATCGTTTCTTTTCGCGAGATAATGGAATAGTTCGATGGACAATCGATTTATCCAGCGAAAGGGAACGATCGCGATTGTTCGATTTCGAAAGCTGTTTTTTTCTGTTCCTCGCATCGTGCTGACGGCAATTTTTATCCTTATCTATGGCTGATCGCCTGATAATGCCGATGGGATAATTCCGTAACTGAGACAAAAAGAACGAAACGTAAATTTGTAAAACTATTAACTGCAAGGAAAGTGCCGCAATTTTTTTTATTTTTCAAAATTACGCCAAGTTTTTCGAAAAATTAAAAAAAAATCAAATAACATCTGATTTTTTTTTTGTTTTTTCAATTACGTGTTTTGAAGTAAAAAAACCATTCTATTTCAACACAATTTGCATTTAGCAAAAAAAAAAACAATGAAATTCGAAAAAAATGTGAATCTTCCATTGCAGGTAACTGTTTTATCATACGATTCCGATCGCATCGTCCCGCTGGGATTGTCCATTATGATACGCGCATAATTTTTTTTTATAGTCGTCATTTTCAATCGATTAATTAGAAAATCGATCGAGAATTGTTTTCGCGTCGAGTAAAAAAGATTTTAATCGAAGAAAATTGCACCTAAATTAAATCGATGGTAGAGACTTTTTTTCTTTCAATACTACAAAAGAAAACAAAAATTTATTACGAGATGCAATTTTTCTTGAAGAAAATCTTCGCGATTTTCCTGCGTAACAGTTCGACACGACCCTCGAAATTCTTAAACAAAACATATATCTATATATATGGATATATCTGATTCTCGTGTAAATATATATAAAATACAAACAAAAAATATATATATACCGTATATATAAATATATGCAATGTTTTAAAGAGGTGTTTCTTGTGATTGCTTCACGCATACGAATTCTAATGTAAAGAAAAGAAATATCTAACAACCGCAATAAGATTTACCAGACTGCTATTGCTACTTACATGACGAAAAAAAAAGAAAAAAAAAAGAAAAAAAAAAAGAATCCGACGATCACGAATACTCGTAGAAATTAATTTTAACGAAATTATCAAAATGAAAAAAATGCGTTCTGAAGCGAAAAAAAAAATTGATACACCATTAAAAAAAAACGTAACGTAGAGATGATGTATAAAAAAAATAGATCTGAAAAAGATAGCGATGTTGCAGTGTAGTTGGTGCACTTTTTAGCACAAAAAGTAATAAATTCAAGAGAAAATAAAAAAAAAATAAAAAAAATAAACAAAAAGTTGGTATTTTGCGTACAAAGAAATAGTAAATGGAGTTAAAAGAAGAGGAATCGAAGCGACGTAAACGGAGAGGAAAGAGAGATAGAGGAATTTGCCGAACGAGAGGAAAAAAATAACGAAAAAACACGCGAAGAGTGCAGAGAAGAGGCAAATTTTTTCTCCGATCTCTTTTTTTGAAGAAAAAAAAAAAAAAAACAGGCCAAAGGAGCGTAAATCCTCCGAACCGCATAACCTTTACGTGTATAGATATTAAAGTGATTAATCTGAATAATAATAATAATAATAATAATAATAATATAATAATAATATTAAAATAATAATATTGATAATGATTAGGCGAAAAAGAGAAGAAAAAAATGGTTTCTATAGCAACCATTTCACGATAATAATCCGTGCAAAGTCGCGGAGGAAACGTTTCGATTGATTTTACTCGGAGTTTGAAATACAAAACAAAGCGCGACGATTGGATTGGATTTTAATGGGCTTTTTACCGACACGAATTCGTACGTTAAATCGTCGAGTTATTGGACGACGAAGTGAATTTGAAAAAAAAAAGGTATGAAAAATAAAAAAAGTGGGAGATTCGAAACGAGTTATCGATGAATCCGTTTCAGCGACTGATAAACTGCTACGAAAGTTTGACGGATAATTTATTGATCGATTTTTTATTCGTGGTTTAGTACGAATGATGATTCGTGATGATTCGTGGTCGTATTAAAAAGAAAAAATCTGATGGACCGACGAATTTCCAATTACGGAGTCTGAATCGATCAAATTCAATCTGAGAGATTTTAATTTTCGACAGTTCTTTCGACACACCGAAAATGGATCAATAAATTCGCGTTTATATTTTTCGCGATATTTA
Source organism: Cryptus viduatorius (assembly GCA_964006125.1). Classification (NCBI taxonomy): domain Eukaryota; kingdom Metazoa; phylum Arthropoda; class Insecta; order Hymenoptera; family Ichneumonidae; genus Cryptus; species Cryptus viduatorius. The sequence goes on along the minus strand of OZ023228.1, from coordinate 236,282 downwards.
CCTTCAAATTCATAGACGGAAAAAACAAATGTATAAAATTTCGATCTCCTAATCGATGAATTGCGCGTCTGAAAAACTGAAGGTAAACACTTTTTTTATTAAAAAAAACTAATTTTTCTCGCAAAAAATCTTCGGGGATCGAAATTTCATAAAAAATTTTTCTTTCGATTTCGAAAATTTTATTTTCGATTCAATAAAATTTCCGACAGACTCGCGAAAAGTCAACGACGGTGACGAATGAGGAAAAAAGTTATTGGAACCGAACGAATTTTTCAGAAAATTCGGGGATAAAAAAAACCTGTCTCTCGATTGTTCGATGCACCCTAATAAATCTTCAATTATCGAAGTATCGCGGTGTCATAAAAGATAATATATAAAAACACAAAAAATAAAAAAAAAAAAAACACAAGTAAGCAAAAATACTATATATATATTAATCCACTGTCATACAGGGTTATACTTTCTCGACTGCCGCTTTCTGTCACTCGATGTGCAATCTCGTGTAGTTTAAGCTGATTAAAATGAAAGATTGAAAAATTAAAAAACAATAAAAGTAAATAAATAAATAAGAAGGAGGAAATTAAAAACAAAAAAAACTTAAAAAAAAAAGAAAAAAAGAGATCATAGAAAGAACCCGATGTCGAAACATCCAAAATTAGTACGACGACTAATAACGACGATTTAATGAATCGGTTCATAAAGTTTAGCAACCGATCGCCAAAGTCTTGTGTACGGATCTGAAAACCCTTTTTTCCCTATACAAATGGTAGAAAAAAAAAAGTAAAAAAATAAAAAGAAATTACAAACCCCTTTTCCCCACCCCCCGACCCACTGTATTATATCGAGAGCAAGAAACCCGTTAATCTTAAGGTTATCATGTATATACTATAACTATTGATTAATTAATGAATGAATTAATTAATTATTGTAAACGTAAACTCAAGTCGATCGGCAACTCTTACGGAAGAGGGTTGTATATTTTTTTCTCGTCGAATCAACGGCAACGGGACGCGAAAGCCGTGAGAAAAAAAATCACGAAGAATACGCAAACGGAAGATTCAAAGATCGAAAAAAAATGAACGGAGAAGAAGGAATGCAACAACAACAAAAATATAAACATTTCCTTTAATTTCTCTTCGTTTTTAATTATATATATTTTTTTTTGTTATTAGTTTGTATGCAACTAAGGATTATTGCAATTTATTGTATTATCATTGAGATACTGTAACAAACAAAATACTGTTAACTATTCTTAAAACAAAAAACAATTAAAACTTTTGTAAACTGAAATGTACAGTGGGGAATCAGATTTTTCATTTTTTTTTAGACGGGAATTTTATTGCGCTTGATCTTTTTTTACACGAAATATCACATTTATTGGTTATTGATAGTCTATTCGCGGCGCTGAATAATCGACGCTGATAATGAAAAAAAAAGGGACCAATTTCAGTTTTAGTATCAAATTCGCGATGAAAATCTCGTCATAACGATGTACCGATTGAAACGAAGAAAAATGTGATCTTTATCAATTCACAAATTACAATCGATCGTTTTCGGTATGAAATTACCAGGTATTTCCATCCATCAGTTAAATAATTCGGAGCTGTGATTAAAATTGGCGTCGAAAAAGATTACGGTAAGCAAATGCATTTTTATAATAACTTTTTATTATTCGTAATTTGTTTTTTCCTATTTGATCGTAAATTCTCATTGAACTTTTATTTATCGACGTCGCAATGTCTATCAGAAAAGAAAACGTCACATTTACCAAATTGTTTTTGCTGTAATAATTCAAATTGGAACGATGTATCTTAAATGTGATGCGACGAGATATCACCTGATTTTTATTAAACTTAATTATGATTCTTCGTACTCTGAGTTCGGTTCGTACCGTCGGCAACGAAGGAGTCGAAATCTCGAAAATTCAGCTGTTCAGAAGGCGTCAATGGATGAGCGTTCGACGATTCGATATTCCGACCGAGAAGTCTCAACGGAGAAATCTTTGAAAATTTAAAATTATAATTTTTTTTATAAATTTTTTTTTTCACAAAAAAATTTTATACGAAGTATTTTTTTGAAATTTCGTTACCTCTTTCGAAGCGTAGCGCCGAATATCTTGGCTCATGTAAAAGGCGATCCGTTGGAGTCCGAAGATCGATTTTAGTCGCATTCGCGGATCCGGTTGCAAGAGTCTCCGCAAAAGATCTTTCGCAGCGTTCGATAGTTCCGGGCTGCTCGGTAAAATTACCGTTTCATCCTGCAGCGCCGTTGATGAATCTGTGGTCTCCGAAACTTGCTGTCTGTATGGATACTGAATTGTACGACGAATAGAAAAAAAATGTAATCTTAGTAAATATTACGCGTTCCCTGACATTCTCTTTTTTAATTTTCGCAAAAAAAAAACGCACCCGGACAGTACTGGATGGAGACAAGATAAAAGAAAATTTACCATAGTTTTTTTCAATAACCTTTCGCGAAATTACAGTTTTTTTATAATTTGTGGTAATCCATGTAATGTTAATGAATTCCAGTGTTTCCGTTGATTTATAATTTCGTTTACAATTCTCAACTTCATGGAAATCTTATTACCTAAATATTAACCCTCCAATTTTCAAGTTTTATTTCAATTTTTTCAAATTCAAAACAATTTTTTCATTAAATTGATTTTTTTTTTTTTTTCGCTTATTTCACAAGAAATATCGTATCGAAACTTAAAAAAGAAATGCAAATATATAAAATTGTAGAAATTCTATTTTTTGTTTGAATTAATGATGTAATTTGTAATAAGAGTAATTTTAATTATCTTAAAATAATTATAAGATAACAAATTACGAGAAAAAAAAAGTCTCAACATTTTTTTTGCGTCTCGCGAATTCTTCTAAATCATCAAAACACCGTTACAAACAGAATCAATCACTTGCAATTTTTTTTATACGATTTTATCTACCGATGGAAAAAAATAAATAAAAAAACGTGTAGAACACACCAATGTGAATTTTAAATAATTCGATCGAACTGTGAACCAAACATTTCTCCGACAATTAATATATTCAACTTGGAGATATTTTTTTACTCTTATCTTTACCGTTAAGCCGCATCCACGTTTTTCGCAACAAAAACATACATAAAGTCGATTTTTTTCAATATTTTCTTCGTTCCTTATTATTCTAATTATTCACCATTAAAATTGCACTAAAATTCATCGGAAAAAAAAAATAATAAATTTTCGTTCGTGATTTTCCGAAAGCCCAACGCATCAATTTTTTGAAATTACATATCGAAAAAAGAAAAGAGCGTTTATAGCGTAAAGCAAAGCTATGCTACATTGCTGGATACCCGTAGTCAGTTATAAATGATTATAAATTGAGTATATATAGTAGAACTGTTTGCCGCTGTATGGATAGCTCTCGGTAGTAGCTATACAACATAGGGTCAACGGCCACTCACGACCCTCTATCTATCCACCAGCGCTACCGGCAGAGAGCAACCGGCACACAGGCACAGGCGCGTAGACCGCGAGCGAGAGCAATTCTCTTCGTTCTCGTTTGAGCTCCGAGGAGAGAAAGAAATACAAAACGAAGCGTTTCGCGAGCTCTCGCGTGTGTGCGTTGCACGCCTTTTTTGGCCTAACCGCCGATGATGCTGCAAAGTCCTCCAGCAAGTTTGTCCGTTCGAAACTGCCGAGCGGAGGCGACTCCTCTTTCTCTTGTCCTACTCCTCCGTCGCCCCTCAATCGCCGCTGAGAGACTTGTTCGCAGAAAACTTCCAAGACCTCAGTCGAGGTCGTCTCGTTGCATAATTAACTCGCAACTTCTCGCGCGCGAATTAAAAAAGGATAAAGATAGGCGATGTTTCGTATCGGTGGATCATTACGGGTGGACGATTCGACGGCTTAATGGATCGCGACCGACCGACCGGTAACATCGGAGATCGAGGTTTCGAGAATATTGACCGAGAATCATATAACGGAATTCGCATTTATACAGAGTACTCGTACCTGTATCACAGGGCGAATCTTCGCTATTAATAGAATTTTCCATCGCGATTAATCGGTTTTTTTTTCTTTCTTTTCGCGATAACGATGTTTTTTTTTTTTATCGAAGTTAGTAGCCGTAATATTGCTTCAAGGATAACGAGTCTTTGATAATAAAGACGCGTTTTTATGATTTATAAATCGCGGAAAAATGCATTTTTGAGGGTTCGCTTACTGCTTTTTGTTTCAAGTCGTTTCGACGAGTGACGAAGAAACTATGCAATTAGATTTTTTTTTCACCGTATTAAACAATTCATTATTCTTAATTACCTGAAACTGCACTAATTAATGGCGATTCAATTTTAAGAAATTAGAATTATGTTGTTACCAAAAGATAGGCTAAAGGGTAATGAAAGTTCGAAGAAAAATGTATTGATATGTTTTCGGAGCATTTTGTAGGGAATTTTTTTTTTCTTTTTTTTTCAAATGTTTATTTGCCCCGCAGTTATTACAAATTTCAAGATAATGCGCTGAAATTTTGTAAGTAATGTGAAAGGACAAAGTCCGACTTTGCAATTTTTCCGTTTATCACGAACTGAATTTAGTGGCCGTAATATAATTTCAAGGATTCTTCAAGGATAGCCTTCGACAATTGTATTTATTATAAATAAATATGCGTATTTTATTAATTCACGAATCGCGGAATAATGCGAATTTACCGCGGACGCCACCATTTAAGGGAGCTTCGGAAAGTTTTAATCCCAAAGGCGTAATAAAATTTGAAAAATAATGTTTTTGCTAAATTTTTATTCCTATCGATAAAACGCCACTGAAATAGGCGTAAGTAACGGGATTAATAAATAATTATGACGATAGATAAATAAATACATCAATAAATAAAAAGATGTTAGAAAAGGCCGTTGGCACCTTCAAAGCTCTACAGTTTCTCGTGTCGTCTCAAAAGCCCCGCAAGAAGCGTTAAATGCACTTGTGATTTTCTCTCCTCTTCGTGTCGTCTCTTATCGTTTTTTCTTATTTTTTCAATTTTTTTGTTTCTCGTGTATAGATGAGAAATAGTACTGCCGCAAGTTTGTACGTATTCGTTAGCTAATTGCTGAGCAAACCGCACTGGAAGGATATCTTTAACCAAAAAAAAAATGAAAATTTTTTTTTTTCTTTTTCAAATGCCGCGATCGCTTTGCAAGATCATTAACACCGCGCGTAACTTTTATCCCCATAATAAGTATCCTCCATCTCTCGTGTCATATCCGAGAGTTGCGACTTTGTTCGTGTTCCCCCTCCCCCCGTTGTCTATATATTCGTGGATAAGTGGCGAAGCCGAGGGAAGGCCGCTACGTGAGAAAGCCAGACGATTATCTCTGCGGATACGAAGTGTGTGCGCAAAGGCAACTTCTCGATACTGAGATCCAGCCGGGCGGATGTCACGAAACGAGGAGGAAATCACCAACACACCGAGATCGACGACGTAGACGTCTCTCTAGTTTTTTTTTGTCTTCCATTTCGCGTGATAGCTAGAGGATAGCTAGGCGCCAAGTATAGCACTGCAGTCAGAGACCCCTCGATGAATATTTATTCGCGATTGTCGCGGAGGGATTCACGCTATCGTGAGTTCACTGTAGAACTCTGTTCTATCTTTGGTCCCTTTAAAGGTGAATAAAACGAAAATATGAAAAATTTCTTACGATCGATTTTCTATCGCAAAAGATCATTTTTCGAAAATAACGCGGTGAATAATCCAACAGTGAAAAAAATCTTAATAATTTAACCATTCCTCTCACAATTAACTGAGAATAATGTCGGAAAAATATATTGCCATAGGTCAAGTTATTAATCGACAGCTATGAAACGTGTAATCGAACAAGTAGAAAAATATGTAAAATAAAATGAGACGTATAGAGTAGCTGAATGCGTTTAGCCGGACGTAAATAAGAAAAAAAAAAACGGCCATTTGCAAATTGCAACGAAGAAAACTCGTTGGCCTGAACCATTGGCATCTTCGGATGTAAGTCGTGTTAGCCGGTCGTTATGATCGCGATCGTGGCAACTGGATGTACATCCTCGCGCGATCATGGCGCCAGAAATAATCATCCTTTCCTCCCCTCCCCCTCCCCCTCCCCCGCCTCGGTAGATCCTCATCCTAGTAATCTTTATAACGCTCCGGAGCAACCTGAAATTCTATTTATAAACCAGGCGTACTCGTGTACGACGTTGTAAACGAGCGGCGGTATAGATAGCGTAGACGTCGGCTACCATGTGATGACACAGGGCAATACACACTCCGACATTCATGTTTATTGGAGCTCTTTATTGGCAGAAAACAACAACAAAAATTTGGTATTTATGGCACAGTAAAGTAAAGGAAGCATTGTTTCGATACAAAAATAGCAGCAATTGGCCTATGATGCTTTGTTACTTGCAACATTTATGTGGCTACCGATTGTTCTTAGTCTCTTTGAAATAGCTTTCCGAAGCCCTCTAAACATTCCTAATGCCAAAAAGACCTTAATATGCTAGTTTAGGACCTTTAGAGCTCAATTCCAGCTATTTTTCATAAGCGATCTTTGAGACAATCGTTCATTTTCAAGGATCAACGAGCCGGAAAAAAATAGCCACAAGACAGTCTCCCTAAAGGAATAAATCCATAGTTAGCTTCCCATGATGATCATCGTCAAGATAACAGTCGATCGAGTTTTCTCAGCCAAGAACAAAGATTCTAGTCTACCCGGCACGCAAACAAACAGCCGTATATACATCGAAATCAATGTATGCGTAACATTCACCTGAAGAAGCATTAAGAAGCAGGCGAAGAAGAAGAAGATCGCGAAGAGAAACCGAGGTGGAGGAAAGAAGCTAAAAAGTCTCCTCTGGTATACTCTCGCGCACGCAGCGTAAATAATAGCCTGGAACTATAAATAGACGCTCCGATAGATGGTGGAAGGAGGAGGATTCTCAGTCGAAGGGAGGCAAAAGTGGCGGTTGTATACTCCGCGGCCCCGTCGTATCCCTCCGGAGAAGGTACTCGGGGGGAGCAGCGCGCGGAGAGGCGGCGTGTTCTCCTCCGTTTATTTGTTAACTCTTTGATTTTTTATATTTTTTTCCATAACCAGCTGCCCATCTCTGTCTCTTCGTTATTCTTCGCTTGTCTTACGCGTCGTTCGCTGCCTTGGAAGAAGATAGGTCCACAGAAGATGCGAAGAAGCAGAAGAAGAAGACGAAAAAGAAGATGAAGGTACATTGGGCTTTAGCAGGGAAGCGCACAGAGTGGTTTGTCGCTGGTGAGTACCAGCCAACCCGTAGTAGAAAATCCACCGGCAAAGGAAGTAACGTAACGATGAGATGGTATCGCGTACGGAGGGAACGCAGGGAGGGGGAGGAGTGCGAGCAACAGGTGAGGAGAGACGCAGAGGTGGAAAAGCAAAAGAAGAAATGAAGAATAAGAAGAAAGCAGGCGCCGAGAATATACTAGCTTTACCCTACTAGCCAGCGATGCAATGGGTTAGCCGAGACTGCGGTAACCGAGGGATTCGATCATTTGCCCAGAACTTCTTTTTCTCAACTGGGGCTCAACTATTCCCCGCTTCGGTGCTTCTGTGTTGTCTTGTTACACTGGAGACCCTCTCAGGCGCGCGCGGCGACGATTAAGGCAACGACTCTCAAAGCTGGTTTGCCTTGCGAAGGCTTTCTTACGTCCTGACTGCGCGCACTTGGACGCAGGAGGAATCAACGCGCGACGGAGTACGCTCATCCTAACGTCTACAGGCGTTCGGAACAATCTCAGGCGCAGTGCAGTAGCCTCGCGCGAGTCTCGACTGATAGGGGGGCACTTTGATTTAACATAAACCCCCTCCCCGATAGCCTGTTGCACATGGCGGATAACGATACACAACGCACCCGGTTATGCTGACAAAACGATCGAACGAACGCGATTGAGACTTGCGAAGGAATAACGAGTTTACGTAATCACGAAGAAAGATTTCAATGTCAATCGAGCATTCGGGTTGCGTTCTTACCTTTACGCAATATATTATTTTTCTTTTTAAACATTCAAATTTGCCGGTTTTTTTTTTTTTCTAAATAACGTTCTACCGATTTCGAAGTTTACATCGAATGATGTAATCCCCTAATCAGTAGATCATTAAGATCGATGTAAATTGTTTGGTGTGGAGTCATCGAGCGACACATAGTTTCGTATAAAATACACAAGTTTTTTTTTTATTTTATATATTTTGTAATAATTTGGGTTCTCAAGTTTGAAGGACATATCTTCCGTAATATATTGGATGGTAAAATTATATGGTTGAACGTCTGATTAGGCCCATAGCTTAACCTTTATAAAACCTTCTGAAAAGTTGTTTTTATTTATTGCCTCTCAAGTCGGATGCAGCAGTACATAAAGTTTAGAATCGATGTGCTAAAAATGTTCTATTTATAGTAAATGAATAGTCTATTTTTCGAGTTCCGGCGGATATTTCATAGTAAACCTGAGCCATCATTACAACAAACTCTTCTTGTTTTCTATTCCTCGTCTTCGCTCGTTCTGGCTACAGAGTGAGTCTATTTATATCGACGTTGCTCAAAGGAGTCGGCAATACACACGCGTTCTCGCACTCTGAAGACGGTGTATCGTTGGTCAAGCGTATCGAGGCGCTCCGAGTCCAAAGGACGAAAGAAGAAGAGTATATACCGCGAGCGCATCATCCTTCGTGAGGAATACGAGAAGCCTGTTGCTCGTTACTGCTTTTGCTCGCTGTACCAGTCCTCGATATCTCCGAGTCTCTCTCTACCTCCCTCTTGATCTATATCTATATATACTATATATACAAAGATATAGATATATGCCTCGTTCTTCGGATAAACGCGTACCAACGGCAAACCCTTCAATTACCCGCCTTGCGTTACAGCTTTTCCGGGAAAAACTCTCGTGTTCTACAGACCAAGCGGTAGAAATGCGACTCCTCGAGTCAACGCGTACGCTAGAAAATGCCAGCGAACGTACCGAGTCTACGAATGTAGACGCCAAACGTACACGCCGAAGAATTCACTTCGACAATTTTATCGTTTAAGAGTTTTTACTTTTTCTTCTTTGTATCGAAAATAAACGGCACTCCATGGATTTTGTATGTATAGATTTTACTTTTTCGAATGTTGTAAAAACATTTTGTTTCTTTTTTTTTTTCAAATTTACTTGTGTTTTCAAGAGTTTGGAGTGATTATGACGCGATGGAAGATGTGAAATAACGAATGAACGAAAAAAATAAAATAATAGAAGTATTTGATAAAAAAAATAATTTTATGATAAATTCTTTGTCGAAAAATCTTTCATGAAATCAGCTCTATAAGATTATAAAATTAACTCGTTATGCGATTTTAAAAAACAATTTTTTTCTAATTTTCTTCAGTGCGCACGGAAACTAAATATTTTTTTATTGAAAAAAACATTATAGCAATAAAAAATATTACAATATCATAATATTAGTGTAATTTTGACATGTTATTCGAATATTTACAATATTGAATATTATTATAAAATATAATCAATCATTATTTAAAGTTTTCGTCAATACTGCATGAAGATTAGAGAAAAAAAGAATTCACTAAAATTATTTTTATTTGAATATTTATTTACCCAATGAAAAGGTATTTTTTAATAAAAAGAAAAGATGCCAACAAATAATACCTACATAATAAAACATTTAAACGTCCCAATCTCGTCTCCACCTACCAAAAGGATGTTGTAACTTTTTAAATAAAATTTCCACCTGTTTTTGAGACACATTTTTTGACACTTTCTAAAATAATAGGGTCTTTCAGACTCCAAAACGATAAAGCAAACCCTAATATCCCGATAACCCCGTCAGAATGATGCGCGCCTTCTGCTTCCCTCCAATATCTTCTTGAAGCTGAATAATCACGGAGATACCAAAAAAAAAGAGCCTTGTCCTTTCGTCCTCAACATCACTTTGTTCAACGAGCGAAGGAGTGCGTCTGGCAGATAAATATCTTTGAGCTGTCGCTCCCTCCACCCTGAAACTAAATCTTTTTCTCTGCCCCCCGTAACTTTTTTCTCTTCTATTTTTACCTCGGACCCCAGTAGGACCGAGCGGTATATCATCGTGTCTAAAGCATGTTTGGGGGACGGGAGGGGTGGTGAGAGGGCGAACAAGTTATTGCGGTCTTAGAAGGTGTTGCTGGAAGGTGAAGACGATGGTTCGGGGGGGTTCCATGGGTCTCGACGAAAACGGGGGCCCTAAAACTCGTTACGAGGACAAGACACGCCCGATCCAAAGTCCTGGGGGAGGGTAAGGAGGAGGAGAAGAAATGGGATGGGATTTAAATTAAAACCCGTGAACAGAGTCCTCCAAGCGAGAATCGTATCCAATACATATATTTGATATAATGGGCATATAACATCATATAACATATACATGTTATATATTTTTGTGAATATATGTACTTTTATAGCCACGTAAAGAGTTTCAAGAAGAAGGGCTTAACCCACTTAATTTTAGGCAGAAAATGGGCTGAGATACGACCATTTGATTCTAAGCGCTCGACGTATAGGATACGCCTCATCCCGACGTAGCTTCTTTGGTCCTTTGGAAAAGGACAGGTTAAAAATTTGTCTCTACCTACACCATCGGCATAGTAACAGAGGAATCGGATGCAACAGCCTTCTCCGACCTCCGCACAAAAACGAGAGGTTTATATTGCCCAAAGCTGCAACAGAATGCTCGACTCTTCTTCCTCCGCACGATTTCGACTTGTTGTTTTATTCTTTTGTTTTGCCCTTTCCAATCCCTTCTCCGTTGGGACTTGTTGTGGCCACGGGGTTGGGACGCAGCTTCTTTATACGTTTGGGACTCTGCGGGGGCTATTCTACTCCTGATGCGCTCACTCGAAAGACTCTTTACCCATCGAACGCTTTTTCTGACAATCATTATTTTCGAAACGAAAGCGAGACTTGTCATTTCTTCGGAAGAAAAAGAAAAAGGAGACAACTGTAAAACCCGATCGTCTTCGTTGGCGGCTGATGATGCACCTCTGTCCAAGGGTCGGGTAAATCGTCCCGGTGGATTGAGGCAGTTACCAAGGATGGCGATCCCACTTTCCACGAGCAATTCGAACCTTTGGCTCTTACGGAAGGCAGTGGATTCGTTTGGAGAATCTCACCCGTGAAGGGAACGGAAGCATTGGCGCGATGTATTGCGGCTCTCTGGAGGACCATGACTTCATGGATATTCAAGTGGCGGAATAGGATTTTCAGAAATTTCCAAATGGTCAATAGAAATGTAGACAACGGAGACGAATGGACACTTGAGGCATAATATGCGATCTATTTTTTTCCATAATCACAAATTTATCGCTTGATTCACTTTTAGGATTTAACAAAAAAATTGCGGGCGCATCATTTAAACTGTCGTGTCGTAGTGTGTCGAGTAGTTAATGGGTTCACGGTATACTTTTCTCTTTTTTGTACCAATCAATTTCTGTTTATCCTAAACATATGATGTCTGTTCAGAGATCCGAAGGCGTTTCCGTAACTTTACCATTATTCCCAAGACATACGTAAAGTCGATACACACGAAAAAAAGAAAAAAAGAGAAAAACAAGGATCGATCTTGAATGGTTAATTAGCCAAGTTGCATCTAATCGTTCGAATCCGTCTTCCCTCCCGCTGCGGAACGATCGATAACGGTATTTATCCTCGAGGTTCCGCGGCACTACAAGTTGGTCACACGTTCCCTGAATTAGAAGGCAACGCAAGCGGTACAACGAGGTGAAAGATAGAGCAAAAAAAAAAACGAAAAAAAAAAGCAACTCAGAGTCCGAAAGGAGCATCGCGCTGAGGCAACAGGTAGCGGGCGAATGTTAACGGTAGCAACGTACGAGTTGGCGCCAGTCAAGTTAGCGGGCTAAACCAGCGCGTGTCTAACCGTAACCCATAAGACACACCACATCGAGTCGATCATCAATTAGTTCGGTACGTTCAATCGACGCCTGAAACCTCATTCTTGGCCCGCAGTTCGGCCTTCGTTTGCATACACGACACTTCCATCGATGCTCGACTCGGACATCAACATTTTTCCCGCAGGCGTTTCGCCGTATCGTGGTATAAAAAACACGATTTTACAGAACTCGCGTTCGTATACAACCCGACGAATGCCAAGGGCACTGATTTTTTTTTCCCTCTTTCTTCGTCTCGTTATTTCAATTTGTAATTATTCCCTCTTTACACGCAAGGCGTGCGTTCGATGACGCAATATTAAAGAGTTACTTTTTTAACGCAATCGCGTTTTAAACTACGAAGTCCGTGCAGATGTCAGCAATGAACAACTTGTAAGATCGACTGATATTTATAACGGTATAATTACTATAATTAAATTTGAATTTCTAGTTCTTTCAAAAGGTTTCGTTTGTTGAAAGATTTTTTTTCGTTTCTTTATCCAGCAATTTTCGTAACGCGATGTATTTCTTCTTAGGGAACTATCATTACATTAGTAAGAATGTCATTTTTATGAATATTTTAGAATAAATTATATATATTTAATAAAATTATTTTGAAAATTAAATATATCGCGATGTTGAAGAAACGTAATTAAGGTAAATGCAACAGGTTTGCACAATTTTGCAACGGGAATGCATGACTTGGAAAATGGTATTATAGCTTCGGAAACGATATCGGGAAACTAAAAAACGATGTTGAAATTTTTTAAATAAAGGGATTTTTTCTTTTTGTGATTTTACAATTGTTAGTCCGCGTTATTTCATGGGTAAGTCATGAATAACAACGATAAGGCAAACCGCGGGAAATATTAGCGATGATGATCGCATAGCACAACTCGGATGATAGATAATGATCGGGCGGTGTCAGCGGCGACGACGGTGGCGTCGGTAGCCTTGCACCCATCGTCCCCTCATCCCGCATCCTCCGGGCCCCATTATTCAATTGAATTCAATGCTAAGCTAACCATTAGGAGGAAATTGCCTTCGAGAACTTTCTTTCTTCGGGGCGTCCGCATCCCGTAAGCATCTCTTGTTCACCGCCCTATCGCTATGAGTACTCGAACCGCGCGAGATATGATACCCTCTCAACATCCACCCGAAGCTTCTGTCTCTCGCCGCATTTGCCGAAAGGGTATATAAAAAAATTAACACGGACCAAGAAAAAAATTGTTACTTTTATCGCTAACGGTAAACAAATAAATTCGGAAAAAATTTTTTAATCATTCTGTCTTTCACCGCTTTCGCCGAACGGATACGCAAAAGGAATTAACACGGAATAAAAAAAATATGCAAGGGCCGGATATCGGAGTGACAAAGGTGATCAGTACTCTTACCGTTAACGGTAATCATTTGTAAACAAGTAAATTCGTTAAAAAAATAATAATGATAATAACGATGCAAATATTTTTATATATTTTTGAAGAATAAAAATAATTACTCGTCAAAAAACGGAGAAGGGCCGCAGGAATTTTTTGTTATTTCGATGAAAAAATGGACGAAAACAAAATCGTTGACGTCAATAGACGGCGTTTTTTGTTCATTTTGTAATTTTTCCTCTTATTAAAGTGGAATAATTTTAGAAAACATATATAAAGAAAAAAAGTAACACTTGTTTTTATACATCGGCCGTTTATGTTATACGGTATCCGTTTAGCAAACTCGTTTGTTTCAATTGATAAACGCGTTTTATGACCGACGAAATCTCTCCGTCGTTTGATGACGAAGGAGATGCGTAAGGCGTAGACATTCCACCTGTTTGACTATTCAATAACATCAGGGAGAGTGACGTTTGAATTGTGACGCATACGATGTGTACGTTTAATAAGATATAAACGATTTGTCACGTCACGTTTGGCAAACATTTCTCTTTGCACGCGGCAGCGAACGCATTATAATTGCTCGTCAGGTGCGGACAGCAGGTAAACTAATCTGTTCTCGCTGTTTTGTTTTTCGTAATTTTACAAAACACCAAAATTCTGGTATTTCTTTATAATTTTACTACATTAAAATGTTCGTATTTTTTTATCATTTTGCCAATTATTCATTATTAATATTATTTTTAAATAATTTTATGAAACATCAAAAGATTCGTTTTATTATAAAATTATTTCGCCGGATGTCGTTAAATATTGGTATTTCCTTGAATTATTTTTGTCTCAAATAAAAATTCTCCTATTCCCTCGAATTTTTTTTTTTTTTTTTTGATAAAACATTAATCTTAAGTAGTATCGAAATATTGATATCTCTTTGGAATAAACTTGGCGATATATAAATAAATATACCGGTACTCTTTTTCTTGGCAATTCTCTTTCGCATCAGCGACTACGAACGTGATTCGCGCATTGCGCATTCCTCGAGCGAAATATTTCCAGTGACTTCACCGAGAGACGGCGCACACCGGCTATTTTCCTATCAAAGAATCGAACGTCAGTCGAGAGCGACGCATTTACTCGCGATAAATCGAAATTGAATTCGAGTCGTCTCACGTACCGAACGACCACCGCGGTGGATCGTCAGCCCATCTCGATACTTTTTACCTACCGCTACTATGGCGGCCTATACTAACGCTTATCCTACTGTATTCAGTTCTCCTTTTATCCTCAGTCGTCGATGTTTTTTTTTCGTAATTTTTTTCAGTAATTTTTTTTTTCTTCGACTCTATCGTTGAGTCTATCGTTTTAAGTGAATCGCGATGTTTGTCGCTCTACCTACGCCCGTGGAAGGGAGACGGTGCACGTGGAACTCTATTATACTGGTACTGACATTGAAGTCGAAACTATAGGAAAAGAAGCGAACTCATTGCTCATTCAAAGCGCAGAACCATTTCATGTCGCACACTGAGCTTATAAAATGTAAAAACAAAACATGTGTGCGGCGAAGAGGCGGGGATTGGAAGGCGGGAGGTGAGAGACCGAGTTTCCTACTAAACGAGACGGATGTTCTGTAGTATTATCTATTATTAAGTCTAAACTGTTTGTCTGTTGTAATTTAGACGATTATTGCCGCGTAACTCTACCGACGAATGCTTAACCAACTTTTTTATGAATTGCTACATTTTTTTTGGTATTTATTCGCTCGTTACTGAAATACGGACATTTTTTGCCGCGTAGTTATGGGATTCAAATTTGATCGGATAGTCTTAGATCACGCATCAGCGGGAAAATGGGAATTTTGCGATACGTATTCGAGATAATAACAATTGCAATGAATTTTAGTTCTTTTTTTGAAGACACTCAATGTCTTTCATTGGAGTTGCAACTTCCAGACGTCGAATGTCTTTCAGTTTTAGTTGCAGTTTCCCGACCTTGAAAGTCTTCCAGTTCTAGTTGCGGTTTCCAGACATCGAAAGTCAACCAGTTGTCAGACATTGAATATCTGAAAGGTGAAATACCATTTCCAGTTTTTTTTTAAAGACATCGAAAGTTTTTTACAAAAAAAAAATTCTACGATTGAATTACAATTGCACTGCTGTACTGTTGTTGTTATCGAACTGTTGTTAAAAATTTTTATTTTTACAAAAATATGTAAAAATAGTCGACTTGCCCAATTACCAATTTTTATTTTTTCATTTCAGTACGCAGTATGCAAAAAAAGTAAGCGTTGTCGCTTCTCATTGAAAAACAGTAATTAGTTGCCACTTATTTTACGATCGAAATGGAATCAAATACTCTAATAAATACGAATGATTCACTACGATCAATCCGTATATAAAATTCGTAGGAGATATTTGAAAAAAAAAAAAAACATAATTTCAATTTGCGAACAATGCGCCAATTTTTTGCAAAAATTGATTCATTTAATACACACGACCGTCGGTAATAAAATTGTGTAGACAACGATCGGCAATTCGTAGTCATTGTACGTATCGCGATGCGTGCATCAAAGGCGACATACGATGACGCGGTCCTTCGACAGTCCGGTACGTGCCGCGACGGACGAATATATATCCGCGCGATATATCTAAAAGTAGGAAGTCTCGGATAAGAAACGCCTGAATTCAACGGCCTTGGCAAGGGTCGTCGTGAATCGACGACGACGACGATGAGTCAACCGTCTTCCGTGAACAGAAAACTCGGGAGTCGTAAACGACGGAGAAGACGACTATCGTGTAAACGCTAATAACGATAATAATAAATGAACGCAAAATGCGTCGGTAGAATCGATAACAACTTATTCCAGCAACTCGTTTTTTTTTTTCTTTATTCATCGGACACAAATGGTACCAGTTTTATGCAACGTTATTGCATAATCATTATAGCTGCCGCAGCTGCGCTCGATCGGGATAATCCGATCGGTGAGCGAGTCGCCAATTCATTGATCGAACTCGCGGGAGTTTCGAGCGCCGATGAAAATCGAATCACATGGCTGATCGCGAAAGACGAGTTGGCGAAAGGGGGGGGGGGGGGGGGGGGGGGCAGCGTAGCTGCCGCGGCCGCGGTCTCGCGGGCTCCGAGTGGCGATGTTCTCTCTCGAGGTCGCACGTACGTCCGTATAATACTCGTAATACGTGTAATACGCATTACCAACGCAGGTATACACGCGACGAACTTGCAGTGGTATGGAGAGATGCTATCTTGTACCAAACATCCGTACGAGAAATAAAGAAAAATCGAAAAGATATTCGATTTTTGTTTATGTACTCGAACTGAGATTGGAACAATCGGAAAATGAAATCGCCAAGGGTCAACGGCAAACGTGACCACGAGAAAATGATCAAGTGAATAAAAGCAATCGGTTCAGCCTATTCGTTTGTTTTTATTTTCTCTTTCGTACTATTGCTATGTGAGAAATGTTATAGGCGGCGAGAGGTTGGAAGGCCGGACACGCGATTGTCGGGTCACTGATTGCTCGATGCATCTCTCAGGCTTTTATGTGCCAATCGGCGTTATGCCTACCAGTATAGAAAATAAATGCTCTGATGAAAATTCACAAGTGTTTTTGTACACCGACGATGGGAGAGGCAGAGAGAGTCATATTAGGCAAAGAGTACGGTCGTTATGTTAGCTCGGAGTCTTGTACCTATAATCCATGGCTATTTCGAGCAACTCAGGAGCGAGCAGCACCACCAGCGAGATGAGCGACGAAGCAAGTCAGCGATCCAAGCAAACCATGAGGAGAGAAGAAGGCAAGCAGTGGCTTGCTCGCTTCGGCTTACTCGTCGATGTTTTATTGTGGTTGCTTCTTGTTCGTTGCCGGGGAGAGACGGTGGATGGGTAAGGCAAAGGGAGGCAAAAGTGAACCCAAGTAGGATATAAGGTACGGAGAGAAACGGAGAGAAAGAGTTTTCGAAGCGTGTACAGGGCAAGAGCGTGCGAAGCAAGGGACGAGGGCCAGGAACGGGTTGCCGTTCAGGTTTTGCTCCAAGGGATCGTTAAGATAATCGCTCCTATCCTCATCCTAACTTAGCCTTAGGTTGCAAGCCACCAACAGCAACCGGCAGACCAGCGCAACACTCCCGGATCGATCTCTCAACCCTTCTTCACTGAAATCCAATATCTTCTTATTGTATTCTACCATTTACCGCTCAACTACGAAGAAAACAAGGAAAAACTTACGGTAACGAAACATTTTTCATGCCGAAATAATTATATTGATAGAAAAATGCGACGACAAATTTATTGCTCAATTTCTTTATTATTCTAATTATTTATTAAATCATTTTTTCATTCGACGAATTGGAAGATGTTGGTAAAAGATACCATCGAATTTCGAGATGAACTTATCGCTATAAGTGAATTGTCGAAAAATTTCGTCATGAATTGGAATGGAATTGGAACGCGGATTGATTTCGTGTAAGGAAAACAAACAAAATTCCATTCGTTGATATGACCCGAGTTCCACTTTACACTATGTAGCAAATTTAACAGATGTCGAAGTATCAAAAAAAAAAAAAATGGATGAAATTTGTCGTGCGGAGAGTCGACAATTACAGTTGGTTTGAGGAGTAGCAGTATATCGCGGCGACAGGATGGCGAGCGAGGACCTTGGGCTCCTTGTGGAATATCATGATAATGATTATGTCCACAGCTCCGAGTGCGCGATTCACGCTACAATCTCGCACAATAGTATTATAATGTGCGAGGCACGAATTACATTGCGAAGAAATCATTTTTTTCTCTTTCATGACAAATCCATTTTCCATTATGTATCCTAAAATGGTTACAATTTTAATCGCTAAATTTGGCTTCGTAATATTGAAAAACATTAAAGAAGCTTGATCGCGATGGAACGAACTCGCGAGCAATATGGGGCAATATGGGGCAATATGGGGTACAAAACGATAATAACTCATAAAAATCGAGGCGAGAGACAATTTCGAGGTTCATTTTCAAAGTTCAGTTGCAACTGAAATTTCAGATTAATTTGCACACGTGCGCCGTTCGTTTTGAATGGCGTTTCGTGATTCAGTTGAAAATAAAATTTCAATTCAATTTCGTCCTTAAGATGAAACTTTATTTCTCAGCTCCACAGAGCGTTACATAAAAATGTTGCATTTTCGCCATTTTGAAAAATTGAATCTAATTATCGAAGTTGCGTCATAGGATTCAGAATTAAAGTCTATCAGGATTGAGTAGGCTTAATAATCAATTTATATTCCTTTTACCAACAATACGAACATCTAAATAGAATTGCATGTGGTTAATTAAAAACTATATTTAACTCTTTAGCATAATAATATCTACTCGTCTCATCGCAAAGTTTTATAGTACCTATAGCTGTCATTCAATTGAAAAAGTCGGTTTTTGCATAAATTCCGGTTAAACGGGTAACAAAGACATCTTTTATCGATTATAAGTTTACACAATTATTTACAAATCGCACCTCGGTGTGATAAGATAATTTTTTTCACCTTCAACTCAATCAATGCAATTATTATTGCAAAATGAGGTCATATTTGTTACCTTGAATTTTTCCTTTTTCTTTCGTATTCAAGTTCGCGATTGGCGATGTCAAACAAAAATCAACTTGCAAGTTTTGTAATAAATTTTCGTCGTTGTACTCGTCTCATTTTTACAATTCAAGTTGATGAGGTCTTTTGCTCAATGAGAATTTTTCTTTGCATAGGAGACAAACTATCCGATCGAATATGTCGCGTGACCTAACGACAAGCTTTGCTTTAACTGCCTTAACTGATGAACTTTTCATCTTGGCATTATATAGACGATAAATAATTCTTTCACCGTGTTGAACGATTATATTACGAGTTGCCAGGTGTATGGAAGGTCTTTACGTACATACAATTCTTGGATTGTACTTAACTATCTTGATTTCTCTGCCGACAGAGTGAGAGTCACGTTTTTCATCCAATCTACCGTCGTAATTGTATCAAATTTGTAGATGCGTGGGGCTCAACGGGACTCATTAAACAGCAACAGCGGACTGCGTCAAATTTTATTTAAAAATGTTTTTTTCGTATTTTTATTTTCGCGACAATTCAAGTAGAGCCTATCGAGAAGACGATCTCATTGAGCTCTTTCAAGATTGTGTTGTACGGTTCGCGTGTCGAGGTCGTCGTGTCATACACTCGAGGATGTATCACTCTTGCGGTCAAGTATAATGAGCTTCAATGAATAATTTTCGCATACGAATACAAATATTATTCATCTATTTAGTATTTAGATGCTTCGCCGTATGTGCGCAGCATTTTTTTTTATTTCTATCATTTTATCGTTACTCTTGGAAAAGAAACCATTCTCCAACAAGTGGGACACTTTTTTTCCATCTCTGCTATTCTCGGGAATATCGTGCGATTCGTTGGAATTTCATATTCGTTGATTCGATTTTTTTTTCGACTTGATTTTCAAGTTAACTTTAATTTACAAAATTCATTTATCCCCCTTCAGTTTCCTTCGATTTTTTGGCTAAACTTGAATTCGATTGCGTCCTTCAAATTTTCGAAATGCCCTCTTATAGACGACAATCTCATGATAAATCTACGAAAAAAAAAAAATTTAAATCCTCGCCAAGCGGATAGAAAAACACGGAGTTCGACGAGAAAACTTTGACTGCCTGATAAGAAACGTTCCCTTTTCCCTATGGAATTTTTTTCCGAGCGCCCTGCAGCCCCTATCGCACTTTAGCTGTATCTACAAGTTCGTGCCGGAAATTGTTCTCAGGGAGATATCTCCTCGACAGTCTCGCCTCCGCTCGACGTTTACCCAACTATTATTATTTCATACTATCGCCCAGACTTAGCCGTTAAGGCGTCGCAATAGCTTGACCCTCGATGAGTGTGTGTGTTCCACTTGCGTGTGTACGTATTTTCCACTATTTCCGTGGCTTCGGTTCCAGAAGCTCCGAGCAGAAGATTCCGTGAAGGATAAGAGAGCAACGCGGAGAGACCACGGAACCACGGCGATTCTCAACCGTTACGTACCGTTACCGTCTTCATAACTAGAATATAGACGCCCTCTCCGTCATCTCGCTTCCAGCGCCACATAAATCGGCACTGATCCGTCTGAACTTGTGCCATCGTATATATTTTTTTTTCTTCGTTTTTTTTTTCTATGCGACTTTTTTTGCAAAACGACGAAGCGACTCGAATTCGAGAATAGTTCGATGGTTTCGATATTTCTTTCACACTCGTTAAGACGCCAAGGTCGTCGTCGGTTGCTCCCTAATTGCATTACATTGCACTGTCGGGGCTCGTGGATTTGCGATGGTAAAACGGACAGCGGTCGACGGGGTAATCTTCTCACGAGCCAATGACTCACACAGACCACGTTTCGATACTCCCCGCACGCTCGGCGATGTCGCAGAGGTTGTTTCAATACGAGTTTTCTTCGTATATCGCAACAATCGCAACGATTGACGATATTCATCATCGTTACGAACCCCTCACCGGTTCGATTAATTATTATAGGCAATAATTCTGATTGTTGCATCTTACGATGAGATTTTTTTTTCTCTTTATCTTCGATAATTGAAAAATTTCGCGAAACCTTAATATAGCATGTTATTAACAATGATAATCATCTTTTACATCGGGAAAAAGTACAATGACGATAAAATAATAATGAATCGTTAGAATGTTGAAGCGAAATATTGTTTAATAAATGTTTATCTAATTTCTTCATCGTTTTCGAAAGATTTCAAAACATCGAAAAATCACATATGGAACAAAAAAATCCAGCGCACTGGATTAAATTGTATTAATTTTTTTATTTGCTGAAAAATCGTTGACTTCAATTCAATTTCAATTACTGTTAATATATTCACAAACAATCTCATCGAATACCATATGAATGAAACGTTGAAAATTGAAAAATTGAAAAGATCGATGTATGGCGAAAACTTTGGCTGATTATTTTTTTATCTCTACGATTCAAGGGGCGAAATGAAAAACCCAAACAATTAGAAAATTTTAACATTCATTCCTTATTCATTTCCCTTACCCGCAATGCTTCTTTTATGACGAAACAAACAAATTGCAGACGTTTTTCTCACAGATGCTCTTTGATAGCAAAATCTTCGGGAGTTAAGGAGATTAATAAGGAAACAACAAATAATGCGAAAATTAACAGTATCGTGAATTAAAACAAAACTGAAAGAATTTGACAACCAAAATCACATCGAAAATAATTTCTTCGACTCAAATAACAATTTAATAAAAAAAATTACAAATTCCACAATTCTATAAAAAGAAACCCATTATATGTAACTAAATCTCGTAAATAAACCAAAACCCATTCAATGCCGTATGTATCTTTGTAAACAGCAAAAAAAAAAAACGAAATAAGGTCACCAAAGGATTCGAATAATGGGTCAAAAATAGTCCCCCGTATTTTCTGATCGACCGTTACAATCCATCGGATACCATAATGTCAGACTAATCGCCTTATACTGTACGAAAAGCCCATTCTTTGTATATCTTCACGTCAGAGAGGCTCAGCAAGAAATTTCTTCGATGCCCCCGCGAGACCAAACGAACGCTGTCCCTACTATATACCTGCGAGTAAAGCGCCTCCAAAAAAAATCGCGTTTCAAGTCTAAGGATCTTCGGCGTGCATTACGCAGTTGTATTTGTCTCTAAGCGCTGCGACGAAACCTCAACGAGACGAAACGGAACGATAAGAAGAGATAGAAACGGAAGAGAGTGCCCCCGCCGTAGGATCGGGCCGAGAAATGCGATGCGCCAAAGCGCCCGCGCGCGGCGTTGATGCCGAAGAGTGCGAAGAGTAACCAAACCGTAACCCCCGCGCGTTTTCTCTACGGACTCTTGCGGGCTTAGAGCCCCACGTTCACACAATCCTGCAGGATTCGTGAGGAGAGGAGGAGGAAGAGAGAAAAAGAGAGAAGCTACGAAGAAGAGGAGGCGAAATGGGGGGGTAAAGCACCGGGGGCCCCCCTTGTTCGACAAGTCCGCTTGGGCTCGTCGTGTACCGAAGAGCGGGGCCTATATAAACGGCCCCACGACGTATCCGTCTCGACACACACGAGCCAACCTTCATCACGAGCGGTTCTTCGCAACGCGAGCAATACGCACTTTTGATACATACACTAAGTTCGGTTCGAAATATATAAATATTGAATATTTGAGGCACGAAAAAAAATTGTTTAAAAAATAAAACGCCGAGTAAATTTAAAAACTAACGATATAATCGACCTTCGAGTTTCCGTGGAAGAAGTTCATCGACATCCCCCTCCGACTCGGGAAGCTTAAAACTCTCCGTCGAAACTCAACATTTTTCTTCGTCGATCCGGCGAATTTTGTTTTACGAGTAAGTACGACATTTATTAAAAAAAAAAAAAGAAAAAAATCTTAGAGTCTGTTTTATTTATGTGAATTTTCGGATGGTTTTTTTACGAGGAATTTTGTAATTTTTTTTTTCGTCTTTCATAATTGTTGAACTAAAAATGTTTTTATTTTTTTTAATGATTATTGTAAGGTTGTGAAATAGTTGGGACGACATTTTTTTTTATCATGTTGAGGTGAACGCGCACGCGATTTTTTTTTTCTTCCCTTCTCTCAGTCTCGCTGAGATGTGGGTTAGAGAAGAAAGAAAAAAAAAATTTACCCGCGAGTCTCGGTTGCACTCGGGATTCTACGATTAAGACAGCGCGCGAGAGAGACTCAAAGGATTTCCACACTGCAACGTGAATTTTCGCAATATCTCCGACGGTGGCAACGCGCATAAAAGCCAACCGTTCTCTCTATCCGTTGGGGGGCATATCGTTGAAAAACCGCATAATGGACGGTGGTAGGTCGAGGCTCTCATTCCTCCCCTCCCCCAAATCCCCCAACGAGTTCCGCATGGTCGCGGTTGCGGGATAATAACTACCTATGTTTAATTGTTCGAATTTAATTACTAATTAATCATTATTCGACGTTAACGGTAAAAAAAAATTCGCGACAATTCGAAGTCACAATTTTCGGTTTTTGTACAAAATTTATCTCTCATTTCTTTATTTTGCTCCTAAAATATATTTTTAGAAATCGAAGTACGAAACTATAAACATATCGAAAAACCGCCGCTGATCGAAAACATGGGAAAATTTTGTCATCAATAATATTCAAAATACATTTGTCAAAACAAATTTCTTTGAGAAAATGCAGTGAAAAGATCCAGACAACGAGAAGATTTTTACGAAAATCATTTTTACACGCGATCAATATAATTAATTGTATTTTCGACACAATAGAAATTCGAAAAAAAAGGAGGACGTATTTATTTCGAAATTGTCGTGAGTACAAAAAAGAGGGGATTCATTTTGCTGCCGCAAAATGTTCGCGTGACGAGTTACGTTCGACAATAAATTATTTTTTCGTCGGTGAAAGTACATACTGCCCTTCAAGCAGTTAAAAAAATGTGATTGTAGTTACAAAGTTTCGGGATTTACTTGAAAAATATTTAAAAATATTGGGGCTATATGAAATTTTTTCGATTTCAAGATTTATTGACAAACTTCGGCACTTTCCGGTCGAAAAGCGCTTTTCATTTTTTCGGGGTCCTAATCGTGTACAAAAAAATTTCAAATCCAAAGTTAACGAATAAATACACTATTACCAAGAAACAGTTATTTGATGAAGAAAACAACATGGCATTAGTAATACAAATTTATTTCACATACAAAAAAAACGAAACACCCTTTTTTACCGACAATCGCCAAAAACATTTTAGTTACTTTTTTTATTAGATTTTTTTTAGATCATATTAGATTTTAGATGGGAAATTGTCAACGAAAGAGAAAAGAAAGAGTGAAAAGATGTTTTGATAGAAGATTAGAGTCTATGGAATGGGCGTTCTACGACACTCAGTCTACTACTACCTCCTTTGTAGCCTCGTGCCCTTATTACTTGTCTCATTCGAGTTGATGAGGTAATGGAGCTGCTCCATCATCTTTCACAGGCATTTCCTTCCCTCGCTCTCTGTACCTCACGTACCCCCTTCATCCACCGTCCCTCCCGCCGTGCCGCCCTGCGCGCGCGCTATACATACAATTGGTACACAAATCTTTCTTCCGTTTGGTCGTCGAACGACGAATAGAACCGATTAGTCGCAGTGCCGATCCCCACCCGCCGGTTCGACCGCACGGAAATTTCCATCGATGGAAAGTTTTCAAAGGTTCGAACGACGCCCTTTGTGACCAACAAAAAGAAAAGAGAGAACTTCTTGACTGTCCAACATAGAAAATTTCTTCGAAATTTATATCCGTCGTTAGTGGTTCAATTGCGGAGAAAAAATTCAATCGTTAATGAATCATTAATGAATCACGAGTGAACATTTTTTTCGTAAATTCGAAATTGAATAAATAAATTTTTTTAAATATCTACCTTTTTTTTATTTTCAAAAATAATGCTTAATTTGCAAGAAAACAAAATCATCGGCTCACCGAAATTTTAAGCGGATATGTAAAAGATTTTTTTTTATTCAGTTATTTGCCTACGATTAGATTGTAAGCAAAAATATTTAACTTTCCTATTTTTTCTGAATCCAGTAGTATTGAAAAACTATAAATATAAGTTTCTTGCGTACCTATCGACACTGCATGAAAATTCAAAAATTTATGATCGGAAAATATCAACAATCGACGATAGCACAGGCGAGGCGATTCGTTACCATCGGAACATCATTCCGACTTCCCTTTCACATGACCTTAAGGAGTTTGTAAATAGCGTTGAAATCTCTTACAATGTCTGGTGCGGCACATGCCGAGAACTTCAACGAAACCGAGAGTGAGAGGTATCCCGTTAACTCGTTTGTACTGTCAGCCGCATTGCTGAGCATTCGCCTTTCCATTTTCTCGCTACAGATTCGCAAACCAACAGTTCGTACTGTCGTAACTAGAAAAACTCGTGGTTTGCTGAATTGTCAGCATAAATTCGAAAGAAAAGAAAAGAAAATCGAGACGAAAACAAACAAACAAACGACTCAATGCAGAAAAGAACTTGAAGGAAAAAAATAGAACCTTTGCAAGAAATTTGGAAGTCCAGAATTGATGGCTAGCCAAGATAGAGGGATGGGAGGAATCTCGGATATGTAAAATAGACAGTGCGACAACGTAGACGGGGACACGGACCAAGTGTATAACGAGATCGGGGCGAGTGCATCGGCGCATCCTGTCATTAGTTCCATAACTCGCTTGTTCAATGCATTCGGTTCAATGTCACTCGCTCCCTCAATAGGGAAGACTACTGAGCTTTTCGCTCGGTCAAGCTCGTTCCAATGTACTCTTCAACATGTATCCCAACTATGCACATCCAAAAATAGCGCCTTAACTCGTCATCTCGTTACATTTTCATTTCAAGCAAATCGGCCGGTAGACGGAAATTACTCCAAATCAAAAAACATTAGGATCATAAAGTACATAGAAAGAATAAAAGAAGTCAGCTATAGATCCGTACGACATAAAAATCCAAACTCAATTTCTATCCACCAACGCGTCGTTATTTATCAGAAATCCATTAAAATAGTAATTTCCAAATAATTTATCCATAAATACAAGCAATTTTAATTGTCCAGCGCTCCGTACTGTGCAATTACGAAATCATAAATTTTTCAAGCTTTCTGACATTTGTTCATTGCATAGAAGACTATTTACAGCTATTTACATAGAAAGTGGGCGTAAGCAGTTACAGTCGCCATCAATGTGAAGTGATCGAAGTCATACATGAAATCAATGAAAGAACATGGTAAAGATTGTCAATTTTTAATCATGAATTTATTTTTGTGTTTACAGAGAACACCCAATAGCGAAAAATGAAGTTTGTTCTGGTAGCGGCATTATGCCTGATGGCAGTGGAGATAAGGTGTATGCCCGTAGCTGAGAACGCACCGGAGCCGCAGGCTCCAGTGCCCTTGGCCCAGCCGAGCGCGGACCCGGCTCTTCTAGTCGTACCGTTGGAAAAGGGAGGAGCACCGGTAGTGAGAGGAGCCGAGGCATTAGCCGAGGCCCCGAAAGAATCTGCAGCGAGTCACGAAGCGCATGAAGCTCACGAGGGTCATGAAGCTCACGAGGGTCATGGACACCACGAGCACAGTGGAACGGTAGCGCGTCATGCCGACGATGCAAAGGATTCGAGCGAACAGACGGCCGACGCGAGTCCAGTAGCAAAGAACTTGGACGAAAAATTGCCTGAAGCTGAGAGCAAGCCATTGGAAGTCGCGCAGAGCGAAGAGAAGGTACAGGAGCAACTGAAAAGCGCCGTCGCTGCAGAAGGTCAAGAACCTCTTCAGGCCAGTGCCGTCGAAGCTGAGGTCCCTGCAGCCACCCCAGAAATCAAGGTACTTTTAGCACTTGAACCTAATGCCCCTATATCGTGGTCTCCTTCCATTCGAAAATATTAAGGAAGCATTATCTCATATGACAATAAGTTGAGCGTCACTAAGTTTTTGAACGCAGACTAGCTTGCAAATGACTTGGCAGACATCCAATACCAAGTATCAATACCTGTACTCCCATGTCGGCAGTGTACAGTATAGTGTACAAGTACTTAAGACAACTCACTTCACTTGATATCCAAGATGAGACTAATAATTGTTATCTTCCAGCAGGCCTCAGCCAAGAGTGCCGACGACGAAAAAGTGCCGGAGGAAAGCCAATCCGTGGCCGCAAAGTCCGCTGAACCCGTGATCGCGGAAGCACAGAAAGAGGAACCGATTACTAAATCTGCCCCAACTTTACCCGAAGGACCTAAGCCAGCTTCCATCGCTGCCAGCAGTTCAGCCGAAGCCCCGAAGCCAGTAGAGGCTGCCGCCGCCGATGTTGCCGCGAAGGCTGAAGCCCCAGCTGAGAAGCCGGTCGAAGCTGCGAAGGCTGACCGTGTGACCCGCGAAGCCGAGGAGGCTGCGGCCGCAGCAGCCGCTGCTGCCAAGCCTGCCAGTCCCGTTGAAGCAGCTCCCGCTCCAGCCGCCGAGGCCCCAGTGGCAGTTCCCGTGATCCAGGCTAGTGTTGCTGAGGCCCAACCCGCTGCCAAATCCGCAATCAACGCCGAAGAACCTGCACAGGCCAGCCCCGATCAAGTGAGTGCCGAGAAACAGGAGCCAGAGAAAGAAGTCGAAAAGAAGAGCGTCCCGGAGGTAGAAAAGCCCATTCCCCAGGCCGCCGAGGTACCCCAGAGCGCTGAGAAGGTCGAGAATGCCGGTGAGAAAGTCGAAAAAGTCGTAGACGCCGAAGATGCGACAAAGGTTCCAGCGGCCAAGAGGGAAACCGCTGAAGCCGCAAGTGCTGCACAACCCGCAGAAGTAGCTGCTGCCCCTGCCGTGGCTGAAGCCCCGAAACCCGAGGCCCCGATTGTACATGAAGCTGTCGAAGCCTCCAAGGAGAGCAAGGAACAGTCCGAGGAATCGTCGAGTTCTGAGGAGGACAAGAGCAAATCCGAGGCGGAGAAATCGACCAAGAGTGTTCCGGCGGAAGAGCCCAAAGCCGAAGAGCTTCCGAAACCGCAGGAAGTTACGGGGACCGAAGTGGACGAATCGCAGCACTAAACAGCGGAAAAGAGCACCGAGAGCTCGGCAAGCTCCGAGAGCGCCGAATCAAGTAGCAAGCATTCGGCATAAGACGACAGCGGGAATCCCAAGTCGCGTATCCATTCCATTCCCGAATGCAGGCAATGACCTTCTTTTTTTTAATCATATCCACGAAAAGTACGAGAGAACGAAAGATTGAAAGAGAGTTTGAGAGAGAGATTGAACAAGAGCTTAAACACGAGAGTCCTGAGGGTTTTTACTGCAGAAGAAAACGAAACAAAATGACAACTACCAAGAGCGGTAGAAAAGAAATGAAGGAAAGGGAAGAGAAGCTGAGTGTTTCCTGTGGAACCGAATCTAATCGCGTAGATCGATACTCGCCTCTCCGATCTTCGCGATTGAAAGGCCACCGAAAAAAGAAAATGGAAACGCAGCACTCTGCGGCACATTCGTCCTGGTGAACATTGGAAAGAATGAAGATTTTGCGTTTAACAAAGAAAAAATCTGTTCGCGAGGACGAAGGTCCCCCTCGAGACTCTCTCGATAAAAAAAAAATTAATAAAAAATAGTAGCAAGATGCAACACTACGCACAATTCCCTGAACCTTACAGACATTTGATAAAATCCTTTTTCCAAACCCGTCCCTCACCCCTTTTTTTCGTTCCCGATTACCCTACGTAGCCACTAGCACCTTGTCCTCCTTACATTTCTCTTTAGCGTACGTGTCATTATTGATAATATTATTATTATTTTATTATTATTACTATTATGGTTAGTACCAGTACCACTATTATTATTATTATTATTTTTGATCATTGATTTGTATTGTTGCTGTCAGCATCGTTATCATAATAATAATAATTGCGTATTATTATCATATCGTCGTCTGTGTGAATATTTCTTTTCCTCACTTGAGAATATTTAATTGATGTCGAATTGATCCGAGTTGATGTCGAGAGGCGCATTGCTCAACAGGCACATCTTATAAATAGCTAATTTTTATTTATAAGGTAGAATTAATTCGTACGAGATGAGGCAGAGGGCAAGATACCATTTATCATCAATCGAAACGGATAAATTCTTATAAAAGGTGGAGAGCCGATTTACGAGATGAACGTTGCGATGCTGCGAAATGTCAGTAACTACCACAATTGATATTGCGCAAGGAGTAGGTTACGAATAGGTGAAACTCGTCGTGGGACAATTGCTTCAATAGTTTTTCTCCTGCTTGTTCCTTTAATAGGTGGTTGCATATACTGACATTTTTGCGCAGGAAAAAAACGGGCAATGGAAATGCAAAAAATTGCATACTTTGGTAGAAAGGTCGTAATGATTTTGAGAAAATATCTCGTGTTGTGTGGAGACATTAAGCCTCTAACGATGACGTACAAATTTAAGTATCGTTTATGTCTGAATACAAACAATGCAGTAATAATTCTCACACAGTTTCAATAATATTCGTTGTAAATCCGGAATGTCATACCTAAATTATAATTTATCAATAGCGAATATTGGTAAACAATTTGCCATTGAAAGTATCTATTTTAAAATGTTGTTCCAACAGTTTTGATATCTATTACATCTTCGGCATACTTGTGACATCATCCTAGACAGCTAAAACAATATTCTGCTGTTTGGATATGGATATGTATACTCTCGAAGAAAACAAGACTTCGAGGTGACCAAGTATCGAACTGTTAGAGAAGAATGTCGCCTAACTTCAGATTCTCATTTCGGATTTCATGCCTAAATGATAATAGTAGAAAATAGTGCTAAACATTTTGCCATTGAAAGTATCCATTTTAATATATCCTTTCACTAATGTTGATGACTACATTATATCTTTCGCTTACTCGTGACAGGATTCTACACAGCTGAAATGGTGATATGCTGCTGTTTGCTTTCTGATAACTACAGCCTCGAGGAAAAAAAAACACTTCGAGGAGTCCGAGTATTCAACTGCTACAGAAGAATGTCGCGCAGCTGCGGATTCACTAGCGCCTCCGTGGCGCAATTGGCTAGCGCGTTCGGCTGTTAACCGAAAGGTTGGTGGTTCGAGCCCACCCGGGGGCGTCATTACATTTTGCCATATTCGTACAATTATGAGACGTTTTCAAACACCATCTCCTCATAATTGTATTTAATTCGGTTAGATCTTTATCCAGAATTCGAAAACGCAGTTTTGATGAGGTTCAACACCAGCCTATGCGACGCAATTTGGTGGAACATAAACCGCACCATAATGGAGAAAATTGGAGCTTTTGAGCGCAAATGTCTCAAAGTTTGCGTCCATATGCTGAGGTCCGGAAATTTTTACATTCAACGATATGTCAGCAACAACGTGATTTATAATTTCGCCAATTTTCGTTTCGTTCGCCAACGAGATAATACATTCACTCGCGTCTCAAAATGAAGCGCTAACGATCAGACAACTGCAAACATGATATGCGTTGCATGTTATTGTGTCTATAACACTGTACAAAATGAAACAATAAACACTATTTTCAAAAAAAAAAAGCTAGCGCTTTTGACTATTAACCGAAAAGTTAGTCACCCAGAGTCGTCAGTACTTTTTGTCATACGGTAAAACCTCTGCATTAATCCAAGCGCTGTTTTTGAACCTTTATAAAGTCCAAAAATAAGCGGATTCGCGATTTCGCTTCGAAGCCAATGAACGATGATTTGTCAGGGGCGTCACATGCTAAATGCATTTACCCTAACAGTTCACAGGGCCGTAAGATATTAAACACCTCTCCCCCCCCCCCCCCCCCATTAAAGGCCCCCTGAATTTTATAAAAATGTATTCTTTTTAACTATGTGACATAACGATACATATTTGAATCTAGGACTAATGCTAGAATTTGTTTCTTTGTCTAGATAGCAAGTAGGCAGAGCCTCTGGACTATTCAAGAGGACTGTTAAAGAGAACTCATGAAGAGGTATTACTGTATTCGTATGTATTCGAGGTGTTTTTAAACACTATCCCCTCATAATTGTATATGTAATTTAGCTAGAACCTTATCCAAAATTGAAAAACGCGATTGTCATGAGGTCCAACATCTGCCTCCGTGGCGCAATTGGCTAGCGCGTTCGGCTGTTAACCGAAAGGTTGGTGGTTCGAGCCCACCCGGGGGCGTATTACTTTTTGCCATATTCGTACAATTATGAGACGTTTTTAAACACCAGCCCCGGCATAATTTTATTTCATTCGGCTAGAACCTTATCCAGAATTCGAAAACGCGATTGTGACGAAGTTCAACATCTGCATCTGGTTGTGTCTCTGTGACACAATTTGGTGGAATGTAAACCACACCATAATGGAGAAGATTAGAGCTTTTAAGCACAAATGCCTTAGAGATTACTTCCCCATGCAGAGATCCAAACATTCTGACTTTTACCGATATGTTAGCAACAATGTGATTCATAATTTCATCAACATCCCACGAATCGATAATTTTTTTCTAAAACCTACTAGTGATCATTTTAGCAATATTCCCAAAGTAAACAATGAGATAATACATTGACACGCATCTCAAAATGAAGCGCTAACGATCAGACAACTGCGAACACGATATGCATGTTATTGTGAATATAAGACTGTACAAAATGAAACAATGAACACCATTAAAAACAAAAGTAGCACTTTTGACTATTAACCGAAAGGTTGGTCACCCGGGGTCGTCAATACTTTTTGCCATACAGTAAAACCTCTGCATTAATCCTAGCGCTGTTCCTGAACCGTTATATATGTGAAAAAATGAGCGGCTTCGTGATTTCGCTTCGAAACCAATGAGCGACGATCTGTCAGGGGCGTCACATACTAAATGGGTTCACCTTGACAGTAACTTTTTAACTATGTGACATAACGGTATACATTTGAATCCCGCGGCGGCGCACAAAAGTGTACATCCTAGGACTTGTTTCTTTGTGTAGGTAGCAAGTAAGCAGAGCCTCTGGACTATTCAAGAGGACTGTTAAAGAGGACTAATGAAGAGGGTTTACTGTCTTCGTATAATCGTGAGATCTTTTTAAACAGCATATCCTTATAATTGTGCATGTAATTCAACCAGATCCTTATCCAAAATTCGAAAACGCAATTGTCATGAGGTCCAACATCTGCCTCCGTGGCGCAATTGGCTAGCGCGTTCGGCTGTTAACCGAAAGGTTGGTGGTTCGAGCCCACCCGGGGGCGCATTACTTTTTACTGTCTCTTCAATCATTTCATTTATATGTATTTAAATATTTTTTTTTCCTCAAAAATTATCCTATATCTCTAGAAGGAGGAGAAGAGTAAAAAAGAAAAATACTCAAGAATTTTCCGAAGCCGCAGCGAAGAAAAAAACCTTCATCAATCGGCTACGG
Organism: Cryptus viduatorius; assembly: GCA_964006125.1. Classification (NCBI taxonomy): domain Eukaryota; kingdom Metazoa; phylum Arthropoda; class Insecta; order Hymenoptera; family Ichneumonidae; genus Cryptus; species Cryptus viduatorius. Next base: position 204,011 of record OZ023228.1, on the reverse strand, counting down.
CATCAACGAAATACGTTATTCTATACTTTTGACTCTACTCGCTGTGAAGATGGAACGACTAACTATATATTGAGAAGTGAAGTTGATAAATTCAACTCTCGTCAGAGTTCCAAATCGCCGAACCTATTTGATGTTAACGCTTAATAATTAACTGTCTTATGAGAAATTTTATATATAGTTTAATCAAGTTTTAGCGTTTTCGATTCACAGTTTAGGTTCCACTTGGGTTCGGTAATTTGAAGCTCTGGCCAGAGTTAAATTTTTCGACATCGCTTCTCAACATCCTTCGGTCCTTCCATTGCACCAGCGAGTAGAGCCAAACTGTATTTAAATCGGCCACAGCCTATATAAATAAATAATAGTTATTCTATATAATTGCAAGAGTAATGTATTATTTAACAACGGGACTCGCGGAGACACAAGTAATTGTCGACAGTCAAATATATACGAAATATATTTTATTCAGAAACCAACATTCATCTGTTTCATGTATATTTTTTATTCCATAAGATAAATACTCTATTTTTAAACAAAGAAATTATCGTTTATTAACATTTTAATAAAACGTGTAACTCTTTCTTTTACATATTATTTGTATCGTTGTATTCGAAAGAAAAAATGATACTGCGGACGAAGTTTTCCAAAATTGCAAACAATTTGAACATCAGGAATCCCAATTCCATATTTTTTGTCTCAAAAATGCATATTTTAGTTTCAATATCGTAAAAAAAAAAAAAGTAATATGAATTCTTGACCCCGACGTGATTTGAACACGCAACCTTCTGATCTGGAGTCAGACGCGCTACCGTTGCGCCACGGAGTCGTACGATCGGTCTGCACGCTACCGATTATAGGATCAAGTTTCGTATTCTCGAATCTTTCACTTCTGTTTGAAAGGATTCAACAACGCGTTTCCACCTTTGCGTACAGATTTTTTTTTGTAAACAACCCCTGCATAACCAAAATATATTTTGTACCTCTGTAGAACGGCATTTTGCAACATATTGAACAATGATGTGTTCGAATTTGGCAGGCAAATTGTGATAACTGAATACAACATTAATTATGGGGGACAATTGTAAAATTGTCGAAAACATGTGTATCTATGGTAGTTAAGTTCCGTTTTTTAAAGTACAAAACAATTTTAGTGCATCGTATGCATGATACGATACAACCTAAAATTGTTACTTCATAAGCGCTTCTAAATTGTCACAAGTGGCTGACGAATCATGTCGGCACAATTGGTCCAGCAGTCGCTACACATAGGCGCCAGTAATATGGAAACAACACTGTTTAAAAATGTTTTCCTTCCGACCGCGCTAAAATGATCATATTACATGCCTGCAACGCGGGTGAAATTTTTAGCAATTCTTGACGAGCGGAAGGCGAAAAAAGTCAATGGAAAAGAAAAGTAGCTGACTACTTTTCTAACTTTTTTTCCCTTCATTTCTTCACTTTTCTTCAGAATAGCGTAATGTACTATTCTACTTTTTACGGAAATTTGAACATTATAACGTTACTGATATCGTAAATCAGTGGATCGTTCGCGAAATAACTTCTGGAAGTTGTTGACCTGTTTCAGCTCGTTTGCCAACAAAATATTATTAGACATTTTTTTTGTGAATTAAAAAAATTGAAGATTAATGGAAAAAAGAGTTTATTAATTACGTACCTGATTCGTGAGAGCGTAGCATGCTAATACCCCGAGTGACCACCAGTCGACCTCGTGTCCGTAATAATTCTTTTTAACAATTTCCGGCGCCATGTATTCCAGTGTACCGCAAAATGTTAACGTTCTGTGTGTGGGACGCAGCCATTTCGCGAGACCAAAATCTATCAGCACGGCGTGACCCTCGTAGTCCAGCAGTACATTCGTCGCTTTAATATCTCTGTGTACGATTCCCGCATTGTGAAGGAAATCTTTAAGTATTCAGAAGAAACAATTTCGATTATTAGATTCTTTATTAGATTGCGACATTGAGTAACGTGAGCGGGACACACTTTCGTATAACTTTTTGAGAGCTGAACTGACTTTTTTTCTTACCCACCTAATGCCAAACCAATTTCTCCGACGTATATCCGTACCACGGCTTCTGGCAATGATCCATAATCCTCGATGAGAGAAAACAATTCACCGCCTCCGAGGTAATCCATCACTAGATAAATCGAAAATCATAAAAAAAAAAAGAAAACAAAAAATACGGATCGTGAAAAAGATCAATGAACTAAAAAAATAGATAAAAATAATAACTTTAGTTTGCAAAAATTGAAACTAATTGCACTAACAGTGTGACTTTCGTGCACTTGTATCGTTCGGCGGAAAAAAGTTCGACTTAAAGAAAAATCACTAAACCATGAAAAAAAAAATGACAAACTGTTTATTATTATCTAAATGACCAAAAAACAACTCGTCTTTCATCAAGAAACGCGATAACTTTCGTAAAAAAATCGGTATTTCGTTTTTTTTTTTTCGTATTTTTTACCGACCGAGAAAAATAATAAATTTTGTTAAAAAAAAAACAGAAACTGATGAAAAACTCACTGATATAGAGAGTTTTTCTTCCTTGCCAATGCTCTATAGTACGAGCGACGAATGGATGATGTCCGACGACTTCCTGTATAGAAACTTCCTGTTTCACTTGACTAACTGCGTCCTCCTCAACTATTTTAGCTTTTCCAATCATTTTCAGGGCGTAAATTTGATCGTTAGAACGATTTCGAATTTTGTAGACTCGTCCATAAGCCCCTTTGGCGATCAGCATCAAAAAATCATAATTCGTTTCTCGTGGATCCGTTTTGACTGTGAATTCCGGCAGAAACATTGCTTCCAATCTTCCGACCGGCCAAATCGTCTTTGATGATCCAAGATGACCGTCGAGGGCATTGATGCTACGACTGAGCGATAAAAATAGTTTATAAAATGTTTTAAAAATGTATATGTTGAAATGAAATAAAGTTTTTTTTCATTTTGCGTCATAACCAAAAAGAATCGTAATAAATTTTTTTTTACCTTCGCCGAGAGACGCGAGAACGCGGCCTGTAACTTTCATCCTGAACAGAGACGCTTCTTCCTGAACAACTGCCTTCTATCATATCGCTGAGACTATACTGCAAGACGAAAAAAAAAAAAAAAAAACGAAAATTGATAAAATTATTGTTTTTTCGAACGAAAACAAGAAACAAGCCAAAAATTAATTGTAAGGAAAAAATATTTACCTGACTAGCATATTTTCGTCGTGGATGATGATAACTTTTGTTACTTGAATTACCCATTTTTGAAAGAATCGTAATTTGGTTTCTTTTATGAATTTACTAATTTTTCGCTACGCGTCATCTGAGATCGAGGAAAAGAATACGCAAGTGCAACAGGTGGATAAAGTTTTTTTCGCAAACTCTCATTCGACACTTCGATGAATAAAATTTGGAAATGCATGATATAATTGCTGTTGCATGAATTTAAACGAAATTTTGTCGCAATTTCTTTTACAATCGACGAAAAAAATAACCCCACGAGACACGCGCGTTCGTCGGAGTTTCGCGAAACATTTTTAATAGCACCGCAACGGGCACTGAGAAAGCGTCGAAAGTTTGGAGTCGATGAATCCTGTCAATTCGTATGGACTACATAACAGGTTGCAACAGGCAAATACATCACGAATGTGTTTATCCGTTGAGACGCACGCGCCTCGAAATTGTCAATGGAACGAAAAGAGCCCTCTGGCAGTCTAGTTTATGAAGTGTGTCGACTCGACGTGCGAACGATCTGTTTGATCGACTATGGTGTTCGAGGAACCTATTTTCGAATAAAAAAAAGTGCAAAACTGCACTTTGTCAATTAAGTCGATATCTCGATTATATATCTGCAGATTTGTAAATAGTTGAAAAATTGAAGAACTTTGTTATTTGTGTTTTTTTGTATTACGTTGATATTCAAACCTTCGTTCCCGATGCGCGATTAAACATAATTTTGAGAACAAACGAAATAAACTAATCGACTAAGAACACTCTTTAAAAAATTCTGAATATTTTACATGCGGCGTAGTCATGAAATTTTAAATGTACAATACGCCTCGTCATTCCTCATGCGTTAACAAAAAACTTGCGATTTTTTAGTTAACCTTCTCGAGATTATTTTAATGTTTACAATGTGCTATAACTACTCGTGATAATACTGAGGTCACGATAAAGTTTTTATAGTATAGACGATTTAAAAAAGAAAGCTGGCGGCACCTTCAATGGAAGAAAATACCTTACATCCGCTGTAACTGCGTTTCGTTCGCGATAAAAGTTCCGTCAACCGGCCATCTATAGCAAACAAACGCTGACCTCTACCTGGAAACAGGGCGTATTCCCTTCACTTTGTATTAATTGACAACGAACGAATGTCATTCAGCACAATGAGATTTCTGCGTTAATGGTTCATCAGACTTTGATCGTTCTTTTCATTATTTTCCGCCTGCTATATAAAATCGTAAAAAATATACACGATAAAGGGTATTTTTGTTCGGCGGGGTCGCGAATGATATGAACCGACTAATGTTCAATGAACATGCGGTCCGCCGTATTTGAGAAGAAAGAATTCAACGTACTATCGTCGGTCGCCGATACGTTTTATTCTTAGCGAAAAAATTGTTACAGAATTGTCCCATCCTATCAAACATCCCCCGCGTGTCCGGAGCCTAAGATAAACTCTGTACCGTCGCCCGGCAGAACGAGGTACAGTGGAACTCCTCAATAGTGACGAGAACCAATAGAGAGTAGAGAAAGATACGAACGTAAAAGTTCCTCTTCTCTTTAGACTCCTCGGGAAAAAACGCGCAAAAATGCAATATGAGTTTCTTATCGCTATTGAACGTTTCCACATTCGTTAAGTTGTAAAACTTGGAATTTTACGAGAGTTCACTGTACGTCATATATAGACGAAAACAGTACAAAATATATCGCGAATGTTATATGTATCCATGTGACTGCGATTGGAGATGCATAAAAATCATCACATTAGACTCTCAATCCATATCCAGGAGCCCGTGGTCGAGAGACGCTTCAGACGCTCCGGGTCCGTTGCCGTTTGCAACTGCATTCTGCAAATTATCGATCGCGTTCGGGCGTAATTCTCGCGAACGCAAATTTTAATAGCAAGATGCTATTTATACCGCTTGCACTTGTAATTTTGACGATTATTTATTATTTGCTCTTCTACGGCCGAACGTATTTCATCCTTCGCAATATTCCGGGACCAACAGCGCTGCCGCTTGTGGGCAATTATTATACTTTTTGGGTTGCACCAAGTAAGCGTAGCATTAGAATTACATTAAATATATTAAGTTACGATTCCGATCGTTCTACTGCCCTTAAAAATAATCATTATATTTCATACTATTTTCGATTTATTTTTCGTGTGGTTCAGCTGAGTTATGGGGCGTTCTCCGCTGGATGAGCAACAATTATTACCCAACGTGGCAATTTTGGCTTGGAAGATTGCCTATCGTGAATATCATCCATCCGGATGATTACGAGGTATGCATGAGCCCTTTACGGCTATATATTCGATTCACTTCTATTTTCTTGTTGCACGAAGTCTATGATTCGCATTATTGACAAAATAAGCAATTGTCGATTAATCTCACGTGCAGTCGAAGATTATCATACAAAAATCTAGAAAATTGCGCACAACGAAAATGTTGTTCATAGCTCGTGGGCGTAATTTTCACTTTTCGCACCATTTAGATTGCATGCATAATAATGAAAATTTATAATTTGCGCTACTAACAGAGCGTTGTACAATTCCTCCCATATATGGATAAAGATTTATATGCACAAAACTAGCAAATTACGCAAAACGAAAATGTTTTCTGTAGTTCGTGGCGTAATTTGCACCTTCACCACCTTTCGTACATTTTAGATCGCGAGAGTACATTAACCTGAGAGCCGGAGTTTTGGAATTACGATCTGATTCTATGATCTATCACTTTTTTTTTACATTTTGGGACATTTTGTGACTTTTTGTGATTTTGCGCATAATTTTTGTTCGATGGATGTTAATAGTCAACTACCATCGCAGGTTGTCTTATCGAGTCCCAAGTACATTACGAAGAGTGTCCTTTACGAGTTAATTCACGCGTGGTTTGGCACCGGTCTTCTCACGAGCACAGGTTTGATGGGATTACTCAAGAGATAAGAGCTATTAAAAAGTTTGCGATTGCAATCAATTTGATATTAAATTTCGAACGTTTTTCGACAGGAAGCAAGTGGCGGCGTAGACGTAAGATTCTTACACCGGCTTTTCATTTCAATGTATTGCGCGAATTTGTAACCGTATTTGACTCGGAAGGCCAACGAATGGTTCGCGACCTTCTGGACGACGAGAGGAAACATGAATGCGATGTATTACCGTTGGTCACCAAATACACGTTGAATGCGATATGCGGCAAGTGGAATGAACTAAATATTTTTCATATGCAGATTTCGCTTTCCGAAACTTTCGTCATCATTAGAAAAATTCATTAGAATCGAAATTAATATCTGTATCATTTTCGTTTATCATTTGTTACGGAATTTTTAAGGATTTTTTTTAAAGGGGTTAAATTTAAGGAGGTCGAAAGGTTAAGCAGTCTAAATTACGTTAAATATGATAATTTAGAGACCGCAATGGGAACGTCGCCAGAGAAGATCGTCGGTGTTGAGGGTAAATACAGAAAATCAGTTCACGATATGGCCGAATACTTGCTTCACAGGTGGGAAATTCATAGTTTCGCTTTTGTTTTTTTCGACAATTGCTTCGAATTAATCGAAATAATCAATTGACAAATTTGTAAAATCAGAGTACAGCGACCGTGGATCAGTTACAAGTGGATATACAATTTATCACCGACGGGGCGGAAGGAAAAGAAAGCATTGGAAATTATCCATGGATTTTCCTCAAAAGTAAGTTAGTAACTTTGCAAGAAAGTTTAAAAAATGTAAATAATAAATACTCCACGCCTTTAAATCGTTTTGTTGTGTTGCGAAGTGATAAAATTTGTCGATTGATATTGTCAAAAGATTATCGACGAGCGTCAGCAGTATCACGAAAATACGGGGGGAGTTTATTTGAACGATAACGGTGACACGACGAAGACGAAATCAAACTCGAAAAGACGAATGGCAATGCTGGACCTTCTGATAGCGGCTATGAAAGATGGACATATAGACGATACGGGAATTAGGGAAGAAGTTGATACCTTCATCTTCGAGGTAAATTATCGATCGAATTATAGTCAATCGAATCGAATTATAGTTGAAAGTTGAATTTGTAGGGACACGACACAACTGGAATGGCAATGTGTTTTTCACTTTTGCTTCTGGCCGAACATACAGAAGTTCAGGTAATAAAGTCCGCGTTCGCCAACTTCCAAGTTCGCGCGAATAACAATTGGCTTTTAATGTAGCAAAGGGCTCGCGAAGAAGTCGACAAAGTACTGGATGAGAGCGGTGGTAAAATGGATATAACAGATATTCAACGTTTCGCTTATCTCGATCGTTGTTTGAAAGAGTCGCTTCGTCTTTATCCCAGTGTACCGCTAATATCGCGACAGGTCGATCAAGATATCCAGCTGAGTATGTTTACTATATTTATTTTTTTACAACATCAGCAGAGCTTTCTGCGCAGTGAGATAACGGCGACTTTCATCCTATCGATTAAATTAATCACAGCCACTCATTAATGTCACTTCGAAAAGAGCATTTTTCTTATTATTATTATTCCAATCGACTGTTCTGCTTGAACTGCGGAGATAACCCCGTTGTTATCTGGGTGGAGATCGCCTCTACACCTCCCAAGTCCACGCGAACTCAACTCTGCACCACGTAACTCCGCCGTGACATATATGTCAACGCGCAACGAGTCTACACCGAATAACACTGCACGTAAAATCGTACACCTGCTAACTATAGAAACTGCACGAAAAGCAGCTTCGCATAACGATAAACAACACGGCACGACAAAAGGTCGACACCAAAAGTCAACACGACGAAAAGGCGACACGAAAAACTCGACACCATTTTTTTTTTTCTTTCATAAAATTCAGTATCGAGTTTTTCGTGTCGACTTTTGTGTAGAGTCGATCGATACATACTTTTTGTACTTTTCACATTTGGTGAAAAAATATATATACACTTCCGGCATATTGGCGTCGAGACGCTGCCGCGTCTCTTCGTAAGATGCTAAGTGCTTCAAGACGAAAAAAATTAATGAATAAAAAATTTTAAAAACGATCATAAGTCATTTCTAATCGGGTTATTGGAGTCAAAAGTTGTCAATCATTAAATTTTATGACTTGTCGGTCATTTATCTCGAGAAGTCATTCGGCAAATAACGCGACTTCATTAATACGGAAAAATGTTATATGAATTAATTGCAAATGCTATCGAAGTGGCCTCGAATCTTTAAATCGCGCGAACGAAAGCTACTTTCATCACAAATCGCTATTGCAGAATATTGTAAATATTTTTTTCTTTTGTAAGCCAATCACTTAGTACCGCGAGGTTCGGTCGTTCAAATGCATATCTTCGACACTCATCGTGACGCAAATTTTTGGCCCGATCCCGAGCGCTTTGATCCCGATAGATTTTTACCCGAACGAATAATCGGACGACATCCATTTTCGTATGTGCCGTTCAGCGCCGGACAACGCAATTGCATTGGTGCGTAATTGAGTCAAAAAAATCGGAACAATATTGCCACTATTATCATTGTTAATCATTTTTTATTTTTCAGGACAAAAATTTGCGATGCTTGAACTCAAAGCATTGATCGGTCATTTATTACGGAATTTTTATTTGGAGCCGATCGACTTAGCGTCGAAAACAGGAATATTGCCGGATCTTGTATTAAGACCCTCGCATCCGATACGCGTCAAGTTTGTACCGAGATTCGTTAAACCGTAAAAAAAAATCGCTCACAACGCGATCGTGCGATTTTAATAGCGCCAAAACGAATTCATAGCCCATACTTAATCTATTCCTTTTTTTACGAAGTATATGGGATATTATTATAAGGACTGTGAAATTCAGTACTTTATAGAACAAGAGAAAAAAAAACGTCGTAAATAATGTAAATTGAAATATTTCGAAATAAAAAATGAACGTCGTCAGATTTTAGACGATGCGAAATAAATAACACCCTTCCCGCTATTCCTATTACAAAAAACTTCCGAAATCTGTAATTCATTGGTGCTTTACTGTATAAAACTGTAAATGCATCTAGAAAACTGTGGCGCATCAGCAGGTTGTAACATCCACGTTCGGTTCCGTCGGACTAGAAACAGTCTTGTAGAGACACGTTTTACATAATACATGTTAACGAAAGATGTTTTTTTTAATTCACTCTTTTCGACGACTGGCAGGAACCGTCGGTTCGGTGTCACGGTGTGTCACATCGCCTTAAAATCTGTCGAAAAGCCACCTATCGTCAAAAAAGCAAATCCTCTACAGGTCGTCGCTAGAACCAGCGAAACTTCGATACGTCGGTCGGTAAAACAGAACCGAGTATTGGCGACAGATTGTTTACCTCTGTTCACACGAATAATTGTCAAGTACGCGTGGAAGAATCGTTGTATTGTCGGAAATAAAACATTACGAAGTACAAGAATTGAAAAAAATGACGGTGGAGGCAACATCGAGCACTGGAAAAGTTATATTCGTAACTGGAGGTTACGATCACACAATAAAAATATGGCAAGCGCACACGGGAGTTTGTCAACGAACTCTCCAACATTCAGTTTCGGTATTACTATTGATATTTATCCATAAAAAAAATAAAATTATTCTCGTATGCTTCTTTTTTTAACCCAAAAACCAACATTTTCTAAAACTTTCGCGATATGTTTTTTTTCCATAACCTTCGTATACGTGTTTTTATATGCAGAGAGGTTACATTTTAACATAACCTGAAAAAAAATTAGAAGGATATTCTGGAAAAAAAATCGGTTTTTATTGATTTCTCGATCTCTGAATCGAAGAATTTGCGTCGATTTCAAGAAGAATTTTTTTTTTACTTTTTGTTTCACTGCTATTTCATTTCCATGCAAATTTTTCTCAAATTTTAGCAGATAAATGCATTGGACATTACGCCGGATAAACATATAATAGCTGCCGCTGGATATCAAAATATTTTTATGCACGACTTGGCATCCAGCAATCCTAATTCAGTTCTTAATTATGAAGGAGCTTCAAAAAACGTTACTGGTCTCGGATTTCAGGTAACGTAAAAAAAAATTGTACTTTAATATAACGATAAATTCTAAATGGCAATTTCAAAAAAAGAAAGCGAAAAAAATGTATTTAATCTTAAATATCAATACTTTGTTGTTTAATTATTATTATTTATTTTATTTTTACATTACAGTCGACTTTTAAAAAATATTATTTGTTCCAATTGTTTTTTAACTTTTACTTCATTATTGATTTTTTTTTTTTTTTAGTGAAATGTAAATCGCTGTCTTTTTATACGAATTTTTGTAATTGTTTTTCTTTTTTTATTTTGCGCACAGAATGGTCATTTTTTTCTGTTGGACTGTAAATTATTGACGAAATACGCCTGGTCGTTTTTTATTGTTGTTTCACGATAATCTAAACTGACGAATCTGACTTCAAGTTTTATTATATTATACTATACGCTGTTACGATATAATAGTGCAAAATTAAATAGTATCATAACTTTTTTTTGCCTCTAAAAACAGGAAGAGGGAAAATGGATGTATACGGGAAGCGAAGACTGTTCAGCAAGAATTTGGGATCTCAGGTAAAATAAAATATTAATAACGACGTATAATCGTCTAGAACGCTGCAAAATTTTAACGAATTTTCAGATCGAGTACTTTCCATTGTCAGAGAATATTTCAAGTCTCCGCACCGGTAAACTGCGTGTGTCTGCATCCTAATCAGGCGGAACTAATCGTCGGCGATCAGAGCGGTGTTATTCATCTGTGGGATCTTCGTTCCGATCACAACGAACAATTGGTACCGTTGAAATTCCAAAATCCAAATTTTAGAACTTTTACGATTTTTTTTTTCAAATAATATAATTGTTTCTATGAGAAAAAAATTTTGTTACTCGAAGTAAAAGCCGAATAAAAGTGAATTACGTTGCGTTTTTAGGACTAAAATTCATTCAATTTTTTTTTTTTAATTCATTAAAATAAAGAATTTTTTTTTTCATTTATTGGATTTGCAAATTGAATTGTTGCCAAAGGGCCTCATTAACATATCATTTAAATTCACAAGAATCTATATTTTACCTTTACAGTAATAAATCGAAATTGATCGTTTATTCGATTTTTTCAAAGATTTATATCTTTTTGTAATTTTTTTTAAAGATACCGGAAGCCGAGTCATCGATCCAAGACATAGCGATAGATCCGGACGGGACGTATATGGCAGCAGTTAATAATAAGGGACATTGCTACATATGGGCGTTGACCGGCGGCATCGGTGAGGAGCCGACGAGACTGAATCCTCGTCATAAATTAACAGCTCACAAGCGTTACGCGCTCCGTTGCAAATTTAGTCCCGACTCGACGTAAGTACTAAAAAAATTAAGGGAATAATACATTTTTACGAAAATTCAAAATTGGAGTAAAATTAAAAATGTATTTTTTCTCATAAGTTATCGAAAATAATTAAAAAAAAAATTTTTATTGAAAGTCGAAAAGTATAGAAAAAAAAGAGAGATAAAGCCGAAAAAGCGTGTTTTGTTTTATTGTTAGCGACTGTTGCCAATTTTTCTTTTATAAATCTCTCGATATATTGTTTGATAGAAAAAAATAATTTCATTATTTTCTACATTTTCGGAAAAACAAAAAATAATAATCGTTTCCCGAATTTCCGGATACATTTGGTCGCTTAACTCGATTCTCTTGATATTTTAATTCATTTTTCTTAATCGTTTCTTCTCCTATTGTCTATAAAGTTTTTAATAAAAAAATTCTTCAGGCTTCTCGTAACAACGTCGGCAGATCAGACGGCCAAAGTTTGGAAAACCACAGATTTTTCGAAAATGCAAGTGCTGAAACACGAAGCTAAACGTTGGGTTTGGGATGCAGCTTTCAGCGCAGATTCACAATACGTATTTACAGGTAAAATTTTTCGTATTATTAACATAAAACTAAGAAACGAAATAGCAATCTTGAAGCCGTAAATTTCTTAAATAGAAAAAAAATCACGACATTTTTTCTAAAAATATTTCACCAATATTTTTTGTTTTTCATATAAGTATTTTAATATAGAAAACTGACGAGTAGTCGATCGGTTTTTCCAACGCAAAAGTATTAATTTGGATAACCAAAGTTCTACTGTATCGAGCAGCGAAACAAAAAAGTCATTTTAAATATCGCAAAAAAAAAATAGAATTAAAAACTTATCCACGACAATAATTTTTCTGTTGTTCAGCATCGTCAGACGGTGTTGCGAGATTGTGGAACGTGTCGACCGGAGCCGTCGAAAGGGAATACCAGGGACACCAAAAAGCCGTCACAGCCCTCGCGTTTCGCGATCAAATTTTACCGTCGACCTGAGATAATAAACGAATCGAATAGTTCCCACGAAACGATACAACCAGTTGCTTATACTAGTCGAATCCGCATAATTTTATCTTTTTTTATCATTTTTTCTTTTTAGAATAAATCCCCAAAAGACATTGCACAATACTTCATTTTTCTTCACAGTATTATACTATTACTAATTAATATTTTTCTTTTTTTTTGGCTATCTATACATACAGGTTGTACGCTCTCGTCGAGCTTAACGACACATAATCACAATCAAGCAGCTATCTTCTTTGTCTTCTTCAGTTTCTTTTCTCTTTTTCCTTCCTTTTTATTACTTTTTTTTTTTTAATTTTCATTATTTTGAAATTTTTATACTGTGGGTAATTTGTCAACCTCTCCCATTTCTGTTAAAGTCTCGTCCTCCATCGTGTAACTCAGCATGAATTTTAGAGAAAGCGGATCCTGCAATGAAATGAAACAAATCGTCGCTTCAATAAAAATTGATTCGAAGGCGCAGAACGCAGAGAAGGAGGAAACTTTGACTCTCCTGTTAATTATTTTTATTTTGTATTAAAATCGATAATTCAATTGGTAAATTTGTATTTACCTTTTGGGGATTTGCTATCAGCATTATCTGAGTTATGGCCGACGGAGGTAGGAATGGATTGTGGGGCGGCAATTCGGTGCCGGAAGGCGCCTGTAGTCTGCATTTGCATCCCTAATAACGATAATTACGAGAAAAAAAAATTAATTAAATATTAAACTCTAAACATCCAAAATATTTTTAGGAAATTGTTTTTTTCGGAAAATTTTCCGGATACTCTTACAAGTGTCAAATTAATTTTCGGGACGTGTGGACCCATCGTGACTACGAAGGATCAATAATTCTACTTTAAGCTACTTTGAGTAGAAAAAAAAACATCCCCAAAAAAAAAACATGTCGCGAATTTTGTGTAGAGGACAAAAAAATTACCTTCGGCACTACAGCTTGAAAGAGATAATTGGTGAGCGCTTTCGAGTTTTTGCTCATCGTCGTCACGACGATTACCGTTACATCGGGACGCAGACTTCCCTTTGCAAAATGAAGAACGACGGATATACCATTTTTTTCCTCGATTACCGTCAACGGTGGTATTGTACCTGTAATCGAAATATTTGTGTAACAAAAATTACATTATTTATTTTTAAATAATATATTTTTTAAAATTAATTTCATTAATAATTATTAATTAATGTAATTTTTGTACCGATAATAATATTAATAATATTATATGTATCATGTATATTATTAATATTTATTTTACCATTAATATTATTAATGAAATAATTAATTTTTTTTTTTCAACTTTTGAAAGAATTTTTTTTTTGTTTTATTTCGTAACAAAAACCCCAAAAAAGATCCAATAATCGTTAATCGATTTACCCGGTTTTATGTTGTCTATGGTAACGTGAATATCAGTCAGAGGTTTGATTTCCGTATCGGAACTCGTCGACGAAGTTTTCATCATTTCGCGATTGTGCTTATTAACGTTTTCCGTGTTATCGTCTCCTATGTGCGTCGACATTGACGACGATACGTCGAGCATCGCGTCGTCGTCATTCAACAAATCCCCAAAATCAATCGCCTCCGTTCTATTTTCATCAGCGGCTGCAAACGACTTTTCGCTGAGACCGTTCGCCGCCGTTGCCGCTTTAGAGATGTTGTCGTTTTTCGATTGAAGATCTTTGGTGAGCTTTGCTTCGAGAGTCGAAGCGTTTGCCGTGGGATGAGAGTAAGCGAAGGGTCCGGCGGATTTTTCAAGAACTTCGACGTCTTTCGCGAATTTACTGAAATGGGATTCAATACTTTTCTATATACATTGGTATTTCGAAGTTGCAATTTTTTTTTGTGTAATATTGCAATTGACATATTTTTTTTAAAGTGCAATTTTTTTCCCTTTTTATGTAAATTTTTTTTTTTATGAGAAAACATCTTCAGCGATACTTTTGCATGCAGTGTCCTTTTTTTTAATCAATAGTTTAAGTAAAAAAAATCGGTTTTCGATACCTGACGTTATTGAGACCACTTTTCGGAATATTTGCAACTTGATTCAGAGTCTGCTTAAGCAAAGATTCTCCGAGTTCGTTTAAGTCTTCGAGAGCCTTCGCCTTGCTGTCCAATTGCACGGCCGTTGCCGTTGAATTTTGCAATTCTGCAAATAATCAATTTAATTTTTAACATAAATCACTAAAAATAAAAAAAATCGGCAGTTATGTTTTTTTTTTTCCGTTTTTTACGTACCTTTAGCTTTGACGATCGGTTGTATACTGATAGGTTGCATGATATTTGCATCGGACATAAGAAGTCCCGTGTCGTGACTCGACGAAGCGTCCAACGAGTTTCCGATTGAACTGAAAATGTCGCCAAGCATTTCCATATCTGTTTTTGCTTTCTTTGCGTCGACATCACCACTTTTTTTGTTCATAATGGCGCATTGATCTATCAGATCGCTCGGCGACGAGAGATCCAAAAGCGACGGCGCGTTGTTGGCGATTGAATCACCACGCGATGCTCTTCCGAGGATTATAACTGATGTGTATTTATCGAATACACGACTTAGTTCGTCGTTCGCCGCGAGCACCTCACCTATACGGTCAATAAAAGTATTGTATTAATTAACTTCAATTTATATTTTCACGGTATTTTTGTTTTGTCTGAATGTTGATATTGGAAAAATGTCGTAAAAAAAAATTTTTTTAAATTAAGAATAATTATTTTAATAATATTTAAATCATTATTATTAAGTTATTCATCAAGAAAATGAACATTACATATGTTTTTTTGAATTCTTTATTCGTTTTTAACATCGATATTAATAATAAAAAGATTTTTGGGGGCAAACATTTTATCAATACGGGCGAAAAAAAAATAATTTTTTTTTCTGCTGACGTTTCGAAAAATCGCGGAAACTAAAGATTGGAAATTTTGTCGACTCACCGAGCATCTCGTCGTTGTCTTGACTTTCATTCGCCAATCTCGTTATCGTCGGTTTCAGTCGTTCGCAAGCGTCGTGAAGTTCTTTCATTAATTCGACGTCCTCGGTACTGCTTTTCACGGAATCGTAAGAATCCAACATCTCCGACAATAGTTTAACGTTGTTGTGCACCGATTCTAATTCCATGTTACGCTGAGAATTGAGTTGAACTCTTTTCTCGTCCTGAAAAAAAAAAATATATATGTAAAAAATCGATGTTTCACCAACTTTTTGCACCGTATGATATTCCTTTTTCTGTTTTTACTCACATCCTTCACCATAGTCTTTATAAGTTTATTGGCCAATTTGAGATCAAATGGATCTTTGCTCTGAAGCAACTCTTGCAGCAATTTCGTTTTTTCTTCGTCTTCGAATATCGGATTTTTGACTTTCGTCGGTTTGTTGACGTCCTCCGCGATATTTCTCACCGGCGAGACTTCGTCCTGACGAAATTCATTTTAAAAAAATGTATATTTCGTTGATGGGGATACCAATCGAATAATTTTTTTGGATTGTATAAAATCCGAAATACAGCAACTATTTTTTTTTCTTTTCATACTTATACTTATAATAATAATAAATTTATAATAATTAATGTTAATATTAATAATTTTTTTTATAAATGTTTAATTTTAAATATTATTTTTAATACCTTCACTACTCCTTGTTTTTTCAGCATTTCGTAAGTTTCCTTTATCTTTGCCTCACGGGGATAATCCTTTATCCACGCGTATAAAAGTTCGAGAATTTTTTGGCGCACAGACGGCGGCGTCTTGTCGCCGAGGTACTTCGGCGACACGAGTTTTATCATCACGTTGAGAAAACGAAACTTTCCGACTTCGGTGTGAAACGAACGACCGCATCGTTTCATACAGGTGTCGAGTAACTGCGACAAACAAAAAAAATTTGAATCGAATTGAAAAAAAAAATCCGAATATTAAAGAAAATCGATAAATCTTTTGAAAATAATGGAAAGTGGTTTAGATTTATTCGTTTATTGAGGGAAATTGAAGGAAACTAATACATAAAAAATCAAAACGAAGCTAAAAGATATTCGTAAGATACTTCAATCCGTCCAGAAATTTAAACAAATCGTACGAACAGACCAACGGCAGTGTTACGATCGGATCAATATCGCAGTTTATATAATTCAATAATCTGTACAAAAACACATATCGCCATATATCGACTAAAATCAATTTACTTTTCGTAAATTGGTAATAATATCGTTTTTGCATCAAGACATCTATAATTTCGTTGAAATTTGATTACAAAGTCATTAATTTCCCGAAAAAATTTGTACGATAAAATTGCAAAAATTCCGATAAAAGATTCACTACATCGCGATTGTAATAAGTCTCTCTATAACCTGACGAAATAGTCTGTTTCGGTATCGTAATTCACAGTAATTCACCCAAATATAACGATATCGTCAGTAATTCCGAAAAAAAAAAAAAAAATCCATTAAAAACAGTAATCTTCGATTTTTTCGGGGAAAACATTGTCTGAAAATTTATAAAAATTGGGATAAGTGTTTCTAAAAATGCCAATCAGTTATTTCGCTAGAAATTTGTCATTCATCTATGAAAAAACGACTTTCGATATTAAAAAAAAAAAAACGTAATAAAATTTTTCAAAAAATCGCAAAAATTTGAATACAACTATTTTTGTTTCTCACCAATATCTTTATACCGAAATCTCAAATTAAAAAAATTAATTTTCATATTTCATTGTAATACTCATTTTATTTAAAAAAAATCTGAAAGTAAACAATGCGATATTATGGGTTCTAAATTCTCTTAGAAATCTTACGGTGAGCGCTTGCAAAGCTTCCTTCTCGCTGGGCGCTTGTATCTGTGTAGCCAATAGCCTGCTGGCTATGTGAACCCCTTTTGATTCTTTTCCCAGCATAACGCAGAATGCCTCCATAGCGGCGATATCCGGTTTCTCATTCTGCGGATTGGTGGCTCTTTCTATGACAAAAAATTTTTGTTTAAAATGATATTCTCCGTTAAGAGGGATTGTTATCCTAAAAAAAAAAAAAAGAACAAAAAATTGAGCTTCGCTTACGTATCAGAGCTTCCAGACTCGTCGTGACGACGTCCATTTTATTTCTTTGCAATTATTTATCATCCGATATCAATTGGCTCCGTCATAGAATGTGGCGGAGAGTCGCTGTGCCATTGGCGTTATCTTTCAGCATTATTGATCATTTATCGATATTCTTAAATTAAAAAAATACGATTTGCATGAATAAAAATGTTTGACAATAACTCGCGAATTTTGACGAAAAAAAAAATTACGATAATCGAAATGTCTATGAATAGTTAACAATAAAAACGTCGAGATTTGCAGAAAAAAGAAGAAAATAACAATTAATCCGAATAGTCACGTACCTTGGCGATAAAAAAAAAGCTCTCGAATTAATTACGCAGCAAATATAATCGACGTTTACGATTGCAACGAGACTTCCCCCCCGTGAGCCCAAAAATGTTTCGTGTCAAACTTCTCTCGTTTCAGTAAAGTATCGGCGATTATTATATTATCGCGACGTTTATTTCGCCAAAGCCAAGGACATCTGTCATCGGCGAAGGCGGTTCCACCATTTTGGCAAAAAAAAAAAAAAATTTTTTTGTTCATGCGATTCCACACACGCGACGGTAAAAATTTGCCGAGTTTCGGCGGAGCTTCGCGACGTCAGCACCGCGGTACGCGTGGCGCGCATGTGACGTACGGAGTTTCGGGGATAGAGAAGTTTTTGAAAGCGTAAACAGAAACGTGTAAAACGCTTGACAAATCGACATGCAGAATTTGCAATGTGCGTTAAAAATGTTTATTGAATGTTTCATAAAGTTCATTGTTATCATAGTGATCATTATCGTAGCGGTGACGTATCGAGAATGTTCGCGGGTAAAATAACCGCTGACATCGCGACGCAGGTCCGCAGGTCGCAGAGGTGTTGTCTCTCTTGGGATATGAGAGAAACTGCAAGAAAAATCGCTCCCAAATCACGAGTCGTCGCACAGAGCGCCACTGTCTATGCTCCGCCTCTCGTGGCGAGTTACCAACAGCGGTTTCGGCAGCGAAGTGGGTACCCCGTATTAGTCGTTAGATGGAGTTGGGTTCGTTCGAAAAATGTTCTCATAAACTGTAAAAACTTTTAGCATCGAATATCGATATATCGTGCATATTAATCTGCACTTTCATATTCGTACTATACAAATATCGGTAGGGAAGACTGTGATTAAGGATAAATATGTATAATTTCAAGTGAATCAAACATTTCGAGGATACGTTGATGATATAAGGTAAAAATTACTGATTTTTATTGTACATATAATCGATACACATAGTACACGGAGTAACTAGCGATGTTTGTATAAAGTTGCATTACAAGTAGTGTTCGGCGCCAAGAAACGGGCAACTCTTACCCCATTGGCATTAACATCACGCCAACGGTGGTGGAGTTACCAACTCTTAACACTTTCCGATTTTCACCCGATCTCAATCTTGCATAACAGTAGAATTCTATAATCGACGAGTTCTGCGAAAAAAAAAACAGAACAAAACGTAACACCATTAGCTTTCGTATCAACTTGTCAATAAATCGCGATTACGAGATTAAAATAACGCTGCATGAAATTTTGAGTAAAATATTTATATACTCGTGCGACATTAAGGAAGCAGTTTAGAATTTGCATAACCTGTTACTTTCACTGTCGTGTGTGCCAATCGTACTGAATAACGAGAAAACAAAATAAATTAATGGGAGATAACAATTGGGTAAATAATAAATTTTCGTCGACACGATTTTCCGTTGTTGACATCGATGTTTTCTATGTATTTGGAATATCGAACGAATCTGCGCAAAAAAAAATTAATTTATTTATTAAAAACGTTTTTTTGGCGGCATAATCGCTCGTATATAGTCAATGGCGGTTCGTACTGTCGGGACACTCGGTAGAATCGTGGAACGTGCAAAAAGAACGCGACTCGGACGACCTTGACCGGAGTCTGCGTGTGTACCCGGCAGGTAAGCCTCTGTCTACCGCGTCTTAAGGACTCTCGATATACCTTTGATGTACTACATATGGTAACGCCGAGTACAGCGCGTAATTCATAAATTTTTTCGATCGCGATTCGGTAAAAAAAATTCAATCGTTCGACTCCGTCGGCAAGTGAAACGTAAGTAATTTAATCGACGTTAGGCTCAATGAATTCGCGGAAACAGCAAACGACAAATTTGATCATATAACATTAGAGAACATTGAACCTCGCGGCAAGCTTCTCGGTATCTATAATATAGACGATTATATTATTCGCCGGTTGAGCGGAATAACGGATATTCCTGATAATTAAAGGCAAGGAATTGTTCTGTTCAATGAAAAAACGGAAAAAAAATCAATTATTTCTCCTTCCCTATGATAAATACGATATATTTTCACATTCGCGGAACCTAGTGATTCGATGAGAAAGTAATTGCTACGCGCGCGATTGTCCATGTAGCGTACGTGTACCACGAGGGTTCTCAATGGTGGATCATTATTTCGCGAACTTTTCACGCGTAAAGACGATAATCCCTTTGTAATGCTCAACGATACATCGGACGAAAAAAAAATGAATTGATATTGCGATGATTACTCAAAAAAAAATTTCCGTTAGAGACAATGAAATCACGCATCACGAGGAATTTCGTGAGATAAATGTGACGAAATAAAAATTAAAGGAGAATTAGACTCACCGAAAAAAATGTAAGATCCTTCGGACCAAAGAAAGAGCCACAAACCAGTTCCATGCGTGCGAATTTAAGATCAATTGATCGATCGCGAAAAATCACAGGTGAGGCGTCGTGACGCCGGCGTCCGAACGTAGATAGATCGACTATTGCGAAAATAATTCTGACAATATCGATATTATGCTCGACTGTTCCCGAAAAGAAACTCGCCGGGTTGTGTGAAAAAAAAAAAAAAAAAAAAAACGAATAAACGTCTCGGAATTTTATCGATCAATTTTCGTATTTTCGTCAGATTTACTCTCAAGACGTTTGTTTCCGACCGTGAGAGTCCTTGCGAACGATGCGCGTGAATCGTAGTCAGCGTACTCGAGCGTTCGCGGTGGTGAGTAGCGCGCGGCCAGGACCCCGCGGCGTCTCACGATTTTGCAGAAAAACTGCGGGCCCTTGGTTTATAGTGCCGGGGCGGCACGAGGAGGATCGCGGATTGCGAGAGAGCGAGAGCGCGCGCGGGCTGTGCCCAGGCAGCTGGCTGCCTCGCGCCGTGTATTCTGGTTTGTTCCGACGTCAATTTATGCGAGTGGCCGTGACTGCTGTGGTGCTGCTGGTGCTGCTGGCGAGGCAAGCCGAGGTGACGCGAGACGGATGAACGCGAAGTAAGTACGCGCGGAGAGTTATCGGACGGAAAGCGTCACGGGGGTAAATACGATTTAAAAAAAAAGCCGAAAACGAAACATAACCAAAAAATTTATTGCGAATACGAAAGAAATGATAGTGAAACGAGTTTATCTACGGGGATCGGCATTTTTTCGCCATTCGCGCGTATTCCCAAGTCTACTAAGCTGTAACAGAGCTAAAGAATCGTGCGGTGTATATTCTCGGAAGAACTATCGAGGGGAGCGAAGCTCCCCACCTTCCCTTGACAACAGGTGAAGATCTCAGGATCAAGGTCACGCGGAAGATAATGGGCTCTTCGCGAACGCCGCCATTTTTTTTCGAGTGAAACGTAAATCTGCCGATGTATACATAGAAAATTTATATGTGCGAAAAATAAATAAATAAAACAAATTACTATCTTTTACTGTATAGAATTAAGAATCAAAAATATATCGAAATTACTTCGATTTTTTAACGAAACACAAATGAAGTTGAAATACGATTCTGAAACACGTTACAATCTTTTTTTTTCTTATCTATGCCACATTATCGCGCGATCTTATATTAGTATTTGACGAATCTTTCTTTTCGGGATAAAAATTAACGATGCCCGTGGCACTATCGAAACGAACTATATACCGTAGCGATGCGCGAAGGGCGGGCCGAGGCGATCACTCGGCAACAGGTGAAGAACTGTCGCGGACTTCGTTTGCCGCGGTTGCATGAAGCAGAGAGAACACGAGAGAAAATAAAAAGAATAAAGGTACAAAGGGAGAAGAACGTAAGGCGGCGAAAGAGAGTGGCCATTTCGAGTGCTCAGAAGGGAGAAGATACGCGATAGATATATATATATAAACGTCCCGACGGTTTTAACACACACGCGAGGGCGCAGAAGTCGCGGAGATATAAAAAGAAGAGAGGAGAGTGTCTCTCCCTCGCCGCGCGGCCTTCGAATCTCCTTCGCGAAGCTCGGACGTTCTTCGGGGTTCCATCTATGGATACAAGAAACTACCGGGAGTACTTATGTTGGATTTGCTCGTTCAGAACCCCAGCCCCCCCCCCCCCCCCCCTCCCGTTCCTCGAAGTACACGACGTTTCATTGTGATAATCCTGCGGGAGGAATCAATCGGTCAATTAATCATAAAAGGCAATGGTATTTTATTTAGAAACGAAACAGTATCTGCGGTTCAGAGCGATCGCTTCGTTCGGTCGCGCGATCCGCGTGTCGGGGGTTCGAGAGAAACTAACTTCGCGCGCTTCTCTGGGTTCTTCGGGCTTAGAAGTTGCCTCGTCTCGTCGAACTTACGAGGGATTTCGCATAGCTTCGTTCTGTGCCGCGATAGAGAATGAGTCGGTGAGAGAGAACGAAAAAGCGAAGAAGAAATAAAAATAATAAGTAAAAGAAGAAAGAGCCACGAAGCGTGGTTGTGCCAAGAGTTACACAGCCCGCGCTCTCCTCGCGCGGGGGTATATAGGGAAACCGGTTTGAATCCAAGGGGTTTGCTTTTGCAGCCTCAGCTCTGTTCGCCGGCAAAATAATCTGTCTGGCTTCGCCCCGTTCGCGAATTCAACCGCAATTCCTTGTACCTTCGGGTTGTGGGCATATAGTATACCGTAGTATAACACAATATACTTGGCGCAATGTCGAACTATAATACCGAAAACATCGTCTGCGAATCGCGGTAGCGAGCATGAAGTTTTATAGCTTAAGAAATTCTTGTTTTCGCGTTATTAACTTTATTCATTGATTTCATCGTAATTGATACTTTAATGGGGAATTTTTTTTTTTTTTTTATGACCGTTACGCTAGAGCTGCAAGTAGGCTGACGAAGAAATTTTAACTTTCTTTGAGGCCGCGTATCAGTCGAGTTGTCCTTCTTTCCGCGAGCAACGTTTAGGTACGCGAACATTCTTCACTCTCATCTTCGCCGCGACGGGAGAGCATCGTCGATACTCTCGATTTTCTTCGACTCGCGATAAAAAACGAATCTTCTTGGGATACCTTGCGATTTAGGTCCGAGCAACTAGTGAATATACACGAAACGGCGTTTCATTCTGCAGAAATCATAATAGTAACATTGATCTATCATATATTTCGCATAATTTTTATTTCATTTTATCGTATAATACATTTTATTGGATAAATTTCGGAAACATTGGAGTTGAAAAAATCAGTCGGTGTTGCGAGTAGCCATTGATCATTGGCAATAGCGCATCAGCGCCTCTGCCGGGGAACTGTGTATCAGACTATAATTTACGATATAAAAAAAGAATAACATTTTTTTTATCGACCGAACATTTACATTTTCTATGTCTCGATGATCTCCCGAAAAAACCGTCGTTTTCTATTTGCATTACCGCGTATCGCTGCACCCCGTGCGAAATACCGTATACGATAAAACATAAGTATTATAGACTACATCCACCTTTCGAATTCCAACATCCTCCGCGGGTACCCGCGACCTTCGGGTCTACGACGATTATTATACCCCGCGCTTATCTGTATCTCCCGATGCTCTCGAGGTCGACGATTGTATCAATGTTAATGTCAGAGAGAGAGAGAGAGTGAGAGATACAAAGAGAAGGAGAGAAAAGAGATGATATAGCTCTCCGCGGTTCCGCGAGTTTTGCTCCGCCGACCTTTATGCATGTCTTGCCGGATAGCAAGAACGCGCTGGTGCTCAACGCACCGCGGCCTTTATGCCACAACTTGCCGAGGTCTCTTTATCCCGCCTCGTGATCGCTCGTTTTTCACGATCGACGCGTGCATGAACTTGCCGAAGCATCGACGTCGCGAATCGCGCGCGGAGTGGCGTTATTATTATTTTTTTATTTTCAAACTTATCGATACAGGCGGAGATCGCAGGAATCACGCGCGAATCTACGAGACACATCTATGGCATATCGCTATGAATAGCGTTACAACCCTTTTCAAGTTTGGCATCACTTAAGATCGTTGGATTTCACGGTACACGAGAAAAGTCCCCCCCCCCCCCCCCCCACCGCCCCGCTCGAGGAAATTGGACTCGTAATCTTAGATACGTGGTGCCTAACCCCCACGGTACATTGACACGTATGATAGGGAACGAGAGAAACTTGCGGGGTCTCTCGATCATCGTCGGTTAATGATTAACCTTTTGTGCATATACATAGTTCTGCGGGGAGCCGAAGTATCTTGCGTAGCAACAGTATCAAGTGCGGAGGACGAGATGAATTTTCATTACGCCGCGATCCTCGGCAGCGATATACGGTTTATATTTTACTGAATCGTTCAAAATGTACCTTTTACGTTTTATTAAAATACATCGCGCGAACTCTGAGACTGAAAAAGAAAACTTCGACGACTGGAGCTTTTTTGTTTTCGCATACACGTAGGCAACGGAAAAATAATGATGGCGAATTGTTAAAAAAAAATCATGGAGCGATTTATTTACTAAAAACAAAATGTCTACTAAAAAATACTTTTACGTGAATAAAATGCTGAATAAATTGATTTTTTCATTTATTTTATTATTATCGTTAACATCGTCGATGTATTACTCAAACGAAGAGTGGCCAAAGACCGGAGCTTCTTCTTTCAAGGACACAGGTGAAAACGAAAGAAGTTTAAAAAAAAAAGGGGGAGCGTGTGGTATAAGTATACCCACGTTTACCCGTGGGCTTGAACCGCGATTGTAATCCGACGTTTGCTCGCCGTGGGCTCCCGCGTACTTATCGAGAGTCTCCCGTATGCGATATAATACAATTCCTGCATCGAAGGAAAGTCGCTGA
Source organism: Cryptus viduatorius (assembly GCA_964006125.1). Lineage (NCBI taxonomy): Eukaryota > Metazoa > Arthropoda > Insecta > Hymenoptera > Ichneumonidae > Cryptus > Cryptus viduatorius. The sequence continues at coordinate 179,313 of OZ023228.1, read as the reverse complement.
CTAAAAGCCCGCTATCGTCGTCTCCGTCGTAGTCGTCGTCGACGACGTCGCCGTCGCGTGCTGCAGCAGCAATTTAACGGGGATATAGGTATAAGAACTCGTGAACGGGGAGTTGTTCGAGACAGTGTCCGGCATAACGCACCACACCCAGTCGCCGGAGAGCGCGCTAGGACATGGCTATACTAAGCAGAGCAATCGTGAGTACCGAAACAATAAATTTCTCATCCCTCATCGCAAACAAGTCCATCAGGGGAATTTCAAATTAACCGCCGAAAAAACGACGATTAACGATTCTCATTTTTTTTTGACCCGACTTTTCGTCGAATTAAACTTTACATTCATTTACTGCGCCATTATCATTATCAATTCAATTAAACAACATTCTATCGCGAAGTTCGAACAGTGTTCATCGCCGTCGTGAAATGTTTCGTTAAAAAAAAAAAATGGCGGCTTTTCGTTTTAAAAGTGTCGAGTGCCTGATCTCGACGTCGAGTGTTCTCTAGTCTGGAAAAACAAATTCTCGTAGACCGCATAGTTTGAAACTCGATCGTGGCGTTACTCAACTCATAATATTCCCCGCGGCTTCAAATAGAAAAGAATTTTTTCGCGAAGAATTTCATGAAAAATTCAGTATCGGCCTATGAATTAAATCCGAACAAACGATTTGTACGGTTATTTATCGACAATAACATCCAAGCGTGTTATTAAATACAATATGTTCTCGTTACGGATTTGGACGGGGGGTGGGGGATATATACAAGACCGCAGAAGAGATCTTTACGCAAGAACGCCCGAAGGGCAAACTGGTGTTCGAGGATCGACGCAGTATCGGGTTTCTCGAGCACCGAGAGATCTCCAAGTATCAAGAGCACCGATTGCTCACCGAATCCTTGGGTCAACTGATTCATCGAGTAATCATTTCAATAAATTTCGTAACAACATTTTTGTCGTCAATGAAATGTTTTTTTTTATTCTCTTTTATTTTCTTTTCGAATAATCGACGATCGTTTTTCGCCGCGAGATCGAAAAAAGTATGCAAGATATAATAACAAGAGGCGTAAAGTACGTTATTATTACGATCGACTCGAGCGAGAAGCGAATTTTATTCGGGCGAAGCTTTCACGATACTCGCGTTCGAATTACTGACTCGTTGCTTTGTTTTCCCCGCACGGTGATCGTACACCCGGACGTGTCTCGTAGATACCGGAATACAGTGTGTACAGAAGAGAGGTTAACAGGTGGAAACGGGCAGCTGGGAGCGCAGTAGCGATTGTTCTTTCACCCAAATTCCGTGCGACAATCGTATTTCTCGTTTCAGCGAAATTTCTCACGCGCTACAACGTGCGCGCGCACACACACGTACGCGCGCGTATATCCTAACCTGTAAGAGATAATGGTTGCGCGGCCCGTTCGTACATGTTACAGTATCGATATTATATTCCACGCCCAGATCGAGTCGATTAAATCTTGATTAACGAATCCATAGCTGCCTGGGATGTATATGCGGTACGATTCGCCTATAGGGAATATAATTATTTATAGAAAATACGCTCCGTCAAGTATATAGGTACGAACTAATGAGTTTTCGGGCGCAAATTAATACAATTCCCGGCGCGTATGTGCTCCATTTTACTTTCAAAACTTGGAGAACGTTTGAGATATGTGTGCTATATATTGTGCAATCGCGTATATAAGATTATGTATAGGACCGAGAAAGAGAAAGTGGTTCATCTCGTGAATAAAAAAAAGTGTTCGGACTTGGTTTACTCGGCTTGTTTGCTTGCGTCAGTCGATCTTTGAGAATCAGTAATGCGCGCACGCGACAGCTACATAATAATATTTTCGATTTGTATCGAAGTTGTAACGGGAGTTCCGGATTACGTATACAACGTTCCAAACTGGTCAACGACTGTCGCGAGACGTGGGAGGGATTAATTTATCGTTATGGTAAACGAGAGCATCGAGATAAAAATATTATTATACGTAACGCGCGAATCGCTTGAGCGAAACCGACGGATTACTCTCTCGCTACGCGTGCGCGGCACCCGCGGCGCGGCGATGTTTAACGAATAATGGAATGTTGCTCGGTTACTAAATTTTAATGGGGTTGGTATGCACCTTTTTCAAAGGCGAGTACCCAGCTACACCCGTGCAACGATCGAATGAGTATATACTACCGGAGACCAGAGAAAAGAGAAAGTGATCGAAATGTTTTGCGCGCGCGAGCGGCACGTGTCGATGTGCGTGTGCGCAGAAATTTAAAACGGCCGCTGATATACATAAGGAAAGTAGGTTGACCTTTACGTACGGATAGTTAGAATTGCTGCAGTCGCAGGTACTTACAGTCGAAAGGAACGATAAAGTGTATTCGAAAATACGAATCGTACTGAATGTTAAACGACCGAAGCGTTACGAAAAGAGAAAAAAAAAATACGACGCGAATATTTTACCGGTTATCCTTCATTTTTTTCCGTTATTTTTTTACAGTTATTAATTTTTGTCGTTGGCTATGTCAATGCACAATTTCCGGATGTTGATAATCTACCGGTGCGGACAGGAACCACCGCCAAACCGCGGTATCAGCGACTACAAAACTCACGTCCTGGCGGACCGGGAGTTCAATCGATAATCGGATCCGCGAGACCTCGCCGCCCCATACCTCTGAGGTATATATTAGAAACTTGTGAATATTTTGACAAAAAATCTGAAAAAAAAATATATATATATATATATTTTATTCGAACGTTCTATTTTCCCGCTGTGCCATTGTAGTATTTTTCAAAGTTTATTGCTCCGTAAATAGCCGATCGTAAAAAAAAACAAAATCTCAAAAACTTCGATAAATGTCCTTTGCGTTATTTTTCAAAAAAAAAAAAAAACACATAGCAGACTTGGAATAATCGAAAAATCGTTATAAAAATATGTTTAATAAATATATAGTTATTCATCGTTTCGGAATTTAAGTTGAGTTAATTATTTTACAATTTATTATTAATATTCGATGTATTTTACCCAATAAAATTTTCGATACGAAAACGCGTCGTAGAATAATGATTTTTCAATTATTTTAATAAAAAATAAAAAATGTTTCGTATTCCGCGCTGATGCGGCGATTTTTTTGTTGTTTTTCGCAGCCGTCCGCGTCCCGTTCCGACGTCCGATGGAGCCGATTTTCCGAGCTTCACGAACGCTCGTCCGCGACCCATCTATGCCTCTCCTTTAGCGGGAAAAGATGTTCACGTCCCGACGGCCGCTCAGGAACGTCAGCAGGCGAAACAGGAACAGCAACAGCAACAGCAGCAACAGCAGCAACAGCAGCAACAGCAACAACAAAAGGAGCAGTCTGTCATAAAACCGGTGAGCGAAGATCCCGACGAAGATGAGGACGTCGCGCAAGCGATCGCGAATCTCGGCGCGGTATCGAATTTTCCTCAGCAATCCGGAAATCTGGTCTCCGGACCATTGACTCCAAAACCGGATCTCGGATTGTCACAATTTCGCGGCGCTTCCCCGGCGGCTCTCGCGAGACCCGCGCAACTTCACGAAAATATCGCTCCGGTTCAGTATCGACCGCAGAAACCATTGAAAATTCGAAGACCTATTATCGAAGAAGTTCCCGAAATTCGAATTCCTGTGAGACAACAACAACAACAGCCGCAACAACGGCAACAGTCTCAACAAACGCCCGTGAAGAAAGTACAGAAAATATCGGAAGTTCGCGATAGAGATTCCGAGTCTCGCGACAAGTACACGGAATTACGAGAAAAATATTCCGGATCTCGGGAAAAAAAACCTGTTGCACAGGTAAAGAAAATTTCTGTATTCTTTGCTTCATAATTGACATTTTTTACGATTATTAATTTTTTTTAATGAATTATTTATATTTTTATCGAATATTACATTTTTTTAACGCTCTTTTTCCTTTTATTGACTTGCAATAGATAATTCGAAGATGGCGAGAGGACAACGAGGATGGCTCGATAACCTGGGGCTTCGAGAACGATGACGGTTCCTACAAAGAGGAATTGATCGGCGTTGACTGCATAACTCGTGGAAAATACGGTTACGTCGATCTCGATGGTTTCCGGCGCGAGTATAGCTACGAAACCGGCATCAAGTGCGACGAGGAGCAACAGGAAGAGGATCGCGAAAACGGCTTCGTTGATTATACGGAAAACAAACTCGTCCTTCCCAACGGAAAAACCATCGATCTCTCCAACATGGGGAAGAAACAGGCGCGACGTCCACAGCCTATTTATAGGAATTAAATTTAAAAAAAACCCTTTTTTTTTCAACTTGTAAATGTTTGTGTATTCTTTTTTTTGCTAGTAAACTTCTACGATAAGATGTTTTGTCGTACACTTTTTTATTTTTTATTTTTTTTTACCAAGAAAATTTCTGGTTAAAAAAAAATTGATAAAAAAACGATGTAATCGAAAAAATTTCGAAATCAAAATCACCAAATTTTTCGTTTTTCTTTTTATTTCGAAATCATTGGTTTTCCATAGATTTTTCTTTTACTAATAATACGCATCAACGGGTCTTGACAACAATGAGATTATTATCTTTGAATTACGCGCGATATATTTCTCGTATAATTTTCAACTCTGATACAATGGATCGTCGACTACAAAGCCTCAGGTAAGCGATTACATTTTTTCTTTTCTTCTAATAATTCTCTAATAATTCTCTTCGCTGACTCTTCGGGTGTATTTATTCGTAAATACAATTGTTGTTCGGCGCGACGAAATATCAACGATTTCGCATATACGCGATTTAACGTATATGTAACGACATTAATTAACAAGCAACAACTTTGCATAGAACTTTCGTTGTAAAACTGTTAGCAATATAAAGGTATTATTATGTCATTTTCGTGATATTTAATGATTTTTCAACGTGCTAAAAAAATTAACAATTATTCGGTCAATGAACAAAACTTTCGTTGGCGATGTATTTTTTTTTTTTTTCGTCGTCGATGTTATCCGTCGTATCTGTAATAATGATTTATACTACAGATAGACAAAAAAATTATTTACACAATTTACTCCGTCGTGTAATGTCAAAGTGATAAATATATTGGTCCATTAATTTAACTAATTTAATTAGTTAACATGCAATTAATTACGACAAACGTCGAACGAGCAAATTATTGTCAAAATTTCGTTAATTATTACGCACACTGAGTATATTGAAATTTCATGGATCGAAAATAATATATTAAAAGAAAAAAATATCCATTTTAACGAATTCGTATTATATTATTTATTTTATTAGGCGTAAAAAACGTTTCGATTATCGGAAGAAATAAAACGATAGACGAAAAAAGAGAGACATATTAATAATTAATAAATTTAAAAGTAAACTTACCTTTGAGAGTTTTGCGAAAGAAAATAATTAATAAAAAAATACAAAGTTTTGGTCGATAGATCGCAATTAATTGATATAAACCATTAATAATCGATCGTAAAAAAGAAGAAAAAATTTTTAAAAAGACGAATAAAGTTGTTATTGGCGACAAATTATCGATTTATAATACAAACCTTCATCGGGGATAAATCCATTTAAACGTTAGAAAAATATTTCGATAAATAACGAAATAAATAATCGGTAAAAATATCGATTATTCGAGATAAATAGATCGCGAAGGCAGCCGCCCGTTTCCACACAAATCTCTTTACACTCATTTCGTATATTTCGCATTCCGAGATATGTATTCGCGGCTTTGGACGATCAAATTTGTATAGAAATCGGCATTTACCTTATGGTAAAGAAGAAAATTTTCAAATTACCATTTGTACACAAAAATTACGAGTGCAACAAGACGCGTTACTTAAACTTCAAAAAATCGATGAAAAAAAAAGACCACAAAAAATCGGCAAATTTTTGCGTCATGCAAAGGTAACACGAGATCCACGCATAAGTGAGAAATAAATGGACGAGATTATCTCAAAAATTTTCTCATTCGGGATTTCTACTTATTTCTTTCAGAATTTCGGAATTAAACAATTTATCCATAAAAAAAATCATAAATACGAATTAATAAGAGGCGTTAGCTAAGCGCTTATAAATTAACTACAAATAATCGTGAAAAAAAAAATTTATAAGTCAAAAGACGGATTATCGAAAGCAAATGCAAGCGAACAAATTTTCCAGCGAAGTGCATTTAAGCAAAAAAAATATTACGAAAGTCCAAAAATATAATACTACTGGTGACTGTGATGCTGTCCGGTGTACAATATACGTGTAATATATCGTTTAAATTATTACAAAAAGAAAAATGAAAGAAATACGAAAAAAAAAAAAAAATTCTTCAACTATAGTCAATCAACTATAATATTAATAAATTAATCGAAAGAACAAGCGATCGAAAATGCCGCAGAGACGAGTCTCCGGTTTCATTCAACATCGACAGATTAATAAAGATAACTTAATAAATACGTAATATCGTTATTTCGAGATTCTTAAGTCGGTGTTATAATTATAATAATTATGATGATAATTAATAATAATAATAATAATACAGATTAGATCGCGCGAAGGATATTGCATGATCCATTTTTTAATATATTATCTCTGTAAAGTCATATTTTTTTTTTTTTTTAGAGAAGAATAGTTGAAAAAACGAGAAAGTGATTTTTTGAAAATAGTTCAGTCGATAGGCAAAGTATCCCTTCGAAAAATTTGTTTTTTTTTTAGACATATAAAGAACATTCAATGGAAGAAGGGGATCTAACGAAGCTAAATACGCAACTTGCATATATAGATATAAATTAGCGTACGTGCAAACGATATACATAACGCTGCAAAAACGTGATATGCATTTCGTGCATAAAAAATAATGCGGATATGTACAGTCTTTGTAATTCAGTATTCCCCTTTCCGCGAATCAATTCTGTTTGGTATATGTCTTCTCGTAAGTCCTTTCGACGATTGAACCGGTCGAGTGCGATATTCGACTTAAACGAGAAATTTAATGAAATTTTCGGGAAATTTAGTTTTCTATTAAATTTCATTGCATGAAATTTGACTTTGCGATGATTAAACGTTTTTTTTATGCGGCGCCAACGCACACGATGGCACGTAGTGTAAGTGTAACGCAGCGGAGGATTTATTTATCAGCTGCGCACTCGACGGTCTCAACGTCGACGACACTTCAAGTATATTTGGAGTAGCAGTGGCGTTTGATTATGCAAAAGTTCCTTAGAGGTAGAAAAACATATGTAAGATGCGCTTGTGGATCCAATACGATGTATCGAAAAAAAAAAAAATTAACGTGTCATTTTTTCAAAATGTTGTGTTTTTTTTTCGTTATTGGCGGATACGATAATAAATCCGCTCATTTTCGGCGTTTAATAAGCCGGACTGGTGACCGTCGATACTTGTTTCGAGGCCTCGTGTTGCCCCTGAGGCGCCATTCCGCTTCTGACTCCGTTAAATTTCAGCCACGCATCGTAGGCGTAAGCGGCGAGAGCGCAAAATCCGAAGAACTGAAAATCGAAAATTGCGCGATTTTGAAAAAAAAAAAAAAAAAATTATTGTAGTTTTGGGGGATTTTTGAAATTTCAATGAATTTCAATGAATTTCATCGATCTGTTTGATAAATTAAAAAAACAAATCTATGGCTACTCACCGATGCAACTCCGTAACTCTCGCTGACCCGCGCGTAATCAGCCGCTAGTGATGCTGCCAGCAGATAGCAAACGGCCCACAGAGCGCAGTATATGAATTCCTGCAACGACAATCGATTTTTTAACATTCCATTTTTTTTTTCACTTCGTAAGATCGTATAAATCGCTGAAATTCAGGCGCGCAAGCAAAATCGAGCGTTCAAAGATTTCTAACTAAAATAACGATAAGCCTATGGAGGCGATAAATCGAAGAATAAAATCATTAATCGGCTCATGGAAATCCATGAAGCCAATTATTTTACCGGGTGGTTAAGGATATCCCACGATTTTTTTAATATCGTTCGATCGAACGATATATATATATATCGTGTGTCAAACATTTCGTTATTCTAAACTAACTACGCGTTTTTCAAATTTATATTTCTATGGTATTGTTTACTAATGGGAATTGTGCGTCGCAATTTACTGGCACCGTGTCGAATGTGTCGAATTTTATACGTACCTCAATGTTTTGTTTCTTACATCGTTTCCATTTACTGGTTACAAGAAATAACGAAGTATTGAAAAAAAAAAAAAAAAAAAATTGTGTGATCGAAACTATACGATTGCGAAATACGATTATTCGATGTTGTTGAAAGATAAATAAAAATTATAATATTTTTTTTTAAGGTACTTCTGCCGCTTCGTCTTAATTTCGCAAAAGTTCGAGACAAATGAGAGAAAATTGCAAATACCAAAAATATCTGCAAATCTGCCAATCTGCAAATTGTAAAAATCTGAAAAAATTCATGAATATTAAAAGTACTGATAGGATTCATTTTTATTTTAATGAACATAATTTGTTCATTTTTCGGAATACGTTGTGATTTTTTCAGATTTTTCAATTTGCTTTGAATTTTCTTTTATATGGAAAAAATGTGCGAAAAAAACAGAAAATTCAAAGTAAATTGAAAAATCTAAAAAAATTCATATGAATTCAGAAAAATGAACGAAACATTTTCATTAAAAAAAAGTTGCGTTTCCGGGAAATTTGTTGATCAATTTTTTCATCAATTTGTTAATAACATTTTGGAATTATTATTATGCAAAATCAATTTTTTCGATACCTTTAATCTGCATGAATTTTTTTAGATTTTTAATACCATCGAAAAGTTCGAATTTGTAATGTTTTCTGATTTTTCTCGAACTTTTGCGAAATGAACGCCAAGCGACACAAGTACCTTAAGTAATCGAGCAGTGTGACTGTTGACGGACATAGATATTTCGCGCGATGTTATATACTCTCTTTGGTATATGCTGCAGATGAATATTATTATGTGTAATCGATATGTGCTCGTCGTAAGGGTAATGACACGACGATCCTTACAATTTTGAACCACGGAATCTTGTGGAACTTCTCGATAACGTGGAAAAGGTAGAATGCGAGTAGGAAACCCGTAATCCAGAATCCTCCCATTGCCACTGTGTTGAACCATCCGCCGCGACTATGATTACTGGACGCCGACACAATTATGCATATAAATCCCAAAATATTCAAAATCTGAAAAAATTTAAAAAATGTTTGGAATACAATAAACATTGCGAATCTTTTTTTATTTTAACGGTTACGCTTTCTATTCGCAGTCCATTTAGTAGAGCAATAAGCATAATTAACGGCCGCAACGATGAACCGTTCGTCAAGCGGCCTTACGGACAACCATTCCTCACCATTTGCACGATCTTCAGAATTCCCGGTATGGTTCTGATGTAAGATTTGTCGAATCTTATGTTCCGTTGATACGTCGACGTGCTGGTCGTTGTCGTCGTCGTCGTCGTGTGCTGTCCTGGAAATCCTTGATCCATTTTTATTCCTTAGTTTTTTTCGATTATCTGAAGAAAAAAAAAGCGTCGAGAATATTCCGTTTTGGCAAGAGATTCGGCTTATCGCGACAAATACATTGCCGGAAGGTCCAATTAACGACATTTCGAAAATCTCGAATTTGCGGGTATGTATAAAAAAATTGTAGACGCTGTTATACTTCCGCCTTTTGCGCTGATAATCTTAACTTACGAATCCAAATACAGTCAATGATAAGATTGCGAAAAATTCTCGTGACTTTGAATTATCGAAATTTCCTGTTCGCGATGTTAAAAATTAACTTTGTAAGGCATTGTAGACACGAAAAAAAAAACAAAAATGTATGATATCTCGACAATTAAGAATTGAAGAATTGGAATTAATGACTTGCTACTTAAGCCGCAGATTAGTATCGTCTTAAACGTAAATAGCTGTGACCGCTTGACTCGGAATGGGGGGGCGTTGGCGTTCGCGGTGAAATCGATCGGTCGAGAAAAAAAAACAAAATTTAAGTAATGTGAATGAGTAATTTTTTTTCTCACGCAGTTTCGGCAGAAGGAGGACGACGATTTATCGATTTTACGATAAATTCATAAAACGCTCGTGATAATAAAATGCATTTTTGGAATTATGGATTTTTTATCAATGAGAAATTTATTACGTACGTAAAAAAAAATATTCAATGAAAAACTCCGATTTTCATCCATAGAAAAAAGCCTTTGGTTCAATCGTGGGAAAAATCCCCCCCTCCTTTTTCCGAATTGTACAATAAAAATATAGAGAAGGTCACACGGGGATCGCCCGTATCGTGTTATCTGATGTTTTTTTGCTTTCTTTTTTTTCATCTTCCCACGCACTCGTACGCAATCGCTCTCGTATTTCTGTGCATCGAGAGCCAAGTATACCTATGTGTATACTTCGCGACGAAACGCAACGGCTCGCGTCTGTGTGTAAAAGATTCGTGGGGCGTGTGTGCGTGTGGAGAGACTCCCGCGTCGAAAACACGCATCGCGTAAATATCGTTATACGTTATATGTGCCACGTAAACGCGAGAAACAGTTTTCAAAATTATCAAGAAACTTTATGATACGCGAAAAAAAAAAATTGCTGACCGATATACACGACGCGTTACAGTCGGCGTGCGGGGATCGATATGTCGGTCAGTGTGAAACGTTAGACCGGGGGGTGGGACCACTCGGCGATTCGATTATATCGATTTCAACTATATCTGTGTCGCTCGCTTTCGTGTATCGGCACTCAAAAAAAAAAAAACAATAGCGCCGGTTTTAGACCGCATACACTACTGTCGAGAATCGCAAAATGCTTGAGAATTCGAATTTACCCCGTTATGCGGTCACGACAAGGGGATAATACATATTTTAAGACGATGATGTACTCACCGAAGATATTCAACGTAATCGAGACGAATGACGCCCGGGATATATTGTGACACGATGATCTAACACGAGAAAAGCTTCGTTGTCGGTTTCGCCTCTCTTACAATTCTCGTTTATCACGCGTAACTTGTTCAACGAATCCAACGAACATGGAAATATTGTATAATCGTCGCACAACGCTTGAAATTCACAAGCTTCACTGAATTATTCCGACGATAAATCGTTAAATTTACTTCGAGAGACGAGAGCTGAACGAAGAGTGTCAGAAGCACATGCGAGAAATCAACGCGCACTAGAGTCACGCTACGGACGCACAATGGATGCGCTCACCGAGGACCCACTTTTCCCACTACCATTACTGTTATGTACCAACGTGAATCTACACGTAACACATCACGAACCTGTGAGGTTGTGTTAGTCAGAGGTAATAGAGGGAGAGAGAGAGAGTGAGACGGAAATAGATGCGCAGGTGGTCGGACGATATTACGAGGCGCAGCGAACATGTAACGCCCCGAGAGTCAAAAGCTTTCGAATGTGGCCGCGAAAATAAAAATGCCCCCACGGATATGCCGAACGACCGAAATTTTTTTTACCGACAAACTAGATGGAAACGCGATTTATTACATAATTGGTATTAATTAACAGAGTATTATTCGATCTCTCGAACGGTACTCGAACTCATGCTGCCGAATGACACCGTTTCAGACTCCGAATGACAACATAGTTTTCTGCAGAGAAGGGCTCGTCGATGTGTCCTTGAAAAAAGTATTATTTGCGGGCGTAACTCCGATAGCTCGCGTGTGAAACATTTAACAATCAACAACAAATTGATAACGTATTATTCGATCCATGCAGTTTGCGCAACAAATATATGCGCATTAACTTTTTATTAAGTATTGATTTGCATTGCGAAAGTTTTCGAAATTGCCGACAGTCAGCGTTGTTCCGCTGATACACATAACAATTGATAACGTAACTGGTAACTTTACCGGTTGCGCGACACACACAACCACACCATTTTCTCGTGTGCTTTCACAGCGAATTAGCTTATTGCGTTTATCGATGACATCGGTAGGTCGTCGTGTTCCAGGGATAAGACAGAACAATTACAGCTGGTTGCGTGAAACGTGTTAAAATTAATGTAGTAAATAACTATCGAGACAATTCCGGATTGGAATATTATTCCCGAAAATGGGCAAAAACAAAGCTCAGCGAACCAAGAACAATGCAAAGGTAAATTATCTATCGCAAGTGTCAAAATTACGTTCGATTAAACTTCTCGATAATACGAAAAAAATAAATTCTCTATTCAAGAGATTAATCGTTTGCGCGTATTTAATGATAATTATGAATTATTTCGATTGAAGCCATCGAACAGCAGTCGTAGCGCCGAATTGCTCGGCACTTCGATGCCGAATTTCGTTGGTTTTTCCGCTGTTAAAGACGGAGGTTATATTCCCGTTTTGCCGGGATTGTCACTCGGAGCGTTGAACGACGTCGAAATCAATGCCATCGACTCGAATTTTCAACTGGCATTAAAAAAAATGAACAAAAAAGATTCAACGACAAAATTTAAAGTACGCATCACAAAAGTCCTTTGTTTTTTTAGCTTTTTCCAAGATGCGATCGTGAAAAATGTTGTGTTGCAGGCATTGCAAGAATTCGCCGAACTCTGCAGACAATCGGCGCTTCCCATTGTCGAAGCGGTTTTGCCATTTTGGCCGCGACTCTACTGTCTACTTTGCGTAGACGTCGAACATAGGGTACGAGAAGCCGCGCAGATAGCGCACGCGGCACTCGTTAAACGTGTCGGCAGAAGCATAGCTCTCTACTTGAAACAAGTCGCCGGCCCATGGTTTACGTCACAATTTGATACGTATCCCCCTGCGGCGTCCGAAGCTACAAACTCTTTTCAGGTAAATAATTTGTCGTTTGCTAAAATTGCGTAAAAACCCATTTTTTGGCCGTTTTCCAAATTTTCAATATCGCGCGACTGATATTGAATTTTCTTTTCTTTTCATTTTATCTTGCGTTTGTTATTTTTTCGAAATGCCCGTGAAATTCGAAATCATGAAATAATTTCGATCTTTTAATAAAATAAAAATTATGTAATTATCGATAATTTTATCGATTTTCACGTATTTTTAATGTTTTATTGGTTTGAAAAAGTTTTGTAATTTTTTTTTACTTTTTTACGATGTTCTGTTGAATATCATGTAAAAAAAAAAATTCGGGCATTTATCGTGTATTGAAATTTTTTTTAGGACACATTTCCGCAGAGAAAAATCGTCGACGCGATTGTTCATTGTCAGGAAGAAATTTTGTCCTATATCAGCGACATTATCACAGTTCAAACGCCGCAGTCGATGTGCACTCATAAGTTAGTTTTCGTGAATTTTCAAAAGGATTCACTAATTACCCATTGAATTTCTCCGTTCGTCATAACTTTTTTTTATTTTTAAGGGCGCTAACACCGGAAGAATTGGAAACGAAATATCAGAGAGTGTTGATCGCGAGTTTGCAAGCGTATTGTTCGTATTTACGAAAAGTACCGCCCGCGCAAATCGAGAAAACCGACAAATCTCATCGGCAGATAATCAGCAATGCAAAATTTTGGAAACTCGCGAAACACGAATCGCTCCTCGTGAAAACCGCTTTTTTCAATGTTCTCGCGTCGATAATCGACAACGCAAATATCATCGTTAAGGATGAAAAAAAACGAACTATGACTGCGATAATGAACAGTCTCGACGAAACGGAACCGGGATTACTGTCGGCGGTTTGGGAATCGATGCTCGTAGCTATCAACAAGATAGAGGTAACCGATCGAATCCAAGGATTTCGTCGGTATTAAATCGATATATCGAATTTACGAAAAAACGCGATTTCTCCCGTTTTTCAGGACTGGCATCTCTCGGTGAGCATCGAAAAGCTTGTATTACCAAAATTGTGGAGAGTCTTGAATAGCGGCGGTCAATGTTGCGCGAGCGTCGTGTATCCGAATCTCTTGCCATTCGTCAGCCAATTTCCGAAATTCAATATCGACAACAGAACTTTATTCGTGAATTTTTTCAATCACATGCGTCAAGGGTAACCGATAATCGAAAAAAAAATCGATCGATAACTTTTTTTTTATTAACATTTGTCGTTTCCTAATTACGGTTTTTTTTGTTTTTCAGTTTCTCAGCGAAAAGCGTTATCATGAGTCGTTCCGAGATGTTTGCGGTGACAAAATCATTCGTCGAGTGTCTGAGATATACGATACTTTTGCACAAAGCTGACCGGGAATTGTGCAACGAATTGCTGAAAGATCAGGTAAAATTCTCGAAGTTAACAATGAAACTTTCGCGATCTCAAAAATCGGCAAGAAAATATTGAAATCATTTACGTATTTTTTTATTATTCTTTTCCAAGCTGATGCTCGTTATCGAGACTTGCATCGTGGAGTCCGGAGCCTTGAAGTCAATTTTATTTTGCGAAGTAACACAACTGCTTCGTTATTGGAGCAAAAATCGGGGGAACGCTGAGTACAAAATCTACGGGAATCTCGTGGAGAAATTTTGGATTGAACTCGAAGCGATTTTCGCAAAATTACTGATAAAAATGGATGAAAATTATGATAATAATAGCAACATTCACGATACGCAGATCGAGCTAATGCTCAATTTGAAAAATGCCCCGTCTCACAGCCGCAAGAATTTGCGCGTTAAATTTTCCGATCCCGACGAACCGGTTGAACAAAAATGTCAACCGAAATCAACGGAGCTCGAGAACGACGAAATTTTCCGCGCGGAACTCGATAACTTCGTGAATAATCTTTGCGTCGTTTACCTAAACAGAAACACCTCCCAACCTTCCGACAAAAACGTCGAATTTCTCATTCGTCTCGTGTCGCATTTCGAGAGCGAAAAACTATTCACCGATGTCGCGAGAGCTTACAGAGGCGATGCCGATCTTTTGGAGTTTTACGACAAAGTTTTGAGAATTTGGTTGATAGAAAAAACCGTTGCGTGCGATGCGGTTATACGGCTGATATTCAGTTCCTTGCGATACATGAACGACGCGAAGAAGGAAATCGTCTTGAAATCGGTAACGGAACTCAGTGACGCTGATATACTGAGAAGCGCAATGGTCTGCGCGTTTTCCGAGAAAAGTCGCGGCGATCGAGTCGTAAGAAATTGGTGTCTCGAATCTCGAGTTACCGATCAATTGTCGGACATCGCAAGAAAAATCGTTAGTGAGGAAATTTCCGAAAAATCGAACGACGACGAGAATATTCTTATATTGGCTTTCGAAACGGCGGACGACGGCGAGTTTTTCGTCAGCGAAGAAGCTATCGTCAACGTCGCCATCATTCTCTGCGATAATCTCGTTGAAGAAAATTCACCGCAATCGCCGAATGTCGTTGAATTGATATCTCGATTACTCTCTCTTACCTACGATCACAAAAAACTTACAAACGGCTCAATTAAAATGTTGAAATCACTCTTCGAATTGAGTTTTCGAGATCCTCTCAACACTGCGGATGTACCTTTTGCGGATTCGATAAGAGAAACGTGGAAATACGGCTTTTCCAAGTTTAACGAAAAACTCAAACGCGACGAACTCGTTGATCTCCACAGACAGTGTATGGATATTATTCACGACAAAGTTTATAATTCGTGAGTACATTATTTATTAATTTATTTTTATATTTTTTTTAATCATAAATTTCGTCTAATTTTTTTTTTTCCTTTTTTCAGATACGATCCGCAAATCGAAGATATTTTGGTCGACATAACCGTTGACTTTGTCGAAGCGACGAGTAACTTCGACGCGGGCGGTTCCCTGCGATCCGCAATTGAGTTTAATACGCGCGACAAGATATTCACCGAGGAATGGATACCGCAAGTCTTGGGAATCGTTCTCTACGGCGAAATAATGTGCGGAAATTTTTATCTTTCCAATCCGATACGAAGCATACCGCCCTCTCGTCCGGTGAAATTCGTTCCTCTTAAAGATGAGATTCTACCCGATCAAACGGAGAATTGTCTCAAGTGGGCGTCGTTCAACGCAAAACTGTTGAATCAATTGATAGGAAAATTAGACGAAGAAGATATGAACGACGAAGTCGATTCCGGAGTCATAGATTGCTTAACCGAACTTCCTTACATGTTAAATTACATTATGCTCATTGCGAGTCTCGGAGTCGTTTACAGTATTCACTACAAATCCGTGAGTCATCAATTTTAATTGTTATTTAATTTTTTTTTATTTAAAATGTATTTTTTATACTTTTTTTTTCGTGAAACTTTTAATCACTTAGTGCATTACTCGACGACACAATTACAGGCAAAAAATTACGAAAGAATTGAAAATACTCTCGAGACTTTGGTCGCGGAATGCGTGAAGCTACGGGAATGCGTTCCGAAAGATATTTGGAACAAAATATTGACGGACTCTCTGAGGTAATGAATTTTAATTGTCGATTATTGAATTTTAGTAATCAACTTAATTTTATTAACTGTGATTTGTCGCTTGAAAACAGTGTGGAGGATTCGTGGCTGGAATACGGAAGTTTGTTTTCCCAATTTTTACGATTTTTCTACGGTTCCGACGATCATTTGTCGGAAGTCGATCTGCAGGGACCTCAGGTATTTTCTACATATACAACTCAACAATCAACGAAAATCCGAATCTTTGATGATTTTTAACATTGTCTTGCAGATCCTTAACGAGTATTTAAAATCGAACGACGAATCGATGGAACTCTCTCGGGATATCAACGCCCTAGCAACGGCTCGCAATATACTAAACAGCGGAAAGGATAATAAGGAATCTGTTGCGGTTCTCGAGAAAATGGTCAAACGGCATCAAGCCAAATCGACGTTTTTGCTTTTGGAAAGGTAAATCTTTAATCGGCGATGTGAAATTCATTATATTTTTGTTTTTTTTTTTAACGAAAATATACAATTGCAGAGACGTCAGCGCTGTCGATTGGTCAGAAATCGCTTTGCCACTCGAAATCATTCGTTTGTTCGCCAAATTTGTTAGAGTCGCGCCGACAAAACTGAGTCCCGGACTTTGGGATGCCGCTGTTATTTTTCTAGCGTCGTGGCAAATTTCCGTCAATAAATCGAAACACCGCCACGAGGATTCGAAGGTTTTTACGATAATTACGATATATATGAATTATTTTTATTTTTATCAATCGATTTACAATTTTCAGGTCAGAGCTTTGATCATCGCGGTCAGCGAACTTTACTACGAGATACAAAGTTTATTGAGTAAACATGAACGCGAAACGGTCGAAGGTTTACCGACGACTCTCCTCGACGAATGGACAAATTTATTTGCCGACGACGTTCATCACGGCGTCGCAGCGACGTGGATGTTTTACGTTGGTGAGAAATCATGACAAACGCGTCAACTATATATATCGACTATCGATTTCAATGTAAAAACAAAAATCTCAATGTCTTTTACAGATCTCTACAACGAGAAGAGTGATCACTTGATGCCGGTAATCGTTTTGGATTATTTAAGCAAAGCGATTAGCGTTATCGACGGCAACACTTTCTTTAAAAGTTACGATACCGCTATGAAAATTCAGTCGAAGGAAATTATTGATTTGTCGCTTAAACTTTTACCGTCTTCTGTACCGTGTCTACAATTGGCTGCGTATCACCTACTCAGTCGCGTAATACCGAAACTTGTGGAAGAAGATAAAACACTTCTTGAGAGCGAAAATTGCGAATCTAAGGATTTGAATATCCGGAAATTCGAAAATGTTCTAACGAGTACTCAGAGAATCGTCAACGCTATGCTCGCGGGTTTTAAGTGAGTTATTTAATGATTTAGGAGGTATCTTATAGTAAGTCGCGATAAAGTTAGAATTTTTTTTTTTTTCGTACTGCTGCGGCGATAAATGATCATTAATTGCCGAAGCACTCCAAAAAAATTTGCATAAATGAGCGAAGCGAGGAATCCCAAGTAATTTGTTTTTTTAATGCGTCGTATGGTATTTTACAAATCGCGACAAAGTTCGTAGTTTTTTCTTTTTTTCGGATTGCTTTGACGATGAATTCCGATGAATATCGTTCATTGTCGAAGTATTCGAAACAAAAAAAATTTATATAAACGACCGAAGTGAGAAATCACAAGTAATTTTTTTTTTTTAATTTTCCATTTCTAGACTCTGCGATACCGTAAGCTGTA
Organism: Cryptus viduatorius; assembly: GCA_964006125.1. Classification (NCBI taxonomy): domain Eukaryota; kingdom Metazoa; phylum Arthropoda; class Insecta; order Hymenoptera; family Ichneumonidae; genus Cryptus; species Cryptus viduatorius. The sequence goes on along the minus strand of OZ023228.1, from coordinate 161,251 downwards.
CTATTCAGCCGCATACCGATTCCTATACCTACACAATTGGATATCTTTTCGCGTGGGCAAACGTATTGGATATGTGCGCTCACGCGCACGCGGATCTCCGATATCAATATGCCGAATTCGTCAAGTAATTTATCGTCTTATCGATCCCTAATTTTCATCAGCCAAAAAAAATATATATCCAAATTTTTTTTTTTTTTTTTTTTTTTACAGAGACGATTACTTTCCGTTTCTACTGAACAATATATTCAGATTAATGCCCGTCGAAGTTCTTCAAGACAACAAATCGAAAGCATCCAAGTTGATGGAAGTCTTCAGCACTTTGCCGTCTTTGAAATTCCGCGGTAATTCGTTATTTAGTTATTTATCGGTGACGATTTTCTGATTGAAAGTTTTTTTAAGACATTACTATTCGTATTTTCAGAGAGTTGGACTGAGTGGAGATTGGACCACATCGTCTGTTGGGTTTATACCAACAGTTTGAGACATTTGCCGGTACTGACGAGACAATGGTGGGGAACCGCTGACAGCAGAGTCAGCGCCGCTGCCGAAAAAATTACGACGCTTTACGTGAGTCCCATGTTGTGTCAAGAGGAATTACACAGCAATAGACTCGGCGATATCGAAAATATGCAGGTAAAAGATTCGGCGTGTGTTACGAAACGTGTAAAAAAATTTTTTTTTTTGCTTTTCTGAGAATTTTTTTTTTCAAGTCCATTTGCATTAAAAAAAACTATTAGCGCCATAAAAATTGATAAATTGAGTCGTAAAAATGAAAAAAAAAACATTTTTTCTGTCATTCTGTGATATTGAAAAAAATTATTTATGTTCATAATTTTCGCGTTTTTTTTTTTTCTTCCAATTACAATCGTTTTTTTTTTCATACGTCATATGCGATAAGAAAGTTCACAAAAAGCAATTTAATAATGTTACAGATAAAAGTACATCCGTCCGTTCGCGAGGTCGTTGCGCTCTATCACATGGATGATACGAAACTCGAACTCAGTATGGTTTTGCCGCACAACCATCCGCTCGGTACCGTATCCGTCGAACCCGGTCAACACGCCGGCGGTACAGCGACCTTTAAAAATTGTCACATGCAACTCTCGCTGTTTCTCAGTCATCAGGTAAAAAATTGCATTCTGTATATATATATAAATATAAATGATTATAAATGGCAAATTTATTTATTGTTAATTATTATTAATTTTTTTTTTTTCATATTACCGCAGAACGGCTCCATATGGGAAGGTTTACTCATGTGGAAGAAAAATTTGGATAAAAAGTTTTCCGGCGTCGAGGAGTGTTTCATATGCTACAGCATATTTCACATCAATACCTATCAAATACCAAAACTTTCGTGTCGCGCTTGTCGCAATAAATTTCACGCGCAATGTTTGGTAAGTGATTTTATTATTATTAATATTGATTTTTTTTTTTTTCGACACAGTGATAAAAAGTTGATGTATTTTTCTGTTGCAGTACAAGTGGTTCACAACGAGCCAAAAATCGAGTTGTCCTATATGTAGAAATATATTTTAGTTCAAACGTTTTCTCGATCGATATTTTGCGTTTTCTTTTTGTAAGAATCTAATCTAAAGTGTAGAAAAAAAAAACTGTACACTAATAATGCATTCACCGCCAATACTCGCGAGTCTATAATGTTGTATAATGAAACGAATCGATAAATAAAGAAATAATCCTGTTGCAAACGTTTAATGAGTCAATTCGTATTTCTTCCCTCTCGCGATATAATGCTAATTGAAAATTCAGTTTGTCACGTACGCAAGAGTGGACGTGATAATCTGCATGCGACAGTTCTTCTTTTCGGTTAATAACTACTCGCCTCCGAAACCCCGGCGTCGGACGCGCCGGGTAATCAAAAAATAAAAAAATAAAAAATAAAGACCGGTTGTGTGCGCTGTGTCGACGCGGGGATCGTCACGTATCCGACGAATCGGAGTGAACGACACTCCGAACAGCTGTGCAGTTAAGGATCATTCGAAAAAGGCGCCTTCGCAGTAGATAATAAACTATTAACGGCTACGAAGTTTCTCCACAATACGATTAAACGTTAATACGATTTAACGGATTTATAGGTTATGTTCGTATCGTTGATTAAAGATCGTTAAATCGCGAAATTATTAATATTTCTTCGACGCGCGTTTTATGAGAGTTCCGCGGCGGGCTCTCGAGACGATCGTCACTTGACTGTAACTCATGGTACGCATGCGCGTATATAATTCTGTCTCTTCAAGTTTACTCGGTCAGTTCGCATTCGTTCGTCACGGACGGACGTGAAAATAAAAGTCTAAGAATAACATTTCGTCAAGTTCAGATCTTTCGGTTAGTACATACGCGAATATACGCGACGAAACAACACAGAGCCGAAGCTAATTGAACTAATTTGACAATGACATCGCGTTTTTTTTATCCTCGATGACACAAAAATATAGTTATCTTTCGCGCTTATCAGTTTACCTCTCGTCATTGCCTAATTTTCACTATCGTCAATAAACTCGATTTGATTTACGTGTTTTTTTATTATTCTCATCGTGTTGTTACATGATTATTGCGACGGTGTTATTCCGCAGAGAAAAGATGTTCGGTCAATCGATTGTCAGAGTCAACGGTTTCGTAAGAAATGCACGTTACTTCCGGAATAACGTTGCGATGCGAGATGTCAAGCAAACGTCGACGCCAACGACTTCGGCTCCGGTATCCCCGAAAATTCCAGACCCCGAACAAGTTTTAGGTAAGTCGTTTAATCCCCAAATTCGACGATTGAAAAAGCTCCACTTATGCAACTCGAATTATTTGGTTTTTCTTTTTGTTTTTTTGTTTTCAGGGGCAAAGATGCACAGACTGAGTAATTTCGATAAATGGTTGTTGGCGTGGATGAAAAAATTCCCGAAGGATCAGATTCCCGAGAAAATTCCGTAAGTCATTACTTACGCGCTTTTTGTGCCGTCCAATGGGGCGCCACTTGCGTTTAGTCGGGTTTCACGTATAAACATAACTATAAATCGCCTAATCGCTCGTAAATGTTTGTAATTCTTTTTTTTTTGCACACAGACTGGATCTCTATCACAAGGTGCAGAGTCAAGCGCGCGTTCGAGTAGCCAACATAATGATCGTAGTTACCATCGTTGGATGCATAGGAGCGGTGATATCGGGCAAAAGAGACGCAAAAGGTGGAAAATCACTTTCTCAACAAAACACGGATTGGCATAATAAAATAAATGCAGAGTACAAAGCTGAACAAGCGGCGGCGGCGGCTGCTGCAAAAGCGTCGTAATGAAAAATAATGTAAAATCATTTTTAGACGGTAGAAAAATGAAAGTTTCATTAATAATGAAAGTCGGTGAAAATGTAGAAATATTGGAATAATCTGAAACCGACTTTTCTCATTGTTTCGTATACACATTATATATATATATACATATGTATATTGTAAAAATTATTTAGATACTCAAACAATAAGTTAAAAGGAAAAGCGCAATATTTTTTATTCCGTTAAGCGATAAATCTCAATAAACACCATTTCTTTGTAAATATTCTAATGTATACATTTTACACAATGTATGGTTGCAGCTTCTCATAAAAAAACGAAAAAAAAAAAAAAATTGAATATTTTTGACAAATCAAAATTCAACATCTTATAAATCGTGTATTATATATATGTACAGTACAACTTTTTCTGAAAAATGTTTTACAATTAAATTCGGTATACTATCATCGGCGGTTGTACAAAGTTTTTCATTTTTTTTCTCATAAATTTGCGACGAATTCATTGATTTTGCGTCGTGAAATATTATCGACGGTCGATTAATTTGATGGATTTATTTGTTGGGAAAAAAATTGTACAGAATTACGTTGACAACAACGGAGCGACGTTTCCTTCAGGATTCCAATTTCGTCGGAGGTTTGTAGAAACTTCGGCATTTTTCATAATATACCTGAGTAGTGCGCTTTTTAACGACCTCTTCGACGCCCAATTCTGATTCCAACATTCTCAGGGTATTTTGTTCTTTTCTCAGTGTTTTTATGATCGACGGGTCGTCTTGTTTGGCGGCTCTTTCCTCTTTGAGTTTCATTACTCTTTCCCGTGTTGAATTGATACATTTCTTTATCGAAACCTCGCGCTGCGCGTGTCCCGATTGTATTTGTTGAAACAGATCTTTGCACGTTCCAGAGGGATCGACTTGCCCCTTAAACGATTCCGTCGGTATAGACGTGTTCAGCAGATATATTATTTTATCGTCGATCTGTCGCATTTTCTTTAAATTGTCCTGAAACAAACGTTTTCTCGTTTTAAAGAGCAAAATTATTTTTTTTTAGGTTAGTGTTCGTAATACAACGCGATTTATGAATCGTCGAATATGTTTCATTGAAAACACGTATCACGAAGAATCGACGGCGAAAACTCGCAAGCTTATAGCAAAATAAACTAATGAATTAACTTGTAACACGTTTGGCTCGATAAATTTTATCATAACACGCGAGATCGATGAGCCTCACCGGCGGTGGTGTAAAATTAAATATATATATTGACATAACACATGTTCGACGGACTTGGCAAGCATCGAATAAGTACTTGAATAATTCAATAAGAAAGATTTGCTTGCTAACAATTGCGCGAGACTTTTTAAGTCAGTAATACCTGGAATTCTAAAAAATCGCCACACTCCATGATCGTAGCGGCTGCCATTTTGAATAAAGGGTTAATTCTCTGTCCATCACGCGCATGGGCGAGCAAGGGGAAGCACACACACCGAGATATGCCCCCAATCGCTCGTCAAAACACTGTCGCGGATGTTATTTACTACAAGGCGCGTTTCAATATTGACTGCAAGAAGAATTTCAATCGCAAGTGTGCAATTTGTGATAAATCGTTCGTTTATAATAACAATGGTAATTCAATAGTTACAATAGAGTTGAAGCAGATGCTGCATGTCGCAATACGTATCAAAAAAGAATACGAAAACTTGATATTTTTATTATACCCTGCAATGATGCGCAGTAGATCTTTGCGCATCCCCACTCCTGAGTATTCAAAGGTGCTGCGACGAGAGCTCTTGGCGCTCCAGTAGTTAGTCGGTGGTGGCTTGTCGCGTGGTTATGATAACAAATGATGTTGGAAACTCATCTATATTCTCAGGATTTTCGATCTCCGTTGCTGTTGAGCGGAAAGCACGTGTTTCCGCAACCTTTGAGTTTCGATTAAAATTTTTGTTATCTCAATACGCGATTTTTTGTCAACGAACCCCCGACGAATCGTTTTGGCAACTGGACACTGTGCTCGTAAAAGTCGCATTGCACGGTGTTTGACACTGAGAAATTTTGTCAAACATTTCGGAACTTTTGCAACCGTCTCGGGATCTCATAAGTTTTTTCAGCTGTTCGACTCTCGAATTATTCCGACTCCCAATATCCATCGGAAATTCCGAACAATTGTTTTTTTTCGATTTCACGTTCGCGATAGAACCCGAATTATCCCTCGACGTGCGGAATGTATTATTATCATCGCTTCTGATAGGCTTAGGTACGTCTTTCGATCGAATACCATATTTGCAGGAAAAACACTTTCTCTGTCGCTCCGGTGGTCTTAATTCTTCGAACGGTAAAATTGACGATTTTGGCGGCAAACATTTAGACTCGCAACTCGCGTCGAACAGCAGCGCCGCTGCACAATCGTGCGGAGTATTCTCTGCCCGTTCAATTATTTTCTTCGCCATAACTGCCTTTGGCAGTTTGTGCGCGGGTGGTGACTTCGGTCGCCGTTCTTCCGGTTTGCAAAAATTCGCGGTTGGACGTTCCGTAAAAATCAGAACGTCACCGGCCGTTGCTTTGTATCTCGAATCGTTAAGACGCGGATCGCGTTCGCGAGATTTTCGTTTCGCGCATTCAACGAGACGACATTTTTTTCGATCTTTTTTTTTCGGCATTTCCCGTTTCCAACCAAACAATATTTCCCAGAAAGATTTTGGTTCCTCGACGATCGCGATATCTCGACAGTTCGACAATTTTCTCATCGCCGATTCCTTGTCTTTGCAAACGCGTAAACAAAGACACTTCGAGGAACAATCGGGATTGCACGGTTGCAGTTTAACCGGAAGTGGTTTTCCACAAACTGTGGGACGGTGATCGTTTTCCGATTTATCCTCGTCAGAACGACGCCGAAAGAAAAAACTTCGTGAATTTTTCGAAAAAACATTGCCGACTATACTTTCCGATTTTTTAAATATTTTCGTGAAATTTCTATCCTGAAAAAAAAATTAATGTCATATAAAAAAAAAACAATTAAATGATACTAATTATATTTTATTACGCAATCGATGAAATAAATTATTTGCCATTATTATTATTCGTTGAAATCTATAAAATTGCACGTTTTTATGTAATTAACATATTAATCGTATATAATTGGTTATAAATTTATTGACACGTATTTTTAGATATATATGCGCAATAGAAAAAATTTCCACGAAAACTCATATATCCGATATATATTACGATAAATTTTTTTTCCATGGAAAAGAAAATCGTATCCAACCTGCGATACCATTAACCCGAAAATTTGAAATTTCGTCCAAAAGTGCGTCATGATGACGAAAGTTACACATTTTTTTTCCGTGAGAACTGAAAATAGTCATTAGTAAACAAACTGTTTTTTCGAAACAAATGCCTTCGCAACATAACCTAAAAAAAATTAAAAAAAAATCTCCTGATGAGATTTTCCCAGTAAATATTGGTATCCATGAAATGAATAAACATAAATGCGCCAACGATACCAATATCGAAGTCGTCGTTCAGTTTCAAACATTAGAAATGTAAAAAAAAAAACAAATATATCTTTGAAAATACATCGCTAAAATACACTATGAAACAATAAAGAATAATTCGATTCGTATGCACCCCCAATACATCGCTCCTGAAACTCCTCTTTCCATCGTGCTCCCGATCTCCGTCCGCATTGCTACATCGTATTTTTTCCTTCTTCATCCCTCTTAACCCCCATCTATTCCTTCTTCTTCCCGCAACTAGCCGCGAGATTCAACGAGAAGGGGTGTTTACTTAATACACGACAATTCATTACGTAATTGAATTGAACGCAGCCTCACGGTCCCCCTCTCCGATTCTCGTCGTCCCGAAGCCCTTTTCCTTCTCTCTCTCCGACATCTCTTCTGACGAAATCTTTTCTTCTTCCTCTCTCGCCGGTATTTCCTGGCGCGTTTATGCCGTTTACCCTGTCGACGATACAGTGTGTACCAAAACGGACGATATACATCGCGGAGTTTCTCCGATACAGTTACGTCCCGAGTACTCCGAGAGACCGTGGCGCGCGCGGGGGGCGGGTGAACTACACCCCCTTTGGGAAACGTTCGGGAGGCGTTTCGAAACGAAGCTTGGAGAACGGGGGGCGCAAGCCCTGTGCTTCGAACGTTTTGTACGGTTGCCTGAGCCCTCGTAGTCGAGGAAACGGCACGAGAGCGAAGCGACCGAATTAAACGATTAGTTAAACTGATTTCCAGTTAGGGGAATGAATAAGTAATCGGATTTCTCGTTAAGGTAATCGCATTGGGTACTGATTGGCTCCGTCTGCCTGCGTTACAGGATCTCGCGGGCTCCTGATCTCTCTCCCTCTCTCTTCGATCTCTTCCATCCCCCCGTATATGCAATCCTTGTGTCTCTCTTATTCCAATGTACATTCATCGTTTGTACAACGTATCTACGTTAGTTTAGCCGTCGTGTTCTGTGTGTTTCCTCCTCGTTCTGCTATTGGCATCACCGATATACATCGAGTCGTCACTCCGCCTACGCGTCTCTGTCTCTGGTTCACTCGCCGCTTTAACCCTCTGACTGCCTTCGATTCGCACTACCACCCCCCCCCCCCCCCCCCCTCTCTCTCTCTCGGTCTTTGCTATAAAGTCGGCAGTGCTATATACCATCGAAGCGATCGTCTCTTTTCCTCCCTTCTGGAGACCTATGTCATCGGGGTGACGATCTCCACGGCGCGCGAAGGATGGAAGCGACAAAGATACAGAACGACGAGAGGGCGTTAGCGTGTGTTATGCTCGTGTGAGAGGAATGTTTGTTCGAACAATTACATTCCCGAACGCAATCGCATTTAAATATTGCTGAGTTTGGTAACGGCAAACACACGAGAACGGCGCTTCACTGGCTTCACGGGATGCTTCACTGTCGCAGATACGAACGATGCGCTCACGCGACGTATACATCGCGGGTGTCGAGTACCGTTATAAACTAACTGTTCAAATGTTGCTATTTTGCTTCGTTTGATTTGGTTGCCGCGGAAAATGCGGGTTTTTCGTATTAATACATTGTTTTTCGATAAATTATCAACGAAAAAAAAAATGTATATTTTTAGTAATCGTTTTTCGTAATGTAATGATGATTTATATATTTTTTTTAACGAAAAAGTTATGAGGTTATATGTAGATATATGTTGATAGGAGATAAAATAAATAAAATATAAATTATCATTAGTTTATTATTATTTTTTTTTATAATGTTAAGAAAATAAGATATTACCATTTGCAAACAATGAAAAAACACCATGTATCGTGAAAATGTCGCGAGATAAAAAAATTCTGCAATAAACATTTCTCATTTGTCTCTACGAAAGTTAATTTCAACATATATATGTATATTCCTTCGATCCCGAATCCCTTAACCTATTTCGAATTTTTTCTCTGGAAATTGGCATATTAAAAGAATATATATATGCATATTGAGTATTTTTGGCAATTGCCATATCTAAATCGTTCTCGAGCCCCCGATACTAAAACACGATGCGCAGCTGTAAACAATAATACATCGAAAATTTTTTAGACCCGATGGAAAATGGTCAAAGTGGCGATTGGGAACGAGAAAACGAGAATTTTGTTTCAAAGGGCCGATGTCCCATTCGTTTTTGGCCGGTATTAACACGTTACTTCCAATTCCGGTAGCGGTCTATAGTGGATTGACAACCGCTACGTTGACGATGAGGATATCAAATACAGCTATAGAGCCGCCGTTGATGGTTAACGTAGGTAGGCGGAGTGGCGGCGGAGGCGACTCCGCAATGGGGTTGAAATGCTAATGAGAGTCGGAGGGCGCGCACACGTATATGTTCGAACGGGGAGGGAGGTTTGCGGTTCCGCGGCGGCGCTGAGAACGTACGAGAGGGATTGTTTGAGAGCGGTTTGGTAGTGAGAAGGGATGCGAATCGGGGGCGTCGTGGGTAACGCCTACGCGAGGCGGATTGGCTAGCGGCTGAATGGCGGCCTGGGGGATGCCTGTGGAATCCACCTCGCCGTGGATTTACCTCGAAAAGCTCACCCACTTGTGTACAACGAACGTTTTGCACAGCCACGTAACTATCGCGTCGGGAAACTAAGAGGATACCGCCGCGGCGCGGTTACCGCGTGTTGTGATCAACGGGCGCTGGTCGCCGTCGATTATTACCGTTTTTACCCCAAACAAAAAAAAAATAAAAAAAATAAAAAAAATAAAAAATGGAACAACTGGCACAGTTTGTGTCGAAAAGCTTTGATCACGCGAACGCGAATCATACTAATCATCAACGACAACAGCAACATCGCGAAGCCGTTGTTACGGCTTCCGCTGGCGTTCGAACGAATCATTATCAACAACAACAACAACAACAACAGTCCGTTAATAATAATCGTTCCGATAGTCATAGCGGTGGAAGTGCCGAAACTACCGGCTGCACGACTTCCGGTACCGGTAGCAACAACTCTAATACGACGACAGCGATAACTCTGAGCGTCGCTCATCTCCTTGGATCGGCTACCAGTGTTGATAGTGTCTCCAACGCCGATTCTCGTACGCGATCTTATCATTCATTATCGTAGGGTAATGTTGGAAATTAATGAAAATCGGACGTCAGTGAATGAAAAAACCTTTGTGCTTCGAAATTATTGTAGAATTTTTAAGGCATTTTTCACTTTTGAGGAAAAACGAGTCGAGTTTATCTATCGATGTAATGTTATTCGTTATTGGAATAGCTGTTTTTGTTTATTTATTGCTAATAAACGATATAAAAAAGTTTGTCGAATCGCATAGTTTTTTTTATTATTTACGCGAATGCAAAAATTCAGAAAACTCATTTTTTCGAAATTGATATTTATGCAAAATATTTTCGGGCCGAAAAACTGCCGAAAATTAGATTTTTTTTTTAATAAAAAAAAACAAAGTATCGACTCGAAAAGTCGAAATGCTGCACTGCGGAAATAGTTTTTTAATATTTAATAAATGCAAAGCTTGCTTTTGCTCAATATTTAGTTATTTTCAACAAATGTTAGTCGAACCAAAAAACACGTAATTGTGCGAAATAATTTTTTAATATTTTTTCGCAACGTCCAACCGATCGTTTTTTAATTACGAATAAACTCTATTTGTTCAGTCCGTTAACGAGGATAACTCATTCACTGATGAAATTTCAATTTTCCCGATTTCGCTAACCCTCCGCAAGGATTGCAATTGCGTGTTAAACAGTGAATAAGTCCCCTGAGAAGCGACGAGCGAGAAATAAATTATTTCGCTTCGTATTTGTCAGATGGCACGAGTACACGAGGAAATCGTGACGATTCGTGCGAAACTGAGACGTTTCCGGAGGACGAAAATCCACCCTTGTCGCCGGAAGCGCGTTTGCAACCGGAAGACTTGTCTATCACCACTAAAAGCAAAAGCGTCGCTCGCGAATTGATGAAGGAGAGAACGAGTCCCGACAGTACGGCGTTATTAACAACGTCTGCTTCCGGTTCGGCAAATTCCACAACCGGAAATACGTTCATCGCGAGAACACCGGAGCTGAAGCTATCGGTGAGAAAATTGCTGGGATGCAGTCCGTCGCCGCCGCCGGTTTCGAACGTCGGTAGGGTTAATCGCGGCACTCCGAGTCCCGAGATTGCCGTAGCGACGGAAACGAAATTCAAACAACCGACGGGAGACGAAAGCAAATCGAAAACCGCGGAAAATCAAGCGGAAAATTCGTTATCGAGATCCGGTATCGGAAATCACGAAGAAAATAGTGGAAAAGGTAAGTGAATAACGAAAAAAAAAGCACTATTTCTATCAGTTTAATTTTCCCTTTTTTTTATTTTTCTGTTTTTTAATCACAAATTCCGACGGTAAAACGTTTTTTAATGAAATTCATAGAAAATATGATTGAGTCAACATTTTTTCGAAGCGATATCCGCGCGGCATGCGTTGTAAAAATTGAGAAAACGATCGAAACTTTTGTGATAAAACAAAAAAAAATTTCTCGTCGCCGCGATTCAACTTGTTACTCCGTTCGCTTCTCTGATACTTCTGTTACTGTTTTGAAGCCGAAAAGCTCACGGATCGTAATATAATTCGGAGTAGTCGCGCATCTCCCTCGTAGTCAGGAGGAGAGAACGAGGGTTCGCGCGTTGCCGTCGGAGATCTCTTTTATAATTCACGAGGATCGTCCAATAAAGCTGAGAAGTGATTGGGACATAGTATTTCTCTGTGTCTTTTTTCTCTCAATGTTTTCTCGCTTTTTCAACGTTTCCGATCTCCGGCTGTCCCTGCGGTATCTTCCGCACTATATAACGGATAAACGATCCTCTCGCGAGATCTCTTTTCTTACGATCGTTTCGCCTCATTCGACTTTAGTTTTATCCCCACGGGTATCGAATCAAAGTGTTCTATCGTCTGTTATCCACTCCAAAAATAAGATCTCTTTGAAAAATTAGTCAATATTCGCGCGAAATAAGAACGATCTGTCGTGACGCGATTAAAAAAATTCGGACTTACGTTGAACTTAATTTATGTTAATTTCGAACTTAAGATCGATCTTAAGTCCCAAAGTGGGCTTAAACGCCCCATAGTTATTCTACGCGTACGTCGATTAGCCGTTACTTCCGCGGAATCAAAATTGGAATAAACTATGCGCGTGAAACTTCAGTCGCGTCGGACAAAAAACGAAAAAAAAAAAAATGTCGAATTTTAAATAAGTATGACATTTTTTCGGGATTTTTTTATTGGATCCTCAATTTCACGATTTTCGTTGTCTCGTAAAAACGCAGAAAAAAAACGCATTTCTTTAACTCCGCCGTGTTTTTCAAGTAGAAAACATCATCAGTACTTAAGTTTTCCCATAATTCCATTACGAAGCGAATATTACGGTTGCTATTGAAAAAAAAAAATCATAAATCGCAAATTTTTCGTAAAAATCGTAATTGTCCGGAAATAAAAATTTGCTGAAAAAAATTTTTGCTATTCGCCATATAAGGATTATGTGCGATGTATTTTTCGCGCGCTGTTCGTTTTTTTCTGCACTCTATATATATACACATATGTAGAATCGCTGCAATTGTGTAACTCTATAGCAACAGTCCGAAGTATCGACACACTCGTCGGCAACTTTTCCGTTCGGAGAGCCTGTAAATTCATATAGATTTATGGTTTAATATGCGCAACTCGGATAGTATGGCAGATATGGCGGGTTAGTGGGCAGCATCAGGGATCCCCGTGGCGCGAGTTTGTGTGTTCGCTTCGCGTTGCCTCTCTGTATCCCCTAAACGGTAAACGTCATCTCTCGGGGGTCCATAACTTTTGCCGATTAAGCGCAAATCAAAAAGCAATCTGCCCTTAGCCCGCACCGCACCGGGTATAGCGGAATATAGTGGAACGTTGCGGGACGCGGACTTCCTCACCAGTCACGATCGTCTCTCGCGCAGAGAGAGCGAAGAGGGCGGGAGGCGGGAAGCAAAAGTAAAAATAATAAATATATATCTTTTCCGGGAGACTTCCGAGAGTGAGTTTTGCGAGAAAACCCACCTTCTCTCGGACTCGACTTGGCATTTTCCGAGAAAACTACCAAGTGATGCTGTAGATCAAGTGGAAACCATCCTACCGGTCAGAAAACGCGAAACGCTAGAAAAACGAGTTGGAAAAGTACTCTCTCTCTCTCTCTCTCTCTCTTACCGAGTTATGTATTTATGTTCGGCGCTCATAGACCTCTACATAGAAGTTGCACGTGTTATCCGAAACTTCGTAACCGAGAATTGGATACACAACGGTGTCTCTACGGTGAAATTGACTCGCGCAACCCTTACGAAAGAATTTAATAGTTAACCGTTTCTCTGGTTAACTATTAAATTCAATGGCGCCCATGAATAGTGCAAAACAATTTTTCGTTCTTTTCGAGTCAAAGATCGCACAGAATTTTTCGGTAATTTCCGTATTTCATTTTCCGAAACTCGAGATTTCGCGAACGCAAAGCGAAGAAAAATCATCTTCACCGCGCAGATATCGCGACTAGCGACCCGGAATCGTGAGTAAGTGCCGGGGGACCCCTCGGACGCCGGTCAAGGCGTCGTCTTCGCAATGTTTATGGCCATTGGGGGTAAATTTTTGAAATATCGCGCTTCCCGAACTGATATACGAGTCACTTGAGAAAAAATAGAGATTCGCATCATTCTTCGCTACGATGTTTCGCCGCTGTAAGGATCGCTGTAAGATGCATTTACGTTTATTCGATTTATCTAATTCATCTAATTTCGACGAAATCGCGCATTGAATCCCAATAATCCCCGCGGTATATAAATTCCCGCGACGACCCCTCGACGAAAGGGAATTAATTGCGTCACCTTTGCGATCGTTAGTCACATTAACGGATATATCTCCGGGGAGATTAGTTCAATGAGGTAAAACGTGTCGTGTAACCATAACCCCCCTTTTTATCCCTCCCCCCGTGTAATTTCATGAAATTAGGTGAATGCGATACCAATACCCGTCGTATTAGAAAGCGCTGCAGAGAGCTCCCGATTTTCACTGCAAATTTCGCGCGATACACATTCGATAATATTATAGTACCGAATAGACACCGTGCACTCTCGTCGTTTGATTAATTCACAGAACCGACGATGAGACTGCGTATGCACTGCACGCAGAGGGTGCAACTACGAAAGACCGGGGCGCGTTGCAAAAAAAATTGAAGCAAAAAATGCAAATTCCATTCGTATGAAACTGAGGATTTTTTTTATTGATAAATATATCAATCATATAATTTGTTATTTATTCCGTTACGGTATACTTGATATTCCGAAATATGTCGGTAATATAGAATTTTTTTGTCGCAAATATTCGAAATATATGAAATTCGGTTTTTTTACATTATTCATTATTAATCAAATAACTTGGTAAATATTTCGTGATATTTTCGTAATATGCGATTTTCGTTGAAAATTTATTATTTATGTATCGATATATTTCGCGATGTATTTTTTTTTTCCGTGTCAAAATTTACGTTTTTTTTTTTCTCGATTTCTTCTTTTTATTTGCTTCGTGTGTCGAATCGCCCCGATTTCCCTTACAGCCGAATACTTCGGTGTGTTGCCGTATCTATATCACGGCGGGTTGAGACAAACCGACGCATTTTCTCGGAGCATTTGTAACACTCGGGGTGATGCGAGATGCACGGATGAAAACTTGCAAGTGGTCGGGGAATCGACCCAAGGGTTGCGAGAGTCAGAGAGATGGAAAGTGCAACGAGGACAGTTGAGATCACGAAAGTGCGAGAGCCGAAGGGAGACAGAGATTCCGGTGGCTCTTCATCTAATCGAATTAGCGGCCCCTCGTGTCCGAATGTGATTGCTCTTCGGGCTCTTGTAGGCGAAAGCTGAGGGGGTTGAAGGGGGTTGTTGCTCTTCGTCACGGCGACTATTGCGTTGTTTCCGAACTCAAGCGAAAGCGGTCTCGAGAGCTTCGCTACGGGATAAACATCGCGGACATAGGTGCGAATTGATACGGACTGCGGATATAATTCGAGACGGGGAGGGGGTGGCAGTAGCGACGGAGATTATTCGTATAGAAATACACGTCGAATGCTGTGCGCAGGGTTTAAGCCCCTCGAGGTCCATCGACTATCGTTTTAATAGGTATATACATGTATATAAAGAGGGCGAGAAGGGATCGAGCGAAATTTTAAACCACCGGAACGCATACGGTTGTGGGCGCGGTCGGGGTTCGCAACCCCCTGCGCTATTCCGATTGGTTTATACGTTCCGGGCACTCGCTTAATAGATTAAAACCGAGTGTATTATGCAGCTGTAATACGATTGAGCGATTTGTACCTTGGAAATACATCGAAACTGCCTTATTACCGAATTATTAATATCGCCGTCGATGTTTTTTTTTCGTCAATATCCATTGTGTTTTCTTTAACGATGAATTGATACTCTCCATGAAAAAAAATCTATGAAAATCTGTCTGTCGTTTTTGAAGGTCAAATAAAATTATGCTACGAAAATGGCATTTCTACTGCAAATTTTAATAATCATATCTACAGGAATTATTTTACGCGGTCAGAACATTATTAACGGTCGATTATCGCGAATTGTACAGTTTTCGATAAAAAAAAATCGATGGAATCGATGGATTCCCTAAGGAAACCCTTATAAACACTCATTTTTACGGTCACCCAACTGAAATATCGCGTGAAACACATCTATAACGATATCGAATAGAATCGTATATTGTATACTTAGTCGCGGAGGCGATTAACGCGTAGGAAAAAACTCTCGAGAAGATGTTTCGCTGAACGCGTCGGTGGTCGAGATGTTGGAATCTCGAGGAGGAGGCTGACTAACGACACAGTATAAGATACAGCGAGAAACTCGCCGATGGGGCGGTTGGGGGGAGGAGAAGGGTATCTCTCGCCACTTTGCTAAATTATATAAATCACAGCCCCTTCGTCAAGGGGCAGCGTTAGCGCTTATACGAGTCTCGAGGTGCTTAATCGCACCCTCCCCCTCCCTTTCGCCCCATTTCCCCGAAGTTCACCTTGCAGCTTTAGCCGCTAAGGGATCTTTCGCACCCACTGCGAGCCGCCATTGCTCGCTGCCTGAGAAGCACAGCTATTCTCCTTTACCTTTACCGGGGACAGTATATTACTCCGCATACTTATACAATTCAGACGAAAGACTCGTTCACTCTCTCTCATTCGCTAAAACCACCCCTACTCTACCCCTTTCACACTTACTTTGCATTGAGTACCCATTAATTAGCCTCCTACACGGTTAATTGCCGGAAGTGTCTATTTACCTCGGAGCAGGCGTTGATCGCGCGATTTCACTTTCGAAATTGAAAGTCAAAGAAAAGACTGACGAAACACGACCCTCGGAGGCTGTTTATTTTTCATCGAGTTTTTTTTTTGTCACGAAAGAGTTTTGATTACAGTAGAGAAGATAATTCTTTTTTTCCTGGAGTATTCCAACAGTCGGTAAAGACGTGTTGAAATTTTCATTTTTTTCAATTTAACTAAAAATTTCGTAATGTTTATGAAATTTTTATTTTTTTTTGCTTTTATACATTGTTAGAGTATTTTATTTTCCAACACGGAAATTATGGTTGGCAACTTTTTTTTTTCGAAGTCAATTAAATTTACGATTTTTTTTACCGTTTACGTGAAACGAATTTTTTTCGAAAAATGAAGTTTTTCTAACAAATTTTTTTGTAATGTATACAAAAATGACTCAAATGAAAAAATGGAGTGTGAGAAACGAGGAGAAGCGCGTTGATGTCGGGTAAGTGACAAAAGATCGCGGTGTCCGCGATGCGGCAGAATCCCGTAGGGTAACGATCCCAAGACGCATTACAGGATCGCGCAATGTTCCAAAGATTTACGATGATGTCTCCACGACTTTCGGTACGTCGTTATAGAGATAAACGCGGAGAAACGCAGATAAATGATCCGTGAAACGATCGTGAAACGTGCGAAACTTTGTCGATTGAGTTTTGTTTCGGGGTTAGCGGAGGATTACGAGGGAAACGTCACGATGTTGTTGCGGAAAGCGAAGGATTACTATTGCGATATTGATGCTTCCGTAGGATCGAATTGTCGCGGTTCTAATAGCGGCGGAAGTGGCAACGGCAAGCAGCGAAGATCGCGAACAAATTTTACGTTGGAACAACTTGCGGAACTCGAGAGACTCTTCGACGAGACTCACTATCCCGACGCTTTCATGAGAGAGGAATTGAGCCAACGGTTGGGACTTAGCGAGGCGAGGGTACAGGTCTGGTTTCAGAATCGACGCGCAAAGTGTCGCAAACACGAGAGTCAACTTCACAAAGGTAAATAGAAATATAACATTTATTATTCGTAATTTATTCAATTTTATTTATTGTTTTCTGATATCATTGTCATACTTTGATATTTTTACATTTATTAAAAAAAAATCAAGATAGCTTTATTGCATTCGATTTATTTTAAAAAAATTGAAACAAAATGAAATTCGCGTATTCCATTTGATATGCGAATGCGACAAGTACGCGTCTGATTTTTTTTTTTTTTAACTTCATCGCTAATCGTGATTTCTCTTCGATCTCACGAGGTGTTTCAGGCGGAATGGTTTTGGCTCCGCGAAGTCCGCCGACGTCTCTGGAGCCGTGCAGAGTAGCGCCCTATCTTCCGGCTCTGCGATTGCATCCCCCTTTGCAATCCGGTGCGAGCGGAAACGTCAGCGGTACATCCGGTACAACGTCGGCGGTCGGTTCGGCTTTCGATCCCGCGGTTCTTCACTACGCCGCGGCCGGTGGGCTTTTTTGTCTTCCGCCTTCGAATCATCCGCATCCCCATCCGCTCAGTTTGGCGGCATCTCTCGCGGCCGCGGCGGCGCGATCGAAAAATTCCAGTATTGCCGATCTGAGACTCAAGGCGCGACGGCATCAGGAAGCTCTCGGACTCGACAGGCCGGCGTAAAAATGACTTACAGTGGTGAAAAAAAAAATATAAAAAAATTCCCCCACAAAGTCGCCGGGGCGCTCGCTATTACTGGCCCTCTGAGAAACACGAGAAGCGTTTTTCGAGAAGTACAAAAAAAATAATAATTTCTATAGCGAGTAGCAAATCGAAAAAAGAAAGTTCGATTGTTTCGTTAGCGAAAGAAATACGGTGCGCGGTAGTGAGTTTACGCGCTTCGAAATAAAAGCATAAGCTATAAAATAATAATTGATAAAAAAAAAAAAAAACGACGTTATGCTGTGATGACGATTGCGAAGAGACGACAGTGAATCATTCGAATCAGTGTTCTTGGATCGGCCCTCCTTTAATTTTACGACGAAATTTAGTACATACGATATATATAATAGAATATATAAAAAAAAAGTAATAAAAAAAAAGTAAAGATTCGACGAATGTATCGTATTCGGTGGTTGGTTCAGTGATTTAACAAAATAATAACAATAATACTATTTCTCTTCGGAATGTTTGATTTGATATCTAACATCTACGATATTCGATTCGGAATATCGCGTTGAAATTCAACAATTGAAAAAAATGCTCATAAACAAATTCCTTCGATATCAAACCTTTTCGAGGCTTGAAAAAAATATATCTATGCAAAAAAAACCGATTTCGAAGTTTCAAAAAATGTCGGTTTAATCCGCTGATAAAGAAGAAAATTTCGAAAAAAAATGATTTTTCTGAAACATCGAAGGCGATTCTTCGAATATCGCGAGTAACGGAAAAGCAAGAAACGCGAAAAGCCCATTCCGCGCGGTGGTCGATTGTGCGCATGCGCGCGCGCGCGTTCGCGTAGAGAGAGTCGGCAAGTACGGTAGAGGCGACGCTACTCGGCGTCGGGGGCGCTAATGCAATAACGCTACGCCGCGCGGATAAATCAAGCAGCGAACCGACAAACCGTGGGGCCTCTGCACCACCCGACGGATATATACAGCGCAACATCGAGTGTAGCAACACACCGGGGTTTGGGTAATCGTGTTACGAACCTTCGGCGTCCCTAGGGCGCCGTTATATCGTTCTATTGGTCGTGTATACGCGTGTCCGGGTCCGGGTGGTGTTGCGCTATACTGTAACGAACGGTATTCCGCCTCGTAATCCTCTCGTATCTCTGCACAAACCTCTGTGTACAATGCTGGGGTAGTGACGCTAGTCGAGCTTTTGGCTTTCGCTGTGAGTTCGATGTGTGTACAAACCCCGCGCGATGCTTCAGCAAGGAATGTATTTAGGGAAAGGGGAAGGGAATCAGCAAGTTCCAACCTGCTCAACTGACAGCATCGTTCGAACAATCAACATGTTGAATCCAGGCGAAAAACAACGTAACGTTTCCAATTAAAAGAAAAAGAAAATTTTATCGAAGCCGTGAGAAGAAAAAAGGTAAGTTTTATTCTTTCGTTAAATTCATTCGAGAGCCGATGTAGATTCACCGAGATTTCGCGAGTCTACACGCCTCGTTTTACCCCTGGAAACCCCTGGGGAAACGTGGAATAAGAGCGATGAAAAGTGCAGAGAGTGGGTTACGCGAGGCGCGCATGCGCGCAAGTGCGCCGGCCTCACAGTTTCGACTCGTCTTTCGGATAGACGCTTTGAATAAAATAAACCACCCTTGTCCGGAATAATTTCACGAACGGATAGAGAATGAGAAATGAAAAAAAAAAGAAACGAGTAGGAGAAAAGAAGTAGAGGGGGTAGGTGAAGAGGGTAAAATCCACCGCCGTCGCTTATTTTAATCCGAGTTTTCAAGAAGTTTTTTCTATCGTCGGTAAATTGGCCGTCGTTTGTTGGCTATCTTTATTTCTCTCTTCTCGGTCCCGAGGGTCTCAAAAAGCTCCGAGAGGTCTTCACTGCTGTATAAGAAAGAAGGGGAGGGGCGGGAGCGCGGAGGCGTCGAGCAAACGACCTCCCGTCCCCGGATTTCGCGGACCGTGGCGTGTTATTCGCGCGGTGCATCGTAATGAGTTCGCCGAGGGGATGGTTCTCGTAGCGTTGCTATATATATATATACAAATGTATATATCACACGATAGATATAGTTATAGAATAGAACAGTCGACAGCCTTCGGACTCGTGGTAACGGCGATATGATGTCCCGCGAAAACCACCCACTACTATCAATTATCGAGCTGTCTTCTCGCTGCTGTCATATATATGTATATGTATACATACAGCGCAGATACGTACCGTGGAAATAATTATTACGACTGTGGCCTCCATCTCGACGCGGGGGGTAAGTTTTTGTTAAACACGCGTCGTTTCACTCTCAACGACAATTATTCATCGTTTTGTCAAGTCTCACCGATTAATATATACGAAAAATCATTTTTCGCGATCTAATTGACGGTACGGAAGATTTTGCGATAAAAATCGAATTGAGATGCAATATTTCAACATGGCGATAAATCGGACATGTCGGAGTCCGCGATGTGTGCGAAGTACAGCGCCGTAACTGGTACGTCGTGATTTAGTAGCCTCTCCCTGCGGTTGGTTTAGTTCGTGCTGAGCTCTCACTCTCGCCAAGCTTTCTTGTTGCATTAAATAATAATACTACAACGGGGCGAATTGCTGGGTTAGCGAATGTATACGTGCACCGTGCGTTTCTAAAACGAAACTCGTCTCCACGGTCGGCGCGCGGCAAAGGCTCGATAGAAGGTTAGGTTTCGAGGTGCCGCGGGAAAACGGGCTTTACACAACCATCTCGGTAGACCTCCCCCCTCATACTGCCAGATATATCATCGCCTGGCAGTTATGTGTGTCATGAATTTTAGATTATTCTTGGATTAGATTAAGGCCCCGGCGCTGCGGGGGCGCACGGCGCGCGAGTGCTTTTCAACTTGACATATCGTTCGATCCGCGTCTTTCTTTCGATCGTTTTTTTTAAGTGAAATTTTGTACCGATTATTAAAATAGGGAAAACGATATAACGGTCTCTTCAGCAGTGGTGATTTCGAAAAAAAGTCGAATGTATACGAGAAACGATCGAGAAAAAAGTGTCGGTCACAGAGTGTTAAAGCAACAAGGGTATCGGGCGTACGGACGAGCGAAGGGCGAAAGAGACACGAGAAACGAGGAGCTAAACGGTCTTTCTGCTCGAGGGCTGATCCGATGCTGAATCAATTCCCGTAATAGTGGCAGAGGGGTTGTGTCTTGGGGTTAAATCGACTAAGGTTATCGCTATGTGCAGCGGAGGGTGAACAGCGCACGGATACGGACCATTACCGCACCTGTCCCTCGAGCTTCTCATGGCCGGTTACGTATATATATGTGTCTCCCTATCGTATAACAGTGAAAGCGAACCGAACGAGTTCTTCCTAATGAAGAGAAGCAATCACTTAAGCTCAGGTCGTTCGAGTCCACGAGGAATACATTTACGTCGTGTGACGCTCGCTTTATAACCCACTCAACGGAACGCAACGTATAGGGAACTCGGGGTATACGTCGGAGTTTTTTTTTCTTTTATGCACTTTCAATGATAGTGCGTAACGACTATTGTAAATACTAAAAGGACAATTCAGGTGTATTTACTTCGATTAAAAAATTAATACTAAATTCGTTTTTATTTTTTCATTTTTTTTTTTACGTCATTAAAGTTCGAACACTGGACGATGGAATGTACTTTTTGCGCTTGCGAGAGATCGACGGAAAGAGATCTCGTCGGAGATGTCGGAGAATTTATTTATTCGCCCGATAAATATCGTTTGTTCGTTTTTCTTAGTCGATGAGAGATGGTCGTGCCGCGGGGATAGGATAATCAGGTACTAGGAACAGCCCTATTAGTTTTCTGATCCTTTGAGACGAAGTCTGCGATTAAGTTGCGAATTGAAGACGACGCGTTGTTTTTTTTTTTTTTTTCAACGAATGTTCGAATCGCGATTATTCGATTTGTTGTAGATTTTTTTTTCGATCGAATTAAATACATTATTAAATGGCAAAGTTTATAGCGATGTTTACGAAAAAATATATTTTTTTCCTTACGAACGATTTATTTCAATTAATCTTTCCGATTTGGAAACATTTTTAAAATCGCGATAATCGAAGTTTTTTTTTTTATGAATTTTTTTTCGTCTTATCTCCGACACATTTTTCTTCCTTTTTTTTTACTACACGAATCGCGAACTCGACATTCTCAAAGAATAAGAAAGCTCTCCGAATCACTGCCCGCGCGAAACGTTACGATTAAATATAATACAGACCGTATAATTATTAGGATTAATTAAGAAATATTATGTTAATAGTTATTTCAACCACTTGTATGGCTCAGTCTATTGCGCTACTCTCATGCAACAACAACAACAACAATAATAAAGATACAACAATATATTTACTTGTGGATTTTTTTTCTTTTGTCGTTTAATTATTTCATTTACGTTTTTTTTTTTTTGCATTTATCCCGTACATCCCCCATACATACTCTCTCTCTCTCTCTCTCTCTCTCTCTCTCTCTCTCTCTCTTTTTCGCTCTTCTTTACACGAATCTCCCTGTATTAGAAAAAATTGGAATATTTTTTTTTATTTGCTTCTTCAATTTTTGTTTTTCTCGATCAGCGATGTTTTTTTCATTTGCATAATAATCAATATATATATATAATCTTATGGTAATACGAATAGACGTTGCCACGATTACTTAAAAATGTTCGTCATTTTTGTTGAATATTTTTTTTTTGCATGAATCTTGTTGACTCCGATTGACTGAGACCTCGAGGTCTGAGAAATTGATGATTAAACAATAAGCCACATGTACTCACGACGCAACGATTCACACGCAGTAGAATACTGCAGGTTTACTTATATATTTATATATATGGGTATGCGATCGGCCGAATTTTCGATTTTGTGATTTTTTTAACGTGAACAATGTCGCTGCCTTTTTTTTTTTTTTCTTTTTTCAATTCGAATCATATTTACAGTACTGCAAGAAAATTATTATATCACTCATTTTTGTTCTTTTTTTTTTTATTTTTCAAATTTTATTTCGTCTATTTTTTTTTTATCATTACGATTTTTCACAGGAGTAAAAAATGTTTTTTTTTTGTTTTTCTTTTGGTTTTTTTTTTTCCAATGAAAACCTGAGTGGGTAATTAATGCGTACTATAGCACTGAAAAATCATTACATCTGACTTAGGAACTATGAAAATATAATACAACTCGATGTAATCAATTGTTTTATTACAAAAAACGCGCGCGATGTTTTTTTTTTAGAAATCTTTTATTTCCTTAGGTAAATCTATTTAGTTTTTTCTTTTTTTTTTCTTCTTTTATTGCGTAATGAAAGGAAGTGGGGTTCAAGATTATGTAATCTCAGCACGAAGCATATTTACAAACGTTTCATACCGAAATAAAGATCGCGGCAAAATATTTTCGGTTTTCATTCACTTTTTCTCCCTTTTTATTTTTTTTCTCTCGTTCTTTTTTTTTTTTTTCTCGTAATTATTTAGCTTTCGGACTCGACGTGTAAAGTATCACGTGGCTTAACTTCATCGTTTTGATGGTTATTTCTTTTGTTTTTTTTTTCAAACGCCTTTAAGCCCCTTAAGAAATATAAAAAATAGTAATATCACAAAAGTAGCGCAGGCAGGGAAAGGAAAGGACCAGATTGGGATAAGTTTGGCAATACGTAATTGCCGATTGACGAGTACGGATTAAGTTTAAGGAGCGACGACGATGTTTTTTTTTTTTTACATGTTGATAAATCTGCGCGACAGTATCTCTTTCCCTTATGCGATATCGAACGACGATTCAATTTGTCACGGCGTCTCGCTTCGGCGTCAATTGAAATATCGATCAATTCTTACTGCCAATATGTGTTGAATTAAATTTATAGTCCCAAAATATATTGGCCTGTTTCGGGTTCGAAAGAAGATTATTGGCCAAAAGATCGATGAATTTTTTTTTTTTTTTTCACTTTTTCGTCGAGTATCAATTTTTTTTTTTTTTCAAACGAATTGATAATCCGATACAGCTTTGTAGTAAAACATTTCGCTCTCTCGCGCACGCGTATTTGTCATCCCTTCCAGCATTTCTTATATTTATTAATCAATTTCAAATTATATTATTTAACTACAGTGTTCGTAATGCTGGTCATCTTGTTCTCAATTACCCTTTTCTTGAGCTTTTGCATAGTTGCGAAAGTTTGAAAAGAAAATAAAAATATCGTGTATGTGTTTCGTTTGTGTGTTTTTATGTGTTTCTTTTTTTTTATCCTAAAAATCCTAGAAATCTCTTTCCAAGGCTCGTATATCTTAAGCCTTTGACGACTTTAGAATAGTCACAGTGGATATTAAATTCATACAGGGCTCCTGTCTTCCTTGGAATTCAAAAGATCGATGCTACAATTATAGCATCACGTACATGATTATTATTATTATTATTAATTTTTTTTTTATGTTCGCCCATTCATTTGCCCGTCGAACGGGTTATAATTTTCTCCCATTATCTCTTTCAAGTCGTTACAATGTTTTCTTCATTTTTTTTTCCCGCAAAGATTCGCTCAACTGAAAAAAATGGGATCGTTGTCGCGCGAGTAAATATATATATATATATATTTTTTACATATATCATAGATTTCACGTCATAGATTCTCTTGAAACCCCCGTTACGAAGCGTTTTTTTTTTTCGGTCGGTAAATTAAATATCATCGATTTCAATTTTTTGTTTTAATTTTATTATTTTTTTTCACAATCTACAGTACTCGCCCTGTGTGTGTGTCTGTGTTTGTGTGCATTTTTAAAGTAATACAAGTTCAACATACGACAATAGTGCGGAGCAGTGGTGACGAAGAAATTGTGTAAAACAGAGAAAGAAAAAAGTAAAAAAAAAATAAAAAAAAAGCAAATACATTACATGGATTTCATATTGGACATCAACGACGTCGCGAAGTAACCTAATATCACAATAAATGGAGTAAGAATTTCTGCTCAGAATAAACGGAATGGCACTGTACGGACGTGTCGAATCTTCTCGACGACTGACAAAAAAAAAGGAGGAAAGAAAAGAAAAATATAATCCTCTCGATTAGATTTACAGGGAATAGGGAAGGTCTGTCCCTCGTTTCTTTCAAAGTTGAATTTGTTTGCGTTAACGTACTATAGATCGACAAAACACTCTGAAGCGTCGCGGAAGGAGAGATTGAAAATTTTTGATGAATTTTTAAAAATAAAAGCCTAAAATATCAATCGAAACGATTCGTTCGCGTAATATAAAAAAAATGGCGGCAAAGTTGCTCGGAGACGGGGAAAGTTCGCTCTATAACGTGAGATCTATGCTTACCAGCGCCCTAACCGAAGCTTATCTCTGGAAAAAAAAGAAGAAAACTGTAGCCAACCGAGAGTGTCGAATGGCTCTCTTTGCGCAAACGATAATCACCCTCGCGTAATTTGTGTGTGTTTTTTGTTTGTTTTCTCGCGAACGAGGATGTAAAAACACTCGAGAGTGTTATAGCGCTAATGAAAATAGAGTTTACAGCGTGTAGCATGCGGTATCGTATAAGAGAATTTGCGTCAAGTGTCGCATCTTGATATTATATGATACCTTTGACTTTAAAGTCGCTGGTGAAATCTACCCACGAATTACTTTTGCACCCTTCCCACCCTTCCCTCCCATCCCTCCCATCCCACCCGATTTTTATCCCGATTTATCTTCTCGGCCATTTGTTTTATTTGTTTTGTTTTGTTTCGAGTCGTTCCACTTTCTTTCTCATCCGTTTCATCTCACCCCCTCCTCCGTCTCTGTCGCGGCCTGCTTCGAGGCCTCCCAGAGACGCGTACTTTGCTTCCCCGTGGGCTGGACGTTCGACGCTCGAGACCGATGACCATGACACGATAACGACGACGAAGCGAAGACAACGACGACGATGTTGATGAGAAGAGGCCGTGGTTTCACCCACCCACCCTGTCCACCCATTATTTTTTTCCCCGCCCATCCCCGCTCGGCCTGCCCGCTTGTGTGGCCGTCTGTAACAATCGAATGAATTATTTTTTTCGCACAGTATTTTTTTTTTTGCTTCGATAAAAATGTACTCACAATTAGAAAGCGGGCTTCTTCAGACGCCGTACATTGATTGCAGTCGCTCGCCGAGTTGAGGCGGAAACTGATCGGAGAATCTCTTCCAATTCTCCGCTCCTACTTGATTCTTGAAACCGTGAAGAATCTACCAAATAATTAAAGATGGCATGATTTTTTTGAAATTCAATCAATCGCGAGAAATGGGATAATAATTAACCTTCTGGAACATGTCTTTCAAGTCTTCGCGCGGCGTTACCCAAGAGGCAACGGCGTCACAGAAAAATACAAAGTCCGGTACTACACCGCCGGGATTAACGGTGATCATCTGACACATTCCTCTGAACGCTGAATCTTTCTCTTCGTTGTCGCGTATGTTCCGTAAGGATATACACCTATCGATAAACGAATCGTGTCAGCGTGTCGAATTAATTGACGCGGCAATGACTGTACAGCTTTTTCGCGAACGAGTTGTTATCGAAGGATTGCCCGGCGGTTTCAATCGAACCTTTCGATAAAAATCCTCCAACTAAAAGGCAAATCATCCTCTTCCAACTTTTTCGCGATACAATAGTCAGATTTGTAGATGTAATGGTTAAGTAGCCGTGAATAGAAAGGGGGGAAGTAGCCTTTGAGTTCTTAACATCCAATCACACGCTAAGTCACAAATAATACTTTTTATATATATATCGGCATTGAACGTGGGGATCGATCTGTTCATCCCCCTAATTTTCCTCGTCACCATTCTCATATGTTAATTTTTATTTATCGTCTCAGATTCGTCTGCATTTCACCTATGTGATCGTCTATATCAATGTAAAGTAAGTATTCCGACTTTTCATCGATGGCTAATGTGCCTTTTTCTCCGGCGTTAATAACTATAGCAAACTACAATGAAAAAATAATAGAAAACAACAACAAAAGATGAAAAAAAAAAAACGAAACGTTTAATAAATTTCATTCCGCGTATTTAGTAATTGGAACGTTGGATTTACATTTATCATTTTATATTCATTCCCGTGAGGCTCAACTGATTTATAAATAGGCTGATGTAATAAGAGGAATTAGGGGATATAATATAAATACGGAACGAAAATAATGCTTCATGCACGACCAATTGAATTTCTTTTCTTTTTCCTTCGGCGATGAGACACGTCACATTTTGTATTTCGATCGTCAATGTTTAATGAGTCAACGAATAATAAAAAACAAATTTTAAACAATAATAAAGTAAAGTGAAAAATTAAGAAAAATCCATCGCTCAAAAAACGCAGCCGATCAAATATAAAGTACAATGCAATGAGTCGATAAACGCTCTTTCAAATTATTACGATAAATAAAGAGAAAAATCGTTGAGTAAAAAGAAATGTAGACGTTGTAACCAATCGAATGTAATATAAATGTCAATGGCTCGGAAATAAGTCTGCAAGTTCATTCCCAATGTGTAGCTAATTTTTTTTTTTTTTTTTTTCAGTGTTTTATAAAAATTAAAATTTTTTTTTTTCTAATCGAGATAATGCCGATTATCGACGGCAGAATTCACTTGCATACTTCATATTCGAGGCGTTCTCGTATCTCGTTTTGTTATTTATTTAGAAAAATCAGAAAATGATGTGTAACGATAAAGTGCTAATAAAAATAGAAATTTAATATAATATAATAATAGAATATAATAATAAAGAAATTTACACACCACTGTCGGACAAACTGCTGTAACATGGGGGCGACGTCGTGGGGACACACAAAACCTAGGCGACCGATCGTTATGGCTACGGTTTCATTTCATTTTGCGGTAAGTAGACAAGTGAAGTGTAGTGAAGTGACCGGAAACACAAACAATAAGACAAACTGATAGGCGAACCAACAAATCAGGCGAATATATATGCTGCTGTTTGTAAAAAACTTTGAATTAATTCGTTTTTTTTTTTGTTTTTTTTTTTTTTCGCAATTAATCATTCAATGAATAATAAATTCAATTAATATTAACAATCAATAGAGACAATGTGAAACACAGGTAAACGTATGGGATACCGACAAGTAAACATAGGCAATGTTGTGCTACCGTAACTGCTGAAAAAACGATAATAACAAATTAGGTAGCAGCGTGCGATCCTATGATTTATAATTGTAAATGAGTATGAAATTTGTTTTTTTTTTTTTGTAAATCGAAATATAATGTTAGCAAAAAACGAGTCAACATATTTAATACCCAATAAAAAAAAAAAAAAAAACTACCGGCGGTTGGAAAGCGTCGAGCGATAATTCGAGACGTATTAATAATTGCAAGAAAAATGGGTTTCGGATAAAGTGAATCAGTATGAATCCCGGATTATCGTAGTCACGAGGAGGATTTGCTATATCTATATATTACGGATTACTAAAGCCGTCGAAGGCAATCGCACACCACTAAAGAACATTTATCATCGATCGGTACAGGAATTTCACATCTCTAAACTTTCCGAATATATGTGAAGAAGAAAAAAAAATTCGTTCAATTTTCGCGATGCGTCAATGGCACGCGGGCGCTTCGTTTCGGACATCGGTCGTGACGTCGGCATCCGCCGTCAGATATTCCTGCGATCGATTTACGATCGACAAAATATATGACTATTAATTCCTATAGCAGTGGTAAAGCCTTCTGGAATCGCCTAAAGGACTACCGTGGGAAATGTGCGATTAATCTGTTAATACATGTCCTCTCCTTTAAAGCGAGTCGGCTGTATGGTATCTGCAAGAAAATTGTCCTCTTCGAAAAAGTAATAAAAGTTAAAAAGAAAAAAATTCACAAGACTGACATCGAAAAACGCGCATGACACTCGCGAGTAACGGATTTATCGACGAATTTGTCAAAAATATGTAAAATGTTTTGTTGATTTTTTTTTTTTTTTTTTTCAGGTTTTGCAAAGTCGAATAGACGTTTCGGCATCCCACAGAAGTATTCCAGCTTCGAGAAGGCGTCGTTAAACTCACTTCCGGCGTCTTAAACATTGAATTATAAATTATTTATCGATTAAATCGAAATTAGAAATATCGTCCTGCCGTCCAAACAAAAAATTTTACGATCGAAGTGAATTTTCAAACGCCTTCTCACATTGTCACTATATACTAAAAAAAATTAATATGTATATATATATTTTCTTGCATAGCTGATTCTTCAAGACTCACCGGTATTTTCTAGAAGAGTTTTTGGTGTGTTCGGCCGATTGATTATGTCGATTAACTGCGTCAAAACTAATGGAATATACGAACTAGTGTCCAGTCCTATAAACAAAGAAACAACAAAAAAAAAAAGAAATACAAACGCATTTATAAGAATTATGTGACATAAACGATTATTGTATTATTAAGAATATTTACTCACCAAGTTTTATCGATATTTCTCCGATCGCCCACGTCGCATTGTTACATACCGATATGAATGCCGGATTTAAATTTTGTGCTAATATCGGCATAAAATCAGCTATAAAGAAAAAAAAACATGAATACCGCAACTTACAATTTGTCGATGTTATTAAGGTAATGATGTCGCAAAGGCAATGCAAACACAATTACTCGAACTTTCGAGATTACAATATAATTATTCAATTTCACGCTTACGAATTTTCAACGGTCATTTCGGTACATATTAACGAGTAATTGGATTATGAAAATAAATTTTTTTGCATAGAAATCCGTTTAAAAAATTACTCTACTCGCAAAAATTCGTCGCAATATAATTAAAACTTAACATTTTTTTTTTACGATTTTGGAAATAAATTTCCAAATATTTTTTGGCGTAATTATTGTTGAGGCGAAAATATCACACATTATTAATTTTTTTTGTAGGATAGACTCTGATGTATAGGACTCCGGGGTATCGACACAAGTACCTTAAAATAGTGAAATAAAAAAAAATAATACTTACGTATACACGGAAGTACGTGCTGAAAACACGCTTTCGTCAAGTCGCCGAGTAGCGCGAAACTGCTTTGTCTAACTTCGGGCATCGGATCCTGCATACATTGATACAAGAGTTGCATAACATTGCTGTTCATTACCAATCGTTCCATATGACCGTCGAGTCCTTCCGCGAGTCCGCTGAGAAGATCGAGAGCGACAATCATAAAATCCTTGTCCGGTGCTTCGAATTGTTCCGGACTCTGTGTATTGGCTATATGTTGATTCAGCGTTTGTTCAACCAGTGAAACGCACCGCCTAAATGTAAAAATGAAACTCAATGAAACACTATATACCACAAGTAACCTTACGGGGGGTATATCGTTTCGTATTACCAAAAAGTACAATTCGCGTAAAATTCAGAGAGAATTTCGTCAAATTTTTCATGAAATAAAAATCTTTAAAAAATCAACTGAATAAAAAATCAACGGCGCTAAGAGGACTAATTTTCCATAATAATAATTCGAAAAAGTTATTAACAAATTAGTAAAAAAAATCATTTTTTCCAGAATTATCCGGTAACCCATCTTTTTCTTCTGCCGAAATTTATTTGCTAATTTTTTTCCAAATTTCTTCTATTAAAATAAATCAACATTTTTTTTGCGAAAGTTCTCAAATAAATTGTATCTTCTGTATCATCATTTTTTATCAAATTTGTATTAAATTGGGAAGTATTCAAAATTCGCTCTGAATTTCACGTGAATCTTATTCTTTGGTAATACGTAGCGATACACTCTTTTTGCTCGCAGTTGCACCAAAATAGTTGCATCTCGATGGAAAAAATAGATGGATAATCTCGTAAGATTACCTATAAACGGGTTCGCAGTAAGGTAAAAATCCGGATTTCAAGGCCGTCGCCACGGACGAGAGACACTCCAGTAACGGAAACAGATCTTTGTCCTCATCCTTCAGTACGTTCCATTTGTTTATCAACGGCGGCATCAATAGATTTATGTAGTCTGGTTTATTCAGGTGATGACCCACCGACTCGGCGAGTGTGCCGATCGCGTCGTACAGTATCAACAGGTTTTTGTGTTGATATTTGCCTGGTAAAAAAAAAACAAAAGTTATTTCGTTTATAAAAAACGTGTGTCATGAAAAAGCGCTTGAAAAAAAAAAAAAAAAAAAAAATAGGCGCGCGGTGATACTTGCCGAAAGCAAAAACTAGCGTTTCCAATATGAAGCCAAGATACGGGACTAATTCCGTGCACGCTTCCTCCTCCAACGTCGCGAAAGCCGAACAGGCGGCTTCCTGAACTCTTTTGTTACCGTCCAAAACTCTCTTTAGTAATTCCGTCATAAGAGGTTTGAGATAAGTGTCGTGCGGCTGAGCGCATACCCAGTGGGAATATCGGCTGAGCGTCCAGCAGGTTATTGCGCGTACCAACGCCTTCTTGTCGCTTAAACATCCGATTAGATATGGAATAAGTTCCGACAAATGTGGTATCATGCCGTCCATACAGCCTGAAATAATTTTCGGAAAGTTAGAGATTGCGATACAAAAAAATCGAAGAAAAAAAAAATGCTTCCATATAAAAGGTGTGGAGAGAGTATTGATCTTTAATAGAACATCGATAGCATCTAAAAACGCAGTAATTATCGGAATGCTACGTTTCGTTTAGTCAAAAAAAGTTGAATCTTAAGTTAAGTTACAAATTGTCAACATCGAGAAAATAGACATCGCGTGGAATTTGATTTTGCGACGTATTATTATAATACGAGTAATCAATAGCGATCGCGATACGTATCGCTTGTTATTGTGATCGATATCTCATCGAACGTCCGTTTGTCGATAGATAGTCGTAAATCCGTAACAATATGTTGAATTTTGTATGATGAAACAATAAGATTTTTTCGACGTTTCTTTACTTTTTTCTTTATAAGACGAGAAATTGTCTCGTAAAAGATTTCGCATAAGTAAAATAATGAATAAAGGATTATCGTACCTTCAGCGATCGCGCCGAGGGCGAGAATCCCCGATTCTTTGATCTCCCATTCCTGATGAAAGAGCGTTTCCTTTAAAATTGGCACGAGAACAGGTAACAATTCTTCGCGGAATACGCCCGCCAGCATATCCAATGCCGCCGCCGAGCATTTTCTCAAATTCCAGTCGCTCAGCGATGTTTCGTCGTCACCGCCGTCTTCCGTGTCGGCGTCGTCGTCGTCGCAGCCTCCGTTCTCTTCAGAGTGTTTGTTCATCGTCGGGTGTGGTGTGTGATGCGTCTTTGATTTATGAAATCGCGGCCTTATGTCCTCCTCTCTGTCCGGTATCATTTCGTCCTCTTCGACGTCGCCTTTCAGCAGTATTATGTCGATCTCCGAGTATTTCATACCGCCGACCTTTTGAATAACAAAACAAATCGTTATATTCTCCGTTTTCCGGAAAATATTATCAAAAAAAAAAAAAATGCTTCCGGAATTCGATAAAACGTTTGCGTACTCACGAGAATCGGTATGAGTCTCGGTAAGTGCGGAGCGAGAGCCTCGGTGACGATTTCTTGTTCCGCGAGGGACAACCAAAATTCGCACGCCTCGAGCGCCACGTCGGCGTTCGGATCTTGTGTTCTCATCAGCATGTATTCGATTATGTTATACATGTGCGGTATCAATCTGTCGATTCGTACTTCCAGCAGCATTACGAGAGCTCTGAAAAACAAATATATTGATCGAATTTTTTTTTTTTTTTTTCGTTGTATATTCGATCGCCGTTTTCGCGTACCTGCAGACGTTCTTTCGAACTTCCGAATCCTCGTCGGTCGCCAAGTGGAAGAGATTCTCGAGAAAGCTGTCTATGTGTATCATCAGCGCTTGCGTACGACTTATGATGAATTGATTTACGCACGCTATCGCATGCGAACGAATCCTCGGACTCGAGTGTCTGAAGAATTGAAGGAACTTTGGAATAAGAACGTTGAGCGGACGATTCAACGCGTCCGAGTCCAACACCTCCGCGGAATCTTCGCAGATTTTTTGTAGCGCACCGAACGCGCCTTCGCAAACGTTGTAATCTTGCGAATCCAACATTTGACAAAGCGCCGGCAATAGCTCCGGCCACGTCGGCAGTTCGCCTGTAAAGACGCGAAAAAATTTTTCAATTTTTTTTTTTTATTTACAGTCGAACGATTGATGAAAAGTTAACGAAAAATAATGAGTGCCGAACATTTTATTCGTATTGCTTACCTTTGGACGCGATCGTCGTTATGAGAATTCCCACCGTTGCCCGGATCATCGGCGACGGATCGCCGACCGCAGAGAGGCATTCTTGTTTGATAAAATTTGTTACTTCCGGTACAAATTTGTGAAAATGCGCTCTTACATTGTTTTTCAGTATCAGCCCGCTCAGCGATCTCGTTGGTACTTCTGCAAAGTAATAAAACGTATTTGGGAGTGGAGCGCGAGAAAAAAAAAAAATTACAATATCAGCGGTAAAAAAAAAATTATCTCTTTATCAAACGTAATGCAGTGAGGTATCTTACCTTCGGATGTAAGTTTCGTCAAGACGAAGATAAGGTAATTGTTGAAATCTGGAAACTTGTTGAGTTCTTCCAATTTCTGTTTAACGACTCGATGAGGAAAAATAGCTTTTGACGATATAAAAATAACGACCGTAATTCTAATATAAAAGGAGAGAGAGAAAAGTAAAATTGGCGATTGCACAACAACGTTACGCAGCCAATGTCGCGTACCTCTCGGAGGCAGAGCAAAAGTTGTCGATCGTTGGACGAGTAAACCCTACGCGATACACATGCGAGTGATGTTTTTCGTAATTGTAAAATATTTCATTGATTCCCGACGAATTTTCACTGTCGATGATTTTTC
Source organism: Cryptus viduatorius (assembly GCA_964006125.1). NCBI lineage: Eukaryota > Metazoa > Arthropoda > Insecta > Hymenoptera > Ichneumonidae > Cryptus > Cryptus viduatorius. The sequence goes on along the minus strand of OZ023228.1, from coordinate 127,704 downwards.
ACGGGCGAACGGAAGAATCGTCGAAACATTGCGAATAACCCCCATTAATCGGAAAAAAGAAATGGAATAGCCGCGAAATGCGTTTTCCCCGTTCGCAATCGAACTTTTTCGCGAGGCGGGTAAAACTTAACCATTTTTTTTTTTTCTTTGCATCGGCATCGCCGCTACGAAATAGTTAATGTGACAAAAAGTTTGTCGCGATGTTTTGCCGGATAATCGAGTTTAACGAGGAGAAAAATATATGAATGCGTTCGTGAATGAATTGCGCAGAGGAGTGTTAAAAAGACGAAAAAAACAGGGAGAGAAAAAAAAAAGCGTTGTTCACCCGGCAGGCCGTCTCTCTCCCGGGCCAAGAAATTTGTCAATAAAAGCACGCCCTTGGCCGCTCATCGACCTGCCGTTATCTAGCGCTCGTACTCACCCGTGTTGATGCTTTATTTTTGACGTATTAATTAAGGATACTTGTTGTACAGCACGTTGAGTCGCGGTGTCGGGACTTTGAGACTCCTGGAGAAGCGTCAAAATTTGCCTGAGTCCTTCCTCCTGCGGTTGCCACGCCATTTTCATCGTGTTTTTCAATAGCACCACCGAACGCAGCCAGCCTTCTCTGACCTCACAGACGAACGGAAGCCCCCCGCGCGGTTATCCCCACCGCTGTGCCACGAGACCATTTAATATCGCCTTATACTCGATTATAAATTATCGCGTTTCCAACGACAAACGTTATCATTAATATTGTATTATTTATCAAACGTTAACCTTTCAGTTTATTTTATTGTCACGGAAAAATTAACGAATCGTTGCGATGATTTGGACGGACAATTGAACGCTGCGATCGACGGAGCAGACGTACACTTCCGGTGACCGCGGAGATTCGCGCGGACCTGTTTCGCGACTATACACTTTAGAAACTAAATGGAAAGATGATACAACTACTGTAAGTCTGTAACGCTGATACCTACCCGCGTAACGATGAGCGACGAAACCGCTAATGCTTATTATACGTATTAACTGTGGCATTGAAAGGAATATCTTGTTAGCAAAGCCTTTATTAAATCATTCTTCAAATTCTTATATATATTATTCCGTTAAAATGTATACTTGTAGTAATTCACTTGTTATTGCAGTCTTGGGTTTCCAAATTTGTATGTCCGAACCGGAAACTGCTAGTACTCCGTCCGAATAATCCATCTATGAACAGTAAATAGTATTTTTTTTTGTTTCTTTCATTTGTTAAAATAGTTGGATGAAAATTGTCGAAAAAAAAAATCGATAAGAAAATTCGGACTATCGTAATAATTATCGAATTCGCTCGTACGTTCGATATATATCGAAGTTAAACTTACACCAGCTATTTCGCCTTGCGGATTCGACAAACTCGTGATGAGTTCCGGAGGGTCCGTGGGGCTCATGATCCTTATGGTTTTATCCAAAGAACCGGTAATCAAACAGCCAGGTGCGCAGTGAAGGCCTTTTATGCCTCTTCTGTGTCCGGTAAAGTAACGTTTAACGGGTTCGTAATCTTTTTTCGGATCGAGAACATGCAAGTATCCGTTACTATCGCCCACGTGGACTGAACCCGTCTGCATCACCATACTCATCGGATAAAATTCCGGAATCTGAAAATAATCCAAGTTATATTTGTTTTTATTATTCGACGAATGCGATATATTTATATTTTTCGATGACATTTTTTGAAAATTCCATTTTTCATTGTTTCGGCGCATTGTTTTCATTGTTTCGGCGCATTCGAAGTAAATATATCGATTACCTCTATCGTTTTCATGACTTTTCGCGTTCGCTGGTCCCACACCGCGACCATTCTATCCTGACTTGCCGATAGAACATAATCCGTGTTCATTGCGACCTTTAACACGGGTCCGCGATGCGGTCGATACGAAGCGAACGGCGCTCGACCCAATCGCGGATCGAACAATATCACAGTTCGGCAAAATGAACCCGTCGCGAGAATATTAATACTCGGCGACGAAGTTACGCAAAGCAACGCACCGGTCACATCCCTGTAATTAAAAAAATCATCTATGAGATAAAAGTATAAAAAATTTTCGGCAAAAATGTATTTACGAAATATCTTGAAAAATCGAGAAAAACATCGATACGCGAAATGAAAATATCGATCGAAAGCTTACAATTCGAATTTTTTAATCGGCTCGAGTCCTTTATCGAGATCCCACGATTTGACTGTTTTATCCCAACTGCAGCTGTAAATCGTGTTGTCCACAGCTGTGAGATCCCATATCCAACCATCGTGAGCTCCCGGCCTCAGCGTATATTTCTGCCCGTCGTCCTCAAGATTCCAGCATACGAGAGATCGATCTCTTCCGCCCGATATGAGGGTTTTTCCTTTCTGGCAAAAAAAATACAACTTTAGTAAATATCGTAATAGAAAAAAAAAAAAATTCGAAAAAATTATATAGAACGTTTTTTATCTTCTTAATGACGAAAAAAAAAAAATGTCGTACATTCATTAGTAGCAATGCGTCGATACTGGCGCCGTAATGACCCTCCGGGAGTGGAACACTTTCCATCGACTCTTCGCTGCTCCAGTAAGACAATTGTTTCTCGATGGAGACACAGGAAAGTTTCCAAAAAAGTTCATCATCTTCGTCTGTAAATTACGTCGATCTGTATTTTCGGTTCGAAAGAACAATTTTTTTGACGACGCGCAAAAATGAATGCGATAAAATGTAGCAATTGTGAATCGCTAAACGAACGGCAAGTTTGAGAAATGGTTAGGAATAAATTGTCAATTTACAAATTGTCAATGACACAATGACGCACAATGACAAAGGATGAGTGCAAAATTAAAACTAAGAAATACAAATGTAAAATCATGTAAAACACGAAATTTATGTATTTACTGAATAATCGGATGTGCGAGGTACGCGCAATGCGCTACGAAATATTAGCTAACCGGGCGGCAGAACTGGATATCGAGCGTTTGGCCAAATTTGGCTGATCCTGACTTTCCACAGTGAGTCATCGCGCAGTATGCCATAAAATTGTTTGCAAACGCATCCGAGTCCATGTACGAGCGTCGAGGCGTCCAAAAATGAACAAATGTGAAGGAATATCTGAAAACGACGTATAAATAATATATATTCCGAACTTTTCTTTTCGTTTTTTTTCCGTAGAAGGATGAAATTTTCTCGCTATATATTCGATTAAAACGTTGTACGAGATGAAACAATGGATAAATAACGAGACGTCGTGCTTCAAACGTTATTGTTTATAACGGCAATGAAAAAAAATGACAACTACACAATCGCGAAGTATTTAAAAATGGCCGCCATCAGCTGATAACTCATTACACCAATGGATGCATTTATTATTGTTATTCACCTTGGTGACGGATTAATAAAATAATTTGTTGCGATTGTTGATCGGTTACGGGAGATATATTAAATCGAGCATTCGATTTATTTTACGTACTAACCTCAACGGGCAGATTAAGCAGCGAGAGTGTCAACGGCGCGTCGTCGTTACATTCCTCGTCAATCGAAACATCAGATCCTTCCGACCCTTCCACAGACATGACGATTTCAGTGCACTAATTCAAGGCCGCTTGTCCGCTCTCGTATCTTTTGTCATTCGTTACTCGTTTGCGAGATTTTCTTTGTTTCTTTCATAAAAAATTATTCAAAGTTATCGACGAAAAACGATATTCGCGAGGCGCTGATCACAGCACGAATCATCGACACATTTATCAAGTTTTCAAACGCTGGAAGGTAACAAACATCGCGTGAGTCAACTCATCCTCCGAGGCAAAAGCGTTGACCGAGATCTGAGTATTTCTTTTAAGCGTCGTCGCCCCCGACTCGCGTACGTATAGAGCCTCTCGTCGGACAGGGCCGACAACTTGTGCGTTAGCGGGGGCTGCGAAGGCGAAAGGCGATTTCTCGCTCGACACGGGAGAGCGATCGTGTTTATCGAACTTACCAAGCGGCTCCTCACTATCCGATGTTAACTCGCAACAATTTAAAAATATTTCGAATAAACGTTCGTACGCGCGTTTCCGTAACGTATAATAAGCTTTATTTGAAAAAATTCATTACATTTTTTTTCTCGCATGAATAACAATTTTCTTTTTTAATTTTTTCGGAAACCCATACAAATACATTCTCTACGATATATCATACAGCCCACGATTTCACAATTTCTACACCAATCACCAATCGATATATAAAATTATTTATATTATTATTATTATTATTGTATTTGTCTATTATCGTATAGGACACTGAATCCTCTTTTTTACAACATAATTCACTCGCAAAGCATTAATCTCAGACCAGCTGTGATGCTCGGAGTGAATACATTACGTAAATTAAAGTTGGATTTTTTTTCGAAACTCAATATAGTATGTACAATAATGGGTTCTCGATATAAAATTGTCTAAATTAATTAAATCATTGTAAAGACGTTTCGCCAAGTTATCGGCCCACATATTCAACAAAATATTTTCAGTACATTGCCATTCTATTTGCCTGTATATGTTTTTTAAACTGCGATTATTATTATTATTTGTTTTTGTTACAAATATTGGTAATATAGATCGCGACATGTTTTCGTGTTTAAAATAATTATCTAGGAAAAAGAAAAATGAAAAATACTGCACGTAAATATCACAACGCGACGCACGGTTTATGCTGACGAAACAGCGTTGTATAATTAATAAGTAAAATTGAGACAATAGCTCCGCAAGCCGAACCCGATTGCATTACGATTCCTACGCCAAGAAGTGCTTTGGAGCCGTGTTTTTGTCTCAGCGTCGATGTGATCGATAATTTGAGATACGAAATAATTCCGGTAAGAATAATCCACGCGGCGACCGCGAACGTTGCGCCGATTGCAGTGTCGCGCATCGGCGGAATCGGTGACATTGTTGCCAGATATATGGCGTACGTACAGCTAACAATACCAACGATCGTCAGTCCGTCCAAAATTTTAATATTAACCGAATTTATCCAAAGATAAAGCAGACACGCTGTAGGGTTCGCAATATTAGCCAAAGTAACCGTCAAATGAAATGCGACGTTGCCGTACGGTAAACACGAAAACGTTTGTATACCCGGCAAAAATCCGTTACCGAAGAAACAAACGAAACCCACGAGAATGTGAAAGTAAATAGTACGCGTTAAGTTAATTTCTTTATTTTCAACGACATCGCGCGAAATCGTCGATATATCGCAAGTGCAAGAAATCGCGTCGCGATCGCATCGTTCTTTGTCGTCTCGATGAGCGCAGCTGTCGGACTTGGCAGACGACAGGACGTCGATGTCCCGAACGGACGGAAGGTATTGTAAAAGTCCAAACGTGCAAAGGGACAACAAAAGTATCGAAAAAATAAAAATAAAATAATCTCTCGGAGTGAAACGCGCCTCCGGAGCAATTTCTATGATAGTTCCATTTTCGGTCACCGCGCACTCGGCGTTACCTCCGACTCCTTGAAGAAATGCTACGACGCTCGGCAAAACCCCGCTGAGCCCTTCGCCGATGAAATACGATACCAAAAATTTTTCACTGTAGTTACGTAAATACGGCATAAATAGTACGGAACTCGTGCAGCCAACGAGCGCCGTGAAAAATGCGCAGACGAACAAAGTTACGCTGTGCTCCGTGTCCCCTATATACGATGTTTCGTCGTAGAAAAATGCCAATAAACCCATCGATAGCGCACCCGTGAGCAGTAAACCGAAAATGCATAGAGATTCGTTGAGAGACGGATAACATTTTTTTGCTACCGTGTACGCTGCCGGTCCGACGTTTGCCGCTTGAATTACGACGACCAGATATGCCGCGAGATTCCACGCCTCCGGCGACGATGACACGAGCAACGGGAGCTGTACGTAGATACCATTGACACCGATCCACGCCGATATTCCGAAGACGACAACGAGAATATGAATGACGACCGGATGATAACTTATTTCATTTTCATTCGCATTTATTTCGCACTTTTTTATCGTTCCTTTCATCGTATCATCGTTGTTCATCAAACGTTCGAACGCTTCGTTATCCCTGAGCAATAAGTCACTATTAACCACTAAATCGTCGTATTCTACTTGTTTTACTTATTTTATTATACGTTCGATGCAATTGAGACTATACGGCGATTTATTTCGGCCCTTTGGCGTTATTTATTTTTCACTATCGATCTTTTTTCTTTTTTACGGACTTTTTTTTTTCGTAACTTTTTTTTTTTCTTTGCATTCGCGTAGCGATAGAAATTAGTCGTCACTGACTTGACGACACGTGTGAGATAAGAGAACGATATGACAATAACGTTTATCCCCCTCCATTTCCCGGTAAAGTTATGATTATCGAACGAATATTAAATCGGCTATGAAATACGTTCGATATTTTGGTAACTTCGCGCAGCGAAATAATACCGATTTTTTTTTTGGGAACAGAATATCTATTTCGTTTTTTAACTACGGAAACCGCGATTTTCTATTATTTTTTGCCTTTGATCACAGAAAAATCCGTTTGCATTGAGAGAACTTTACGACTACGATAATCGTTGCGACGCTCGATTTTCGATATAAATATCACGGAAAATCGGCGAGTACGAACGATTTTCTGATTTCATCGCCGGTGAAAAAAAAAAAAAAAAATGCGTAAAAAATGCAAAATTTTTAGTACGAAATAAAATGGATTTGTCGCGATGATTCTAGGATTTTATTGTAATGGAGCAAAGATAAAAAAAAAATACAATTCTTACCGATACGCTTCGCATGATCCACCGGTACTAACGGAATTCGAAACTATTCTGTCGCTTTCGTGACACTTTCGTATCGCCTTCTTCATTAATGTCATTTTTTTTTTTTTTTTTCACTTTTTCTCCTTCCGATAACGGCAACAATAAAATTTATCTATTTTATTAATACCGCCAGTGAGGCCGCAGATAAGACGATATTCTTTGTTTTTTTTGTTTTCGTAATTGCGAGCGAAACGAAAATAGGCGCAGGCGATCGAACTCTTGAATGAGAATTTATTTTTTATCGATAAATTCACCATTTCAAAAAAAAATATCGTCCCATTTGCAATCTCAGTGGTCAGTGACTGCAGCAGTAAGTCGGTCTGTATGACGTTAAGTACACATTTTTTTTCCCACTTCCACGGCGTCGTTGCGCTTTTATCAGTGTTCACTTATCACTGCCTATTAGTTGCTCCATTACTGTCCAATCTGCGGATAACCCTGAAGAAATGAAAATCTACCGCGGCAAGAACACAATTAAGACGCGGAGTTGCGATTTTTTTTTTTTTAGTTATCGAAATAATTCGTACGATCGATTAATGCGAAAAAAATCTCCGGCAATACTTTGTAATGTAAAATTCATTGGTAAAAAAAAAAATTCTCGAATCTCCGTGAGACGAAAGCATTCGCCGGAGTTTTTTTCAATTGTGGTGATTGAGGCGTTTAAATCGATAAATTGATCCCTATTAAAGTTATTAAACGAAAAAGCATCGAAGACCAACATGCGCCTTGAACGCGACGTGCCATTCTTGTTGATCCGCGCGCATTGATTCCGTTCATTCGGCTAAATCGCACCAATGTATTCATATCTAAGATTCGAACGAACCGAAAAAAAAAGTTCGATAACATATTTCGCGGAGATTAATTCGATTAATCGAATTACGCGACTCGAATTTTTCGAGACATACGAAGCGATCCGAGTAAAGGGGACTTTTGCAACGGAAAAAATCGATGATCGGTTGTTATCCGAATGTATGATAAAAAATTTCCGGTGATTATCGATCGCCTCGAGGAAATTCGTCGAAATTCGTAATTACGACGATGCATCGTCCGTAGGAACACTTTTTAGTGATGTATCTCGCAAACGACATTGAAAATTACGAAGATATGGAATATTTTTTTTTTTGTCGTTTCCCGAGTCGAGAAGATTTTAGTGTGCCATAAGCGCGGAACACGGAGAATAAGAATTAAAAGTGTTGGTGTAATTGACGAGCATAAAGGTCGTCACAGCGCCGACGAGAGAACCCACTTGCGTCGCAACGCCGATATAGTAAAGTCCTCTACCCGGGTCGGGTCTGAAGAGCGTCGTTATTCCCATTTTGACGAAGCCAATCAATCCGTTTACCAACACCCACGAAACAACGACGAAAAATTCGCCGAGCCAAGAATTTTGAAGGGGTGGTGTCGGCGATTGTACCGCGAGATACAATACGAAACTCGATAAAAGGAGTATCGCCCCCGTGAGCCACGCGAGAAAACTCGGCGATTTTGGATCTTTGAGAACGAAACCCAAACACATCGCGAGGGGACTCGCCATGGATGCGAGAGTAACGGTCAAGTGATACGCTACGTTGCCGTACGGTAAGCAGGAATACGACTGTATACTCGGCAGCGTACTGTGTCCAAGAAAACAAATAATGGACATCATTAATAAAAGATAATTGTACGTTTCTTTGGACATTGTCCATTCGGAGGAAGTTTTATAGCTCGGGGGTGCGTTAGTTTCCGTCGGCAGCATTTCCGTGCTGTCCGGCAATTTGATTCTCTCGCCTCTCGCGACTCGTAAATTATTGAGACCGAAAAAAGCGACGATACTCAACGCCAATACGCATCCGATAAATACGAAAAATAATTCCGGCGAAAATCGCGGTTTTGGATAAAACATTTCGTAAGTTTGAGTCGCAGAATCGATTTTCGTTGTGTTAACGCACTCGGGATTACCTCCGACTCCCTGAATAAGCGCTATGACGCTGGGAACAAAACCGCTTAATCCTTCGCCGACGAGATACGTCACCAAATATATTTCCCTGTAGTTTCTCATGTACGGCATGAAGAGAACGGAACTGGTGCAACCGACGGCAGCGGTGACGAACATCAGTCCCAAAAGTGCCGTCGAGTGTCGGCCTCCGAAAATTTCTGACGTCTTGTCATAGGCGAAGGCCAATGAAAAAACGGCCACTGTTGCCATTGCCAACAATGCGTATATTATGTAATGGTCTCTCACCCACGTAGCGTATCTGGGAGATAAAAAAAAAACGTCAATTACGGAATTTTTTTTTTTTTACGAAAAAATGCCGTGTCATTCGCGAGATACTCACTTTGAATAAAGAGTGTATAAAATAGGTCCCAGATTGGCGATCTGCACCAGCATTACCATATGCGCCGGTAGCGACCATCCTTCCGGAGCTGTATTAACCAACAACGGTAATTGGACGTAAATTCCGTTAATCCCAATCCATGCGCTGACTCCGAACATAAGAGCCAAAACATCGACGATTAATCGTCGATTACTCAAACGTTGCGGCCGCGTGTTAGTCATGACTGGTTAACTCGAGTTTGACGACGTATGCAATTTTTACGTTTCCGATGTTTTTCACTGATCACTGTTTCGTATTGTCGGGCTTTTGAGGAAATTAGCGAATGTCGAATTTTCTCGACATCGCGGAACGTTTTTATTCTATTTTTATTAATGAGACATGCATGGGGATAGGTTAATTCACTCGCGACACAACGGGTCCACGGATCAAGGTTGGAGAGAACGTTTCTTTTTGCATCCGAGTTTTTAACTGTTCGTGTCAATTCTCGTGTACTCCGGCGAGAAAATAGCTTTGATGACACGTTCGAACGGTGTCTATTGCTAGCAGACGACGCTAGACGAGCCTCGAACTTTGCGGCGTTATTTTGAAGGTTAATTACAATTTCGCGTTAGAGGCGAATTTTACTTGACGACGCTTTGTATTAATGTTTCGTGGAAACATTTTGAATGCGCTTAGAGTGTATTTCATTCACCGAGTCTAATGGAATAGTCAATTTTTGGCACCGACCGAACGCGCGGGTCTTTAAAGCAACGTTGCGCTTTGCATACTGAACGAGCCTCCGCCGCCTATATAGCTACTTTCGAGCGATCTGAAGTGGGCTGATGAAAGAAACAATTTTCTCTCGCGAGAATCGACAAACTTGCGAATAGTCGCCGCCCACGTAAGTACTTGTGTGGAATTATTTTTTGCACACGCGCAATCGAGTTAAAACGCAGTGTGTACTTACCGGCGTTTCATCGTCTCGTCAAATCGATTAATCGATGTTATCGGGGAGAATCGCGATCGATAAGTCAGAGTCCTGAGTCTTTACATGTCGAAAATTAAATACACACGAGTACACACGACCGAACGCTTTGATCGAATTTCATTTTTCGTCGTTGAATGAATGTAGCAGTACGGACAGTGATAAATGCATGTCCGTTTGTCTTCCGCAACGTGATTTATCAACAATACCGATTTGCATTTTCGCGCGTAATGCCCGGAGGCTCCAGGAATTTGACGTATGGATTATATCACTACTTCCTCCATCTTGTCAGGATAAGATAATTTATGGAACAGATGAGTACATTATCGAAATTTTCGTACGTTTGAACTTACGCATTCGTGCTACTTATTGCTAGCGGTAGCGGCAAACGCTGTTTTCCATGAATATCAGATAATGCGCTGAATTCCCGGTAAAGTAGATAGTAGAACGGCTCATCGGTATATAGGCCATTCGCGAAGGAGTTTGTGTCGGTCAACTCAAAATCTGTCTCCATGCACTTGTTTACGATCTGTTATATCATACGTCGGTAACCAATCGTTCAATCACTAAAATCGCCCGCGTAAGCTTGGTAAAAAAAGCGTCTCGGGTAGACCCGGTTGGTCAAACGAAACATCCAACGATCGTACGTAACTGCAATTCGAAACAAAAACTAAACACCGAGGGACGGTACGTTGACGATTGGGTGACACGGATTTATTCTGCTGTTTCCGCAGACTTTGCTTTTTATTTCGCACCCCAGTCTCCTAAAATGGCTTCGGAATTGAGAAATTTTTGAGTCTCGATGCGCCTTGGCCAAAGAATACGAAAAGAAGCGACGAAAAAACTGTACTTTCTTAGTTTTTATTATCAAAAAATCGTAAAGTCAATATAAATATTGTGTTTTCTTTTTTGACCGCAATAACCTCTATATCTCGTTAGCGTTAAGTTATCAGTGCTTCCGGTCTCGTTAAGAGGTTCTGTCATTCGTCATTCGCGATCCTTTCCTAACCAATAAGAATCCACAACAAATATAAATATTTGTTGTGGATATTTGTACTTTGTACGCAAAGGGACCGCGTGTATTTGAGTGACGATTCAAGTTACGGGAAAGCGGGCATTTGTCCGGCAAGAATAACGATGTTATACTACGAACATGCCAATGCTTTTCTGTCGAAGACCGCTGTAGGGTCGCTCGTTGTTGGTATTTAATGACAAGTTACGTATGACAGCGGTATAACGAGTTATTCGTCACGGTTTGACCAAACCGTACGATCGAGTCGCAGGTTCGTCGGCACGAGTCCTCGAATTCATTTTGTATTCAACTATTCCGTCATTCGTTAACTATAATCCCAAAAACACGCAGCATGCAGCTACAGTGCATCTAAATAACCATTTTTTCAGACAATTAAAAAAGAAAATACTTGGAAACATTGGCAGCCATTTTAAATCACTACTCGTCATTATTACTCGTCTTTCAATCGAAACATGTCATTTTTCGTGTCATAAAAAGAATTCGATATTTTTAAGACAAAAATAATCATTTTAATGATAATAATGATGTAAAAATGATTTATTAATAAAAAAAAATTTTATTGATAAAAAATATATCGAAAGTTTTATCGAAATTTTTATCTCCCAATGTCCTTAAAAACAACAGTCGCGTCAAGATTTAGCCTCTCGTCGAACGAATAAATCGACAACGATACTTTCGATTATTCCGACACACATCGAGTAATAGCTTTTTTTTGTTGTTTATATGGCGGATAGAAGAGTCTACGATATTATATCGTGACGAACAGTAACAACGCTTTTCATTATACAACACACGTTGTCTGAGTGAGCGGCTGGTCTACGCTGATCGATCATGTGCTTATGTCAACCAGTATATAACCCTACAGTTGGTCATCGTCATAGGTATTCACGGTCCTTGAAAGACTTGAATAAAATATATAAAACAGCGATTTCCAGAGTTGTAGGAAGTCGATTACCGGTTTGGGGTTTCAGCACCGACGTTTCGTCGTTCGAGTAAAAATGCGTCGCGTGGCAGGTAATTGCATGGAGGGGGGCGAGGAAAGTGGGATGGGGGGGGGAAATTCCCTTGTGCGTCTAGCGGTGCGCCGTAAAACGTCATTAGTCGCGGGGAACACACGAATTCTCCGCATCATCAGTAATTCAAAGTGTTTGCAGAGTCTATAACTATCGTCTTAATGCCCACAGAACAGAGGAATAAAAAAAAAATACGCACGACATTGGATGCGTGGCAAACTTTTGTTGTTCGTTTACTATATAGTTATTGTAAACCTTCGTAAGGTCTAAAATAAGAGACGCTTCGTCACACTAAAGAACAAAGCCGTTACCCACAATACCACTGTATTATAATGTTACAAATATATATATTTTTTTTTTACCTTCGCTCGTGACACACTTAAGGGAGACACGTTTGAAACACAGAGACACTGGAAAAAAAAGTACATTGCCTGCTGCGAAATAACCGGCTACGAAAGTCCAATAAGGTCACGTGGTACCTATACTCATGGCCGGGGGGCGTACATAGAGCGCTGTAGCATAGTGACTACAGGGAACGATCGCGCGTTCACATAGGTAACTGGCGAATCGATAATTTTAAGCTATTCGACCGAATAAATATGAACCAACTGTCGGTATATATATATATATATGCATATGCGTGCATAGTATGTATTCGTATCTATCGTACAATTCATCTGATATTCTATCGCTGTAAATATTCCACGAAAGGTTGCATCGAGTTGAAGAAAGCATAACGTCGCGATGAAACTATCAACGAGTTTATCGTAAACTGGACGACTGACGTCACTTCCGTAACGTGTATATAGTGGACCGACAGGTGAAACAATAATAATAAGCGCATCGTTCGTGACACCGACTTAGCGCTTTTCCTTAGATGAAACTTAAGGCTGCTTATCTTCATCGTAACATTGGTCGGCTCGGTCGGTAATGAAAACTGTAATTTTTGTTTTTTAAGTATGTTAAAATCATTATAACGGAAATAGGATTGCACTGGATCTATATGTTCTACCGTGCCATTCTACTTCCTGTGAAAGTTTCGGGATCTTTGTTTGAACTTTATTATAGTTTTTATTACCGACCGTGTCATTTCACGAGCCCTTAAAGGAATAGAAGGATAAGACTCCCTCAGTCGATAAGGAAGTTTATGATCCTTTTTTTAAGGGCACCGAAACTCGCGTTTTGTTGAAATATTTAAAAAAATAAAAAAATTCAAGGATTTTTTCCCGCGTTTTTGCATTTGTTTTGTTGAAATTCGATCAACTTGGTGGTAGTAATAGAAAAGCTTACGATGGCGACATTCATTCGGGGTAATAATAAAACGTTATATAATCGCGAGTCAAAGGATCAGATTATCCTTGCGACGGGGTTACGATGACGCAAAAGAAAGGGTTAATGTCCTGCTGCAGGTAGATGCCCTCGTAGCGCTTTCAGCACGAAGCTGTCTCTCGGCATTTACCCTGGTTGACCCACTAACGAACGAAGAATAAAAAAGAAACATCGCGATCCCTACCCATCACGAAGATAGTCAATTTCACTTCGTGGCTATAATTTTGGGTCATAAGTCATAAATCACGCGGTTATCTTCGTGATGCTCGATACTTGTGGCCGATGAAACCCCAAAACGATAATGACCGTTCGCGAGAAGCAATAAGGTTTGCCTTGGGGGCGAAGCTTTGATACGTTCATGAGTGACGCGGTCAGTTCAGACAGAATAACCGCAGAATTTCCCCCGTGTCATCGGTTAAACTGATTCCCTGCACCATTTAATGTACCACATGGATGCAAGTGGGCGGGTTGACTCCTGCGGTTACTCGGGTCTAAGGGTACAACAGATAGTAACAGTCACAGTTCTCCCTTTGTCTCGTGCGCCGTTTGCACGCTGCGCTACGTGCTTTTTGTACGTTCATAAAAAAGAAAACTTGCTACCTGCGCGTAAAATTCTCGAATTCGTAAAAAAAGTTTTTTTTTTTAAGTATTAAAAAAGTATTTAATATCATTCGAGTACTTTAATTTCATTGAACAAAACCTATCGCACCATAAAGCGCGTAACATTTAAATTATTCAAAATGTCGAGACAAGTCGTAATAAATCGAATAATTCAGTGATTGCTTTGGATTTTGGTTATGGAAAAAATAAATAAACAAAATATCATCGTCATAGACACAATAAAACAGTTGTTCTCCATTTTGTTCGTTTTTTCTTCGATCCGTTTGCGCTATGATAACCCAAAGTGACGTCATTCAGGTGTCCCAATAATCGTGAGAATGGCGTCACGCGCCGAATCGTTGTCGACTAGAGCGGCGAGCGTTGAGCATGAAAATGTGTGGAAGCAAGAAAGAGGGATTCCCGAGTGCCGCAGTAGGTAGGTACCGGTCGCGGCATGGCCTGCGCCGTCCCGTCTCAGGTGTGGGTGTTTGGCGATACATATACATATATATGTACGTATATAGTTCAGCAAATGTACAGGGGCAAGGCAAGGAAAACAGGGTAAAACTACCGCGAGGGTTCCCCAGCTCTGGCGTGCAAGCTTCGTACCAGTTTCTCGTTTATCCATTATAGCGAGAGGCGGCGCGCAGTTGGTTGCGCAGTCGTAACGGGCTCGCGCGCGTGTCTATCCTGCGTTCTGCTACCGCGGACGCGGCTGTAACCGAGCTCCGCAGGATTCACGCTCCCTCCGGTCACAGTTGAAATAAATCTTTTTCCCCAACTAGTTACGAACATTCTAATTGAATCGGTCATCAAACTCGGCAAATATAACGCGTGATAATCATTGTAAAAGATCGTTAGAATGAAAACAAAAAACGGTGTAAAGTTTCACGCGTAAAAAGGTTATAAAAAAACATGAAGAAGCAACAATGATCGGGAGTTTGCGAACTGGTCGATGAAAAAAACGGTGGATCGGTACACGTGTAAGTCGCGAACTCGCGATTCGGAAGTGTAAAACAACAATAAACGCAAAATTTGAAAAGTATATTTGATAATAAAGTAAAAATCGGCGTGACAGTTTTTTTTTTGTTGTGGGAGCACGAATGACGAATAAAGGATGTACTTGAGAAAAGTTCGGGTTTCATATCGAAAGTGCGCGAGGTGAAAAAATTACGTTCGAAGAAAGAACACGTGAACGAAGACGTGATACAATTTTTTATTTTTTATTTTTTTGCAACACGAGTGTAAGAATTTAAAAGAATTCGGTGGGGAGGGGGAAAAGTCGAAAGTGCGATACACACACACGCTATCGCGATCGTTTGGCACGCCGGGACGGAACATCGCATCTTGCAACAGGTATACGTGATTCTTTTTTGTTATTCGCATTTTTTCTCGTGTCTCGATATTGGCCACAACCAATTCGTGTCCTAAGCGATGGGGGTTGGTCGTCCGATAAATTTATTCATCGATCGCGTCTCGCGATTTTTTTTTTTTTTTTTGCGAGTTTTAGGTTAACAGAGTTATCGACAGGTTGCTTAGTGAAAAAGGGTTGCTATTCGGCGGAACTGCGATTTTCGCGAATTAGTTTTCGTTTTAATGAATAGGCTATTGTGAATTGCGGGAAATACGGATCACGCGTTATGCATTGCGATTTCGTGCGATAATTCTTTACGGAACAGATCCTCTTCGAAAACATCGCGATGTTTTGTTTTTACGAAGATACAAAATTTATATTAACTAGCAGTGAGCGCACGCTTCGCGCGCGTAGCCTTATCTCTCTATTTAATTTTTTTTTCCACTCGACTTTATTATTTATTTGAACTGTCAAAGTTTGTCAATCAACTATCAAAATGCAACATAACTGAAGTTGCTTGTCTAACAGCATTAGCTTCAGCCCCTTCTGACAGCCAATCAGGCAACGAATAAAGCGACAACAATACATGTATCGAAATTTCGATATATTTTAGCCACGGATTTTTTGAAGAAGGAATTTTTTGAAGAAGGATACGAAGATACATTATGTTCGTACAGTATATACGTACAGTATGCGGATTTACGGCTCAAAACATTTAAAAATTAATCTTTCCTCGAGAAGTGATGAAAAAAAAAAAGTGTAATCGTCAAGTTGCCGACGTGCGTCGAACGATTTTTCAAAAACGAGGAAACAGTTATTGAGGAAACGACTATTCATTTTGTTTTCTACACAATGAAAAAACTAACCTATGTCCCGTGCGAAAAGTACATATCGCGAAAAACAGTAACATATATAACGTAGAATGCAATCTTCTTTTGACCTTTTATCGAACTTACAATTGACTTACAATCGATCTGCAAGTAATTTTTTTTCTCTTCCATTGGCATTTACGAAAAAAAAAAAAATATATATATATCGAAGTTGGAATTTTTTTCTGCACACTTGGAAAAAATGATGGCGTTGAGAGAACTAAAATAGTCTGTTCGTAAACCACCGATTTTTATCGTATTCCAGCTATTGCATTTCTCAACTCATATTTTTTTCAAACAGTTTACATTTCCGATTAGCGGCAGCAAATAGAAACGTTATCTTTATCTTTTCACACGACAGTCGCGCGAACGCGAACTTGTACATATATTTACAATTACACATAATTATTCGCTACGATTGGGATAGTTAACGAATAAATTGTCGATATATTACGCATTTTACTTATGGTACAGTATAACGAGGGGGGGTGCGGAATTTGAGGTTAAAAAGCAATACATCGATCGCGACGATGCCTCGAGGATAAACGATACGATGATATCGAGAGGAGAATGCGTCACGAACGATGATTGCAGCGAAAATATTTGCAAATTATAATCTCCGCGTTCGGCGAATGCATCGTTTGTCTTCGGAACAAGCGGTGCAATATATGCGTCCCTTTCATTATAATAGAATACCGCAGGCGAATCGAGGTAAATGCGCCATCCCTTGTGATTGTTTCGTCGGGCCGCTCTACTGCGGCCTATAATGGCATCTCGGGGTCTCACCGTATTAATTAACCAATCATAATTACATACACATCGTTTTGCCATTTTGTACCACTGAACCATTGACTCTTTTTACACACAAGTCGTTAACTTTCGATACTCTTTTTTGTACTAACAAATTTTTTGACGAACAAAATAACGAATGAAATAAAAAAATCGAGTGTATTAACGAAGTATTTACGAAAATTGGTAATAGCGGGCCGTTTTTCTCGAATTATTATCGCGTTGTATCGCGACGGCGGGAGGACATTCTTTTTCGATTAAAATTATTTTACTCGATCCATAATTTGGGTAAAGAATCCTCAATCTGTATATACGCGATTTCCTCCCCGCGAAGCCCATTCGTCAAGCTTCGATTAGGGTGACGAAGTATCGTAATTCTAAATCAATACTTTCGATGACAAAATTTATTCCTGACGCGAGACATGTCTCGAAAAATGCAATGCTGTAGTCTGAAAATAATGCAAATGAAAAAGAATGGATTTATGGATTTTTCGCAGCAACATCGCGTTCGCGAATAATTTTACCGGAAATTCGTAATCGGTGGGTAAAAAAAATCAAACATTGTTACAGCGACTTTGTAAAGTGTGGGCGTTGAAAAGTGTGGATGAGGTAAGGGATACCTCAGAAGGAATTTGCCGTTGAAATTATAAAAGGATTTTATCCCATTGGTTAACGCGAAAATTATAATCCTCTATCTCTTTGTGCATTGAAAATTAAGCTCTCCTATACTCTTGCGGCCTCTCGCCTTCTGCGACTGTGTTTAAACAGAAAAGCACGATAAAGGGTACCTTTTTTTTTTTTCGAATTTTGTTGCTTTTTTTCAAGCGGTTCTTCAAAGCAATCTAACGCTAAAATCATGAAAGCATTTTTCGTCCCATAGGCTTTCCCGCGAAAACATCGCTGTATAGTTGAACTGAAGTGAGTTTCACTGTCTCTTTGTGCATTGAAAATTAGCTTTTCCCATAGTGCACAAGTCACACTGAATACGACATTGGGGGGTGAAATTAGTCGAAGGGGAGAGAAGAAAAAAAAAAAAAACGCCTCTCACGTTTCCGGCCTCATTTCCGCAGATACCATCGGAGCTTTCAGTGTTAATGCCTTTCTTCGTTGATTTTTCGATTTTATCTCTCGAAATCAACGCAATTACCGGTTAACACGTGACGCGTCTATCGTCATCTAAGTAATATACACATATAGACAATCGCTATAACTCGTAATGATCGTTCTCGTTGTCGGTGAAGCGACGATTTATCTCCAATGATTTCCATCTTTTGATAAAATTTTTCTTTTCTCCCCTTTAATCGCGTAAAAACGTCTTTAGAATGAAATAAAAGTGAATTTAAAAAATGATAGTGTCTTTCTTATTCGATGGCAGTGAATTGCATAAATTCGTTAATAAATAATATTCGAAATAATAACATTGAAATTATTAATCCATGTGACTTTCGTGAAATAAATTACGATTGAGATATTAAAAAAAGAAAGATAATATTTTTGTTTTCAAAGTAATTGTATAATTGGTTAAAATAATATTAAAAAAATCGTTCGATGAATTTTTTAACGACGAAATGTACCGCATCGTACCGTGAAACAATAACGAAGCTTTACTTGTATGCTAAAAATAACGAGTGCGAAGTCATTTGAGAGGGTAAAAAAATAGGACGAACGTTCTTTCGCTTTTCCCGGGGGATTATAATATAATTTCGCGTTGTTGGCCGACGCGCAATGCGAGATACGGAATGTTAATACCGTGTTTCGTTGTGTGGATAATTTAGCATTTGTCGAGTATCGATCGAATCTCCGCTTCGATTAAATTCAATATACTCGGAATTAATCCGATTGTTCGACAAAAGTGTAGTACCTATACAGAGGCGATTGCGAGTTTGTTAATAAAATCATTAGAATTTTTCGACACGAAGGCGCTTGTCGGTGACGTGCTCGGTTTTACATCCTTAGAGTTGCTACGAAAGATATCGGGCAACTTGTCTGAAACCATTGGATACACGAATTTTATTACGGTATTAGCTATTAGATTCGATGAATCGGAGCAATTATAACCTACCGAATTCGAATTAGAGACATTGTATCGAGACACGACGAAAGGTGGCAAAGGAATTGGCGATGAGACCTTTGCGTGACACGAAACAATTTGTCATCCGTCTGTAGCGACTCGTGAGATTTTTTGCCGGACTTTTCTTGCTGCTATTCAATTCGAAAAAATAAATAACGATTTTTTTTCAACATTTAGAAGGGTTAGCGTCTCGAGGATAAATTTACCAAAAGGCCAAAGAACGTCGCGATAAAACGCTTTAAAGATAAGTGAAATAAAATGAGAGACGTATCTATTATCGGAGAGTCGTTGAATCGATACCAAACGAATTATATCGAGAATTGAAACTACCGGAGAATCGAACGCGCGAATACATAGAAAATTGTCGATAGACCGAACGCCGATGGAAGAGGAGTGTCACGCAAACGCGAATGGAGTTGATATCGATTGATAAAAATGATGAGCAGTAAATAACATTAAAAGAAGCCATTTTTTTCTTTTCCTTTATAATGATTCGTAAAAAAGTATTTTGTTGCTTCGGTGAGGCGATATGTAGAGAAAATGTAACTATATAGATCGTTATTGGACTCGGCCGAGGTTGACCAATTCGCGAATGAAGGCCATCTCTCCGCGCACGATATGCCTTTCAACTATAGCCACTGTATGCTATATATTATTCTTCTTTCCACAAATGTTGAATCTTCTTTACGAGTAAACAAATGGCGTTAAACAAAAAATAGTTGCAACTTATTATCGAATACTAATCCATTTGCGTCGGTGGTTATGAAACGACACGAGCGTTTATCAGGTTAAATTTATTAAAAGCTCAGGCAATTATGAATAAGTTACTGCGGGGAGTGTTTGTACGGACGGCAAGTGAGTTATCTTTTAGGTGCGGCAAGAAGAATGCTTTTTTTTTTCGTCGATGGAACTGCACCCAACGCGGTCTCGCGAGGGAGAAACATATTCGAGGAATTATGACAGAAAGAAAATTGACTTTCCAAACGAATAGAAATAGATTGTCTTTCAAGTCTATTTTCTGCTTTACAGAATGCAGAGCAGTCTAACAAAGCGAAGAGAAAAAAAGTAAAGGATTAAAGGATTAAAAAAAAGAGAAGGAATAAGCGTCCGTCCGTGTGAAAAAGGTGAAAGGTGAGAGTGAGGACGGGGCATGGTCGTAGGTGAGACGGCGGGGCGATGACGCTCTATCACCGTCCGCCGGCGTCACCACGAGTCCCCCAGGGCTCGAGCGACTTCCTAATCCCGACCCCGGCCCCGGTCCCTGTCCTTCTCACTGTTGCAAGTCGCTATCGACATCCAAAGAACGGTACGATAGATCCTATTGCGCCGGCGAGGAGGCATGAGAGATCGTCCTCGTCATCGCGATCATCAAGGACAGGCGATGCCCTTGGAAGAGGTCCAAGGATTGCTGCCGCCACCGTGCAGAACAGGTTTGTAATTTTCGTACTTTGTTACCTTCGGAACACTGTACATCGAACGATTGCGAAATTAGGCGAAATGAGTTCGCAACATCGATGTCCAACATTTTTACTATAAATATCATTACAAAATCATTTATTCACGACGAGAGTCCCGTTATCGTCCCTCGCCAAGTCGAGAGCTTTCGAAAAGGTTCGGCGACCTCTTCGAATTATTTAGAAGGTCAGTGACGATCGGGGCCAACCTTCGAGAATATATAATCATTGGCGTGCCGTGACGGAATCACAAATTACGCTTTCCGTTGTCCGCGAGCAAAACCGGTAATCTCTATTCCGACATCATTTTTCAAAAATAAATTCAAACCGTTAAATCTATTTAATTTTCGCCAGTTTACCGATGAGCGAACTAAACGATACCGAGGTTAATTACCACTTAGCGATACCGGAGCGCGCGATAGGATCGAACGGGGCATACATACAGAGTTGTGGGCTGACGATGTCTCTTAGATTTTAATTGGAAAATTCAGCTTGATAAACAACTATCATTGGAAGCGAAATAAACGGGTAGGCTAAATTCGAACGATTCTCAACTTATATATATTTCTCTACTTTTCCAATCCGATTGCTTTCTCCGAATCAATCTTGAAACATTTTCATTTTAACGTATAGACATTTATTTTTCGCCAATAAAATTACCAAAAAATTTAATTACAATAATTATACATGTTAATAATACTGCAATTTCTTCGATCAATGAGCCAAAGGTCAGAGATTCTGCGCGCAGATCAGACCTCGAAGTAACTACATTTTTTTCGACGATTCATTTTTTTTTCTTTCGTATTAATATATAAAAATCGATAATATCGCGATTATCTAGCATCATTTCTTTAGTTCGTTTTCAGGGCAATCGACAACTTAATTTCCGCCGTTGGCGTCTATTTGCTAAGAAAGAAAAGTGGAGAGTTCCGTTCCGAAGGGACGGAAGTGACCTCATGGGAAACTCGACCTCTCGATTAGAACAATATTTTTAGCTTTTTGCGTCCCGCCGGTTTGCATACGCGGGGAATATATTTGCCACATGAAATGCCAAGAAATAAAAAGGCGTAACTCTGCATACGACTATTTCGTTTCTTAAAAGTGCAAATTAGGAAATGCCATTTTTCAGTCTCTACTGCGAAACGAATTCCGTGACCAGCAGCGTGTGTTGCTGCAATCCAATTTTTTCAAAAACATAAAAAAAAACTATTATTATCACGTTAAAAAAATTTGAAAATACTATTAACAAAAAAAAAGTTCCTTCTATTCTTTTATTTTTTCGACGTCGTTTATTAATTCTTCATGAATTGACGACGATTGTACGCGGGGTCCGGTTTTAAATTTAATTTCCACATCCGCGGTATTTGAATTTCCCAGAAAGCCTGTTGTGCGTTGTACACACGAACAAAGCTACAAACTCCGAACTCTCCTCCATTAATTAATGGCATTTCGAACCTCCGTATTCGGTTTCCCTGCGGTGTCGATATCGATTCGTAAGATATATCTCCTGTTGCTAGTGATTCTCACGATCTCTGACCTCTGCTCATCAACTACGATAGCGCAAACAGGAAAAGTTACATCGCGTGCAAAGCTCCGAAAATGGGAAATATCTCGAGAATCGATATCGCTGCGGGTAATGTCCACGAATGGCTCGTGATTCCGAGGAAAAAGTGTATGCAAGAGCGTTAAAGTCGAGACTCGAATATGGAGGATCGATCGCGATGATGTAGAGACACGCAGCGGAGGGGTTTCCGTAACAGAATCAACAAAAGAAAAAACAACGCAATACACTAGAGAAAACTCCAACTCACGGGGGGTTATCGTTGGCGCACAAAGGCTACGGTTTTCCAATCTACCGGAGAGAGAATCCATTTGCTTCGGACACAGAGAGCCGTAGAGATCAAGTTTCACAATCGGGCGTTTCGCATGGCTTGCAGACGGAAGCAAAGCTGACTGATACAGACGCATTTGCTTTCCTCCTTCCCAACGCTCGTACACACGATATCTCAACCAGTGATGGGCTTCGGATGACCGATATATGCACAATTTATAATCCATTAATTCTTCAACACCCGCATCGTTAACGAAACAAATTGCCGGTTCTTTTCGATCTCCGCGCACCGCTCTTTGACAAAAATTAATACGATTTTTGTTTTTCCAGCTTTATTATTTGTCGGTAACGAAAAATCCTTACGCGCTAAAAAAAAAAAAAATTGGGACGAATTGTTTTTTGTTTTTTTCGAAAAAAATCCGAAGAAAAAATCCGTATTCAGAATTCTTTTTATTTTATTAATAATTAATTTAGTTTTCATGTTTCTTTTGTTTACCCTTAATAATTGTTTTCGACGCATTTTTAGTTTCCCAGAAAATCTATTGGTGTTTAAAGAAAAGACTATCAGAGTTTTATCGTTCGCTTAATGGATATCAAAAGTCAATAAATTGTATAAAAAAACTTTCTTTCACGGAATAGCCGTTTCAGAGGATGAAGAGAAGAGTTCCTCTTGTGCGACACAAACCCCGTCGGCTGTGAAAATTGTAATGCATTTTTGTTTCAACGCCGTTGAAACTTTGGCGTTCGGCAGAAATAAGATTCCGTTATGCGTTCATAACAACACGCGCCGTAATTCTATTTCCTTTATCCGCCAAAGTTTCAACGGCCTGTAGAAAAAAGCATTACAATTTTGATTAAAATTTTTTTTTTATCGTTCGTATATAGAGAGATTTTTCGCAGACAGTAAAATTTTCGAATTTTCGAAATTTGAAAAAAATTGTTAAAAAAATCACAAGTATTGAAAAAAAATTAGCAAATAAATTGCGTATTGTTGATTTTTTTCAGATTTTTATTAAATTGGGAAGTATTCGAAAATTCGCTCTGAATTTGTCGGTGAATTTCAGTTTTTGGTAATACGCAGCGATCCACTCTCTTTATACTGTCCGCTAATCGCTTAATAGTTGAATAATGATGATATTTTTGGTAGAAAATTTGAAAAAAGAATCTCCTCGATGTATTTCAGGTAACCGAGGACCGCTGAACGTGACTATTGTACAAGTGGGCGGCGGAAATGGAAGCGGAGCTGGAAGTGACTTATTGGGTTTGGAAGCACCGGCGGAGTTGAAGCCGTCCCCGTCGCCCCTTTCCGAGACGAGCGCGACAATTCAGTCCGACAACAATGACACCTTTACCAGTGGTAAGTAATTAAAAATATTAATGCCTTATCTTCGCTATTAAAATTTCCAACAATATTCGTTTGCATTTATGTGGGTCGCGGCAATTGTTTTAGCGCACTTTTCCCGCTATAATACACATCGAGATACGTAAAGCATCGATATTACGGTACATACAATCGCAGGTGATAATTTACAATCGTAACTTCGGCAACTCAAACTTGCCGTTTCAAAACTTTGTTCGTATAATTCGCGAGCTGTAGAACGGGTCGGTGGGTTTCTTCCGTTTGATTGTCAACCGAGTTACGCATCTATTATTGGAATTGCTTTCATTCTGAAGGAGCGATCTCCGCGTCTATGCGTTTCTAGAAAGCGAATGACACTTTCCGAAGTTGATTTTCTATTTGTGCAGTTGGAACGGAACCAAATACTCTCTCGCGAGATCGTCCGAGTAAACGAACGGAGAAAAATAGAGCTGTTAATGGATTTTCACGTCCTTTTCTCATCGTTTAACATCACGAAGCGAAGCATTCACGATAGTTGATTTTTCGATTTCTCATGGGGACGTCGAAGCTTTGCGGGTAATTTTGCAAAAAAATAGAAAGTCAGAGGCGTTTTGGAGTCGTATAATCAAAAATACATACAACTTTTTTTTTTCGTATTGAATGTGAAAAATGTCGAATAATTATCTCGATGCATGTTTTTTAAACTGTGGATCGCAATGTTTTTTTTTTTTCGCTTTCGGAGCGATTCAAATTTTTTCGATAACTGCCGTTTTTAGCTGTGAGATTTTTCAATATAACTATATCTTCTTTAACTTGGTGTTTTTTTTTTTTTTTTTTAATGCTTGATATCTGCAATCGAATTTTTTGTTGCGAAGCTTTTTTTTACCACCGATCGTTTCAGTTAACTGACTTTCAATGAAATAAAATTTTCACTATTTTCCGCGGCCAACGAACAGTTGTCTGAAAAGCTGAGAGAGTTCCTTCCACTTTTTCTTTGTGTTGAAACGTAAAAAAAAAATATCATTCGAGAGCAGAGATCGCGCGGCGTTACACGAAGATACACGAAATGAAATGTTGCTTCGTATTTTTTTTTTTTCACAACCACACATCTTTCTTGCCGTTTCTCCACCCGAAAAACTTTTCCGCGTTATAAAAGCTCGAGGCCCGCCGTATAAAAACTTGTAAAGAGTCGACGAACAAAGGTAGTATATTGAGTCCCTCGCGTTCTCGCGGTATATATAGGTAGTCTTGAGCTTTTAGCCTCACCGCTCAGCGAGAAACAGTCGATCGCTACTTCGTCGGAGTTTTCTCTTTCGGCACTTCGCTTTCAAAAAACAAGCGACGAAGTAACTGAATCCTTTTTTTATTCTATCTTTGCGACACTCCGGCGTAACGTAAGACTCGAGGTAGTTGTGTCGATTCGTCTTAATTTCGCATGAATTCGAGAAAAATGGGAGAACATTCCGAATACTTATCGATGTGATAAAAATCTGAAAAAATTCATGCTTATTAAGGGTACTGAAAAAGTCAACTTTTGTTTTTTCATGAAAATTATTCGATCTTTTTTCTGAATACGTATGAATTTTGAAAAAAAAATTCAATTTGCTTTGAATTTTGTACTTTTTTCGCTCATTTTTTCAGTATAAAAAAAAAAACAAAGAAAAATCCCAGCAAATTGAAAATAAAATAACATCCATCATTTCGCGCTATCGAATATATAGCTTTGTAAATGTCGCTCATCTGTCATCGTTAAAATTTAATCAGTCAATTTGATCGCGCAGTGAAAAACAAACAAAGGAAAATTCCTCGATTACGGAGTAATTATCGGTGTTAATTACAGTAGACGTTCCATGTGTTACTATTACGTTATATAACATCGAAGAAATTGGACAAGTTTAACGAAAGAATATTTAATAATAAAGAAAAAAAATGTATTTCATTAAAAAATTGAAAAAATTCCATTTCATTTGATTTCATTCTTTGAGATAAAAATGGTTAGATAGATTTTTTTGTTTTAAATTCGTTGTTTCAATAGGTACCGATCCGCGATTACTGCTCGGGGGTGTTAGTGATCGTAACACGTGGGAGGGACGTTATCACGTGAAGGAACATCGTCGGGCCGGTAAGGCGACTTTTCAAGGACAGGTGTACAACTTCCTGGAGCGTCCCACCGGCTGGAAGTGCTTCCTATACCACTTCTCTGTGTAAGTAAATTCTTATTTCCGGTATATTACCACATCTGGTAATTTTACGCCCGAGTAAATTTTACTCTCGAGATTTAACGATCTAAAATTGCCCTTCTAAAATTAAATAATCTCGATTTTTTTTTCATTGACGATTTTTCCGAAATATTTTTAACGATAAATACGAAAAGAAACATAAAAAAAAATTGCGACAAAAATGGATTTATCAGAGTTTTAATTAACGTTCAACAGCTGATATATCTTTTTGCCAATAGTTCGACGCGTATCGGGGCGTCTGTACGCGATAATTCGGTAATAAAATAATATTTATGTATTCCTATAATAGTTGGACAATCCGTTCGATATACCGTACGAAAGAATTCCTAATCATTTGCGAAGCCAATGGTCGAGAGGTTTAAGACGATATCTGCATTCTTCATCCATCTTTTCAATGTCAGTTTATAAAAAGAAAAATGTTGACTCCGTGGATCGAGTGGGAAGATTGATGGCGATACTTTCGAAAGCCTTTTACCCTTCGCTCGCTGGTGAGAGTTTCGAGCCGATAGTCTTCTCGCGCGTTGCTGCAAATTCTCGTTGTATTCATGAGTTTGTATAAAGAAAGTATTGTAATCATAGTCTTTGCAGCTCGGCATTCCGCCTTTTCTAACCGCGAAGCTTTCCCCGAAAATGTTTAACGATCCATCAAAGTTTGCAATTTTTTTCAACTTTGCGCTGAAAAAGAAAAAAATCCCGCAACTGATGGAATTGCGTGTTGTCGAATTATTCATTACGGAATTTCAGAAAAATTCCAGAAAAGTAGAGTAGAGTTTCATTAAAATTAACATTTCATTAAAATAAACATTTTGAGTTTTGATCTTTCGATCGTTTCACCGAATTACGAGCCAATTTCGTATTTTGCGCGTAAGGAAATTTTTAACAATTTTTTTTTTCGACCTCTCGATCAATTCGGGATAAATATTATAACGACGATAAGAGATAAATTTGATGGAATTGTTAAATTTTAAGTAGTTTAAAAAAAAAAGTTAATTCGTAATCTGCTAACGACGCCGCAACGAAACAATGTATTAATTCACCTCGCATTATCACCAACAGCCGCAATTGGACGCGATACTTTTATCGTACATCCGATCAAACTATTTGATTCACGCGACACCGTTATTAGTGTCTACCGCCGGATATGAAACATCAACAACGCGGCACACGTTATATCGCGGTCCGGTGCTGTCGCCAAATGATGTTTTATCGTTTCACTTGTTTAGCAATACACTACTCTATCATGTTGACCCAAAAACATATTTCCCAATATAAGAGACGAACCCTTAAAGATTATGAAAAAACTAAACATCGAGACCGAATATACATATATATATTTTTATTCTTTTCCTAAGAAAAGTCTTCATTTTTTTTGGAGGGATACAGATGTTGATTTTGCGTGTCAAATGTATTTTAGGACGTCTAATGGCTTTTTTCAGTCGTATCATTAACATCGATTTTTTCTGGTTATTTCGTGTATAACTGCGGGGAACGGCATGGAATAAATTAGATTTTTTGTTAACGTATTAATTAACGACAGTTGAGCTCTTTTTTTATAAATCGATCATGAGACATCGTTGTTAGGTATCACGGAGACAAGGTGTTGAGTAGAACAGCCTGTTGTCCGGACGAACAGATGGCGGCTCGCATGCCGACTATGACTACTTCGTCTCGTCGGTATATTGCCTCTTCTACTTATCGAGCATCGCTCGGTTTGCGTCTGTGTCCTTTGCGATCGGAACATTCAATTATATTGGTAAATCATTATTATCATTTAAACGATTTTTATCATTAATTGCCATTTTTAGACATTGATTTTAATTACCAATTTCTTTCCGCCTTTCTGTTGAAAATTTTCTTGGCTTGGCAGCCGTTTCATCTAATTTGCATTGATAGCCGAGTAGACAAATAAGTAGAATTTAAACGAAAGGGAAGAATATAGTAAGCCAACCAAAGCCTTATTTGCACATTTTTTCTTCGCGACCCAAGCGAACCGAAAGATAAAGAGATTTGTGACACTCGACTGAGCGGCGTTTCTAAATAATTGCCGGTACGGATTGCGGGACAATCCAGCATTACGCAGCGAAAAATTCTCCGTATTTCTCGGTTAACGCAAATTCCGCAAATTTTCATCCATTTACGACGTTTATGCATTTCTTTTGCTAAACTTGTATTTTTACGAGTTGAAACGTTGCAAAGTCACAATTTTATCATCGTTGCATTCTCTTACAGTTATCGTCCGGTAGACATGCAATTCAGCAATTAAACAACTTTTAAGTATCTATTCTCACAAAGAAAGTTTAAACGCCGCAGAGCTATAATATCAGGTTTTTTTTCATACAATTCATTACAATTCAGCATTACGCAATGAGAATTTCTGTTGATATTTCTCATTTACAATATTCTCCGGGAATTTTCCTCCGTTTTGTTAGACATTTATGCATTTTGTTGGCAACATTTATATCATTAGCTGTTGAAACTTTACGAAACTCGAATTATATCGAATAGTTAGCATCCGTTTCATTAATTTTCTACCTAAATTCTACCACATATAGCACTCTATCGTTCTTAACTTGTATTCTAGAAGTCGTAATTTAGATGACTCGGAATTTAGTTGTTAGAGTTTCAATAAACTTGTTATTTATATAAAGTTATAAAGTTCTTGTTACTTGGTAGATATGCGCTGTTAAATCAACCAAAATCGCAGTTTCCTCGAGTTATGAATCGAAATGTAAATGAGTCTTATGAAAATCATAATATTTCGAGTAAAAAAAAGTTTTTAATATTAATGTTTCGGGAGAATTCCACACCTGCGCTGGTATCGCGGTATTCAAAGAAAGCCGCCTCTCGCTACGGAATCTCTACCACCCTTCTCTTCCGTTGCCGAAACCACCTTAATGGGTTTACTTTTCAGTCCGGTTATCTGTAACGCGAAACTTAGTTCAAAGCAAAGGGCTCTTAGGTAAACACGTAACCAAAGTTCAGGCGGTTACCTCTCCAATGTCGTTATGTATTGATTTTCTCGTGAAGAAAGTGTGTCTCGAGGATGAAACTCGATCCATCACACGATATGGTGCGAAACCCTACAGCGCAATTTTTTATCGATCCTTCTTTACCATCAACGAAACAGTTCAACAGCCAGTCGAAGGACATTTTTTTACGAATATAACATCTAATCGACTTTCGAAGCTCCTCACCTACTGCCCCACTGACTACAGTGGGAATGCGTGCGGTTTTCAACCCCAAATTTCAAGTTCGTTGAACCGCGAATTCCGTAGCAACTCAGTTATCGATATAACGAACGTTCGCGTGCGCCAGTGCAATCCATTCGATTCGCTGTATAATGGGATTTTTTTGTTTTTTCAATAACGATTTCATTAAGCTAACGAACGTGCATATCACAGACGCACTGTCAACTATATTGGAGATTCCCATATAAAAAATAATCATTTTTTGGTGCTGAGAAATAAAAAAAAACCGACTGAAAAGTCGTTAAATGACCAAAAATTACTTACGAAATATATTGGTAAAAGGTAAAAAATATCGTAATGAAAATTGAGCGATTATCCCGAATAAAAAATTGGTATATATAACGATTGGTATATATTTCGATAATTTTTATCGTAAAACGGTGTCCCTGGTGTTTACATTGCCATCCTAAGGCTTCCGCGACTAGCATCGGGAAGGAGGTTTTTACGTTGAAAAATATATGAGACGCGATAGCGATCATTATTCGTTCCAATACTGTAGTATATTTTCAGTGGTGCCAAAACCATTATTTCACTCTTATTTCAACCTAAAATACGTATTTATTTTTTTAGCCGGTGGTGAAACATTACGAGACACCGAATTGATGTGGAAAAAAAAAAAATGCGCACCAAGTTTGGCGGTTCCATTCAACATATCCCACGGGTTATTCCTTGTTGGCTCTGTGCCCATTTGTCGGTAATTTCCTACCTTTCGTATAGTAAAAAAAAATTGGAATATCGCAGATTCTTGTTGTCGCTTTATTCGTAGGCGAATTGACTGCCTCGCGTGACTGAAGGCGAAAGTTATCCTCGAGAAAGTTGAGTCACGCCGGACGGGATTTTTTTTCTCTCAAATAAAAACGAAAACATCTGTTTATTTCGTATTCAGTGCGAAAAAATACGTCAAAGAACGCGTTTCGTGTTTTTTTCAACTTTTTCATGGACTCGTAAACCCCTTAAAAAATAAAATAACGAAAAAAACGGCTTCCGCATCCCCGTCGACTGCATCATTTGCAAAATCCGCTATAACGATTTTTTACAATGAATTTTCATAATACCGCGTTTCGGTACTTCCGGTGATGAAAAATTATTCTCGGGCGTTAAATAAAGTATCGAAAACAAGTGCTTTCCTATGCAAAACAAAAATACATAGATCCTCACAATTTTCACACATATACCAATGCAAAAACGGCTTTGCAGATATCGCATGATGCAATTTGAATCCATAAGTAATTCCTCCGAGTTATCACGCTAGAGGAAGTTTGCAGGATCGTAGCGTTATCACGCCTCTGCATCGTTCTCGTCTTGTTCCTTTTTTTTTTTTTTTTTTTTTCGGCAGTACCGTTGGCGGTAAGGTTCTCGTAATGGAAACTTGGATTAATGGCTTGGGGAAAGTTCAAGGACGACCGCGATGTATAAAACGGTGGGGGGAAAAGAAACCCTCGGAGGACATCGAGGAGAACGAGAGACAAAAAAAAATACAGAAACGAGTGCGAAGCTCACACATAGCATAAACGATAATAAAAGATAGAGATAGAATGGTATATAGATAAGAAGCCCGAGAGAAAGAACGAGAAGCACAATATAATGAAACACTGTACTAACGACCGCTATTGATTTTTCTCACTTTCATAGAACGCCACATATGAATATGCGCCGTACTTATCTTTCATTCTTTTCTCTCTATTTTTTTTTTATTGTACGTATCGGAGCATCTGCAACCCAGTTTCTCGCCGCGTGGCCGTCACTAAAAATCCTCTCACTCGCGATATATATACATATATTTGCTATATACATTACGCATACGCGTTACATCATATATATTTATGATATAATGCGCCGTACGGTAAATCATATTCCGCAACATAACCTACAAGTCGGCAGTGGGAACGGATTTGTTTCGTTAAATTTTCACGAAAGTTCGTATCAATTTCCAAAAGCGCTTATCATCATACGCGGGAATGAAATTTCCTTTCAGTTTCCGGCAGACGGTTTGACATTGGATACGATATAACGATATCTCGCTAATGAACACGAGACTAATACCTCCATAGGATAGTTAGTTATCACTCTATCCGCCGCGACGCAGCGCCCGAAATGGAAAAGTGTTTCATTTCACAATTTTTCTTTCCGTCGCTGCTGCACTTTTTATTATTTCGGCTTCGAGTCATTATATTTTTGATGAATTATTTTCGGATATTTTAAGGGAAAGTTGAGAAAAAAATCGTTTGAGAGACAATAAAAAAATGTCTCGCAATTTCGGAGTTACGATTAGTACTTCGCGTTGATGGAATATCGCGATGAGTTTATCCTATTTTATCCCAATGACTTTTTCCAATTTTATGCTGGCGAGTTTATCGGTAACAGTCCGCGTAAACTGAGTATTACGATCGAACGATATTCGCTATAATCTATGAGATACGTATCAAATTGCGCACTAACTATTGACAGCGAAAATTACTTGATAAATTGTATATTTGTCGAGACGATATAGTGGGTAGAAAATTCTAAAGTATCCGGATGGACGGAGAAAATAAATATGCGAATTAAAGTTTTTCATCGCTTAACCTCGATATTCTTTGTATCGTTATTTACAAAACTTTTCTGAGAAAGGCATTCATTTTCACGTCATATCGGAGGAAAAAAGCAGTTTCTGCGATAACGGAAAGTATTGCAATATTTCGTTAAATAGTTCGAAAACAGCATTTGCAAAATTGAAATTTTACGTTTTTTGCCATTTTCATCGTAAGGCAAAAAAAAATTTTGTGAAATTTTTTTTTTTTCAAACTCGAGTATTGCTATTAACGAAATTTGGCGAATTTTTAAAATATTTTTCACCTCTGAGATAATTTTTTTGACATTCGAAGAAAATTCGATGGGCATTTTGACTATAAAAAATATACTGTACACCTATAAGCGAGTAATTGAAAGGCGAAGCTTAAAAAAGGGGGAGAGCGGAAAAGATAAATCTTCCTTTGCGCCGCTATAAATACGTAAACGTATGCCCGATGCCTTCCGTCGATTCTACGAGAAAATATATATGATAATGATGAAAAAAAACTCCCGAGTTTCGTTAAAATTTGATGAGTCCGTTCAAGGATCGTCGAGGATAGAAACAGCGAGGGGACGCGCTGTCGAAGCGCACATAGAATACACACAAATCGCTCGATATGCGCTACAATATCGACTGATACTCTCCACTAATGATTACAGCAAACAAATAAATAATTTCTTTACTCCCAATAATTTATTTTCTTATTTACTTGCGATTTAAGTATAAAGGGAAAGTCTATTATAAAAACAACCATATTTCCATAATAACTCCATAATACGGAAAAAAAATCTCCGATAACAAAATTAATTTTTTTTTTTAAATACTCAAAAATGATAATCTACTGCGAAACGATCTTTGCATTGACTTTTTTCCGTTTTTCTTTACCTTAAAAAAAAATTTAAAAATTGTCGCGCGAAAAAAGAAATACGTAGGGATCATCGGGCTTTTTTATTTCAACGTCATCGCATCCACACATCGTTGCGATTATTTTGGCTTCCGATCCGATATGCCAGACGCTATTGATTGATTCTCTCGCGCGGGCTATCCAACGGATATAGTATATATATATTTCGACGGCGCTATCAACTCGTTTCACCATTCCACTTTATCTCTTCGATATTCTCATCTCTCTCTCTCTCTCTCTCTCTCTCTCTCTCTTGTCGTACAGAGGAGAGAGGATGCGAACCACAACGCCCGACTACGATACCTGAAAATATCCGGTGTCATACGATAACTCGATAACTAACAATGTCTACTCTATTCGTGTCTCTGCTGTTATATACATTTAGGAAATCGGTTTTCGTTCAATCATGTCGCAAGAATTAACGCCATTCGTTTTTTATTTCTTCTCTTCACTTCGTAATACACAATCCAACGATCAAATAATCGTAACAGTGTCGTTCTATTAATGGTAAATTTAAAAAACGTATCTTCCAAATTGCTGGACAATAGAGGAAACGATATATAAAAATTATTTTACCGGTTTATTCTCCAATTTTTTTCTTACGATTTTCAGTAAAATTTTATACGTTTCGAATGAATACGATTCTCGATAATATCGTTCGATATTCGGATATTAAAACACAATGCGTTTGCAACAACGTAATATTATGAGAATATAATAAAAAAAAGAATTATTTATTATATTTATATGACGTTTATAAAATATTTCACGCGTTATAATGTAATGATCGCCGATCGGTTTGGTGGTAAATTTTTCACGCGGGCACCTCATCGTCATATTGATGTTACTGTTAGTAATTCCATCGAAAGTTTTTACGACAGAAGTAAAGAAAATATCGTAAAAAAAAATCTATCGATGATCATAATGCTTCTTACAAAAAGTTCATATCGATTGCTAACCCACGAACAGCCATAAAACTCATCTCTCCATCCATCCGTTTGCGTGTCTTTCGTTCCTTCGCCCTCCCCCTCGTTGGAGTGCGCAAGTTGCACCCAAATGAAAAAAAAACCCTTGTAAAAATTGATACCGCACTTTTTATGACGCGATGCGAGCGACGACATCGCAATTCCAAAGGAATCTGGAAAAAAAAATTCGTTCTCGAGAATAGATGGAAATAAAAACGAGAAAAAAAAACTCGAACGCTTCTATTTTCTTCTGCCGAATATAAATATATAAGAAGTAAACAGGTAAATGGACTTTTAAAAGGTTAAACGTTTGTTACCGCCATTTCATCGTAAAGGATTTCGTCCTTTTGCCAATTCTTTTTTACTGTTATAAACGAAACGTAAACGTGAAAAAAAAATTATTGAACGCAACCGACGAAAATTCATGCATTTCTCATCGAATTCACGTATATTGGTTGCGCCGATGGGTAGAAAATAATACTACGAGAATATCAACTCGCGTAGCGTTACTGTGCTACAGCAAAGTTTAGTGCGATGAAGGGAAGCGGCACGGGTCTGATGCTATGTTTGAAAGCGACGCGGAAAAACATTCCATTTCATAAACGCGTTCATTTCGCATCAATAATGTAGAAGGGTCGTGGCGCGCGGCCTTGTCACGTAATATCGACCAGTCGTGGAATATCGATTCTCTTGAGTCCAGAGGCGGTCAGTAGGTAATACCCCTACCAGGGGCCGTTAGGTATAGTCTAAACCGCAACAATGTAATTCTTCTCGTATAAGCAACGAGCGTTATTTTTGTTCCTTTTTAGTATGCAGAAACCAAATAAGAATGAATAAAATGGTTCCGCGCTGTGAAAAAAAAAAAAAAACAGAGTTTCGATCAAATAAATGCACTATATTAGGGGACAATGAGAGAATTTCCAGGTTGATTCATTAAAAAATTGCTACAAATGAAGAAATACTCGATTACGGTAAGGGAAGGGAGGGGGGAAATAATAGATCCAAGTATCTTATATTGTTCCCTCCCTTACCCTACAGCTGTTTTAATCCTTTATGTAAGGCACACGCGGCAAAACTGAATGAGACTACAGGGACTAAAGTGGGGTTAACGTGCAATTATGGTAGGGGTGAGAAGTGGAGGTATTATTATGACTGATGATGGGTTAAGTTAGCTTACCACATAAATTTATTGATCTATCGGTTGTCATTCTCGACTCTTGCTGATAGATGTTAACATCACTTCCAGTGATTTATAGTTATCTAGATAACCACCACCTGGAATATCTCATTTTTCACATGTTTTCTTAAATGGTTTTTCGAGAAATGCGGTTTCTGCACCCAACGAAATGGAGAACCGGTTTAATTAAGTGACATTTTTCGTGGGGACTCTACGATACCTTCAGAATCTTGAATATACTCGGTGAATGTTCAACCTGTCGACGTGTCACAGATTTGATACGATACACCGGTTTTATGATTTTAGTCATGCGAGAAATACGACAATGTTTATTCCCCGCGTCGGGCTTTGCGACGTCTCATGAGACTCGTCCGCAGGCGTTGTATAAACGGCGTATGAATGCGCATCGTCGACAAAGCGACGGAGTGACAACTGTTATCCTATAAACTGCTAACGCCTTCTCGAGATACTTCTCTTATTCCGAAAGGTTAAGTCCTAAATTGACGGGGAATTCATTGTTGAATATGATTTCAGAAACTGTAAAATTCGATAAACTTAATATTTCAATTGCCGATCGAATTCCAATCGTTGTACGTTTATTATCAATGGAGTCAGTTGCATTAACAAGCTTGATGCCAATTTTGGGTGAAAATAATGAAAAATACGACTGTCGTGTCGACGTTAACCAGTAGCATCAAACGATTCAGAAAAAATAACTTTGCCAGTAACGATTCTTATTCAATAAAACCTCTTTTGCGAATAAAAACAACTGAGCGTTAGAGAAAATCCGCGGAAACATATGTTTTCATACAGCTCGCTTTCTTCATTTATTCAAGACTCAGGATGGAAAATTGTTCCGTTTTCCTTCTGGTATAAACCCTTCTGGGATTCTAGGGATTTGGATCTTCCAGGATTAACCTTCTCGAGAGCCCTAACGGTACTCATCCATCAGGCGTATTGTAATGCCCTGTCGTATGTTTCGCAAGCCAAGGCCTGTTTTCTTTTTTATACCGAGCATAAGATTTTATTGTGATGAAGCGACCAGTTTAAAACCAGTAGCGTAGATTCGAAGAGAGCGTCGCATGACCAAATGGCTTGGCCGCGTCGTTATACTTGGCATCGTATTGATCTTTTACTCCATTTCTCTTTACCCGTTGAAAGCATCACATTTCGGTTTGACGAAGACATTTCAAGAAAATAATGCTGCAAAACAGTTTCGCTTTGATACGAAGACATGTTCAGCAAGGCGAAGCGAAGCTTTGCATTTCCGTGCAAATGTCATCAAAAAGCGTTGCGGTCCGCATATCATTTTCGCGCGTAGATACAGAAACATGCAGATGCGGAATCTGATTAAAAAGTCATTGACATTAGACATGATGTTCCGTCGCATTCACCTCGTAATTTATGTCTAAAATGATGCCCCAACCGACATTTTTGAAGGATACCGAAGCGAATTGCTACTACGATACTGAAGCGATTGCTACTAAAGTAGATCGTGTAGAGCCAACATTGGCCTGTTGTTTCGACTTGAGACCATGTGCAATGTTGGTGTTATCATCTTTGTCCTGAGATACGATGCCCTACGTCGAAATGAGATATAGGTCCGAAGCCTGTCAAAACAATGGATTCCGCAAGCAACGAAGGTTTAGGGAACGAGGCTTTGCCGGATCCTAACATACGAGGTCAACTTCTAAGATGAAGTGCCCGCAAGGTAGCGAGCAAAGTGTGCTCTAGAGTAGCACTAGAGTCTACAAACAGGTCGCTAATGGGGCCCTCCGTGCGTCCAACACTATTGTCTTCGCTTACCTGTATAAGTAATGTAATCTATATCTGCGCTCGCGTGTGTGAACGGCGATAGACCATAGGTAGAAGTAGCTTTAGCTTTGACGAGCTCGTCGTTGGACGAAGAGAGGGTTCAAGTAAAAAAGTGGTAAAAGACTTGGATGGATGGAATCCAACTTGTTTTTCTACGACCTATCGAGCTTTTTCGCAGACATACATTTCGCTACGGATGTTGAACTTGAAGGGAAGTCACGCAAGGCCACAGGTCTAATCACGACGTCAGTGCCGACTGCGACGATGGCGACAGCGTCGTTGTACTCGACGATCAAGGTAATACCGCGTCAACGAAAAAAAGATTGCGGTGACCTGATTGATTGCATGGCGTAATGGCGGCTGACATGGCTACCAATGGTAGTTGCGTTAGCAGCAGGTATGCCAACTGTATCTATCAGAAATCTATCGAGTATCGAACGTAAAAAGCTGTACAACATAATTCGTTGGCACTTTCCAATAAAGTTTTGACTGATGTGAGGCACGAATCAGTTGTGGGGGTATTGAGAATCAATTTTTGTATGGTATTCGACAAAAACCGCTCAACTGGGGATCAATACACAGGATTTTCGGGCGACAAAACATTGACACCCGAAAATGGCCGGGTCATTGTCGCGCCTTGTACGATACATAGCGACGTGTCATTTCTTTAGACTTTATAGACTCGGAACATGTGGAACAAAGTCGTTTGCTGCGTTTACTATGATGCAAATTAATCTATCGGACTTTTATAAGCATATCGTAGAGGTTGGACTCTACAAAGCGGTCAGGGACAGCGCGGAAAACTATACTCTAAAGTGTAAACAGAAGGGATGCGAACGGGAAAGTTGCGATTATGAAAAACATGCAGAGGAAGAGGTGGTATATGGAAACGTCGAGCTTTTATTTTCTCGTGAGCGCAAATGAGAGATTTTTCACTTGGAACACACGTGTGTCACGGTAAACATATACCAAGTGCGTTATTTTTCTACCCCGCGTTGTCATTTATTTTTCTTTTTTTTTTTATATCTATCTACCGCTTAAATCTTTATTCCGTTCCATATTCCGGCGAGCGTATTGCAGCATAGCTAATGTATGTATACTATATGCATACGCGACGTTTCTATTTATATATACGATATTAAATGCCGAGCGTGCGAAGCCTCTGCACGCAGTGATATGGAGAAATTCATCATGTTCAACAGCGCCGAGTATAAATGTGACGATCTACTTTACGTGAAAATTAATTGAAAGGCTTTGGTTTTCAATGCCGAACTTTTGACATCATTAGGTATAATAAGTGCAAAGAACTTTTTTTTACACTCGAAGCTTCGCTCAGAATCCTAATTGAACCACTGATGACTTTTTGGGATAACAATGCTGTTTGATAAATCGAAAATTTGACTGATCGTTGACTGGGTTTCTAGCTGACCATACAAGGTAAAAGTAGTGAGCATAGCTCACAATTTCTCCATAGATCTTTCATATTAAAAAATAACGCATCCCTTTGCTGTGCTCATCGTTTGCCGATGCAACGTCGATAGAGCCACAAGTTCCGTACTGGAAATGCGCGAGGCTCCATATATTCCCTTGGATGTTCCTCTTTGTATTCAGTCGAGTAACGCGCGGCCGGATGTCGGAAACTCGGCTCATTCATGCCGCCCACACCGGATGGATGTGGGAATGCATAACGCCGCCGGGAACACATCGGGGAAATAACACGACTGATAAATGTAGGTAGAATCGAAGTGAGTGAATATGGACTACCGTTTTCACATGGCTTTGTTCGTCCACCCTGGAAGTAGGGGTACGAAGCAATCCCAGCAAAATAGAATCAAGCAAAGTTCATACGTTTAGATAACGAGGCTTGTTACGAAGGATATATCGGGTCACCTATGCGAGATATGCATTTTCCAGACATTATTTACTCGACGAATACGATTTTAGATACGACATTCGTTCAAGACATACAAAATTGGTTAAACAGGCGGGGATGAGCGAGTAGTCCTTTTTCCTCGAGGCTTCCCCCAAGGACTAGTCTATTGGTTTTTGTGTGATAGAGACAGGGAGACAGAGCCTGGCGTCTGCTATTACTTCGACACTCCAATAGGTCAGTCTCTTCTTCAAAGATAGCATAGCTCATCGACATTCGGCTTCTCATTCGCGAATCTGTAACATTCGGCAACATTCGGCTGTGAATCTTTTATCCTGAGGCAAAGAAATTAGCAAATGAACAATCAGCGAATAAAGAATAGCACCCTTCTTGATATGACGCGAGCCGAATTCATTTGGTAAATAGTTTCCATGAAACTTACCTATCCGTTGTCGAAATTTGGCAATGAAGACAACCTTGAAGACATTCTGTCGGTCTGCAAAGCGCTCTGATTGAAGTTTGCCATCCTGCCTTGCAATGCCTTACTCATTGATACTCCTGATACATTCGAAATATATGCCGTATGAATCTGAATTCGATTTTTGGCGATGAGTAAGCGAACGAGATTGAGGACTTGGAAGCTAAATGAAAGCATCAAAAGGCAGAGAAAGTCCAACTGAAGGCACAGTACGAAAGAATCCGAAGTGGTATGAGAGCTTTTGGTTGAAAGGTAACGGGTATTAGATAAAGGCAAATCGTCGAGTCTTCAGGATGCCAAAGTTGAAACGGCAGGATGGAATTGGCGCCGGCAGCGATGCATAAGAGGGACTTGTCCGGCTTTTACTGCACTATACCATAGAATATCGACCGATCCTCTCTATAAATAGAAGAACCCCGAGCGGGTGAGAGAGAGAGAGAGAGAAAGCACACCGGCGACGTGCACGTTGCACGTCGTCAACGGTATTTAGCATTTCACGACAAACTTTGTTCGTACCCGACGACGTTGCTTGCACATGATTGGCGACGAGTGTAGGTGCTGAAGACAGCGAAGAACCTCGCGCTCGTCGAGTCTTTCCATGCAAAATCCTGAACAAAGCCTCCTTAAACTTGAAGCATCCTTTAAGGGGTTATAAACCTGAAATATCACATAAGGCTTTTGCGGGCCTTAGAAAAATCGCGTTTTTTAAACGATTTTTCAATTTAGGTCCGTTTCTAAAACGTGTACCTTAGTAGAATGATTGAGGTATCGGTACAGAACAAACAAATGATGTTTCGACTTGGCGAGAGTTAAGCTAAACTATATCGATGTTTGCCAAAATTGCGCGAGGATCAAGACGTCGGATTCGTCAGATCTAAACGTGGATTTAAAAAAGGTTGCAAAGATAATTGGGCATTTCTACAGTTAACGCCGTTTAGTTTAAAAACGTAGATTGAGGTCATTTCCGGTAATGGTTTCAATGAGTATACATCGGTAGTGCTACGAGAAAAAGGTAACAAAATTTAAAAAAGTTTTCTGCGGCGAGCTATAAGCTCTCGGTTATCCCTGCGAAGAGAGTAGATAGTACTCGACGCTTGCAAAGTTATGTTCACCCCGCTGCAGAGAGTTGGTGCGCTACTATCCGAAGTTCCGAAGTTTATATACCTCGTCTGTGACACAGTCGTCGCGCCTTTCTTCAGAACAAAGTTCTCAAGTAGCGCGGTCGTCGGTTGTTCTATCTAAATCGGTGGCTTTTGAATTTTGTCATCTGTGCAGAATGAGCGCAACCCTCATTATCCGCGATGCAGAAGGGTGGAAGGCGTATCCTGTAATACCGTGAAAGGATCGCTACGATTCTCCTTGGTAGTTGGTGATAAAACAAGAAAAAAAAAAAAAAAAAAAAACGTGTCGACGCTTCACGCCGGCGTACCACGATCTTGATTTGGAAATTCTTGATGCTTAAGGGGGAGAGATTCACCCTGAAAACTTTGAGGCTTCATACAGGGAACAAGCTGCGTGCATCCATCCATCGTGTAATGTTCAGCTGCAGATTTCGCTTGCGTGATAAAAATGTAATGAACAAACCTATACCCGCGTGTAGCGCAGGGCAAAAGCATTTATTCCGGAAGGTAGTAATTATGATAGGGGAACAACCCTCGTATACGCGGTAGTAGTATATCCTCGTTGACGCGCGGGAGACAGGACGGAAGAACACGAAACCCGGCAGCCGCGATGTGTGCGGCGTTAACGATCGCGTGCCTCGTTGTTGCAACGTTGCGATATATATTAGTCATATGTGGGACAAAGATGTATAAGTATATTGGATTCGATATGAAAATAAATAAAAAAATTTGTTAAGCCGTTAGGGTTAATCCAATATTTAAATAATAATGCCGCTACTTTTACACGCTTAATGGAATTTTCTGATGCGATTTCTGATGCGTGAGATACGGAAAACAATGTTTTCGCGCATACTTGCTTTTTAATTAACTTCAACATTAATTAAATGGATAAGGATACATTTTTTTTTAATCAACGATATGAAAAAGTACTGGATCATCCCATCTTTTTTCTACACCCAAGAAAATGAGAATGAGGATCAATCGCGAGTGGAAACTCTTCCTTAAATCTTAGCGCGGTGGCATAGCGGGAGAAAAGAGATTTCATTGCTTGTGAAATTCTCGAGAATCCGACGAAAGCAAAGAAAATACGAGAAAAAGTGAGAAGAAAAAAGAATAAGAACAATAAGATAGAAATGAGTTTGAACGTTAAGATGAACCGGAGAAGACGTAGGGTGCCATTTCTTGGCGGGACACTCGTCCCGTTGTTGAAACTAGAGTTGGCGGCTTTCGCGTTATCGTAGATGCTGACAAAATTCGAGAATAAAAAGCGGAGAATACCGGAAAGAAGGTGGAGGCAACCGGTACATAAGTAGTAAAAGAGACAAGCAAAAGAGAAAGACACGAGGCTCGAGGGGTTGCGAAGGGGTGGAGGAGGGGTGGTCGCGTTGCTGAGGAGGCGGCGCGTTCACCGAGAAAACTCAGAAACTCGGACAAGCGTGGTAGAACTAATGGCAAGTATGCAGGGATTGCGGAATGCGAAGATAGTTTGTAAAGCAGAAAAATCTCGAGCGGCTTGAACAAATGGATCGTTTTTCCAGCTCAATAAAAGTATTTTATTACCGAAAAGCAGAATTCAAAGAGCGAAAGAACGTCGCGGTGGTGCTGAAAAAGTCATTTCCAAATCACGTCGACCCTTGACGATTGAATGCAACAGAAATATAAACTTGCAGCGAATAAAGGGATCAAGTTTCTACTTTGGGAATCGTTGCGATATATGTAAAACAAACATTTTCGATAAAACAAATCTGCGCATTTTGTTAAAGAAACATCCAAGTTCTGTATTTCGAAAAAATGTAAAAAGTTGACGAAAAGCGCAAATCATATCATAGCACAGTAAGAATATAGTAGATAAGTCCCGCAATACACAGACGCATGGTTTTGTCCTCCAAAATAACCGATTTATTTTTATACTTTTGTATACTCGCTATACTTTTAACATAACCGCAAATTTCTTTAAAAAAATATATCAAATATGAATATAAAAAGGGCATATAAGTATAAAATTGAAAACAGTAATGAAAAAATGAAAATAATTTCTTCGCAGTAAAAAAAAAATTGCTAGTGATGTAAAAGTCGCGACAGACAATATTTTCGCGTCTCAAACATGTTAAATCAAAGTTTATTTATTGGATTAGGAAATGAAAAGGTTTTTTCGTCATCCATTTTTAGTATCCAAACATCAATCGCTTTAACGGTAAACGACCAATTGTAGAGCTTCTCTAATTTAATTTTTTTATCCTCACTATTTATATTGCTCCTCATCTCCGGTAATTTTGTTTCATCTTCCAAAAAGATATCCTCGAAGCCTCTGGAAGCTTTAAATCCGTTTGAGAAAAACCGTTTGAAAGTGCCGCGAAGTATAGACGAGCGACTGGTTCCGCGTTAGAAAGGTTAAATCAATGCGCAAAAGTCAAGAGAACGAAACGGTGGGTCATAGGGTTGATGCAGGAAGCAAAGGTAGCGACGGGAATGCAGATTAAAAAGCGCGTTTTACCGTGTACATCGATTTGGAGTCTATCCAAACGTTTTCGTTTCGCTTTTGCCGAGGCACACTTTCGGGCTCTCTTCGGGTCTCATCGATCGAGTTTAGGGGTTGGCCTCGATGCTACGTCGTCTATTGTGTGTTCCGAACAATCCGTCTTTCTCACTTTTCGTACTCACGAATTACCGTTGTACACACATATCGTGAGACATTTTGTTCGAATCAGAAGTCCACATGTGGATCTGCGAATCCGTAGACTTGAACTTGCCACGTCTGACGATCTTTGGATTCTTTGCTAAATCGGAACCTCCCGAGAAATTTAGCGCCTTTAAAAGTAATCCTTCCGTGATGAGGTCCAAAATAGGTAAAAATTGCCAAATATACGAAAAAACATCGATGATCTTTGGCGTAAAAAAGCAGTTGGCAATTTCCGGGGGTAAGTATTACAGTCTTAAGAAAATGTTGTAAAAACGTCGATTGAATTTCGTTGAAAAAGTGTCTCAATGGACTCGTTCGTGTAATACATTTGCCCTCCATGTTCGCACTCTCCTTTAAGCTCTCGAATTCGTCTCTGAGGCGAATTCGAGTAAATTGCGTATTTCTCGCGGCGTACGGTTCCACAACCGCGACAGTTGTATTACGCGAAAGCAAAGGGCGAGTTAACCCTCCGCGCGTAAAAGTATAGTATATTCCACCCTCAGCAACATCGAAGCACCAACTGTACCAGTGTAAGTATACATCGGTATAAGCGGGCTACGACGAGAAGAACCGCCCGTGCGCGTTGTGGGCCATCGACGTAGAGCCTTCGGGTAGTAGGAGAGAACGGAACTGCGCGGTGGCAAAGATCCACAGTTGGTTGCGGGCTGTCGCCCTGTGTGCACCGCGATATCTGTCCAACACTGTCATATACATTCCCAAACCATCCGAACACAGTGTTTCAGTTCCGTTGAAAAGTGTTGCGGAATACATAACCACCCCAAGAGCATATACACGAAGATTGTCCGCCATTCAGTGTAAATACGTATCACAAGTGAAGAAAACGAAAAATGTCCGGCTAAGAAATTAAAAGTATTGTTCACACACAACGCCGCGTAACGGTGTGGAAAACTATTGCCGTCACAACATTGTCATCTATCGCTGAACGACCTTTGACCGGATACCCGGTTCCGTCGTTCTCCACAGAACCCGAGGATAATCCTTGGTAAGCCCGTTTTCTGTGATGCCGACATAGATCGGCGCAAATGTACCCTAAACGAGAAAGCATTATTCAAGAGGCTTAAAGCCGTCAGAGCTTTTTCGCAGGGGATTTGCGTCCCTGAGAGACGGGATCACCCGCCGCCCGACGATTTCCGCGGAAGGATTCAGTCATCCGCATGTTCGTTAGCTTCACCCGCTGCTATCCTCGACGTGATCCTCGTTGTTGGTGACGTCCTGAGTTGCGATTGAGGGCTGATACGCGAAATTCCGCGTGTCAATTCCGTCCCAAACGTAACGTACCCTGCGAACTGATGTACCCATTATCTTGAAAGAGTTTGATG
Source organism: Cryptus viduatorius (assembly GCA_964006125.1). Classification (NCBI taxonomy): domain Eukaryota; kingdom Metazoa; phylum Arthropoda; class Insecta; order Hymenoptera; family Ichneumonidae; genus Cryptus; species Cryptus viduatorius. The sequence goes on along the minus strand of OZ023228.1, from coordinate 83,570 downwards.
CGTTATCCTGTTGATGCGCTGTTACCAGGTCACGTTTTGTCATTACTGACAAGCTTTCCCGGCATTCTGAAGGTCAGAGGTTAATTCTTGGAGGGCGAAGCTTGCGCATCCATACATTACTCGCTGCCGTATGATCCCCACTGGAAATGATGTGACAAACTCTTCCCGCTCAGTGGTAACCTTTGCTCTTTAGCTAAATCCCGACTTTTGGTTCGTCAGTGATGCTCTACGCCGGATTTGTCACATTCGTTACGACACTCAATTACAAAAGCTCAAAGTGCGGACTGTTGATAGAGCAAACGGCGACGGGGTGCGGTTCAAAAGATAAACGAATAGACGAAGGACCGATGCGGGACGAATCGTTAAACTGCCCGACAACACTCTCGACGATACAGTTTCAAAGTGTTCTGTGATTAACAATAATCGTTAACAAAGCAATAAACACGACGATATTGAGCAATTTAGAAAGTGCATTAAGTGGGCTATTTCATGTTGGGCAGTCGTAGAGATTCCTTCCTCACCCTTAATTTCATACAATAAAAAAATTTCATTTCAACGGATTTTATTGAATTTGTCACTCATCGAAAAACTGTTATTTTGCTTGGAATTTGAGTGAATTCGGTGAGGGAGGTAGGCGATTGATCGATGAATGATGATTCTGGCGCCGTTGATCGTCGATGGGGATGACCCTCGTCAAAAAAGTCACAAGTTATGTGTCTCTCTGATTTTTCGTTTTAATTTAAATCGAATCAATAGAAAGTAAATCGACAAATCGCCATTTCTTCTCATTCTCAATTTAATTTAATTAATTTTTTTTGCGGTGCGGGGCAAGAAGATAAATGTTATCGCGTCGTGATTTTCGAGTATCGATCCTCTCGGATCAATTGAGAATGCCAACTACAACGTCGAGAGTGGATCGGATAATCGTGGGGCGCGATCTTGTAAAGAAAGTTTTGAGGTGAGAACGAGATAATCGATAACAAGAGAGAAGAGATTTGGAAGATAAGCGAAATATCAATTTCAAGGTCAACGACTTTGTTCCGAAGAAAGCGATCATTTGACGAAAAGTTGACGAGAGTGTAAACTCCGGAAACGGTGATGAAAAATTGAGCGGAAGTTTGTAAAATTTTTCACGAAGACCTTGAATTGCCAATAGTTACCTTCCGCTGCGAAGACAAACAAACGCGAACACGCTTAGGTCGAATTAACCGAAGAGTAGGCCAATTGCTCAAAGTCCTCGAAACTGCCGATGAACCAACCCGGACGTTGTTCGGGATCCTCCGCGGGAGGATCCTTGTCTCGAGAGTCGCAATGGACTAATCGTTTGAGCTCTTGAACGAGGGCTATAAAAGAGAAGCCAGTTGTGAGCTTTCGAGTCGCTTATAGACGTCGAAACTTGGATATTAGACGACCGTGGGGTAGCAGTCGACGAGCAGCAGGTGCATTCTACAGCATTGAACAGCTGCAGGATAGTGCCATAGCAGTGACTCGAGGCTGACGAGAGAGAGAGAGAGTTGGAATCGTCAATCGAAGAATCAAAAACTCGTCCACTTTCCAGAAACATCTTGCGCCACTTGATGCGTCCAAACTCGTTCGAATCTCAACGATTTAATTTATGAAAACCAACAAGATTCGGATCAACTTGAATCTTTGATAAACGAAAAGAAAAATCGAAGGAAAGAACGATCATGTCGTCAATGGACTTGGCAACGTTCGCGATCACGGGAATCCCACTCGTAGGGTCCAATATTAACATTGATGCATCAACGCGCACGGGAATAAAAGGAGGTGAATCGGGATGCTGCAGGCTGTTATGCTAGGTAGCGCACCGGGACGTGGGAGACGAGAGCGTTATCCCGGTTTTTATCTACAGCGTCGTCCACCCCGATACAGGATGAATCGTGGCGAGCAGGAAACACTGTTCCGGCAAAGCCGTCAGTTGACGCGTATTGTGCCGTCACGCGAAGATCTTGTATTGAGTGTCCTTAAGGCCCCGATAAGCCAACAGCAGCAACAACAACAAGAACAACAATTGCCGCAATATCGTCATCCCCATTATCTTCACACTCAGGAGCATCATGTCAACTGCCAGGCGTCTCATAATCATAAAAGATGCAGTCATCAAGGTAGCGCGATATCTGTTACCGATCATTAATCGGCAATTTCGCCGAAACGTGTCATGGCGCCCGTTTCTTTCGCTACTGTCGATTACTTGGCATAATTTTTTATGAATGATCAATTACGAGATTTAGATTATCGTAATTGTCATACAGTAACAAACATCCATTGTTCAACAGGGACAGTCAAAGTCGCCATTTGACGTGGAACGATTGATATCTTTAAGGGGAAAAAAACGAATTAGGATCTGATATTGGTGACGTGTCAAGTTCAATGTTCCTCGAGTCTAAAGATCCGGTAAAACGAGCGGTTCAATGAACGCAGAAAAAAAATTTGCCCTTCATACTCCATCGAGCATATCGACTCTCTGGTGACCTACTGCCGGAGTTGGATTAACGGGGGAGATATCCGTCGTTCGGTCGATGGACATTTATTAATTATTAATGCCAATCTTGTTTGGGATCGGGTTGGAAACATGCAACATCACTTCCTACGACTTCATCACCATTTCGTATGCACCCTAACAGCACCCCTCGCCACCCCCTCTCCATGTATTATTCACGTTCGCAAACATACGCACGCAATGCATAAGTGTATTACGATGCGCGCACATCAATATCAATTATGGCATCAGAAGCATTTATTTCAATTAATTCTCGGCGCAGAATCTACTCGTATGATAATTAGCAATGCGGCAGTAGCATCCCTCGTTGCGCCTGGAGGATATCATAATTTATATTCTTTTCGTCGTAAACCTATCGCGAAGTCTATATTCTAATTACTTCATTATTATTCCGTTGCATCGGATGGGGCGCCATTTTTTGTTGGAATTAAAATACGAGTTTGATGCATAAACCAGTAGTATGACCAAAGGATTCGTCAGACTTTTTTTCATTCGCCGAAACAATTGATTTCATTAAAAAACTATACGTGCTTCACTTTTTATCTCGCGATCTATTGAATTATGTGGAAAGCCGTGAAATAAGCGCCTCGCTTTATTCATTTTCAACTGATAAATCTTATTTGTAAATTATTTTATTTCGATTTTTTTCCGAGGGTTTTAAATTCTTTTACACACATCGTAAATACGTTTAGCTAAATATCAATTGGGTACAATGAATCGGTTCCTTGTGTTACACAAACAAATAAAGAAAATAATAGAAAATCAAAAGCGGTATTATCCGATTTCTATTGGAATGACTATGCGATCGGTCTGAATACACGGCTCCGGGTAACCTCGGAGCTTTGATTATACGGGCGGTTTATTGTGCCACTATTTCCACATCATTAACGATTTATCGTGAAGGTAACGTGCGCGTTTCATTCGACGATTAAACGCAAATTTTCAATCGCGAAATCGATAGAAATTGCCGTAACGAACGCGAACCGAAGTTTTCGTCGGAATGTCAGAGAGCAGGCGGACACGTTTTTGCATCGATGATGAAAAATTGGATCGTAAAGCCCCCACTTTAATGTCTTTCACTTGTGATACCGATTCGAGCGCCGAGCGAGGAAGGGGGAGTTGGTGGTGAACGAGACTTTCGTGCTTATCTATCGAACACTATACATTCCCGCCGTTGCGGCTGGTAGTATTCTACTATCGGGAATACGAGATCGGCATGAAGAAACCTTGAGTAAACGATATTCTCGAGCGTCGTGTACTAACCCTGTCGCTGGATGGCTATAACGCAGTATAGAAGAGGGTGGTACTAAATTCAAATTTTCTATCGCAAATAACGCTCGAGCGATTCAATAAACTCTACGTATACCGCGCTCGATAAATGCGCATGACTCGCGATACAGAATTTCACAACTTTCGTCTCTCGTCTTGTGGAGCATCGAAACATTTGCAAAATCGAAAAAAATCGCCGCCATTAATTTATGTCAAATACTATCGTTTGCCGTAGAAAAATCGTCGAAGGCCTTTTTTTTAATTGATATTGACAATTTTTTTTTTAATTTATTTTCTTTTTCACGTACAAAGCGGAAAATCTGTTTTTAATTTTTAGCAAATTTTATCGCACTGGAGAAACGAAAAAAAAACAACGTAAAAATTTCATTTTCCGTGTTTTTTTTTTTCATCGTATTCAATTTTTCCGCAACGCTCTCGGGGGCCAGCGATTTTTTTTTGTACTTGAGTACACGAAGCGATACGTAAAGCATGTTCTCGACGAGTTTTCGCCACTACCCTCGGGCGGTTTGCGCGTATTTTTTTTTAATTTCTTTTTTTATCCCCGGGTCGGCGAAAACACGGAAACTAACGTCGGTAAAGATAAAGAGTTGAAAACGAACTTTTGCGGAAACAATTATAAAATGTTTCCGCAAGTGAGCCGACACTTTTTTTTTTAGAATCTTCTCACCGGCTATCTCTTTGTGCTCTCAACTCACGCGTTTTCGATGAATATATTTCCGTCGATTTTCATTAATTCTTTTAATGCATCACATGGAATTTCACGCTAATGACTTCCGGTGCGATAACCACTGCGCATGTAATCGTTATTTTCACAAAATCGCGAATTTCCTTTTAATAAAATTGTATCTGCGCAAATTTTTTTTTTATCTTCGCCTTTTCGGCTTTCCGCTCTTCTTTGGTGAAATATATACGGTCACTGCTTGTATCACCGAAGTCGAATAATACAGACGAAAAAAAAAATCGATATATGTTATTCCCCTTGCAACAGCAGGTTCGTCGTATCTTTTCTTTCGCGAGTCGATTTCGCCCGAATAAAATAAAGATTCAATCTCCCACGAGGGTTGGTATTGAGTTTCTGCCATTGGTACACTGTGGAAAATTAAATTCTTCAATTCTTTATAAGGATAAAAGTTTAGACGGCGCGGATATTGCTGAAAACAATAACCCCGCGGGTGATTTAATTTTAATTAATTTAAATTCAGTCTTTCCAAACTTTTTCGCGTCTTTGTTTATCCGTTATCCATCGTGTATGTAATTTTTCGCCGTTTTCCTTGGATTTGCGAAATTTAATAAATATGTGACAATGAAAATTGCATAATAATAATAACAATAATAATACTATATCAATCATAATGCGTTCTCCGCAATTTCTACAACTGAGAGGTGAAATTACTACGTTTCAAGTAACTTGAAAAAAAAAATATATATATATATATATCGATCTTTTAGTAATGAAAAAACTTTGTTTTTAAATCGTATCAAAGTTATTGAGATGAAAGAAATGTGATGAAATTGATATCAGACGCTATTTAATGACTCATCGAATACATATGCATCACTTCAGACACTGTGTTTCAATTTGAACGTCACCTGTCTTTCAACTTCTCGGATCTAATCAACTATCAGGTGTATAACTAAGGATCGAGGGAAGTCGAGAAAAATAGCTCACGAGCCAATAATCGAGGGATAGAGAAATCTATAGCGCGGAATAGCCCAATTTTTTCTCTCGATACAATCGGAATTACGAAAATATGCATCGGGTCAAAGCGTCTCTTCTCGAATTCGTTTTTCTTATTTCGCAAACGGAAATTCGCGAAATGTCGTAGTGCATCGCCCAGTGACGATGGACCAGAAAACTATGGAGAGGTCAGAGTGTCACCTTAGTGACGAATACGACGACGAGGAGATGGAAACGGAGCCCTCGTCGTCGTCAGAAGTTTCGAAACCCGACGATTCTCGCGCGTTACTGAAATTTTATCGAGATATATATATATATATATATTTGTCGGGTGTGTATGGTCACGGCGTTGTGCCATCCTCCCGACGAGTCAAACATTACGAAGATAACGCCAAGCGAACGAGACGCCGGTAACTTTTCTCGGGAGTTATTAACATTTCCATCTATCGCGATTGCATTAATTTCGTCGGCTATGTATAACAAGTGCTCTACATAGTACACTCGCAAGAGTTAGGTACGTATAACTTTATAGCTTATAGCGCAAAAACTCACCACAGTCGCTGTTAAACTTTTTCTTTTCATTGTTCAACTTTGCACTTCCGGTTTTATACCTTTGAGAATTTGCATTGACCGAGTCACAGAGATGGTTTTGCGCCGGAAATCCACTGTGATAACTTGGGGCGGCTGTTTGGTAGGGAGATACTTTCGTGAATGCGGTGAAAAATACGATAAGAGACACGGAGACGATTTCCGTAACAAAGCCTTGCAATTGACAATTTTTTCAAAGGTTTTAAATGATTTCGACTGAACGGAAATGGTTTATCTCATCATTTATCGATTGGCGAATTTTCTTCGAAAATTATTAGCGAAAATGATGATCGAAAAAATGTCGATTTTGCGCCAATAACTGACTCCGGAAATTGTTAGACTCGGACTGTTAAGTCATTGGCTTTGAAAATAAGTTGAAAAAGCAATCGTATCAAAGAGGAAATGTCGGAAATTGCGCAGCGAAAGAAACGGGACGGCGTTGATGTTGTCTACTTGTCGATGAAGCGATAGTCAATGTGTGTTGCTGCCAATCGTGTCTCAGGTAACGCGTACAACAACGAAAGTCTTCCACGCGCAAGTGGTAGGGATCAATGTACGAGATTGACGGAGAAGCGTTACAGCGCCGCGGCCGCCTACGCTGCCCTGCAGGGCAGCGAAGACGAGCTCGTCGCTGCCGAATCGGAAGATCTCGCGTTAAAAACACCGGGAAGCGAAACGGAGGATACCGACAATGGGGCACCGATAGACGAGCCCTCAACGAGATTCACGTTTCTCCGTCGTTTTCGTTCGCCCCGATTCGGCGAGGCGCATCACAAAAGAGTTCCGACACCGATGAAACGGAAGCATCGACGAAAGAAGAGCAAAGACGACATTATTAACAGCAACGTGAACGGCGGCGAGGAGGAAGAAGAACCACCGAGTCCCCATCAAGCCGGCGTTCCCGATCCTTACTATCCTATCTATCTGCCGATCGATCAGGCCTTCAAAGCGAAATACGTTTTTCATCACAAAAAGGGAAAAACCTTTCAGGAACGGCTATACGTCTTCCTTGAACATCCCGGTGGATGGCTTTGCTTCGTCTATCATTGCACTGTGTAAGTATATACTTTATGATCCTTCGACACGATGTTAATGATGATGACAGTGATGGCTATGGCTGAGAAAATATCCTTTTTTTCGGCTAATTCAAGCACTTTTTCGAAAATTAAAAAAACTAAAAAATTGTTTAAAAAAGATTTTTTTCAGAAAATGTAACTTCTACAGGGAGATAGGGAAATTTAGTAGAAATTACTATGTCATCCGATAAAATTCGACGGTGGCGTCACCTATGACGAAAATACTCGATATTATGAGAATTAATTCGCATTGTTCTCGTAAGTTTCAATAGATGGCGCACAACGAGAAATTTACGCATCAAGAACAGTGCGTAAAGTCCAATTTTCCGCATATTACATATATATCTGAGTGTATAATTTTTATTACTTTTCCGCTATTTCGATTTCAATAGAATGAAAATAACAAAAAATAGTGATTTTTCATCAAAAAGTGGCACAACAAGTTTTTTTTAGCCGGAAAAGTTGTATTGCTCGAAAGAAAGAAAAACTCGCCCGTTCTCAAAGTGTTAAAGTGCAAAGATATTTATATACCTTAAGTATTTAGTATACTCCTGATGAATGTATGGGTATAAGAATTGCTTTCTTTGTTTTACCATTTACGCCGAGCTACGTTCAGCTATAACGTTGTCGTTTATTATTAGATTATCATTATTATTGAACGGAACAATGGGTTATATACTGCGAGGTATATAAGCACATTGGATAGAGAAAGCAAGCCATCTGTCCGGTGCTGTTAACACACGTAGCTATTGCTGCTACGCAGCCTTGATGAACGAGGCTTGCTTCTACCACGAGCGCGCGTACCTATGTCATGTTTCACGCTAATCGCGATTAACCGCGAGACTGACTGAGCAGCGGCTCTACACTCGAACGACAGACCGTTCGTACGGACCGCCTGACGAAATTGATACTAACGTCAATTCATCTACTCCTCGCTTCGCCAATCATTCCGAATAGTCGATGTCCTTGTCTTATCACTCGTCGATAAGCTAAACGCTGCCACTCGCGTTTGATACACAACTCTCTTTTACCGTTTATCTGTTTTACGAGCTCAACACTTTATAGTCACTTTTTTTTTTAACTCTGCTTAAAAATCTGCTACTATAATTCATCCTATTTGATTATAGTAAACTTCTACCAGTTTCGATCGCGACAGGCCGTTTCTCGCTTCTTCGTCCCGCTGTCTGTCCGACTGCCTGACGACTGCTTTCAATTTCCAAAGTACGACCTTTTGATAACACCCCTCGCGTTATGTACTGTCGGAAATTGCGACGGAAACGTCTTTCATTTAAACTTTGACGTTACACAGAGAGAGAGGGAGAGAAGGCCTTCAACTCGTGGCCTCCTCTATCATTCGACACCAGACGTCGAGATTCACCTCTACGCAAACATTTTTATCTTTTTCTTCGGTTAATAATTTCCGCTGTAACGAATCATCCGCAATGCGACATGAGAATTTCTCACGATTTTTGTATCGACCAAGTACATAGTATACGACGAAAAAAGTCATCATCCGTAAATGAATTTTCGCGACCGGCAGCAGTTTTCGTCTCGTTCGTCGGCTCGTCAAGCCTCGAGAGTTTATTCGCGGTCTCTCGTCTAATCCCCGTCGAGTTTTCCAGCGCCAAGGCGCTCGGATATAATCTCCCTTTGCGCTCGAGTAAACTATTCTCGCTGTATATCCATCCCACTATGATCTCAGCAATCCGCCGGAAGATTAAACGATCACTGTAGCATTACCAGCGCACGAGAGATGTTGACAATTAAATACTATTTTTAAAATCAAAATTTCATACGGCGACTTGGAAATTAGAAAGAAAATTGGGTGCGATACATTTTTTCGACGACGGCGGCGCGCTCGATCTCAGTGCGGCACAACCTCAAAATTCACATTTAATTTAATAATGAAAATTCAATTTAACCCAAAAAAAAGGAAAAAAAAATTATATTTGTTCGCGATGAATAAATAAAAACAATACAATTCTGTGAGCGAATAAATTAATATTCAATATTTCGTATTATAAATTCATTTAAATTCATCTTGTCGCGATAAAATCGTCGCGTACGCGTGATTAACAATGCGCAGAGATAAACATCGAATATTTTAACGATGTCCATTAAAATTTGACAACTCCATGTTCGCGCGAATGGGAAACCTTTGTGCTCTTGTAAGCTCGACATTTGCGAGGATAATTATCCGGCTACAATCCGAGTTTCGCTCCGCGTCGGTAAACACGCGAGAGAGAGAGAGAGAGAGATAGAGAAAGACAGAGTTGGTCGAATTTCGCCATTTTCCCCATTGTTGAACATTTTCGCATATGTATATGTGGATATCTGTGTGCGTATATGAATGCGTCGATATAACCGGCGCTCGAATTACTCTGTCTCATTCGGCAACCAAAAGCTCCGTAGGGTTGCCTCACTGAAATAGCAGCGGCAATGGGAATGGTGCAGTAGTTGTCCAATTTCCGATCGCGAAAATCTATATATTCACGGAATGGGAATCCGATTCCGCATGCGGTAATTTCGCTTTTCAAGTAGATAAATTGTGTTACCCGATAAAAAAGGAGAATGCCCTCGGATACAATGAAAATCGTCTTGAAAGAAAGAAATTAGAAAAAATTGGTAACGCGCGTCGCTTTACATGAAAATTCGTCGCTACAAGTGCATCTATAGTTACGATTCGATGAAAATCCACCGGATATTATACAAGTTGTTGGTAGAGGTTGTTGGATGCGCGTCCGCCGAGTCGAGAAACGCGAGCGATAATGTATGTACAGAGAGGTTATTACAATCCGCCCGAAATTCGCGTTTCTATTGCCGCGATATAAAATTGAGAAAAAGGTATTTTGCGTCTATAAACATAGAAAAATACGGACAAGCAATACGTTGCGCTGTCCAAGCGATAAGAAGAACAAGATGAAGCGCAACGAAGAGCATTAAGTACGTAGTCTCGGTTGTGTAAAGTAACAAAAAAATGCAATAGTAGGTCGACGAAGGTGACCCGTTAGAAATTATGGGCCCTTGACACGCCATTTTCTTGTTCGAGGTATCCTACGAGTTGCACACCAACGATAACAACCTTCTATCTCTACACTTGGTTTCTTTAACATCGCGAGAGGAGAAACACGCTTCGTTAAATATACATGCGAAGTTACTGACTCGCTAAGACAATTCTCTAGCGCTACACGTTTCCAAAGATAGGTAGCGAACGTTCCGGCGCCTCGTATAATGACCAACGAGTCAACGATCACGGGGCGGTAAACTTTAAGCAAATGAGTGCCAACGTGCAGCTTGCCGAGCAGCTTCGGTAAATGCCACGAAATTCCAACAACCGCGGAGAGATGAAGATCGTATCGTGTTTCGCGTGCGAGTAAATGTTGATGATGTATATCACCCCGCAGTTATATAATGCATAAAAAAACAGTATGCATAATCCTACAATGCGAAATTTTGTAGATTTCTCTTTCGGTTTAGAATAACAAACAACATTTTTTTTTCAGGTTCATGGTGGTATTGGTGTGCCTCATATTTAGCGTTCTGTCCACGATAGACCAATACAGTAACTTCGCAAACGAAACCTTGTTTTGGATGGTAAGTAACATCAAAGCCTTCCTTTTCGTCAATATAAAAAACTAATTAAATTTCTTACATTTTCAACGGTCTTTATTTACACCCGAATTTCATGAGTACCCGAAGAGTAAAATTAGACTCGTCTGTTATACTCTTTTCTTGGCTCTCGGTTATTGTCTCAAAGAAAAAACTCTTGGCATTGAAATTCCACGAGTAGCAGCGGTAGTAGCTGTGAAGCTATCATACAGGATCTTTCATATAGTATAGTGCTTTCTTTTTACTTACGACTGCTGCCGATTTACTCCATTTTTATTTTACTAAACTTTATTCTCAATTTTGCTAAACTGACAAATGTATCTTAGTCTCTCAAGACAATATTAACGATTTTTCAATTTTTTTTAATTTTCGATTTTTCGACTTTTCCTCGTAGAAAAAGTTTTTCCGGAGTTGATAACCGCTGAAACTATCCGTTGTTTGCGTATCGGACTTAACTATTTTCTGGCAAAACGCCATCTCGTTACCAACTAAAGGTTACTCGGCAAAGTAGAAGAATCGTCTATTGGCTATAGACATTAGAACGATCTTGACAAACTTTTTTAAAAGGACACTTAATCGCCCCTTTCCTTCTTTTCCGCCGAATCATTGTTTCGCTTTCTTTATCTCTCTATTATCCAACATTTTCTCATATTTGCACAGATATGTCTCTCCGTGTGTTGCCAATCAGCGGAAAAATCGTCATAAGACATACATTTGCCGCTCGATTGATATCCAATGTCTAATGTCTTCCGTGAAAGAAATTAAATTGCCGTCAATCTTCGTAAAATTGGGGACAAAATTCGCCATTTTAAAAATACCGACTATTCGCTACAGTTTTTCAAACATCTTTTACTCAATTTTTTTGCTAGTTATTTTTTAAAAAATGCCGGACAATTGTCATGAAATTTCTCCCGATGTGTCTTTGAAACTGAATAAACGAGTAGTACAGACGATGAATAAGAGAAATAGGGAGGATGAGGAGATGTTCCTCTTGCGAAAATTCGTTTTTTTACCGCAACTTTAGGTTTGCGCGCGCGATTTTTAGCCCCGGGGAGTGGAGCAAGAAACTCGTACTAATTAATCAAACTCTCCATCCAGCGTCTCTTGCTCTTCTTAAGTGCAACGAGCGGAGCTCCGCGGTTGTCCGGTGTCCCTTTTGAATTGCTAACTCTCTATTGACTAACTTCCTAATGGTTTCTACCTGATGAACTCACCAACCCCATCCGCGAATCAAATCATATCGCACTATCGACTAATTAATCACTTGAAATCCGCAAAAGTCGCCTTACGCAACATTATCGACTCATTTTTATTTTTAATTAATACAAATTTTATAAGCTTAAAAATAAATTGGAAAACTATTAATAGCTTTTCCTTTTGGTACAACGATTGAAAAAAATAATTTGCAAAACGTTTATAATTTTTAATTAACAGTTAATTTGATAAATTGTCGCGAAATAAAAGGTTTGAAATTTTCATTAATTAAAATATATAAATGTACGCGTAAGTTTCGAAAGTAAGTTTTTTCAACGCGGCAAACATTCTGAATAAGTTATTACTTAAAACTTGACGTTTCTCGCTCGTTTTTTCAATTGATATAATTTATACCGACAGTATGAATTATATAGAGTTTTCCCCCCGGTGGGTAGTAATAATAAAGAGAGGAAAGTCTCCGAGTTTCTTTCGTTTTCTTTTGACAAAGCACTCGGGAGAGAAAAAGCCACACACAGGCAGGTTATTCGACACACACCGCTCACGCTTATTACCATCGCTTTATGGTGCTCAAGGCGAAAGCGTAGAAAAAACGAAAAAGTCGAAGAAAATTAAAGAACGACGGAGAACCAACAGCATCGGGGTTCGCGTCAACCGTGACGTTGAGAAGCTCGGAGCTTAAAGGCACTTTGAAACGAGGCTTGTTACGTCACGTAGTCTCTGACCAATCTGTACGAATTTTCTTAGCTTATCATTTAAAATGAGCTTTACGCAACGAAAAAAACTATTTCTCGTATATTTTTTTTACATTATTATATTAACTCTGTGACAAATTGGCCAATTCTTTGCCAATTTTTCTGCATCAAAAAAAGAAAAAAAAAAAACATTCCGAAAAATTTTGAATAATTTCAACAAATAATGAATAAAAAGGAAATATTTATTTTCCAAGTCTAAGGTAATCGCGAAAGTCACGTACCCGTAAATAGATCCAAGTACCGACGTTGTTGTTCAGCGTAACACGAGAGTTCTGCGATATGTGATATAGTTGGTAGCAAAGAGTCTCGAGAGTACAATATAATGTTACTACCCGTCCAAGAATATCGCAAATACGTTACGAACGATCGATTCGATCCTTTGGGAAAACATTAACTAGCCCCCCCGAGAAATAGAAAAAGGAAAACCACAGCAAGAGAGACATTGAACGCGTAAGAACGCGAGAATTTTTAAACGGCAGTACAATCACTCCGTTTTCCTTCCCCAATTGCCGCAATTCGTCACATTCTTTGTGATAATAACCTCATGATAAGCCGAATTTCTTTTTTATTTCTTGTGCCCTTTGTAGGAAATATGTTTGGTGGTATTCTTCGGTGTCGAATACCTCGTGAGACTATGGAGTGCGGGATGCAGATCGAAGTACATGGGCTGCTGCGGCCGATTCCGATTCATACGAAAACCCATTTGCATCATAGGTAAGTGTTGAAATGTCGAGATCGGCAGGAGATCTCGAAGAAGAAAAAAAAATGTCATCTCGTAGATATGGCATGTAAGATACCTGCATATTTTCATTAACTTACCGTTATTTCGAGTATTACGTAGAAATTGATGAATATAAAAAATATGAAAGCCACAAACACTAAGACTGACACTTGTCACAGTTGGATTCAGGGATTCGTGATATAAAAGCAACAAGCCTGTAGGTGTGATGCGTCCAAATTAGGAAAAAATCTCATGTCCGATCTCAAGGAAATGCACCATTTCCATTTCCAGTCGGTTTTATGCCGAACGTATCTACGTGTGTCCCGTGCAGTACGTTCAGCACATACCACATGCCGGATTCATCATTCATCTCCCGTTTAAGTTGATCCGATGAATCCCATATGTTGTAAATCGCTTGAATCCCTGCGATTCTTTCGAGAAGCTCAGTGTGCCCCGAATGAATTTTAAAAATAAGACATCCTCGTATCCTCGATTGCTGGAACTGCGATATACAGCTGTCCGATGCCTGTCGCGCCTGGGCGACACAAAAATGTCAATCAACGAAGGGATAGGAATGAACTTTTCTCCAGCTTGGAAAAAGATATTCTAGATTCCTTATTATTATTTTCGTATCGCCATTTGAAATAAAGTTCGACTTACGCTCAATTCTATCGGGTCTCCCCGTCCGAATTGGCATCGAACATGTCCCACATTGGCCAATATCCCGGAAGACACATTACCGGAAATACTCAAGACACCAAGTTTGAGCGATCTTGAGCGGTGTCGAGCGAAACGAGAGACAGTACTATCCTTTTATTCTATTCTCAACAGACTTAATCGTCGTTGTCGCGTCCATGGTCGTGTTATCGGTGGGGAGCAACGGTCAGGTCTTCGCTACCTCGGCGATAAGGGGTATCCGGTTCCTGCAGATTTTGCGGATGCTCCACGTCGACCGGCAGGGTGGAACTTGGCGTCTCCTCGGCTCGGTCGTATTCATTCATCGTCAGGTGAATTCCTATATATTGGATTCGACAAAGCCAATCCAGCGTGGAATAGAAAGTATGGGGAAAGTGTGCCAAGAGTGTGGCAAAAAAAATGCGGGCCAAAGTGTGCGCTTGGTACCGGATAACGGAACGAATCGAAAGTAACAGTCATCCGGTAGCCGTAGACGACGACTTGATTGCAAATTTTTACTTTATAGACCGATTTTTTTAATTCGCTTTTTTCATGCTTTCTTTTTTCTTTTTGTCATATCGAAATTGCCGTATGCCACAAGATTTGTCGTCTGCGGATCTACCGGGTAATCGTTTACTCGATCTACAACGAGCGCACACTTTTGGCCACACTCTTGTCACGTTTCTCTCATATCCTTTCTTCCACCGCGGAAACTCTTCCGACTCTTTAAATTCGTATCACGCGAAAGGAAGAAAGAAAGAAAGAATGAGAGAAAGCTAAATCTACTAATTTCAGGAACTCATTACAACGCTATACATCGGGTTCCTAGGTCTTATTTTCAGCAGTTATTTCGTATATCTTGCCGAAAAAGATGCCGTAGGGCCCGATGGGAAAACCGACTTCTCAAGCTACGCTGATGCTCTTTGGTGGGGTGTGGTAAGTAACACAACAAATTAAATTGGTGGCTGGATTACCGATTCGTCTAGCGGGCCAACGACATACACCCGGAGGCTTCACGTATCTATTCTCCTCGCCGTCCAGCCAGAAACTTTTTATTTTTTTAAAAGTTATATTCTTTTGTCAACAACGCGTCAGCAGTGGTTGCCGATATATGTTTCCGAATTTGTTAAAAGTGTCAAAAGTACAATTATATCCGTCGAGCAATTATATTTCGAGCGGATAAATAGCTTTTTCCCGTTTCTGTTGACTATTTTTTCTTTTTATCTCTATACTTGTTTATACTTGTTTCGTTCACAGATAACCGTGACAACGATTGGCTATGGTGACACTGTGCCGCAAACTTGGATGGGCAAAATAGTTGCCTCGTGTTTCAGCGTTTTTGCAATCTCTTTCTTCGCACTTCCAGCCGTAAGTCGAGATGTAAAAAATTTTCCAAATTTCTCAAATCAAATTGCTCAGCGACTCTGTCGGTAATAAAGATTCTTACGTAGTTTTGTCGCGGTTTTTAGACATTTTCAATACACGGAAAATGCAACCAATTTTCATGAATACGAGAATACTTGCGGCGTTGTAAAAAATACGAGAAAAATGTTGTTTTTCGGAATATTTCAAGCAATCGGAATGTATCGAAACTTTTTTTTTTTTTCAGGGAATTTTAGGTTCCGGTTTCGCGTTGAAAGTGCAACAGAAACAGAGACAGAAGCACTTCAATCGGCAGATACCCGCGGCCGCCATGTTGATACAATGTCTGTGGCGATGTTACGCCGCTGACAAAGCGATAAACAGCGTCGCTACGTGGAACATCTATATTAAGGATCCCGCGCCCGCCGGTCAGCCGTCGACGCCACTCGGAAAGGTGAGCAGAACGATTGTCAATTTTCTCTCATAAACGTTCCAAAACGAGTAGACGTTAGATGTTGACTTGTCAATGTTATTAGTTGCTTCCGATGTTCTATGAGCGTTGAACTGAGGAACCCGTTGCGATCTTTGCGATGTCTCTTTTACGTATTTATCAATAATCGGCCTCGTCATGTTATTGTAAGACACACGCTGCTATCATATATATATATGCCCGCCGAGCCTCCCGCAAAACCCCGAAATAATTATTGGGCCCTGAAAATCGTTTCCTTTTTACTCCCGATGCAAAAATATCAATTTGATAACAATATGCCGGCGAAGATTCATTTTTTTTACTCTTATCAGCGCACTTAGCGAATTCCGTCACATGGAAAAAAGGAAAATTATTCAACCTTTTTATATTATTGATTTATTAATCATATGATTTTCGATGACATATTTTTGCAGAAATAAATCTATTTTTTAAATAATCGAAATTATTACTAATTGTCATTTTTTTTTATAGAGTGATACTATTGATTGTAAAAACTTTGAAGAAACTGCTCATCTTGCAGACGGTTAATTGAATTTAAGGTTAAAGGATCGCAACTTGAAATTTATTGAAATTTCGAGTGTAAGCCGTAAATTTCCCGACGTAAAGTGAAATTCAGTTTCGTATAAATTAAAGAAACCAACTTTTATTATACGACGAATTTGCTGACGTAACAAAAAAAGGGACTTTTTTTTTAAGCCACAAGACTCGAAATGGAATTTACTTGTTGAGGGGGAAAAAAAGTTGGTATCGAGTTTGAAGCGTCGTGTCTTTGCTGACAATAAATGAATGTGTTGTTTCGCTTTTTCGCCGAAAATCGCAATTTTTTTCTATTTATTTATTTATTTACGAAAAAAATGAAAAATCCACGAACATTTTTGTTTTTTTTTCCTACAAAATTCATCATTGTTGTAATAAAAATTTTTTTTTAATGCGCGAAGCGAAGCGAAGTTGCGATACTAAATCGTATTCTGAAACGAAAACAGTGTCTCGCATACAAAGAATCATTTTTTTTTCGCATCTGATTCGTAAAAGAGAGATTAATGGACGCGCTTCATCCCTCGTAATCGCCACTCTAACAGTACGAGGATTAAATTTAATTATTCCAACGAGCGAGTTGCCGATTCTTCCGTTAAAAGGCGCGGGACTTTGAAAGCCAGAATTCTCCCCCATTGTGTTCGCCACTGAATAAATCTCCGAGCGTCACTCGCTTCGTCCTGTTGTATTACGTTTACAAATCGTCAGACAGAAACGCGGAGATGTAACTTTGCGAAACTCGATGGAAAACTCGCTGACTCTCAGTCGGAGGTTTAACTACAAAGTTAGCCCACGAATTCGGAAGCGGACTTGACTAACATTCGCTCAAGTTTAGCCCGGCGGTTACCCGGCTAGAGCTTCGCGCCGGAAACTTCGTGCACTGCCATTATCTCGCTAAACCACAATGTTTCGTTGACCCTATTGCTCGATCATTATCGAAAAATATTAATCAACTGCCAACTCGTGCAACTTGCTTTTTTTTTTACGAAACGCAAACGCATTGTCGCGAAACCGCAATGTTTCGTTGATTTTATCATTCGGTAATCCTGATTGGCCGATGATTATTGAAAAATATACGAAATCGTCAAAGTCATTTCTGCTGATCCCTTTTTTTTTTCTTTTGCCGAAACGGAAACGCAATCTCATTTTCGGTCATTCGATACGATCTTTCGCCCTCAGACTCACCTTTAATCACGGGGCTCAGAGTTTAAAAAAACTAATAATAATTCGACAAAATTGGTTTAAGCCTCACGCTCGACGCGAAATTTCGCGAATATTACCGCGCGCTTCTGTTCGCAGCCCATACACGGACAATTCGTATAATCAGATATCGCGAGCGCACGAACTCTCGCAGACAATTCCCTCGTCGATGTTATTAAATTAGCGAGAGACAGAGAGAAAGAGAGATAAAAGTTAAACTTGTTGCAGTTCGACTTTTCACGACAGAGACACCGAAGTCATGTTGCATGTAAAAAATATTCTCTGAGCCCTGTTAGTACTTTATTTCATATAACAAAAAAATTGTCAACAAAAAAAAACGTCATTTTATCACAAATTTTTTAAAAATCGTAATTAACCTTTAATTTATTAACCAGAATTGATGAAACGTCCCTAATGTATTTTCAGTTGATTTGTGTAAAGAAGATGGTATGTAAATGGTTTAGATTTGTTTAAACTTTTTTATTAAACAAAAAATTCTCTTCCTCTCTTTTGCATGTTTATTTCATTTTTATTTTATTATTCATTTTTTTTTTCCTTTTTATTATACATATTTTTCAACACACTTTTTTACTTTACACCTTTACTCTATAATTCGTACGGTTCACTGATAATACCACTATTCTGCTAATGTTGCAACTTACATTTTTCCAATATTTATCGTATAAGACGTAAATCGCGTCCCCGGAACGACGGTGAAACATCTCTTTGAAGATTGCAACGCGAGTTGTTTCACTGTAGTTCCGGGGGTGCGATATACATGTTGATAGCGCACCGAAACTACCGCTGAATCGAACGCCGAGTGAATTTTAAAATCGTTTTACGTTAAAACCTCCGCAGTCGTTTTGTTTGAAGAATCTTTTAATAAATACTATCGAATCTTTCGCAAACCCAGCGGGACGCTCTCGATTTCGAAATCGCCGAAAAAACAAAAAAACTAATTCAGAATTTTCGCGATGTAAATCGTGGATCGTCGACAAAATTGCAATATTTATTTTGTCAAAAATAAATAGAAAGGTTAAAAAAAAATGTCTCGATAGTTTATAAAATTTGAAAAAAAAAAAAGAAAAAAAATCTCTCTTTCTCTCTATCGAAGCGACGTACGAATACCTTTACTTTCGTATTATCCGTGAAAATCGATCGAATTTTTTTTTTTTTATATTCAGGAGAGTTTACACGATGTTCAGTAGCGACATACGATACGATCGCTTTGTGTCTGCAGCATGTGCATGAATTGTTGATGCTTCACGTGGACGTATGGGGGGTGTGTGTAAATTTGCGTGGCTAATAGTTGCGTAACGTACGCGCATCGTTGCCGTTGCTGCTGCTGCTGCTCTCTCTGTGTGCGCGTGATCAACATTGGGACACTACTGGCTAAAGGACTCAATCAAGAGCTCGTAGCTTGCGACGAAAAATTCGTTAATGTCGATTTTGTACGATCGTTCGTTGTCGACAAAACGTTGTAAATTCATAACTTTTACCTCTTATCGCGTACGGAAACGCGGCAACGTCTGGAAACAAAATTATCGTAAAGATTTTTTTGTTGTTTAATATCGCAGAATGTTATATATTTCGGATAGAAAATATTTCGAAAGAATTTTATTTGAAAAAGAATTTATTGTATAAATTTGTGTCATCCATAATCGGGTGTTCGTGACATTCGTTTCGGGGACAAATCTCTCGCGCTTCGGGGGATTGCGAATTTTTGGCGAGGGGGATGCGTATCCGGGGTTTCCCGGCTAAATTTTCCGATTGTTTTGACATGGAATGGATTGACCAAGGTGTTGGATAGGCGCGAGAGGTAGAAGCGCGAACGTTGGTACAAAATCGATGAGTGCTTATCGCTCCGCGAGGGATGGAAAGCGAAGGGTCGGCTCGCGAATTCATCGACAATTTCGACGTCGCTGCTGCTGCTGCTGCTGCTGCTGGGGCGACAGAGCAAAGAAACGAAAGAGAGAGAGAGAACAAAAAAGATCGCGCGAGCAACAGCTTTCACCGTGATAATCGGAACGTAGGGTAGTGCATGCTGTGTTCGACGTGTTGTAATGGGAGGGCACCGGGGGTTCAGTCTCTGATGATCCAGGTGGCAAAGAAGGCGAGCGTGCTGAAGAGACGGAAGTCGAGGAATCGGATGGAAATGCAACAGCCTCCGCAAGCGGCACTGCCACCGGTTACGATATCCGGTGGTGCGAATTCCGCTGGTCCTACCGATACAAGCCGTATCGACAACGAGGGTGACGTTGTTTTTTACATGGAGGAACCCAAAGCCGGAACTCCGAACAGAGCGCGACGAGACAATCGGTAAGTCTATTTCTATCGATTCGCAAATGAGTTGGTTGAAAAAAAATATATATATATCTAGTCATTTCTACAGCCGCCGCTCTCAAACCGATATAAAGGAAATCGATGAGAACAAATTGAGAATTTTTTTTTTTCTCGTATTTAACTACTATCGCCGATATGGGTCAATTATTGGTGGTTGACGATCCGACTTTAACGACTTTTCTGACGCGTCGAGTGCTGTCGATCGGGGATTCGTCATCAATTAAATCATTTGCCAGAATATGAAATTATATTGAATTTTTATTGCGATTACGCGACTCGGATTAGCGATGAAACGAAATAAAATAATTTATAAATTTTGTCACCGTAAATCCATTTTGAATTTGAATTTTTTTCTATTGACTTTTGTTATTTTTGAATAACAATCTATTAAAATTGGCGCTATTAAAAAAACGGTTAGACGGTGACCAAAGCGGTCGATTACGTAGTTTGGTGTCCGGTATTGTGAGTAGTGTTTTTCCGATTGGCAGGGGCAGTCTATTCACGTCGCAAACGAGTTCCGTTACGGAAGCTGCTAGCGACGAGATAGACATCGACATCGAAGAGCCCCAGAGAGTCACAACGTAAGTACAGCATCTTGAAATTATCTTTCCACTTCTCACGGAGACAAAAAAGATAATTAATTGATGAAAAAGAAATTCTATACAATATGCTGATCGATAAAAAAATAATTCTTATAGTCCAATTTTCGATAATATATTACGCGATAGATTATCGCGTGGACGATAAAGAATTCATATTACTTTCGAGGTGAATTATTATCCAAGTTTCCGACGATTAAACTCTCGTAGTCGGAAAATTACGTATTAATATTTTATAATCGATATCTGATAATTGCGAGCAATTGCGGCAATAGCCGAAGCGGGAGCCTTCTGTTCTCATTATCGCGAAGGAATATCCCGAAGGTACCGATCCCCTCGTGCGATTAATGCCGTTGCAGGATGGCGTGCGAGACGATTACCCGAAGTAACGTAGCCATCTGCGAGCTCTCGTAGTCTTTGTAATATCGACGGCGTAAGAAGCAGAAAAACGTATCTCTGCTTGTTTAACGTGCGAAACGACGTTAGTTACGTCTTTATGCTTCTCAACAGCCGACATACGTCGATATATACACAAGTACCAAGCGTCACGAGCACACAAGGTAAAAGCTTTGCGCTGCGTTCAAGGAAGTCGCACGCGACATAAGAGAGAGCCTTTCGCTACTCCATTTGGCGTTACCGGACGGCCTACATTCGGATCCTCCCTTTACATTCCCCAATCTCGCCACTGCGACACACGACTCTAAAACACTTTTTTTCTTTTTAACTACGTGGACTCGTGCCAACTTTCAAGTTTTAACGACTTTCGTACCAAACGAATTCTCGTCAATGCTAATAGTCTTCTTACACACGGTTTCGGCAGCTTTTTTTTTTCTTTTCTTGCGGATTCGAGTGACGAATACCACCGATAGGCACTCATCAACATTTAATACAAACTTTGACCAAAAAAAAATGACTCTCGGAAGAATGAAAAAAAAAAAATTTATTTTTTAAAAATTGAAAATTTAACGAAAAAAAGAGTTTTTTCGTACATAAATTCTCATTAGCCGAACGGTACAGTAATTCGGAGATTATTTTGTCGCGAGCTTTTATATATTCGGTTTATAGCTTTGGTGCATTACTACTGATTCGTTTCATTCCTTTTCGCGATATATCTCTTATCTAATTTTACGCTTTCGACAAAAATACACTGTACGTGGAAATTCGTCATTTATGACCTTTAAACTTTAGTTTTTTCATCGCCGATGTACAGAGAAATCGAAACGGTCGTCGGATCGAGACGTTTTCGAGACTGCAGTGTTTTTCCTGCTCTCTCTCTCTCTCTCGACCTCAATATTTCTATCCGTTCAACGATGCAATCCTAAAAATGGCTCACGGAATTGTTGCTATTTTCGGCTGTTATTTTAATCTCCGCCCATAGACCCGACTATACGAAACGCCGGAATTAATCACCAGAAAAAAAAATTCACCAAATATTCCCAAAAAAAAAATCGAAAAAAATAACAAAATATTATTATTTACTATGATAAACTGAACAATGTCTCATCGCAATGGGATCGATAAGTGATTTTCGAAATATCGCCCGAAATTTTTTTTTTTTATCCCACGATTATTTTTAATATTTTATAATCATATTTCGCGTATGAATTCCAAAAAAAAACTTTTCGAAACATAATTTTTCTGCCGATTATCGTCGGTAATAATTGATTTACCCAATATTGGAATTTCTGCGTAATGTAACAACCGATTGGTCGACTACGACAATATTTTTATCGGTTGTATTTTTCTTACGAAAAACTCGTTTATATACTTCGACAAAAGGCACAATATCGTCTTCGTGTTTTCACGCGTATGAATGCGAGTGGCGTAAAATCAATACTGAAAGTCGGAAAATTTTCTTAGGCTCACCGAGGCTCACAGAAACGCCATAAGGGCCATACGTAAGATCAAGTATTTCGTCGCCCGTAGGAAGTTTCAACAGGCAAGAAAACCCTACGATGTAAGGGATGTTATAGAGCAGTATAGTCAGGGACACTTGAACATGATGGTGCGAATAAAGGTAAGTTATATTCCCGACGAAAAAATATCATCCATCAAAAAAATTCGCGTAACCATGTAACTTTTTTCCTTTACTCGACACGAAAAAAAAATAAAAAAATACAATACGTGTTCCATTCTTCTCCGGCGATCGTTTATATTTGCGAAAAGCGCCGTTGCGGGTCGTGTAACTCGCAGACGGGCTGTCGGATGGCGCTTGTACGACAAAACGTTCGGGACAAACCTCCGGAGAGCGACGACAAATTTCTGACGTTTTATTTGCACTCGTAGCAATTTATCAAAAATTTTTTTTTCTTACTTTTTTCGTGTACAGAGCTTCGGTAATCGATTACTTCGTCGGAAATAGTTCGAGCCGCGATTTTCCATTTTTTCGACAAATTAACATTTTTTTTTACCGTACATCCGGCATAAGACTTTTTTTTTTACTTCGATTGATGTTGTTCGAGTGATATTTTTTTTCGAGGTTTTCACGATTTTGGGAAAAATTTCGTTTATCGATGTTTTAGAATTGGGGGATTTCTTATTTAGTCGGATTATTGAGGGGGAAGTGACATTTTTATCTCTTATTCACTCGAAATATTGGTCGGGCGGTTATGCTGCTGCGGTTGCAGGAGCTGCAGAGGAGATTGGACCAAACCCTGGGTAAGCCGGGCAGCTACCTGGCGGGAATCGACCGGTCTGGCAATGTTAAACCAATGACGATCGGCGCACGCCTCTACCGGGTAGAGCAGCAGGTGAGCAAAAGCGCAGTTTTCATTTTACAATCGTTTCCTATACATCGCGTGCCGAATCCTTCAATATTTTCCGTTTTTATGGCCGATATCCGTCCTAAAAAATCGCGTGTCGCTTTTCTTTGATAATCCGCGTATTTTTATGGAGATACGCGAATCTTCGAAAATAATTAAATTTCCACAGAAATTATCGCGATAAATGTAACAATTTGATTTTTTTTTTTAATTTTCGTAAATATAAGATATAAGAAATAATTTTTTTTTATATTGAAAAATTATTATTACGATTCTAAAATTGGTTCTTTTTCACTAAATTACGTAATAATTTTTCATACAGCTATCGAAAAAAAATTTTCCGGATAAACTAATATTTTTTTGATTATTTCCTCGTCAAAGACGGACTTTTATTCTGAAAGAGAATTATTTACTTACTCACGAAATGAACAAATGTAGAAACACAATATCATCGTGGAAATAAAAAAAAAAAAAAACGCGGAGTGTTTTTATCGCGAGTTGCTACGGACGAGTCGCCGTTTAAACCCCTTTCGCTTTTCAACTTTCGCTCCATTTCTTCCTGTCTCAGTTGATGTGCAGCGACGAAAAGGAGCCGAGAGATAGAAGGTGAAATGATTGAGAAACGCAAAACGAGAGCATAAAAAAAAAAGACAAACAAACAACGTACTTTTTTTCAGCCGATTTCCTTGAAACCTCCGCCGTTTCCACTTTTTCTCGATGTTCGTTCACCTTTTGCTTCAATCTTTTACTTCAAAGTTCGGAATATCTCTCCTGACTTGACTTGGAAACAACTATTCGTGTATTGACTTCACTTCGATACATATATTCCCGTTGTATAACACTCTTCTCGAGACACGATCAAGTTTCCGATGTATCGCCTTCTGTCGAAATATCGAAAGTTCATTCTTGTCAAAGCGAATCAAGTAAATCCTCTCTTCCCTTTTCAATAGCCGAAAAAAGAAAAGAGAAAAAAGAATTTCACTGAGCAAAAACTGTAATTGCCAAAAAAACAATATCAAAAGACGAACGTTGTCGTAAAAATGATGTTTCGCAGCTGTCGGTAATGGACAAGAAACTCGACCAACTGGTCTACGTACTGAATGCACTCGCGCAGAAGCAACAGATTCCGCTTAGAAGCATCGAGGACGACGTTTAACGGAAAGCCATCCGCACGGTAACGTTACCAAAGTTTCGATCTGCTGCTTTCCCACGATTAACGATAACCACTTGGGTCGCTTGTAATGCTCAACGAAGCTTTTTAAAACGATCTCTCTACCAGCTTTTCAATTAAATTAGTTGCTGTTCGCGTGATAAAGAATATAAATCGTAAAAACCACGTCGGGACATTCAGCGTGACAGATCCCAATTTCGTCGATGAATCTTCGCAAAACAATTTTTTTATTCCATACACGACGATTCGTATTTATTCCAAATGGGAACCGCAATACTCTCGAGTGTCCAGATTTTATCTTCGATTTCGAACAAAAATTTTCGAAAGATATTTTGCGTTTTGAATTTTAAGGATTAGCCAAATATTTTTTAACCTTTTATTATGATGCATTTTTTTTATGTAATAATCGAAATTTACATACCATACCCAAAATTTTATTGCGGAATATTGGCTTTAAAATAGATTACATTTTCGATACACGTTTTGGCGTTTTTTTTTAATGCAATTTTACATTTTTGGAAAATACAACATTTTTCAATAGGCTTATCGAAATTCTTGAAAAAAATGCATTAAAATGTTATTCGGTATTTCGGATTCGAAATTTGGCTCAAGAATTTACCAAGTATTATTTTTTTTATTTTCACGTAATTTTAGATTTTTTAAAAATACGAAATTTTTCAATAGGGTCATCGAAATTCTTGAAAAAAATGCATTAAAATGTTATTCGATATTTCGGATACAAAATCTGGCTGAAAAATTTACGAAGTATTATTTGAAAATTTTTTCGTTTTTTATCGCACGTAAAGAAACGTATGTTTCGAAATATAAAAGGCTTCGAGAGAGTGCGGTTCGCTTATAATTCGCTCGAGCGAAGCATCGGCAAAGGGAATCGATTATAGAACTTTCGCAATAACCTCGTGAGACGAAGATACGCACAGAAAGTCGCGACGAAAAAAAAAAAGAAATATTGTATACGTAATAATAGGTGAATTTGAAAGGTTTCTTAACGTTACTCGGGGGGTTATGTGATCGCGCGGATTTTCGACATATTTCTTCGTAATTTCTGCGCCGATTAAGTAAAGCAATTATGTACAGAATATGTGTGTATTACTATTTGTCGGCGAAAGACAGATTTTCGATCGACGAAACCGGTAACGAACCGCGATATATCGCACAGCATTGAGGGTCACGTAGTTTTTTTTTCTTGATAAAGAAAACTCGTGTAAAAAAATCCTTTCTGAGTGACGTGTGTAAATGGCATAGATATTTCTAATTGTTTACATTAAATACCCTGCAATTTTAGAAGTGATACGAGTGATGATTTTTTTTCGTCCTTTTTTTTATCGAGCGAATATACCTATACAATACAATTTCCATTGCGTGACCGATGTACGAATATTCCGAACGAAGGAAATCATATTATTTTTCTTTTTCGCGAAGAAAAAAAAAATGTTTAAATAAACACGAAACACTAAAAAAAAAAATCGATCGACAGAAAAAAATTTCATAAAAAATCGATAAATGCATTTTTCCAACGATGTAATATAATTTTTAAATGAACGCATTACGAAGGAAATAAAAAAAATTACAGTTTTATCGTTCCGCGAATTTTCGTAACTTTGGTCACAAACTTGGAATTCCGGTACGAAAAATACCGGAAGACCTATTTAACATGGAACAAAAAATAAGAATACATTTCACGTGGAGGATTATCAGCCTTTGCCCCGAGGAACAAACTCGTTTAACTATAAAAAAAATTTAAAAAATGTAGCGTTCCCGAGGACGCAGCGATCGTGAAAAATGATTGCTATAACTATAGGAGAAACAAAAGCGCATATGTAAATATATACACCGAAGAAACACGTGAATAAAAAATACACGCATGACACAATAAATAAATAAGTAAACAAAAAAATATATATATATATAAATAGGTCGATAAAGCTGTACCTTCGAGGTAAAGCTTTTAATGGTATTTTTAATAATTCTTATTATTCAATTAATCGCTAATAATTATAGGTGGTAGGGGTCCAAAATATATTCGACTCGATCGACGACGAAATTACGGTATTATTATCATTTTTTTTCTTTATTTTGTGATTTGAAACCGTAAATAGTGAAAAAAAAAACACCTCCGACTCTAAAAGTGAAAGTTTTAACGTTATTATTTCGTAGATTCATATTGTGGCGCTGCAATCGGACGCGGAAAATGATTATATCGATATGGGACGACGATTCGTATTCCGTTTAAATTTAAATTTATCCCCTCGAGCGATGTAAATATTAATTAGAATTATATTCATGAATCAGTCGTCTCTGTGATTTCACTATTTTTTTTTTATCATCGATGCGCCACGAAAATTTGCAATACATACCGCGGAATAATAATAAATAATAATGAAAAATCAATTGATCAATCAATAATTTGACGGAAGTGCACAGGTAACTATTGATGACCATAAATTTGTAAAATAATAACACTGCTTAATCATTTAAGGGCAGAGATTCTGCATAACTCTATGGTGCCTCTTCACTCGATATACTCAACACTGTTAGACAATTTTTTTTTTTATTGTTAATTATTGTAAAAATTTTCTTATCGTTATCGTAAATCGACGATATTTCAATATAATATTAATAACGGCAGCGAACAATGACAACAATACTATCGATAACGGGTTTAAATAACATAAAGTCCAAGTGATATCTTAAATTAAAAAGTTTTTCGCGATCTTAAATGATTCGATTATCAATTTGCACCATTTATAATTTTTGTGTTTTTTTTTTTTTTCGGAAAAAAATGGGCCTTTCTTTCAAACGAATTCTGAGTTATTTTCGGAATCACATTATTTACACACGTATTATAAACGTTATATATTTAATTATTTTTTTTTTTTATTGCGTCTCAAGTTTTTTTTTATAGATAATTAAATAAAATTACATGAAATCCTATGAGATTCACAATATTAATGAAATTTCGAAAAATTTTATTATTACATCGAGCAAAAAAAACATCGCGCGATTCTATTCGCCGCGTTGATAGTTCCTCATTTCTTGAATCTCTACCAATATTTCATCTACGCTCGAAAAAAGATAATGCACACAGAATATCTCGAAAAACAAACTGATTCTGAAAAAAGTGTTATTCATTTTCACGAAAATTTTATTTTCTCGGATTTTTATTTAATAAATTGTAACCTATAAATAATTTGTTTTCACTTAAATATCGTACTTTCGTTTAAAAATGATTTTTCTCGCACATGGACGCGATCGACCGCGAATATTGTAACAATAATTGTAAAAAAAATCTTTGAAAAAAAAAACCAATCCGGAGCAAGTAGAGTTCGTGAATCGGCCGAAAACAAAAAAAAATTGAAAGAATTATTAAAATTTTTAATAATATATAAATTATATATATATACATAAAGGCGGTGTCGACCGTAAGAGTATTCGTGTGTAATAAACGAAAATAAAATAAAATTACGAGATTTAGAAAAAATTAATAAAAATAGTATTAGGTTTTACCCTCCGTCTCGGAGGGTCCATCAATCCATTCTCGTACTTTTAGTTAATTCTCGTCTCGCGTAGATCGACGATATAAAACATGAATAATAATGAGTTCTATGCGACGACGATTAATTTTTTTCGACAAAACAAAAAAAAAAAAATAGCTAATCAATTATATCGCATTAGGGATTTAAATTAACAAGATCTGTGCTATTCGCAGCTTAGAATATGTGATATCACGCGAACTAATAAACGGGAATATGTCGATAATTTTTATTCAACCACATGTTTGCCTGTTTCATGCAAAAAAAAATATTTTAAACGTCTCCTCTACAGTAGTTTTTAGGAATACACGCGCCATTGTTAAAATTTTCATTGACGCCGCGTCATGTTATCAAAATTACTTTTTAACATCTCGCGACTCTACTTCGTGAGATCTGTAAATTTCAAATTAGTCTCTAAAAAATTTACCGGAAAAGCTTTGAATTTCGAAAAACTTGAAAATTCGAACGATTCGATCGTATAAATTGGAAACAAAATTTATCAAGAATTTTCCAAGTGTTAAGGAAAACACACGAAACGCGGTGAAATTTTCATTCGGATCGTTTTTTCGAGAAACTTAAGCACGAAAATGAATAAAATAATTTTTATTTCAGTATATAACTTTTTTTTTTACACGACTCCAATATTTCAGCAATTTTTTTAATATCTCTAAATAATTATTTATTTTTACATTATAATCCGAAACGATTATTCAGCGATAAAGTAATTATGCCGCAAAAAAAATAATTCGAAAGTGCTGCGCTCGTCTTGCGGAAAAAATCGCACAAGGATATCGACGTGAATATTATTCAGCAAAAAAATTGATCGATGAAAAAAAATTATGATAAATCAATAATGAAAAAAAAGTAAAAATTCGATTGGGAATTTTCCTACGTATACGGAATTCAAAGCTTTTTCGGGATTTACTATTTAAGCTTTTCTATGCGCAACATGACTTTGTCGAAAAATTATATTAACATTATTAAATAGTTGTTAATCAACAATAATAATAGTAAAAATTAATATAATAGTTGAATAACACAATCGCGTTGTAAATTAAGAATAGTGAATATAGCGAATTTAAGTTTCGATAAATTAAGTAGTTTTCGAATGATGAAAAAAAAAAAAACGCAAAACGTATTTAACTTGGCGGACAGCCTACTCTAGTGCACCTGGTGAATTGTTAGTAATTATAGTATATCGTCACGCGAGTCGTATTTAGAAATTTGCTCGAATCTCAAAATCGACATTCTCGCGAAAAAGAAGAATTAATATATCTCCTTCCGGTTGCGAAGCTTTATTTACATTATAAACTAAACACTGAACGCTACTTCGCAAGTACCTATCGTTTAGTTGCTCTCGAATCATCCCAATTCCGTGCGTTTAACACTATTTTATTCCAAGTATTACTTTAAGGGGATTGTAGCGGTGATATTTTCCGATAGGAAAGTCTATTTAAAACAAAAATTTTACGCAATTTTCAAAGTATTTTGAAAAAAGTATATTTTTTCTTTTAATTGAAAGGTGAAATTTTATCGAAATGTTTGTTTTAACTTGAAAATTTCAGTCGAATACCTCATAAAATTTCGAAAAAAAGAAAAATTTTATCTCCAAAAAAATGAATTAATATCGAGAAAATGACAATTTTTTAAATGACACGAAGGTACGCTACAGTCTCCTTAAAAATTTACATACAACATCATTTGGACCAATATACAGTACTCTTTAAAAATAGTACTCGCGAAATAAAAATCTGTTAAAGTGAATCCCAGTGCCGTGTAAATATTAATCATTCATCGACACTGTGGAAGACGAAAAAATAATCGCAATTTATGAAAAATGGGTGAAATCCGATTCGACCAATGCGCAACATTGACCTTTTATTCAGAGTTACAGGTTAAAAAAACCGACCAAAAGAAAACTCACTAAATACGACGACGAATCTCGTCGCGTAAAAAACAAAATCGCAATATTTTTCAGGGATCGTGTAAATCCAAAATTTCCTAAATCGCGCTTCGATAGATTTCAGGTGACTATGTTATGGATAATTTTTTCGATCGAAATAATAATAAAAAAAAAAACGAAGAAATTATGATAATCCGTAATATCGATTCGGCTGACATCGCCGAACGATTAAAATGCACGCAAACGGCTGGTTTAGTTTCAGGAGGACCAATCGATGTTTTTCTTTCGTCGTTTCTCTCCTGCGAACGTATATAAGTCAACGTTGAGCGAATAAGAAAAAACGAAAACTAAAAGTCAGTCAAGAGAATCGTAACGATGACAATCTATAGTGATAACAAATACGATGACGAAGAGTCGAACGAAAAGCTTAAACAATCCGCGGAAGTCGTGAAATGCGTGTGAAAATAAAATTATCTTAATGTCGGCGTTAAAACGACGGTAACTCTTGAAACTGAAGCAGTCAAACTTATGATCTATTTGTACGAAGTATAACAAAAAAAAAAAACAAAGGATCGAAAAAAAAATCGAAAATAAAAAAACAACAATAATGAAAAACTCAATCATATCACCGTAGTTGCCTATACACTATCCACTAGTAGATATCTCGTTGATAATACTGTTGACACTCAGTGAATGAAACGTTGTTTTTCGAAAGAAAGAAAGTCGATTGAAATTGTATAATAGTCCATAAGAAAGAATGTGAATACCAATTTTTTCCCCATAATCATTCGAAATCCCAACATAAAGAAGAACTCTGTTCCTCGCAAATTGTTTTCCGTTAAAAAAATTGCACGCTAATAACAATTGCATTCGGTAAAATGGGAAAACAAAATAAGACAATCGAATCAATTTACCAATTTTTTTATTAATTATTAATTAATCAATTGATCGATAACTCTAATATCTCTGGTAAATTCTTTGGTCTCTTCTTTTCTTTGGTAAATCCTACGCGACCACTCGTTGCTCCGGCTCCTCTAAATAAACAAATGTCGAAAAACTTGAGAAAAAAAAAAAAAAAATTACAGGGTTCTTCGATATGAGATTACGACTCGTAACAAAGAATTTATGATAACGTCGTTATTGAATTTTTATTGTAAAAATTCACCGTACGTTGCGTAATTAACGTCATAAACACACATTGTCAGATACGATAAAAAAACAACAACAACAAAAATTATCTTTTCCATAGCAAAGATATTTTGCAAGTGTCCTTCCAAATATATAAATGTGGTAGAGCTCTCTGATGGGTCTATGACACTTAAAATAGTAATAGAAAAAAAAAAAAACATGTAATTAACGTAAATTTAGCGGTCCATCCATTGAGCCAAAAAACAAAAAAAAAAAAAATGGCGCGCGCTCTGAATCTCCGCATAATTGATTACCACTGTTATTCATTTTTATTAATTTTACGGCTTAAAATATATTGGACTGGGATGGACAGGGATGGACCAAAAATTATGTATAAATCTATAAATATTATAAATAAAGACGTAAAAAAAAGTAAAAAAAAAACGTATATATATCCGAAAACACAAATATATATATTATATAATATATACAAATGCTAATATTATTTAAAAAAAATTGTGCATAATATATACCTTGCCTTGTCAAATATTGTACATTTGTGACATCGTTCCCTAAATATACATTATAACGATTATAAATTATAATATTATAATTATGAGCGATTAGTTAACGTTGAATATACCATATCTAATATCATCTGTGTTTTTTTTCTTCCCATAACCTATAATTCGAAAGTAGATACGAAGAAAAAGTAAAAATAGGTCTTTTGCCGCTGATCGTTGTATTGTTACGCGACATAACCTCAAAATTGAACGAAAAAAAAAGTTTTTGCCGGAAGTAAGGGGATTTATTTATCGAATTTCATCGTCGACGCCCGATGATAATGATAACCCGTTCGTTAGCGCCCTCTTGAGTCGGTCGGGTGCATTATGTAGCGAAATGATTGAGAATATGTCGATAAAGCAGAACTTACTACAGTCGGTAAAAGTGAGATCCGAAATTGAAAGATCGCAAAAGTTATCGAGCGATTGTGCGTTGAAGTATATAACAGTGTGTAAGAAGAAGGATTGCTATTTCGTTGCACTCGATTCTTCAATTCCTTCGGTTCCTTCGCCGCCATCCCACTCGCGGCTTCTCGCCGGGCGGTGAACTTCTTGCTACCCGTCCACATCCTCCCATTTCAGATTTTTCGTTTTAGTTGCAGCTGTCGAGTGTGGAAACGACAAAAAGTTCGACCAGCTGGTATACGTGTGCTGCTTGCCGGCGAATAATCACGAGAATCGCTTTGCGAAAAAGGGATTTCGGTATGTGGGCTATAAGCTCGCAATTCGGAAGCTACGATCGTCGTCAATCGAATTTTAATACGAAGACATTCATACATTGCGACAATAATTTGTAAACAAGTTTCATTTTTAATGAAATATCCATAAAAATTTTGCTACCTCGAGTTTTTTTACTTTTCCGCTTATCATTTTCGTAAAATTTCATAAATTCGTCAATAACTTTCATTTTTTTGTTTTATGACTGTTATTCATGGCAAATGTTGATTTTTCACTCGAATTATCGATTGTTTTTGAAACAACCAAGTTGTCCAATGATCCCGTAGATATGGTGGTTATTTGAGTCCCACTGGGTCCGTGAATGCGATATCTTGTCCATTTTTTTTTTTTTTTTTTCGTAGAACGCGATAGACAACTCGTTTTTATCGTGCGTCAGATTTTTTGCGCGAGGATGATTCCTCTTATCTTCAAACGAAATTTCCTCATAAATTTGTATCCAACGAGGGAAAAATACGTAGAAAACGGGACGTTAAGTTTCTACAAACGTTCATTATTTTAATCCACCTGTCTCAGTTTCCGAAAAAATGTACGATTTTTTCCAATTTTACTTAATAATTAATCACTTATAATACGCTGACCGAATTTTTTTTTTTATGTAAATTCCATGACAATATCTCGAAATTGGGATTTTAACGCTTTTGGAGAAAATTTTTAGCCGTTTTACTTGATTTCCCGATAAAGATGTTTTCTCATGAAAAAATGATGTTTACGAAACTCCGATAACGTCGAAAAAAAAAGTTTATCTTAGCAATCGGAGTCTCTCGTCTTTACGGGATCCTCGACGTTAGAAGAACCGTGAATGAGGATCATTAAAATTCGCGACGATAAAGCTTTTATCGTCCCGGTCGCGCCGCTTTAATTTGACTAATTAACTTAGGTGTACACATCGGCTCTCGAACGTCGAGTGCGTTTGTGTGCTCGTGCGCGCGAAAAGAGCTGTGCGCCGAGTATATAAACGAGAAGATGATGCGAAGAAAAAGATATCGCGGAATCCGCGACAGGAATGACGTCTCATATTGTCAGTCAGTACGCATGCACGCAACCCGCGTCTTGCGGGTCGTTCGTCGTCGACGACGCCGTCCCGACGGCCGCGGAGAGTTGCAGCCGCCGGACTCGCGATTGCGCGGCGAGCCAACCGGGAGAGAGAGAACTGAGAGAGAAAAGTGGATTCCGGTTTACGAGATTATAAAACTTCTCGCTGGGCGAATGATGATTTCCGGTGGCGTCTCGTTCTTGTGCGACTTTACCATTTTCCGCTCTCTCGTGACTCTCGACGAATAGCTCTCCGAGAACTGTACGATTTACTATATCATCGCTTAGAAAACAATAATCACGTATTCTGTCGGCGCTGTGACAATTCCAGTTCGCCGCTTCGAAAGACGATGATGAGGTTGAATCGACGAGACGAGAGAAATATGGCATATAAAAAAAAATAATTCAAAGAAAATTGATGAATAATAGAAAAATAGAAAAGTAGAGGAGAGATTGAGAGAGAGAGAGGGAAGCGTCGGACGTAAGCGCGAGGTATCGGGAACGTCGAGGGATTAGTTCCTCGGGAGTTCATTCATGAAGGTAACTTCTTGCCAACAGGTGAACCGCGAGATCCGCAGCGTGCCTGCGAGATGAAACGATCGCTTTTCAGAGCCGATGCTACGGGCGAAAGACTAAGAAAAGAGAGGACTGTTATATGTACGACGGTTAGCCATGGGGATAGTATTGAAAAGAAGCCAATGAACGAGAAGGAATGCCGGTACTCCGAGGGATTAACGAGTCGGATAATTTTCAACGAAACTCGATGCCAATTTAATAAAAAATTAAATCAATGATATATTATCTCGATAAACATTTTTCTAATTCATACATTGCATCTGATAGAAAAAAAAGCTTATCAGCTAATTCGTTATTACATTGAACGACGCGTTTAAAAAAAAAACGAAAAACATGGCAATTTGAATCTCGCAATATAGTCGATATGGCTATATAGTATACAAACGGACATGCGGAGTCTTGGGTAAAATGGTTTCTTGTCCCGAGGGGACACTTATTCCTCAGTAGAGACAAAACGAGAGCTACGATATCCGAAGGCTTTAAACTCGTATCAAGTGAGTTTTGCAAGCTTCGTGGGATGTTGTTTGGAGACTTACGTACCGTAGCGATGTGCACACGTACGCGAGAGACCCGCATGCATATTAGTCCCATAGTCACGGAGATCCTGGTATACGATAATACGCTCGCGGGACTCTCCTCGCGAGAAGGAAAGACTCGGAGGCGCGAGACAAATTGGACTTTTTCGCCAACGAACCTGTCCCAACTTGCTTGCCACAGCAAGCAATATTCTCTCTACCTATACACACGGATAGTAGTTTTCTCGCCTGGCGAACCCGTCTTCCTTCGCATATTAACCATCAGCCATCCCCCGGCAAGAGAGTTCGCGCTCTCTGTCCGTCTGTTCTCGGGTTTAACGCTCGCTGTCCCCGTCTTCGAACTCAAAAAAAAAAAAAAAAAAAAATCTTTTCGTATTAAAATTCGAGGTAACGGGAGAGTCCGCGAGCGTTGTTGAGAGATGAAAAATTGTCTCGCCGACTCGTGCCGAAGCCGAGAGCGCGCGAGAACGTAATGATTTTACCATTAAAAACCCGAAGCCGCGAGGATTTATCGCCTTATTTTCTATGGTCAGCCACCGGTCAGCATCAAGATTCGCGTGGAGTAATAAATGCTCCCTGTTTACCTAAGTAGGCTGCGATCGATTTTCTCATTTTTATCTTTTATTCATATTTTTTATTATTTTTTTTTTTGTCTCGGGAATACGCGTGAAATTGATACAGGAAGATAAGCGCGAGATATTAACATACGTATCACCTCGCGCAATCGATTATTATTAAACGAAGAAAGGATCGAAAGTGGATTTCGATGAAAAATTGCGCCGGATTATTGGACTGTATAGGCGGGGCGCAAGAGAGGGGATGAAACATGCAAGTTTATAAAAAAATACATCAGAGTATATGAAGAATACGCGAAGGTAATGTTTCGGTGAAATTGAAATCCCTTAATTTGAATAAAATTATTGATTATTTTGCCGTATTCTCAAACGCTTGAAATGCGGAACGTTCAAGGATACAAGGACGCGAGTAGATTCCCAGGCCCCTCCGGTTGGTCGCCAAAATTCCTCCTTTTTTTTTAACTTCCTTTCCTCTCCCTTTTTCGTTCTTTTTCCTTCTCGCCCATCTCACGATGCACCAACGACAACGACGACGAGGCCGTATTAGGAAACCTGCAGTCATTGTGCTCAGCCTCCTCAACGACGGACGAGAATGAGAGAGATAAGAGGGGGGAGAAGTAAGACTCGACTGGCAAAAAGTCCGTAAAGACGAGACTCGCCCTGAGAGCAAGTGAGGGCCCGCGAGACAATAAGAAAAAGAGATTTAGCAACGACGAGGGGGACTAACGCTCCTCGCTTGGCACTTACTATAATTACTACCATACGCGCGCCCGCGCGATCGAGGGAGTGCACGCGTGCACGAAGATTCGACTTTTCGCATAGTCTCGTTATAAAGTACAATATTACACTCGGCTTACCGAAATTTCTACCCACGTGCCAATTTCGTTATTCTTTCGACAATAATTCACAACTGACGTAACGAAATTAAAAAAAAATTCAAATTTTTTTTTTGTAATGTCACTTCGATCTCTTCGTCATATACAGCGATTTTTTAAAAATATCTACTAATATCGGTAAAAATAATCGGTGATGATGAAAAAAGCATTAAAAATATGAATGTCAAACAAAAAAAAAATTATGAAAGCGAAAAAGGATTAATAGTTATTGATATACATATTTTTATTAATACGAAACATGTCGAATGGCGCCATTGTGCATATACTCGATTTTCTCCTGACGTGTCCCCCGTGTCTTTCTCTCGCGACTCGTTTCGACGCATATCATCTGACTTCATGCAAAGGAAGGACGATAATCCTTTTAAGGAAAGAAGGTAAAAGGAGATGAAAAAACGAAAGAAAGAAAAATGCATCGGCCATCGAGTGGAGAGCATCTTTCTTCACTGGTTTACTGCCACGAAGAACACGAACGCTTCGTTTTGCTATAGCGCGGATGGACCGCACTGTACACCGAGTAAGAATCCTCTGACTGACTATTTACCAAATCGAACCGCAAATACTTGGAAACTATTTATATAAGAATAATTAAGTACGAGAATTACAGAGGATACAGTCGATTTTTCCAATGTGCATCCAATATCTCCTTTCATCGGTATTTAATTGCGCATGCGCAGCAGGGAGTGGGAGCTATCTACTGGACATGTAGATTAGACGGCAGCACCGACTAATACCGAAGTAAGTCAAGCATCACAGACGAGAAAAATTGTCAAACCAAATAAAAACTTTCGGCACAATTATTTTTTTGAATAATCAATGAAAACAGTGGCTTACGCGGTCAATTGAGGTTATGTGCCATTAATCCAAATACATCTATTCTAATTGTGACGATCGATATAATTGATTTTGGATCGGAGAAACTTTATCTAAAAAATCTGTTTTACGAGATTCCGTACGATGATTATTATTATTATTGTGTTAAAAAAATGAATAAAAATATGCGCGTTATGGAAATAATAGAAAGTTTGCGGCAATAAATGTATTTGCATGTTTACGTGACTTAAATACCTTGTAATTGTCGTTTTCTTGATGCAGTAAATTTTAGAACGTCGAATAGAGATCGC
The DNA here is from genome assembly GCA_964006125.1 of Cryptus viduatorius. NCBI lineage: Eukaryota > Metazoa > Arthropoda > Insecta > Hymenoptera > Ichneumonidae > Cryptus > Cryptus viduatorius. The sequence goes on along the minus strand of OZ023228.1, from coordinate 46,365 downwards.
GATTTTTCGTCGGATCTCGCAGGGATCTGATGATGTAACGCTCTAAAAATTAGTTTCCCTTCGTCATCGATCGATCAACGCGCTATATAATTAATTGTAAATCGTATTGCACGCGAAGCGATAAAAGTCGTGCCGATAACTAGTAATCAACGATATATTAATGGCCAATCGTTGTACATACATCGAGAGCGCGCAGTCGGAGACACGGTGGAGTATAAGTTGCTCACGCCGTTGTAGCCGGCGCACAACCTCGCCGTAGATATCGGTGGGGATAAAAAGCTACCAAGGTGAGCCGGCGATGCGTGAATGGGCGTATGCATGAATGGGGGTCCCACCACGCACTCGCGGCCGCCGAGAGAAACGTCGACGGTTGTGTGATCTCTGCGTGTGTACACGCTTTGCACACAGGTGCGATTTCTTTGTTGCGAAGCAGGCAGGCCACCGGAGAACGCACGTGCGCATAAACGTCGAGTGATACCTCTCGGCAAGTGGTCAATTTTTTCTTATACGCTACCAATATTATTTTCGTGTTGTCTGAACTTGACGATTTTTTTTTATATGAATAATAATACACAAGTTGCGCGCGCACACCGGCGGGTTAAAGTAGTGATTCGGAATGATAATATCGAGAATCGATGTATAGAACAACTCGAAAGATTGAAAGTATGAAAACTTGCCTTCGACTTTTTCGATGCGCGTATTTTTCCGAACGTAAAACTAATGTCGTTATTAAATTTGTATTAAACACTTGTAGAAATCGCGGATAAGTTTGGGATCTTTTTTTTTTAAGAAATTTATCTTTCTATGTCGCGACAACTGGAGGAAGACAATTGTTTTTTTTTTACTATTGTACTGTAGGACAGTCACGTGATCTTCTGTTCCTTTGATATTCTCGATCCGTCAGGGGGTATGAAGATTTTATACAGAGTCTACTCGGCAGGAGTCTTCGATGCTTTGCAAACTCGGAGATGGGTTATCGAGACTATATATTCTAAGAATAAAATTATTCCAGCGAAGTAGGAATTATCTGAGTGCAAAGAACGCGCGCATCTTGTGGGGGTCCGGCATGGCGCGTAAAAATAGCATAATTTATAACTTACCTCTCGCTGCGATGTCGAAACAGATCCATAAACAATCAGCCAAGAATAAGACAAGATTATCTTCGCGTAAGGGACAAGCGAATCTAAACGAGAATTCACACTCTTCGAGAAATTATGCAAGAAATACCTAGTTTAGACATGTCGGTGCCCGTAATGGTTTCAACGTTATTTCGTCAATCTCTTTTTTTCGTCGACTTTGACGAGTGCGTATACGCTTCAAAGGGTTAAACGAAGGATTCTTTTATTAATTCACGTACACATTGCTGTAGACTTCTTCGAGGTGCGCAAAGACGTTAATTCGGACTCTGCGCGGTTCCCCCACTATGGAAACCGTTAAATTTGTCGATGTTTTTTCTTTCGAGATCCGAGTGCATTGTTCGCGAAAAAAGCTATTGTGATCGGTGATTTTAACGTTGCGAAGTGATTCTCAAGTGATACCGTGATAATAATGATAAAAATTTCGAATGTTGATAAAAAAATGTCAATGAACGTCGCGAAGCACGAGGACGAAAAAGGTCAAAATGGCGGAACAAAACATCGATATAATTTCTCGTAATATTAATAATAACAATATATTTTTATTGAGAGCTATATAAACAATGACATCTCTTTACAATGAGTTTGCGATGTATGAAACGATGATTTTATGCACGATTTTTTTTTCTTAAATAGAAATAGAAAAAAGAAACAAACGAACGAAAGATGTAATTTACACATGTAATACCGGTACAGGACGGTTTTCGACGTTGCTTTTTCATACAATTTGTACGTTATTTATACATTATGATGATTATTATCATTTTTGCAAAAAATCGCGTACGTCGAAGAAAATAAAAGCAACGACAATTCGATTCTTCGTCGCATTAAATTATTATTTACAAACAACGATACAAAGACACGCGTTCTGGCAGGCAATTAAGCAAATATATATATATATTTTTTATACATGTATTTGTATGCTTAAATGGTTATAGCGCTTTATGAAACAAAAAAAAAATAATAAAATGATAACATTGTCATATAGTGTTCCTCGTTTCGTAACAAGAGCGTAAAAGTAAGACTAGATTTCGTTAGGCGCCATATTACATTTTTTTTTATGATAATAATAATAAACTTATAGAAAAAGAAACGTTTACGTTAAAAACTATTATTACGATCGCGATTCTCGTATTTTTAACAATTGAAAAAAAAAAATGCAATTTTCCGAAATTGCATCTTCGACGATCGCGAAAATATCGAATATTCGGAACGAAGATCCGATTCAACGGTCACCTCATGTTTTTCGCGATGCCACTTCGATGACATCGAACGTTCTTTGGTTAACTCACTAAACTCGCGCACTTTTGCACTTGCGATGTTTTTTTTTTTTTCAAAATCAAATTTATAACCAACAAGTTTTTATACTATTTACATTACAGTCTCCAATCTTTGGCCACGGAGTTGCGAAGTCCAAATTTATATAAAAACAATGAAATTTTACTTTGTCGATCCATCACCTTCTTTAACTCCGCCAGATGGGGTTTTCTGGAAGTACATATTTCGAGCTCTACTCGGGGAAATTTTTAACTTTAATCGATAGTAATCGATTCCTATCGAAAAATGATTTTTACATCGAGATATTAATTTTGTAGCAACTAACACCTTGTCTGTTGAAATTTTGTACAAATATCTAACGTAAACGAGAGGACAACTTAAATTTCCGAAAATAAAATTTTCGTAAATTCGTAATTTTTTTTTTTTTTCGTACGTTTATTTATGTTTGTTCAATAGAACAACGATTAGGACAACGCGCGCGGCACACTAGCTGCATTTTAATAACGCAATAATATAAATCGTTCCTCGAACCTCGTGTACGCGTCTCACGTAACATATTTATAGTACGCGGCATACAGCGGCGTAACGACTGCTCGTTAAATGCATCGAGCTCTCTCGCTCTTTTTATCATTTTCTTACGCGCGCGATTAGTATTACCCGAGAGGCCAACGTACGTGCGGACATCGCGGTCCCCGTATAACACACTGTTCGTGCCGCCCGTGCCGTTTGTACCGTTTTGCCTGTTTTACAAGTAACTCAATCAAAATAGTTTAGTCCGCCGTCGATGTGTTTATATACAATAATAGAATATTGAGTTATTTTCTCTAGCTTAACGACTTATTTAACACTTTCGCACGTTTTCACGCTTTTACGAGAGTCGAACGTTACTTCGCGCAGAATCCAACATCGCGAACGTGAAAACAGACATCGATGGTACGCGTCAAACAAATCGCTGCAGCGCAGTATAAAAAATATTGATTTTTTTTCTTTCCAAATTTTCCAAAACATGTTTCGTATTTGAGCTTTTAACGGTTCGTCGTTACCTTCGGCGCATGGAACCGCGGCTCCGGCAAACTAATTTTTCTTGTCTTCCAAAACAGACGTTCCGCAAATTTTTATATCCAATTTTTTTTTTTGTTTTTCGTAATTTTCAAAATTTTCGAAAACACACAAATTTGGAAAAAAATCAAATGTTCGCTTTTCGTCGGAATCTCATGCGTAAAAATTTGAATGGTAAATTGAACAAACCGCATGCGATCCGCTAAAAAAATTTTATGCGAAAACATCTCTGACCAGTTTTTCGGGAAACTTCGGGTATATTTCCTCGATGGCCATATCATTAAATTTCTTTTTTTTTAGAATTCTCCTGCGCAGCCACGGTAAATATATTATCACATAGAAAAAAATGCAGCGCCCCCCTCTTGGACTTCATGTCCCGGTGCTCGAGAATCGAGTTCCGTTCCTTTTGAGAAGAATTCATTGAGATGAAGCGAAGAAAATCGACTTATCCCTTTTCACGTGAGCGGCAGATTTCTGTGTTCGTCGAGAGGACTGTTCGGCACATCGACGATCCCGGGTATCGACAGAGGCGACGGAGTGCCGATCGCGTGATCGGCATCGATTTCTCCATCGACGATCTCTGCGTCGCCATTTCCGCTCAAATCCCTTACATTCCCCGGCAAATAGTCTTTCCAACTCCTGAATAGGTATCTCGTGAATTTCCGCAATTGCCGAAATTTACAATAAGTTGCACCCTCAGCGGATTCAAGTTGTTGAGTTTGTATGAGAAAACCCTTTTCCTTGAAAGTCTGTTCGAGTTTTTCGCGTTGCAATGATTTTCGAGTTTTTCTCTTCCGCCTTCCCTCGGGATCCGGATTAACGGGTAATCGTTGACACGGTACGGGTGGAGGAATTCTTTCGCCGGCAGCGCTGAGAAACGCACCAGCGGAAGATCCCGCCTGTCCGGCGGGTTGTTGCAAACTTTCGCGTGGAAAGAACTCGTAACCGCGCATATTTTTATCGCCCGTACCGCTGTAGTACCTAAAATTGCCACCGGCGTCGACGGACAGACTTTTCTTCTCTTGTAGAGTCGGTTTCGCACCGCCGGTGAACTTAAACTTACATATGCTAACTTCGGTCGCCGGATTATTGTTGTTTTCCGTGGGCATCGGAGGTATAAAGATCGCGGAGCGTTTGCGTTTCGTTGGTTGCGTCTGATGGCCGATAGGAGCGTTGCGCTTGGGTCGCGGTGAGGCGGGTTGCTGCTGAATCGGCGTTTGCGACTGAACGCTCGGCGGTTGACTATCGATTCTCGGACTCTTGTTATCCAACATCGAGTAGATGGACTTGGGGACAATCTTCTGCTCCTTCGGCTGCGTCTCAAGCTTCGGTGAGGTTGTGTCGGTTTCCGCCATTTTCTGATAGTAGAGAAACTGCGACTGTAAGGCCATTGGGTGAATGAAGACTCCGGCGTTTGGCCAATAGACGAAACCGGGATTATTTGCATTCGTTGACGATTCGTTGCTACCGGTGTTGTTGTTTATTAAACTTGTGTTGTTGTTGTTGTTGTTGAGTAAAGGATCGTTGGGTCGAGTCTCGGCGTTAGAAAAGTTCGTTCCGAGACATTCGATTTCGTCGGTTTCGCTTGATGTTTCGCTCTTCACGTGACCGGATTCGTAAATGTTTCCGTGTTTTCTGTGAAGACGAATCTTCAATTGGTTCAAGTCTCTGATGCAGAGATTTAGCGGCTCGTCCTGTTCCTTGAGACCGTCTATCATCGCGAGACTCCTACGTGATTCCTGAGTTAATCTCTTTTCCAGCAAACTGCTGATTCGGTTTTGTATATCGGTTCGCTGAAATGGAACGCGTTGATGCAACTGTTCGCGGGGGATATCCAGCCGATCGCGAGGACTCTGCTGCTGTTTTCGCTCCTCGTGTCCCGGTGTTCCGGGAAGTATCGTTCCGTAGTTCTTGTAAATCAGATGACAAATGTCCGCCTTCTTGGGCTTCCGGCCGCGTCGAGGTTTGCTGTTGTCGAGAGTTATCTCTCCCATGTATGGAAGATCCGAATACTTCATCGGTGGTCGAGGAATCGTTTGTTGCTGAATGTGAGATCCGCTGTTGTGATTATTTTGATGATTGTGGGTATTGTGATGGTGATGATGGTGATGATGATTCGGAGTTTCCGGATATGATTGACCGGTTGAAGTTATTACCGATCTTCGATACGGCGTTGCAAGGGACGTCTGATCGACTGAGGGATTCCCGATAACGACACGCGGATACAGTTCTTGTTGCATCGCGGCGATACGCTGAAGCCAACTCTGCACATCACCAACGGGACTCGGCGTCGATGCTGACGTTGACGTTGATGCAGTAGGTGCCGGACTCGGAACCGATGACTCCCGACTCTGATGCGGCGGCGATGAGTTCAAAGCTTCCTGCGCCATCGCCGCCTCGTAGTGATCCAAATACTCCGGTGGTAATGCCTGATGATGGAATTTCAACTTCCAGCGCGACTTTCGGCGACCGCGACTGCAAACAGATACATTTTCAAATAAACGTTTTTTTGTTTTTTTTTCCATGTTTTTCGATTTGACGATGTTTCTTTGGGCAACAAATGTTGTGCAACAATAACTAAATATTAATGAAAGTACATTTGAATTTTAATGAAAATCTAAGTAGTGTGGAAAATACTGCAAGTTAGAAATGAGAACAAGTTGATATCGGAATATACAAGCTCAGCGAACTATGGAAGTCAACGAATTTCCATTGACAGCCAAGTTCTCCTCATAGCTTAAGGAACTTGTGTTCGCATACGACATTCCAAGCCGCACCTTAGCGATAGCAATTCGTAATACGTGACCGTTGTAACACCTTCGTTCGTATGGAGATATTTGTAGTCCTACCACTTTGTTATTAAATATTCAAACAACTTGCGTAGGAAACATTGTTATATTTTCAAGACATCCATCCTAATTATCCGAAAAGCGAAGAAAAACGTATACGAATAAGTCGAATAAGATCGACAGAATTGGTTTAACGCTATTATCGTGTCTATTAATCACCTCGATCGAGTTCTCCCACTGTTGTCGTGACTGACCGGTCCAGTGATCGCCTCAGTGCCCTGTACCTGATGTTGATGTCCCGTCTCGTCGCCATGGTGTCCAATTTCGACCGGTACCGGCGGCGCGTCCGCCTCCGCGTGCTGACTGTTAAATACCTCGTTAGAACCGAATCTCCCCGACAAACATCGAGAATGAAAAAGATTCTCGAGAGAGAAATCCCGTGGTATGCCGACGGTGAGCAGCGGCAGTGTCAATACGCGAACGAAACAACTTTTTACTTGTTTATCAAAGATATATATTTTTTTTCCACAAACATCATCGTCTCGACATCATCGGTGAAAATGAAAGCGCGAAGTAACCATAAGGTAACTGCTATATGACTCTCGAACACCCGCTAACTATATCTATAATGTTTTTTTCGGCAATATACGGTTCTCCCTTTCGGCGGCTCATCGCTTTCGCGCGCAATCGTTAAATTACCATTCGTGGCTCGCGGTCACAAAAATTCTGAAGATAACACGAAATTAACGTACATCGAGAGATGTGAAAATGACATTTTTTTGTTTTTCATAAATTTTTTCAAAACGATATATTCATTTCGATTTTTTCATCGAAATTTTGTGTAAAAAGTCGATAATAAATTAATTAACTAATAATTAATAACGATTATTATTATTTATTTTGAAAATTAATACATTAGTTTCCATTTTTATTTTTTTATCGATTAAAATTCATAAAAACGCATAACGGACGTTCGACGAACGGAAAGATGTCTTCCGAGTGGACTTTCAATAAGACGCGGATAGTTTCTCGACGTGAAAATATTACTCGAGCATCGAACGGCCATACGTTTCTATGGAGAGTGTCGAGTCTTTGACATTTTTATCGAATTCCAAGATACCGCGGAGCTTATATATTGTATATTTATAATACGTGTATTCGGAGTGCAACTCACCTCAGGGTATTCGTGTCCCGCGCGCGTTCGTCATCCTCTTGAGGCTCCTGCTTAACCGCCATGAGGATCGGTGATGGCAACGAGCACTGGAGGAGTGGCGAACGATGAATTGGATGCTCGAAGGTTGTACTGTCCGTTAAGGAGCCGTCTATCCCTGTAGATTGTGCTCGAGGTACGACTTCCTCGGTCTGCATAATACCCCCTGAAACACATCGATGATTCGACATTTCATTTTTTTTTCCCCGTTAAACAACAATTTTTTTCATCAATTCTGAAAAAAAGAAATTAAAAAAAGAAGCGCGAAAAATGTATCAAATTCATCGTCGAATCGGACTTGCCGAGAAAAAACACTAAAAAAATCTGCAACATATTTTTAGTGTTTTTTTTTTTCACTGCTCCTTCGCGTTCTCCTCATTTTTCGTTTTACGCATATACTCGTCCGATCGATCTTTTTATTTTTTGGCTCGATGATCAATACGGTTGATGGTTGTTGTTTTTTCGAGCGAATTTTTTTTTCTTCGAGACTTTCTATGAAACTTTTTGGCTGCGTCATTGGAACTGAGGTGACGAATTTTCGAAAATAGCGTTGGTCAGCCACGGTAAAGGTATATTCGTACTATTGTGCGTTGTGTATATTTACTATTGTGTGCATTCGTCTTCCAAACGGTGACTGCCAACATTTTTGCCAATTGATTTATCGTATTTCCTTGTTTCGTAGAGCTGCTTTTATAGTTCGACACGTTAAAAATAATTAAGTCGTTGTATTTTATCTTTCGGAACGGCTGACTAAAATATTACCAAATTTTACATCACGAGACGCCACACGATTATAAAATTTTGTTTACCGAGAACGTAATAAATATCAAAATTTTCACGATGTTCATTCCGTTTCAAAAAATACATTTATGAGTGAATTTTTTTTAACGTTGTTCTTCAATTTTACACAAATTTGTAACATAATTTACCACAGGAAAGTAAAAAATAACAAAACACAGATTTCCCAAACAGTTTTTCGTAAGTAATTTTCGGAATTTGACCAACTCTTCCGGTTTTTCAGAATATTTCCATAAATAATTATCGATATCACCTAAAAAGTTGGACGAAATACGCTTCCTCGTTGATAATTTTTTTCCAGCACTAGTAATAATAAGAATTTTCAATTGTTGCGATTCTCGTTTCGATAATCGAGAGTCGTCCGGTATATCCGATCGACAATGCGATTCGAGTATCGCGAAAATTCCGCGATACATTTACTCATTGAAGCGTACGACATGACGTACCGACATGACACACGGGAACGATGCGACATACGAGAGTAACTACAATTTATTTTTCATCTATTAATAGTATCGTCGAAGCGAAAGACGCCGTGAGCGTCTGTGAGCGGCGTAAGCGAGTAGTATGCCTACTACTGCGCTCCCCGTCACTATTCTCGGTTCTCTCAAATTTCTCACACCATATTTGGAATTATGAGATCGTATAGGATTTGTATTACGGAGAAGTTTCTTTATAAACTCGTTGCATTGACGCTATAAACGCGCGGGCGCGCGCCCTATCTACCCGCTATTACGAGATCCCGAATTATCTTGACAATTTGCGAATACCACGCTAAAAGTAGATCTTCAACGGGATTCGTTACTTTGCAGATTCAAGTTATGCGCGCGTCTCCGCGTGTCCGCTCTTTTCATTTATCTGCCTCCCGTGGAAACATCTTTTCAACTTTTTTCATAATTCTTTGACGATAAGGAAAATCGTAGTTAAACTTACGATTAAAAAAAAAACCAGTGAAACGTAAAAAAATTCCAAAATAAAAAAAAAAAATAGTCGTTAATAATAAAAAATTGATGGTTTTATGGAAATATTACGATTCCTTTTTTCTTTTCAATTTTAATAATTATTGAACCATTATTGCGTTTCGTGACGAAGTAATGAATTACAGATTCAGTGAATCGCGAAAAAAAATTGAATACAAAAAAATGTAATGATTAATTTTTATATTTTATTCAACAACTCGAATTACTACTTACATCGCTACGTATTTACACCGAATCGGAGACTATGCAAAAATTCATTGATAAAAAAGGAAAAATGTTGTTTACTTCCTGAAGAATTGATCGACGCGATCGATCGTAAACACAATCGGTTAATTGTTATCGAAAAGCCGAACAAATTTGTTAGAAATTGAAAAATGGGTAATTTCGTTTTCAAATTTGGAAAATGATTACGCGAGTAGCGATGATTCGGGTGTAAAACCACTTGGCAACGATCCGTGTGGGAGTTGTAGAGTAGACGATGTAAACGAAAGACGCGTATAATCTCGGAAGCCGCGAGTGCGATATGTGCAGCGGAGAGGCACGCGTGGAGTCGTAAGTAAGGAGAGCGAACACGCGTCCGTCTTCTCGCAACTGGCAGACACGCAACTCGGATGAAAACGGAGTCGTGTCTCTCTTAACTATAACGTCGTGTGTTTCGTCTTAATGTGTCAAGGTGATGAATAACTATGAGAGATAAATCGATCGAATACTCAAAAGATCATTTTTCTTAAATTATAGTAACAATTTAATGAGACAATTCTTAATTTTTTATCGAAAAAAAAACGGTACGCTTAAACGTCGTGACGTTGGTAACATTAGAAAATGTTAAATTTTGTTTTATTTTTTAGAAAATTTTTCGGAAAGTTTGAAAAATATTAAAAACTGACGAACGCAACTACATTCATCATTTTTTTTATTGATAATTAATTAATATTTTTTATTAATAACTTTCTGCGCGTCTCTTTTGAAATAATGATAAAATTTATAATCCATAGTCTAACAATTTTTGCAAAATTATAATCGAATTTTTTCGATCGCGTAAAAGAGGTATACATTTTTAAAAGTTTTACCTACGTATTACGTAAATGAGTCAAATTAAGAAATAGTTTAGCAAAAATAATAAAAAAACGCATTATTCAATTTGTCTCAAAATTTGTTAGAAAAAAAAAACAATCTAACTTTCGAAGAAACGATTACCTGTTACGGGAAACGTGCTTTCCGGCAACATGAACGCTGCTGACAACTTTTCGCTTAAATGTTGTTTAATCTTCTGACTCAATCCTCTGCCAACCCTATCGAGTTTATCGAAATAATCACTCGCAACTTTTCGGGCCCTTCATTAAAAACTTTTTCGGCCTTTAATTTCCGGAACACTTTTTTCACTGCGTCGTGTTACGTTTTTCATCTAAAATGGAATCTTAATCGCGGCACAATCATCGTAGCCGATAAATCGATATCCGAAACTGATAGTACACCACGACACTCGATGTGTTGTATATCCTTGTTGACTATACGTATAATCCTTCAGCCGAATATGGAGCGGAGATTCTTCGAAACCGGAAATCAAGAGATGAAAGATTTCGAATGTCGAGTTACGGCGATAGGGTTGCGGAAAATCGTTTGCGCGGTATCACAGATTGCGCGCATGCGCGCGTGTGCTTTACGTTCGCGTTACCGATCGACAGGGTTACGCGATAACTAAAAAATATTTTTGGCACTGTCGTTTTTGCGATAGCAGTCGACGGAAGGCCGGTATTAACGTATCGAGGAGGAAGAAACCCCCGAAGCGCAATCGTACCGTTCGAGAGTCGAAACGTAACTCTCGGTAGGGAAAACGACAAGCGCCGAGGAGCGGGGGAAGCGCGGGCGTATATTCTCGATTTGGGCGGATGGAAATCTGAGATTGCTCCATATCGGGCCGTGAGTCTGTGGCAGCGGCGGTGTGCGCACCGCTCTGCAATAGCGTGGCTCTGTTTGCCGCCTCCTCTGTATGATGCGCGACCGCCGACCGCCGAGGTATATTTAACCCCGTCGGTCGCCATCGGAAACGCTCGCACCCTAATGCTTGCGAGAACTTTTGAGTTTCGCTTAAGAGCTTTCGGAGAGCGGAGAACAGCGTGAGAAATTGTCTATGCGATGTTTGTGAACAATTTCGTCGTCGATAGTTAAAGCCCAAACGATCGTAGACACCGTTACGACCGAGAAAATCGAGAATGCATGTATTTTCGTTGGGAGGGGGCTATAATTAATCGCGAAATTCATGATATTCAATACCGATAATGATATATACATCACAGATTATCATCTGCAATATCTTATCAATCGATCAATTTTCAATCAAAAAACATCGAAGATAAATATTTTTCACTGATTATCGACGACGGGATCGAAATAGAAGACGAATCCATTTTCGGCAATGGAATCGTTGAAAATAGAAAAAAATTGTTATTTTACGCAACGTACTGACGGAGCGATAATTCGAGGCGCACAGGAGTTTCGGAACTGTGCGGATTAATGCAGAATACGACGATACATATAGATATACAGTACGTGAAAAAGATAAAGACGAGAGAAAGAGGAGGCGCCCGCTACTCTCCCGTGGAATTCCCACAGTTTGCAACCGGATGACTCGCGCAATATCCCAACCGACGGAATGAACGTTTGCCTCGTAACTTGTGAATTTTATCATCGTCGAGTCATATACTTGGCTTGCGAGATACCGCATTTATAATACAACGACCGGGTGCACAGGTGCGCGCGCGCGCGCGGCGGTGTCAATTCGTTGAGAACCGGCTTCACATCCGGCGAGGAAATTTCTTTCGTTCTATGGTCGCGCAATGTTCGTATCTTTATACGAATTCCCCGGGCGACCCGATACTGGAAGAAGGAGACGAAGGTGAAGCCGATCTTAAGATTCGTTCGGGCGATCGATTATTTCTTTTACCCGCGTACGCGCGGCAACATTAAAAAACCCGAGAACCGGAAATAGCATATATAGACATGGAAAAATTGTCAATTCATCCAGGAAACCCTTTAATTGATATTTGCAGAAAGAGTTTTTATGGCTTCTGACAAATAAAGCAAATAAACCTTCTGAAAAATTAGCCGTATTTAATTAGTTTATTCGTCGGAAATACTTCTTTCATATTAGAAACAATAAAAATCTAACTCTTTACATATAATTATAATTTTTAATCATTTTATTTATCATTTCTATATTGATAACAATAACAATAATTATTAATTAATTATTCATTTTTTTAAATATTAATAGAAATAATTATTTTTAATATTCCGATCGGACAATTATTTATAATTTTTCGACAGAATTTATTGAAACTTCGACACGATTTGAGTAAATACATCGAAACACGAAATTGGACCAAAGTATTTCAAACTTCACCGTCTGACCCACTTGTTGTTTCGATTCCTCGATAAAATAAAATGTCACTGATGATCAAATATAATCAATCACTGTGTTGCGTTTGTCTCTCTCGCGGCAACTGCCGAAGCAATAGAAACTTCTGCTATCGACATAACGATTTCAAGTATCGTGTTGGAAAGTTAAGTTGTTGACATATCGCGTCGAGGTATATTGGGACACGACGAGTGGGCGGATTGCTCCGACCTATAAGGAATATAATATCACCGCCTCCGTACAGAAATCGCGAATGTAACGCACATCGACGGAAAGACATGTATAAAATATCTCGATGACATTAGACACGAGAAACCTTTGCGTACTGATTGCCCTCCGTTATAGTCCTCCGACGGTAGTGGGATAAAAAGCGCAAAAAGATTACCATATTAACAACAAATTCCTTGTCCTGCGGTCCTAAAAATTATTTATCGTGACTATAATGTTTGTATTAAAAAACAAATATACTTTCAGTTTTTTTTTTTTTATTATATTTTTTATATTTCATTGCATTTTTTTTATATTTCAGTAACAAAAAAAATTGTAAAAATGTTCGAAATTAAATTTTTTTTTTGATAAATCGATATTTTTTTCATTTAAACGATAAAATAAAATTTTACTGCAATTGGGACGACGAAGAAGAAATAAATGTTTTTTTTTTGCGGGTTTAGTCGATGCGATTAATTTTTTCTCAGTTTTTTTATTTTTATTAAACAATATTAGTGATTAAATTTTTTTCGTATTCGCATTCCTCGTTTAATTGGTTTTTAATGGTAAAATCACCGTGAAAGATCAGTAACAAAGTTTTAATGGTTTGTAATGGTACAAAGAGACTCGGAATTGAGAAGCGTATCCATAAAAATGGGGAATCTTCGTATTATGCGAAACTGAGCTTCGCTCGTACTGAGAGGTTTTTTTTCGCGACTGAACATCGCAAACTAATACCCGACCAAAAATCTCGCCCACGCGCTCGACTGTTCGCCGTCACGCTGTTCTACCCGATAGCCACTTAACGCAACTCCGCGATCTCACTGAAACGCGAACGCCTCCTTTTGCTACCAGTTTTTCTTCTTACGACAAAGATCGAGAGAGATACTGAATATAATAACTTTTCAGTTGCTGTTATGGAGATACGCGAATAATAGAATTCTCTCGCGTACGAAGGACACCGCATTAGTATACAGGATATTATACATTCGAAGTTTCGAAGTCTCACGTTTCTCGTCGAACGTCGTATGATATGTCTTATGCGCACCGTAGCAGCGCGAGAAATCTTTTACTGCTACGAACTAAAATTCCTCACCAAAATCTTAGCCCACGCGCACGCGCGTTCTCGTTGACTAAAAATGTAACGGTGCTGTTGCTGCTGATACTGCTGCGCCTCGATGAGAAACAGATATCGGAAAAAAAAATCCTCGCAACTTTCGCAAATCTACGATTCCAGTTTCAATAATAATAAAAAACTGAAAGATCGCGATTCATCGACGATATTTAGAATTCGGAAATAAAAAAAAAAGACGTGTCGAAAAAATTGAAAATTAGTTGAAAACACTAATAGTCATTTTATAACATTTTTTTTTTTCCTCGGAAAGTCATTTTCCTGCTAATTATTGGTTATCCAAATTCATCATTGTTTCAGCATTTCGCCGATTTTTTCCTAATTCTGAAAAAATGCGATTGAGAATCTATCGGATATCACGCCAAGAAAATCACGAAAATTACGGCATATATTCGAATTGCAATAAAAATATACCGATTATTCCCGTATTTTTCGAGGAAATTCGATCGAAACTTTCGGGAGATAAGTGTCTCGAGGCAAACGCAATCTTTCTCCGTTGCCTGCGACGTAAGCCTCCAGGAGATCTTCCGTATTAACATGTTAAATTCCGCGTTTATTTAGTATCACATGCCTCGCCTGGCAAAAAAAAAGATCGAAAATAAGTGAGGGAACAAAGCTGCGAAGATCATCTCGTATACGAGAGACGTTTGTTCGTGTTGTCTTCGCGCTCGAAGGATAGTTCCTTTGTTCGATCGTGTCTTTCGACTAGCGTAATCGTGTACCGCGAGAAACATAATGGTATCGGCGTACATCTATATTCCAATCCCGATACGAGCAAAAGAGAAGAGACAGAGAGCAAAAAGTAATGTGGCAATACTTGTTTCTCGCCTATGCACATCCTGCTTGCAGCTATATGCCCATAGATATCTCTATATAACGATATATACATATTTGTATACATATATATAGATACATATAGACTATATACAGGTTAAGCTTCGGTAGTTTGGTTCGAGAAGAGAGAAATCTCAAGAAGCGACGACTGGTAGATATAAGAACGAAGCTGAACACCAGTTCGCGCGGCGCGAGAGCAGTGGTCCTGCCGGAGGCTGCTATCGATTTTCGCCCACGTTTATCCTCATCCCGAGACGAGGAATCTCTCTTCTTGGTCCTCTCTACGCATAAACTTGCGAGCTTAGCAGTAGTTTCAGTTGTTCGTCAACATTTCATACAAATACTTCGCGAAGTATTGCCGTACGGTGCATAGGTATGAAGAAAGATTTTCCAACAAAGTTACGATGGACTTTGTCATTTCTTACGAAACTATCAAAATTCCTGGGACACGAGAATTTATATCACAGCAAACGCAAGGTAACAGCATAGTTGAAGACAACTTTCCAGAATGGAGAATTTGATTCCAAGACACCCGGAGTTAAGAAATTTATGTCGGAGTAAAAAAGCGATTGGCGCTTCGAAAAATCACTTTTTCGTTGATTTTATTCCGAAGCTTTCGTGACTTTTGGAATATTTATTGCATCGATTTGATTGAAAAAAAAAAAAAAATAATAACATTTTTTATCGATGTAAAAGGATCGAAACGATTCAGCGAAATGTTGGAAAATGAATCGGTTGAATGATAGAAAAATCGTTCGATTTTATGTGTAAATCGGCAATTTGTGATACTGCGACGTTGCCCCGAAGCACCGCAGGTCCTTTGATACTGTATAGTATTTTCATTCGATACTATATTCATCTATATACATTTCGTTCAACGGGGCGATCGCGAAGCTGGAACGTTGATTGGATCAATTCGATAATCTATGCCGATCTATCCGTATGGAACAATTTCCTCAGCTGTTTGTATCGGTCGCTACGACTCTACCAGCGAGCAGCATAATTGAGAGTCGCGAATGCTGGAGACACCGGTGTCTCAACGTATATTGATTTTCTACTCGGAAATCTGTCGTAGCGAGCGTGAGTACCGCTATCGATCGAGGAGAGAAGCGAGTAGCGATCGTTTTCGATTGGCAGTTTACGATCCGATGTGGAAATTCTCTGTGTATCTCCACCTCCGTCGCGATCCGCGGAGCCCAAGCGATGCTGTTGCTTTACCGATCTCTATCTCCCACTTTGTATGAAAACATTGAATCCCCCCCTCCGTCCTACGACCGAGATCCGGCCCTCGATTCCCGATAATACATACATACGGGAGTGCGCGATCGTGTTACAGCGCGCGCGGAGTCTCGATCGATCGCTGCCACCTATCGATTCTCGGATTGCCGCGCCTCCCTGTCCAATCGGCATATCCGCGAACCCCGAGAAAATATGGCCGATTCACACGCGGTGTCCGACCAATAATGGACACGAGGAGGAAAAAACGATCGGCTCTCAGTCCGCAAACTCAAACCTTCTCGCGATGTCTTACCGATGCAAAGAGAAAGAAAATCGGTTGAATCGGCGAAATCGGCGCTTGCTAATGGCGAAACGACTATTCGGTTAATCAACCGAAGTAATTCTCGCAGTAAAGAAAGAAATAGTCACTTTAATTAACCGATAGTACGATCAACTTGGTTTGTTTCACCACGTACAAGGGCCGATTCAGTTCGGTCAACCGATTTTTTTACTCAGTGTAGACGCTTAACAGCGGTAAGCGCGACTATTTGATCAACAGATAGAAAACGGAGAGGCCAATCTCACGCCGTTTAACATGCAAAACGATGCGGTATGCGCCCTTTTGATTCATAACAGCCGATAAGCGCAGAGATCGATAATTATCTCTTGATATCAAGATAAGTTCAATTGCAATTGCGGGTTGAAATCTTTGCGCGATTTACTGCCGCGATGTCACCAACAACTATATATCGTTGCTCTTCGAGACAACTTGCGGGTGCAGACAGGGGGGGGCTTAGATTCGCAATTATCGATAACTCTATCTATATTCACGTCGCGAAGGCAATCGGCAACGCGTCCGGTAGCAATTAACTCCTATGGCGATTTTATTCTGTGTTCTCGGGACGCTATGCAAGTTTTTTTCAAATTCTATTCGTCTCTACAGTCGCGACGCGATATAATCGTCGCGAAGTATCGCCCGATACGAGACTTACAACGGTTGTTCCCTACTGTCACGTGACGAGTGGATATGAAGAGATTGGAGAATCTGATAATTTTGCGATCGTTATTCGCTCGAAACGATGCATTCTTCGATGTAAAGAGAAAATTAAACGCGATCGCGCGTCGCGCGCAGACAAAAGATTAATAATCGAGTTGGATGATCTTTCAAACTGAATTCTCGTCGTTGATGGCGTTGATTTTAGGAGATTGCAAAAATATTGCAAAATTCGAAGTATTGAAGTATATGAAAGATATTTTCATACAAAAAAACACGTCTAAAGTAAAAAAAAAAAAAATGTAACGAAATGATTCGGAAAAAAATGTGTAATTAAGAAAAATCCATGTAGTTGCTTATTATTACGATGTTATAGTTATGAATATTAGATTGTCGGGCGATTTAATATTTGAGATAATTGTTTAAATTTTCGATCGATTTCTTCTCAAATCGTCTCAATGATGATGGTCCGTATTATAGCGAAGTGCGCGCCAGATTTTATATTTAGTATGGCATCGTGTTACTGGTAGAACTACTGAATTAGGTTGGAACGAAAATACCAGCATCACCCACGCCGGCATCGGCTCTTATATGTTCGCGCGTTCTCTGTCTCCTTCACGTCGTCGTCGTCGTCGTCGTCGTCGTCGTCGTAGTCGTCGTAGTCGTAGTTGGGTAAACCCGAGCGCCAGTCTTTTCCTCGCGCACTCGAGCTGACATTACTTCTCGTTTACCATATCTATCTTTGCCCTTTTATCTATATTATGTTTCCGTTTCAAAAAGCTCCGTTTCGAGCTGAAAATTTCGGTAAATAAATTTGTGAATTTTTTTTTTTCGATAACTTCTCGCGGAAAATGAATTTAATCAATTTCTCGACATCATAGGTGATGGAAAATCTGTTTCAATGTTACGAATTATAAATGTATGGTCCGCATCAACGGAGAAATCCAATTTGCAACATTTTTAGCATTCTCTGTTCTGTTTTTATTGCCATATTCCGCGATCTCGCGGTCGTGCAGACACCAGAGGCGAGTGCCAAATTTCGTCGTACTTCGACGCGATTCTTCGCGGTATCGCTGAAGCTTCTCAACCTCGTAATGGTCCGTGTAATCAATCTCAACCGAACAATTAACGAACCCTTCGCCCAACGTGAAATTTCGGCATACTTTCATCGCGCATTACGTTGCCTTCGGGGTGCTTCATTTTTCAAAATTTTTCAAATTTTTTTGCTATTAAAAATCCGCGAAACGATTGTTGTAGAATTAACACTTTTAAGTCGAGATACGAATTTTTTTGTTTTCATTTATTGTTAACGCAAATTCTTTTGTCGTAATTAGAAAATAAAAAAAGTTTATAAAGATCGAATTAATTACGCAAATTTATCGATGTATTCAAAGTGGAATATTAATACCTGTCGATTATTCATATCATGTTACACTCCGGCTGCTCGATCAATGTTGCATTCGTTCAAATAACGCACGCAAAGTGACTTTCACTTATACCGAGAATAACTCTCGCGTATATATATCGAATGTCATCTGTGGCAGTCCATGCAACTATGCGCGCGCGTTACGCAAACTCTTTAGCGACAACGCGTTGGTTAGAGATCGATGCATAAACTTCGAGACTTTCAAGCGATAGTCATCGATTTATTGATATCGAATTTTTTTTTTGTTTCTCTAACATGGAAAATGATCGTTTTTGTAAAAAAAAATGAAATTTCGATCTATTTTTTAAATTAATAATTACGATTTTTTATAACGAAAAATTAAAAATTCAATGAATTTTTCGCGCAGAAAAGAAATATTTTAATTTAATTATAATTCAGAATTTTTTTTATATTTTCGTACACTTTTAACTTACGAAAATATACGAGAATCCATTTTGATTTTTTTTCGTTTATTTATGAGCATTCGTCACTCAGAACCCAAAGTACGCGACCTCATGCAAAAAAATATACGACACGTTGAATTACGAAATGAATTCTTTCCGCTCGAAAGTACCTTCATTTAGTGAAGAAGCTTTGAGACAGAGAGAGAGAGAGAGAGAGGAAGATAATTCACAGTGACGAAATCGTTGTTGTCTCGCCAATGTGTGAAACTTAACTACCTATTCTATTTCCACCAGCGTGTCGTGTCGCTCCTCGCGACACCTGTTTATTTAGCTTTATTTTCGGCTCTGTTGGTTAACGACTGGCGTAATAGTTAACGATGTGTCGCGTACAGATTCGTGCACACAAATGAACAAGAATTTGTGACGGATCGCCGACCCAAGACAACTCGCGAATAACTTGGCGTTCAAAACATAAAAAAAAAAGAAATAAATAAATAGGAAAATCATAGACTGCGCGCGTGCGCGAAAATTCTCGGGTTTCCATTCGCCGAATGAAACTTATCGAACGCTAAATTTATCTTCGTATTTATATTTTAATAAAAATTATTTCGTAAATAGAAATAATTTAGAATTACATTGTTATTTCTTCGAAAAAACGACATGAATTGTTTTTGGGGCGAAACTACGTAAGGCGCGAGAGAAAAATTGCGAAAGTAGACTTTTTAACTTTTTTTTTTTTTTTTTTTTTAGTACATAAGAAATTGCGGTCGAAATGACACTTTTTTATTTTTATTTTTCGTCGTCACAAGACGTCAGGCGTTTTATTAAATAAAAAGTCTATCAATCTGTAAAATAGGAAAGCGGATTTACAAAGTTTACAATTATAATCGATCAAATCGTTATTATTTCGTAAAAAAAAAAATGTCTTCATTTACCCAATAGCTTGTTAACAGACGGTAATGAAGTAATACAAAGATTACAGGTGCGGTTCGGTGTCGGGACTCGAGTGAGATTCCATCACTGATTTCCCACGGGTGAAAACATTTCTATATTATCTCTCCCTCTCGCGCCGCAGTTGTTTTTTTTTTTTATTTTTTTTTCTATATCTCCGTCTTCGACAGCTCTGCTTCGACTAACGGGAAGAAAAGTGTGGGCGGTCGCGAGTTCAACGATGATGAATCCCATTACCGTTCACCGAAGCTTCGCGTAGTTAGTTACAGCAAACTGTATAATACTCATTCGCGAAAGTGATCGTTTCTCATCTCCGCGCGATATGATATCAACATTCTAAATAATAACGGTAACACGTAAAAATATTTCTCTGTCGTCAATTCTGCGCTCAGATATTTATTATTATTGCATTAAAATCTGCAATAACATTATTCCACGTGAACACCTGTTCGGTTATTCTAACTCCGAAATTTATTCACTTTTTTTGTTTGGAACAATAATTTTTCAAGTTCTCTCACAAATCGTGAAGATGGAAAAAAAAAATTACGAAATAATTTTTTTCGATAAAAAATATGATATTATTGAAAAATCATAACTTTTAATGAAATTTATTGAAATTCACTGATTTTGATTACCATTCGAAGAAAAAAATTTTTTTGGCAAATTCCATCATTATGTCGCAAAAGTATTGCTTACGATGAAAAGTACTTTATCGCAGTAAAAGAAAAAGATGTCTCGCCACTTCCGGTGACCCTGGAGGAGCGCTAAGTTAATTGCCGGTTGTAGGGGGACTCACGTAACGATCTTGTCGATCGATAAATGAGCCGCGGGACGTTCTCATTCGAAGAAAACAACGCAAAGTAATATAGCGTATAGTATACGTAGGGAGAGAAAGAAGAAGAATGGAGGAGAATCATTACAGTTTGAAGGGGAGGACTCGTTCCATTCAGCTCTCGAGATCTCGAGACGCCACCAGAACCCGCCGTTCCCTTTATCCTCAACAAGCGAAAGCGGCAATAGCAGCAGCAGCAGTACACATCGCTGTTGCTTCGTCCTCTTCGCAGTCTTCATTCATCAGACACCGCATTCCCGTCGACAAAGTCGTCCTGTGTTCGTGTTCGTCCGCTTCTCGATCTCGTCTTTCGCGTATCCCGCAGTCGCGCGCGACTCTAACGCATCGTCATCCACGACTTTGCTGCT
The DNA here is from genome assembly GCA_964006125.1 of Cryptus viduatorius. Taxonomy (NCBI): domain Eukaryota; kingdom Metazoa; phylum Arthropoda; class Insecta; order Hymenoptera; family Ichneumonidae; genus Cryptus; species Cryptus viduatorius. The sequence continues at coordinate 25,331 of OZ023228.1, read as the reverse complement.
TAGATCTCTCGCGTTTGCGATATTCCTATACATACTGAGAATCAAAAGGGCACATTTCACGATCGCCGTACATTCCGAATGATACGCGTTAGTGCCGTTTCGTTTCTTATGCATTCGTTATAATAGCTACGACTCGTGTATCAGACGCGTTTCGCATCTACGGGAATTCATCAACGAGCGCTACAGCGCCGGGTATCATTCGAACGGATGTATAAGAGCTTTGCAAACATTCTATCGTCCTTACGCTGGAATCTGAAACTTTTTTTTTTTTTTCGTTACAAGCTGCAAGATTGCGGAGACTGCGAACGAAGAAATGACGAGAAACTGATCGTGAAAATCGAAAAAAAACTCCAATAATTTTTTTTCGCGAAGTAATGGATATTTTCGATCGTGTATTCGAGATACTGAAAAATCTTAAATATTTATCCAAAAAAAAGATTTATTTTGCCTTAAATTGATACATTTAGATTGATATAAAAATAATTTCCAAAGAATCAATGGTTTTGGGGATAAATCGAGAAATACGAAATAATTAAATTCTCGAAAAAGCGAAATTGTAAAAAAAAAAAAATTATTTGGGTTCTCGATTTCGATTTTTCATTATATAACTTGCCATTTATCCTGTCAACTCGAGAATAATTGAAAAACTATCGAAAATAAAGGAATAATGCTGAATTTATCGATCGAAGAGATTCAGTTCGATTCTTCCTACGCGCGCGAAACCGCGGATATTCTGGATCATCCTTCCTAACCTCTCAACATTCAACAATCCTTCGTTGAAAGAGTCCTTCTCCCGATTCTCCTTACACGAGAGAAGTCGTTTCGATTCATGGGATGCAACCAACGCGCGAGAGTTCCGATGCAATAAACTCGACCGGCCCACGTATGATTGCTCGAGAAAAGAACGATAATATATATATATATATACACGCATATCGAAGTGTATACCATTCGATATATCGATGTATATATATCGACAGAGATGAGAGCGAAGAATAGGAGACGATTCGTTCGATAGAGTAGTGTTTGTGAAAGATGCGCGCGTGTAGACACGAGTAGCCGCCTTACAAGTCCACGCGTAAGCTTCGCTACAAGAAGAAAACCTTCGACTCTGTACTTCGAATGCTGCTAACGCTGCTTACCGACGATATATAAAACATCGAAGCGCCGCACTCGCGATTTCTCATGTATCTGCGTTTGTATTTGTGCGCAAGCAGGTACGAACCCGCCGCTGTGCTCCGTGCGCGAGAACAGCGCGGAGGAAAGCATCGAGAGCGCGTCATTCTGTCGAACGACGCCTGCAGTGACGAGGTACTCTCTGTCGTTTGATTTACAAGATTCTCGAAACGATCCTTCGTTTCAACGCGATATTTCATTATTGTTGTCGTTATTGCGATTCATTTTTTTTTTCCCCGAGTTTTTTAACGTTCGGAAGCGACATCTTTATTCGCTATTCGTTTAAGAGAAATATTTATAGCTTAAGTCGGCGAATTTGCTAAATTTCGATATTTGCCAAAAACAGATTTTCGAATAGTTGGAAAAAAAAACGTCAATCGGTTTATTTGTTTGTTTTGTTATATATTTCGTAAAATTTTTTTGCGTAACATGGAATTTCTAAGAGATCCATGAAACTCTGTATCGTTGAAAAAAAAGTAGCGACAATAGGTACAAAGTAAGTTTTACATCGATAACAGCGCGTTCGCAAGCAATTGAGAGCGATGGTTACGTCGTTGAACAACATTGCAACGGTATCGCGCGAGCGCGCGTATGTGTATGAGTACCGGTGATGCTGCTAACATTATTTTCTCCTTCCTTCTCTCATTCTTCTTCTCCGCATCGGCGAAGAGAGAGAATCCTCGAAGCCGCAGTGTACATGAATGAAAACTCCCATTCATGCGTTCCTTCGGGTTTTACACGCACACGAGATCCGTTCCACCGTTTCCCCTCCGTCCCATTCCGCGGGAACGCGTTGCAACAGCAAAACTGCGGTTATCCCACAACGGCTTCGCGAAGAAACGCCTTTCGATTGTGTCCGTGTTCCGTGTGTAGAGTTTCAAACTCCTCATTGCCACAGTGCAATTGTTACGCGGTGAATAAAGGCTTCGGGAGGTTCGCGTGGTTCGCGTAGAGGGAAGGGAAGGCAAGTACAAGAAACTCACACGACCAAAAGTGGATCGCACACGTGATTCTCATTGTTGATCGTAGAGGACAGTCGTCAGAGTGGCGCGGAGTATACGCGAGCGCCAGGCTGTCGCGTTATTCCCGGCTTTTTGCCGATCTTCGACGAAGGAGCCGCTCATCACGGGGGATACGGGGTCCGGAGAGAGATCGGTAGCAACGAAGAAACGAAAAAGATTGTGACGAGCGACGGCGGCCGCAGCGTCAACGACGCGATTAGTCTGTCTTCGATATCGTCGCAAGTCAACTCTCGGTGGGGTGAACCCGGAGACCGGATACCGATCTCATCGTCAACTCGATCTTGAGGTACGAATCGGCCGAACGCACTACGGAAACGCGTATATATACATTAATGCGTATTCGCTGCGTGTTACCAAAAAGTGAAATTCACGTGCATTCGGAGGAAATTTCGATTAATTCCACATTTAATAAAAATTTTTTAAAAATCGACTATACGGTGCGGCGAAAATTAATTTTCAATAATAATAATTCAAAAAATGATGAAAAAATTTGTTAAAAAAAATCATTTTTTACCAAATTTCCCGGTAACCGAAATTCTTTGCAAATTTTTTTGAGAATTTTTTCGAATTTTTGGCATTTCTTCATTCATAAAAACAAGCAGTTAATGAATTGCCGTGAATATTCATAATTGCGGAATATCGTTCTTTGAATAGGATGTTTTGCACATGACGATCGCGCATACGTATTACGAGGAGAAAACGCGCGGTATATTATTCATACATTTGCTGTAATACGTCGTGCGTGTCCCGCGCGAACCTCGGCTCGGGTACACGACGAAGCCGCAGCTGGATCCCGCAAGAAGAACGTTCGCCAGCGAATAGAGTTGAAAAAACTAATAATAATTTATTCCATAACGTCTCGGCGACGTAGGCTCGCGCAGCGTGTGGCGGGATAAAGTCTCTCAGCTTCGGCTATGAGCTTCGAGAGTTTCTGCCGGCATTAAAAGATCATACGGGAGGATAAATGGATAGGATGAAGAAAAAAACAAAAAAAAGTCCGAGAAACACACGCGTTGCAGTAACGCCGTCCGTAGAGTCGAGAGAGAGAGAGACGATAGACTTGGATGAGAACGCGCGTTGCAATAATAACATTACCCACGCATACGAATTAGAATATAGCCAACGTAATAATTTATGTATATATTATGCTCTATCGTTCATTTATATGTGTCAAGAGGACGGAACGAGTTTTCGTATAGTTTATAGTACTTATTAACAGCAAACTACGCTTGGCATTCTGCAAAGCGTATATAACATCGAAAAATGTGTAAACGGTAAATCCTTTTTTTCGTATATTATTGTGTCGAATATAATGTATTTTTTGTCTCTGGTGTAATGAGAAAAAAATAAAATAAAATTATCGAAGCATCATATAAACATCGAAGATAGCGATTAAATGTTTTGTAATGCTGCGTCTCAAGTCTGTGTGTCTGTGTGAGACAAGTTTTTTTAGCCTCTTTTCGATCGTAATGATCGGTTGTAAAGTTTTACCGTCTCTGTGTCTTCGTCTTCGTGGGAATATTGAGTGTAACGAGAAACTATATCACTATCTAAGAATGTATTACGCGCAGGCCATTGCTATTTATGAGAATGACACAGATTCGCGATATACTTGTACGTTTATTTTTATTATTTAAAAAATCGATAAAAAACCAATTCGATAGATTGATGAAAAACTTATCGTTCGATCGCAACGACTAGGCTCGACCGTCACTTCGAAATTTCGATTGATAAGTAGAAACGAAGCGCATTGACGCAACTTTCACGACGGTCACTTCGCATAGTCGTCACGCGACAATTCCCACTTGGAAAATTCACTTAATCACCATGATGCGTGCGTAATTCCCTCGAGGCTACGGTAATTCATGTTTTCTCGAATAAAAAATCATTTTTTCCTTATTCTTACAACGAATAAAATATGCGCCGATTTTTCTGCAATTTTCACATCGATCGAAAATCATCGTTTCAAGATTAAAGACAAAAACTTCGGGATACAGATAAACGAAAAAAAACGTTGCGATTTTTGTTTTCAAGAAAATCAAGTTATTATCATTATTATTATCTTTAAAATTTGTTTTTTAATTTTAAGAATAATTCGTAAATTTACACGTTTCGATTTTCAATTTTTTATTTCCGAGTGTATTAAATTTATCATTATTTTTTCTAGCGCGAATAAAATTTTTTTACCTTTACCGAACTTTACGATTTGCTATTTACGCGATTTTAACGAGAATTTTCATTATAAGCAAAATGGGGTTATTGGACCATTTACTCTGTTAGATTCTTACTGTCCCTATGCCGCGTCCGGAATGGAATCACTGACAATTCCTAAAACGCGCGCCTACTTAACCACTTGTGCACAGTATACACTGTTGTCGTATCGCAACGCACCAACCGACTACGGGGATTTTGCAGTCCCCGCGAAAACTATAAAACTGCTTTTATCGCGAGGCTCGTCGGAGACTCGCGCGAGATCCCGAGAGTACGAGAACTCTGTTACTTATGAACCAAGAAACATTGCGGATACACTGCAGGAATATCGTTGCCACGCTATAGTAAAATAACAAAAATAATAAATAAAAAACGTATATGGAATGTAGTAATGGAGGTGAGCGATTTTTCCGTCATGAATTACGAATACATCGATTCTACAAACGCGACGAATGATGGACAAGTCGAAACAGTGGACTAATTGTGTTACAATAGTCTCATGACGAAGCAGTGAATGATCGTTAAATTTTTTTTTTTTACGCGGTCCAATACTTGGCGTTTTTTAGTTTCTATCGGTCGAATCAAAGTACACGCTCACCAAAACTTTATTTCACGTTATTTTGCTATATCCTCAAAACGTTGTCTATTCTCCTGTGATACCGTTTTCCGGTGAGCCTAAACGTCTTTTAACCGGATTTTTAAATAGCCACACCGCTTGTCTACGGTATTGTGTTTCTCGCGTCCCTCGTCATCGCCATCTTCCAAGAATAAGCAATAATTTAAAGCAACTACTCACCATCGAATACGATTCCATAACGTGTTTTATCTGTATGATTCACTGCTTTCGATATATCTTCCGTTTCCCTCCGGTTAACCCCCACTACAACGATCGACCAGCTGTGCCTTTGCAGGTATTATCACAACGGCTCTAACTAAACCGGCAGCGAACTAAACCCCAACGAAATACACACAAAGGTTACACAGAACAAAACAACAAACTCGGCGTTTTCTATTTCGATGCACGAAAGAATTTAAAAAACTGTCACTGATGGACGAATACTTGTAAAATAGTTTCAAACTCGTTCGATGCAAGTCCCGTAATAAAAAATCTATAATAAACATCATTCACATTGAATACTCTACTCTCTCGCTCTTTTATTGTTAACAAATCGTCAATCGAACAAAATTCCAATCGACGATCGAAAAAAAAAAAAAACACTCGTAATGTTATCGTTATATTCTTCGTTTCCACATTTAGGTTAAATCACTTGTCAAGTACAACAAATCGTATAAAATCGATGTTTACGAGAAAATATCGAATCTTCGGTACATATTTTCATAGCACTCGTAATATATATGTATATTTTTCGTTTATGTTATTGTAGAAATTTGTCGATAAAATGCGATATTCGAAAGAAACAGCGTGTATATTTACGAAGAAAGTTAATTAATTTTTTTATCGCCACATTATTTTAGCACGAAAGTTAATTTGCTTTTTTCGGGCTGAACGACGCGGTTCGATGTTTATGCAGAAGAAATCAAGCGTCGCGTGGCAAACACGAGATGCATGGTATCGTTCGAAGTACGCGGCCCGCGTCCGTGACTCGGGTTAAAAGCGTTTTAGAGCGCGAGCGTAGTTTGTCCGTCGTTCGGGCGCGATTCGTGGTGGACTGGTACTCGGCGAGTCTCGGTAACGAGTCGGAGGCCCCGCAACGGAGATCGGCGGCGGCCGGCAACTACGACGACGATCGGCGTCCGGTACCAATGGTGCGCGGGCGGTTACGCCCCGAGGGACTTTGCGCTGACTCTACTCATTCGTGGATTGTTAGAGGAATCGTAATAAAAAAAACAATGTATATATATGAGAGATGCGTAGACCCGAATGAGTCACAAATTAGTAGGTCGTAATTTGCGGACGTGTGGCGCACGAATACCTTTTCTCCTCTAAGTAACACCCTCTGCATAGAAATTCAACTTAACACGTTGATTCTTGGGACTCACAAGCAAATTGACGCCTACTATATATTTTTTTATCAAATTTTATCATTGATCAATCTTTCAATGTGTTGGAACGTACTGGTTGAGAAATGTTTCGCCATTTGCGGCGATGTTGAACTAAAAACAACTTCATAGTTCGTAAAACATCGTTTATTTAATTTTTTTCATTATTTTTAAATTTGATCGATTATGTGTTAAAAAAAAAATTAAATTTTTTTTTTTTTAAGAATTTTCATTTCGATAGACAAACCCATTCGATCCGACGATTTCTCAACACTTTGCGTTTTCGAGTGACTCATCCCAATGTTCCGACGCCGGAAGCGCACACAGCTGCTTACAGTCCTTTTAACTCCAAGTCATTGATAGATCGATTTTTTTCGGCTCCAATGGGGGGCCGCGTAAATCGCGGCATTATTAAATTTTCTGTATTTTTCTGCTTATATGGAATCGCCGATTTACGCGATACACGCGAATGCACCCGAAGCCCCTATGACCATTTCCGGCAGATACGCGCGCCTCTTTGCGGGTTATGTACTTCTCTCCAACTTTGTACTTCGCTACGTTAACGCGTTTGCAATTACGCAATATATATAGAATTTGCAACTGCCGCAAAAGAGTCGGTACGATACAAACAACGGTCACGGCAACTGATCACAGTCACCGACGGATGTCTCGGAATTTTTATACTCTCCACAATATGCCGTAACTAATTCATTTTATTGCAACTATAAATATATAGCGCCGAGGGACCTTTGGTCACGAGCTTTCTTCGTTCCCTTCTTAAGTTCCTCCTTCACTATCCCCGACAATTGTCTTTCATTAGGTCTGGAGAACATATTTTTTTTTTCTATGCATATCGCAGAACTTTCTTTTTGCGAAAAATTGTCGGTTGATACGATTTCATCGAACAATTGAAATTTGAAATGTGCATTTTTTTTATTTTTTTTTCATTTTTTCATCAGTTCGCAAAGTTTTGAAGCGGCGAAGTGCGTTTTTTTTTTTTCATGTCGATTTTCGATGAAAAAATACCTTTTTTCCCGTAATTATCGTATGTAAAACAAAATCATTGAGTCCAATGCGCGGACCCTGCTCTACCGGCGATTCCGAGACTAAGAAAAAAACGTTCGTTCGAATTTAATGTCTGTAAGTTCGATGCACCAACACGGTCACCGACCGGGAGGTTCAGACACGTTGCTACTGATAACGATCGACGCAGTGTCGCCGACGCTCTCTCCGCTTCGCTTGAATCTTTAGAACGTATACACATATACGAGGAACAAGTTGATATGATCTTTCAAACGTAAAGAATGAATTTTTAACGTTTCTCTGAAAAATTATGCGTCCCTCGATAATGTAAAAGTATTTCAAGTTTATTAATTTCGGTATTTTCTTACAAAGAGACAAAGTTAATTTCGCAACGTGGGTGGTAATTTTTCGACTCGTCTGTTTTTACGTGTTGGGAATAATAATAAATTATACTTTTTGGTGTCATCAGTATTTTTTAAATAAAAACAATTAATTTATGAAAAATGTCAACAATATTTATTGTTAATTAAAAAAAAATTATCTTATTTTAGGGAATCGTAAAAATGGCTTTTAAATGCACTAAAAATTCATAAGGAAAAAAAAATGCTCGTCACTTTCGATGGTCGATTCGCCAGTATTGTTTACTTAGCATTTCCGATATCTTTCGAAACTGAAGGAATGGAAAATGTAAATTTTTCGAAATTTTTTTTTTCCACTTACGATCGATCGTTTCGTTTCGAAAAGTGATTATTGCAGTACACTAAACTCATTCTACTTTTGATACCGTGCGGGGGATCGCACGGTTGGGATTATCCCGTTGAGTAGGTACTCGACGAGTACCTACGCACGCGACGGGAGAGTACTGTCAAAGATTCTCACACCTGTTGCTCGTCTCTCCGCTGAAGCGTGAATTTGCCGCGAGTGAACGCGACAGGAGCCGACGTGTTCCGTCCGCGAGCACTCCTCACGTTCGCTCACCCGTGACATGGTACCTTTTTTTTTAACTCTGACTCATCCGCTTGCCACGCGAGAATAATCATAAAAAAAAAGAAAAAAAATTTTTAAAGATGAAAAGGACGAACAACGCGCTGTATGCAACGTCCTTTCCCTTCCTCATCATTCCCTCTCGCGAGTGAATAACGGAGCGATGACTAATATCGTTCGGAAGACCGGAGCTCGAGGTTATCGTAAAGTTTGTTGATCCCCATAATTTTTTTCACCATTGCAAACGTAAGCCGAATTTCCCGGTAACTAATCAGCTAATCACTGAAATTAAGAATCACCGATTGATCAAATGACGAAACATAATTTTTTTTTTATAACGACATTTTTTTAATAAAATCAATAAAGAAATAAAAGAAAACTATTTAATAATTTTGCAGATTACGATACTTTTTTGGAATTTAGTAAAAGTCGCAAATTTAGTGAATTTAAATTATATTAAAAAATTAATAATCAATATGTATCGTATAATTTATCGCGATCGATTTTTTTTTTTTTTTTTCATAAACGTATAGGTATTTTTTTTTTTTTGACGATCGCAAACGCATGTGGATAAGTAAGCGGCATTTGGCAGTTGGTATCTTTTCAAACTCGTAAAATAGACCGGAAACGAGAGACAGAGGCGTTTCTGCAATATCGATAATGTATGCAACACGGTTGCGGTCAGCAAAAGCCCTTTTGCGGTTTCGCGGTAAGTAGTCGATGTTTCTTCAGCATAGGCGCAGAGAAGAAGTGCCGATTGGATGAGATGCAAATTTCACGAGACTCGAGAACCGCATATACAGCGCCGTTGAGCGCTGCGTTGTGAGTGGCGTGTGTGGGCGAAGGATGTCCATCCTTCCTGAACAACCAGTGCTGTTCGTCCGATATATATATTGCCGAGTGGCGCGCGGAGAGATTCGGCGAGTTTCCGAGAGTTCGATACGTATTATTAAAGCGGCGAGTCTGCTACTCGCCACGCAGACCCTCGGCGTTCACAGACGCAATTTGTACCGCGAATCTCGAGCAATCGAGTCATTGGCACTCGAAGAAAAATTCCGAAACGACTTTGAAACTTAAAAAGAAATTTCCAAATGTCGGATTAATAATAAAAACCAAAACTATGATCGTCACGTTAAAAAAAAAAGATAATCGAAAATTACGCGTTAAAATCAATCTATAAATAATAGTAATCGATTGATAAAAAAAAATTCTGAAATTTTTTTAGAAGATATTTTCATTCATTTCGCATTCGCGCAATTCGTTATCGATAAATGTTCAATTAATTGGTTAATTAATTAATTAATATCAATAAATTACTCGAAAATTTCGAATATCGCGGAAATTTCGCTTTCCGCCAAATGATAAAAAAAAAAATTAAAATAATTCGAACTTTCGTAGTATAGTGAGTAAATTTTTTTTTTCTATTGCCGGCGATTTTATTGATTGCAGTTTTCCGATCGTTTACTGTACAGAAATTCATTTTTGTACGACTCGTGGCAACAGAGTTCTCTCGACTCGTATCGTTCGTAATGTATATCGTTCGTAGCTTTCCATATCGAGGAGATTTTGAAATTGCGCCTCACAGCGGTGGGATAACCAGAGGCGCCTACACGCGATCGGCTTCGACTGGTTAGGAAGTAATGTTTCGTTCGCTGTCGGTTGCCTGCATATATTTTATATGCATTATAGTATTATATATATATATATATAAATACATCGGAAAGAATCGTCGAAATGGTTTCGAGTCGTTATTGCAGCTTCGACTTTCCATTCACGATATGGTTATGCATCGGAAACATATATTTAGGTCTGAGGATCGGAATACTTTGTATGAATGGGGTTTCCCCTCCCAACGGTTGTAACACTAATAACAGAGAGTTGAACAACATTCGTAACATTCATAACACGAAGGATTGAGATTTCTGACTCCGCGAATGTTTTGATTTATACTTATTGATGAGATAAAAGATGATGTGATTAGAAAAAAAGAAAAAAATTACGTCGAAATACGAAATTAAGTCGAAAATAAAAATTTCGTTTCTCGACGTTTTAAAATGTATTCGATATATTTTCTCTCGATAATGATATCGCAGTCACGTATTTAACATCCAAGTCAACATTTCACACAAAAATGTGTACTAAAAAAAGAAAAATATTTCTCGCGTTTTCCATTCGCAAAAATTTCCAAAGCGTGAGAAGCGCAGCGCCTTTACGCAGCAATTTAAATACCGCATTTTCAAAATACTTAGGAATACCGACTGAGTCGATAGCTCCAAAGGTAAGTGATTTCAATTAGTTTCTCAGTGATAAAATAAATTACCAACGAAACTTTCGATTATATCGATAAATTTGGTTTCATCGATTCTTTCATTAGAAAAAGTGGCGTTTCAAAGTTTTCTATCGGAAAGATGAATCTCAGGGATATAATTAAATAATAAACTTTTATTTCTTTTTTATAAAAATGTTTTTTCATCCTACCGTTTTTGTACACAATTTTTCGTCGTTGCGTTGATTTACATCTCCGACATGTCGAGGAGAGCGTTGAGATGCGTCGGTACCCAATTCGTGCCGTTGTGACAAACAAATAAAACACTTCCCTCGATATACGCCTGGACATTTCCGACTTTGTAGACCTGTTTTGCCTCCCGATATCGGTTGGGTATCGGCATGAAGAGTATACCGCGTTCCTCGCACTTTTTCTGCACGAGATCTTTGAATCCCTGCGGTATCTGTGACGCGGTGCGCACCGCTTCAGCGAGTCTCTGCAACGAAAGAAGCGAAAAAAAGTATTACTTCGAGTCAATTGGATTGTAAGTCGGAAGCTTTTCACTACGAAACGAAAAGCGTTCGCTTACCTCGATTCTCGGCTGCGCAGTCGGTGGTATCTGCGATATCGTCGGTTGCGTCCGTTCCAAACTCGTCAAATACGAAACTTGTTCCATTGCACCGGGTGGATGCGCCTGAGGCGTCGCTACAGCGCGATTCATCATATCCAATGCTTTTTTAAAGTATTCTGAAATTAATTAGTAACAATGGTTAATAAATTTCTTTTTTTCAGGCTCTGCAATTTGCAAAAGTACAGGAATTTGCAAAATTAAAAAAACATCGGCGTCATGGTAGTTTACACTTTTTTCCCTCCATTTTTTGCTACAATGATACATTTTTTTTTTATTATAATTTTTTAAATCGTTTTTACGTTTTTTTTTTAAGTATTTTTTCTCATGTTGATTGATATTCGAAAGTAACTATACTTCGATCCGATAAGATTCGAAGGAAAAATACATTTCTTAATCGCCGTACGATGTGATTTGTCGAGTTCAAAAGGCGAAGATGATTTTCTTGATAATTTGGGAAAGAAAAACGAGAAACTAACCTTTTACTACGGGTTCGGCGAGCAATTTATCGTTTAGCATCCCTTTCCATCCCATATACCAATTGGTTATTTGATCGTAATTCGGCGAATGATTTAACCAGAGGGCCAATACTTGTAGCCATTTTGGGAAGAAAAATTTATCCAGGAGACCGACCATTATTTGTATCGGCAAAACCGTCGCCCATTCGTAAACCCAATTCCATTGATCCAAATGTTGCTGATGAGGATTTATGACGAATTCGGAAAGCGCTATCTGTAACTTTGGCAGTATATTCTTCACGAGGAAAGCTTCCATGTCGCCTTTAGTGAACACCTGAGCCCACGGCTGCAGCATTAAACGCGCCGACCGGTCCGAAGGATGCCAACCGCCCAAAGCCGATCCGAGTTTACGACGAATAATTGGATAAATAAGAGTATCCATCCGATTGCGCATTATCGGTAGCCACGGATGGATCCACGTGTGAATCGGCACTGTGTCCGTTAATGGATTCCATTCTTCGACTTCCAGCGTTAGTTTCGGAAGAACTAAGAGATCCAAAATGTTTTCTAATATCCACGGCGGCAACAGAGGCATCCAGTCTTCGATTAATTCGATCAAAGAATCGGGTTGTCTGCATTGCCATTCCCTAAAAAAAAAAATTATTTTTATGTAAATTACAAAAAATATATATTTTTATTTAAATTAAAATTTTTTTTTTTGAGTTGTTAATTTCCGTTCAAATTTTGCAAAAAAACTTACGAAACCTGTAAAAAATCGTTAAAAAGCATTTCGGACAAAAAAATAACTTAAGAATTTTTTTGTTATTCGAGAATTGGTTTATCATATTTTAAAGATTTGTACTAAAAAATGCACAGTGAATTAACGATTTTTTAGAATAATTTGGATGAGAAAAGAAAAGTTGATAACTTACTGTACGGCGCCGCGTACCGACGGCATCCAAGCGTTCCATACGAGTTGATCGTAAGGATGCATACCGCGGGACTGCAACGCGTTGCTTCCTGTCTCGAGAATGTCTTTCCATTCTTTCATCAAACTCATCGGTTGTTTCGATTGCGTCAGAGGGTTCCAATTAGCTAAATTCTCCTTGACTTTCGGTGCGACGAAGCTGCTGGCTAATTCGCCGAGTTCGTAGAGTTTGTATTCCTCGTAATGTTTAGTTTGAAGTTTTTTGAAAGCTTCGGCCGTCTCTCGCAGCGTCAATTCGTCGCTTTGATCGGCGAGTTTATCAACAATCGACAATACGCTTTCGAGAGTATCGATCAATTGTTCGTGCTGATCGACGACTTTTCGTATATTCTTTCCTTCGTTCTCCAGCGCGACGACGCGGTCGTTCAAATTTCTTGTTCTTCGATCGTTCTGTATGATATCCTGTTCGCACATATCGACGAGGAGATTCAAGTTGTGCCGAAGTTCCGGAAGCGCAAAATTCCCCGACGATTTTTTGTCGACCGCGACGATTGTTTCGTCCGGACGTTTTTGTCCGCCGGCTATAGCGTGATAACCGCTGAGTACTCGTTGCTCCGGACCCGTCATATCGATTACTTTTACTCTACTCATCTGGCTGCTCGTCGGAACCCGTCGGTTCGGTCGCGTTTTTCCATCCTCCAGTACCTGATCGACGCTTCGATAGTGATAACGAACTCTCTTCTTGTTACCCGCGCCGATAGTGTCACCCTTTCGCCATTGCGACAACTTTACTTTGAAATTCTTTGCCTCCTCGACATCCTCGTCCGTCTTTTTCTCCGGTACTTTGGCCAATTTTTCCGGACCGTACGCGCCGATCGCGCCGCGACCTCGTCGCAGATGCGCCTCCACCGGCGCGCTTATACCTTGCAATTTTTTTCCCAAACCCTTTCCGGGCTTAAAACCCATTTGGAGAAGAATTTTCGCGCCGATACCGCGCGTGTGAACCTCCCAACTACCGACACCAGTTTTTAACAATGCTGCGTTCATCGGCGCACCTTGTCTTCGCAGTCCCGCTATGTCGCCCTGATTACCATGATTACCCATGGAAAAGGAAGGACGGCTCTTCGCATTGCTGATCGCTTCTCCCTCCGAATCACTGGAAAAGAAAAAAATTTAAGTAACGGAAGATATCAAGTAATTCGTGACGTTAACTCTATATTCTCGTCAAATATGACGATATGCAAAATGACACGGTTAATAAATTTGACGGGTTGAACATTTTTTATAACCTTAATTATTTCGGGAATTTTTTTTTTTTTTTTTCGATTCGATTATCTATGACGATCTTACTTTATATTTAAAAAATTTTTTTTGTATTTGACTACTTTGATTGACAATTCTTGATAAAAAATTTATGAAAATTTGTAAAAATATAATTACCTTGAACTGTTTGGAACGTAATCGTCGTCACATTTTCGTGGTTTTTCCGTGTCATCTTCCTCGTCGTCATCATCTTTCTTGTCCTCGTCCTTTGGCTTACCGGACTGTTGAATTCCTCCGGCGACAAAGTTGACGGGAGCAGTGTAATTTTTTGGTGCTTTATTAAACGACGTTGATGCTCTTGGCGGCGTGCGTTCGTCATCGCTGTCATCGGCCCATATACCCAGCATCTGTTGTTGCTTCGTAAGCTTTCTTCTTGGACGATTGACATTGAATTCATTGTCCAAATCGTAATCCGTTATTTCGAAACTTTCAACTTCGTCTTCTGACATTTTGTACTGATACGAATATTTATCTTTGTTTCGACGATTGGCAAACAATTTTCAACGTTTTGTTAAGATTTTATCGAAGTTTACGATGTTTAACCTCAAAATCACGGAACGCGTATTTTACGATTCGACGCGTTGACAGAACATTTTAATTGTTGAAACAAAATGCTGTTCTTTTTTCATGCGAAATAATTTAACAATTACGTCGATTTTTCATTGTTGTTTGTGTCACTGATAAATTGTTGAATAAACGATCGACGAGATACAGAGCGTCAAGATGTCTAAAATAACGAACGATTACCATCGCCGGCACTGAAGTCGTCGTCGGTGTGGCATTAGGACATTAGGGGCATCGCTTCACACCTGACTCCTCCTTTTCTTTTTAGACCGCGAAATACTACTATGACGCGCTGTCGATAAAATAGATCAATGCAATTCGACACGTGATAAAGAAGGGAGTAAACGAAACGCGAAAAATGCCTCTTCCTCCAGATAAACATTCGGTGATGCGGCGAAGATTATTAAAAAAAGTAACTGAGAACATATACAATGTTTCATGGAATATTTTAAGCTCTCGTTTGTCTATTCAATTTTAGAACGAAATTTAGAACTGAGCTTTTTCGTGTGTCGTGCGGCGTACTTTATACAGGACAAAACAGAAAACATGTCGTGTGCATCGTGAGTCGTATGTCGTATGCCGCACTTTATACAGCGCAACAGAAAACATGCCGTGCGTCGTGCATTGTGCGTCGGGCATGCGTCTTTTAGCGACAGACAAATCTATGAAAATTTGTAGATAAATTGATGAAGGACAATGAAAGTTTGTTCGGTTTAATAATGGCGTTCTGTAATATATTATATTTCATATACGATATGCATATACCATATAAATTAAAAACATACAACGAATAATAAAATAAACGCGACTTTGCACTTGGATCATTATGAAGTCAATAACATCATGAAGTCTATGCGCAACATTTCGTGTCGTAACACACAAAAGGGTGCGAATAGACACATCGTTTTTATGATGGATAGTTTTTCACACTGTTAACCTCCATCGAAATCGCGGTTTTACGGTCGTAGGAGGTTTCCCCTTGTCGCTGGACAAAATCTGGCATCAGATTCGTATTCTGCACGAAAAAATACGTGAAATATGATGTTGACAAAAGTTTCCAAGCGACTTTAGATTTTGACGAAAAAAAAGTGCTCAAATCGTCGAATTCGATCGGGAAAGGGCTTAAAAACGCGTTTAAAGTTTTCGATTATTTCCCATCGGATCACGGCTTCTATAGACGCTTTGGCCATTCGCTGGAAACTCTATTTTGTGTATTTTTTTCCGTACAACACGATAGACACCTCATTTAGACTGTATAACGCTCGGAAAATCAAGATTTTCCCGTTTTTCTGATGGGTAGTTTTTCAGACTGTTAAGCTCCATCGAAATGGATTTTTGGACAACATTTTTGGACAAATTCGACGACTGTCGACAAATTCGACCACTTTCGACAAATTCGACCACTTTCGACAAATTCGACCACTTTCGAAAAATTCGACCATTTTCGACAAATTCGACCACTTTCGACAATGTCGGACATTTTTGGACAAATTCGACGACTTTCGACAAATTCGACCATTTTCGACAATGTCCGACATTTTTGGACAAATTCGACGACTTCGTACAAATTCGACGACTTTGGTTAAATTCGACGACTTTGGACAAATTCGACGACTTTGGACAAATTCGACGACTTTCGACAAATTCGACCATTTTCGACAAATTCGACCATTTTCGACAAATTCGACCATTTTCGACAAATTCGACCATTTTCGACAAATTCGACCATTTTCGACAAATTCGACCATTTTCGACAATGTCGGACATTTTTGGACAAATTCGACGACTTTCGACAATGTTGGACATTTTTGGACAAATTCGACGACTTTCGACAAATTGGACCATTTTCGACAATGTCGGACATTTTTGGACAAATTCGACGACATCGACAAATTCGACGACTTTGGACAAATTCGACCATTTTCGACAATGTCGGACATTTTTGGACAAATTCGACGACTTTGGACAAATTCGACGACTTTGGACAAATTCGACGACTTTGGACAAATTCGACGACTTTGGACAAATTCGACCATTTTCGAAAAATTCGACCATTTTCGACAATGTCGGACATTTTTGGACAAATTAGACGACTTTGGACAAATTCGATCACTTTCGACAATGTCGGACATTTTTGGACAAATTAGACGACTTTGGACAAATTCGATCACTTTCGACAATGTCGGACATTTTTGGACAAATTAGACGACTTTGGACAAATTCGACGACTTTCGACAAATTCGACGACTTTCGAAAATGTCGGACATTTTTGGACAAATTTGACGACTTTCGACAATTTCGACGACTTTCGACAATTTCGACGACTTTGGACAAATTCGACCATTTTCGACAATGTCGGACATTTTTGGACATATTCGACGACTTTGGACAAATTCGACGACTTTCGACCATTTTCGACAAATTCGACCATTTTCGACAATGTCGGACATTTTTGGACAAATTCGACGACTTTCGACAAATTCGACGACTTTCGACAATGTCGGACATTTTTGGACAAATTCGACGACTTTCGACAAATTCGACGACTTTGGACAAAGTCGACGACTTTGGACAAATTCGACGACTTTGGACAAATTCGACCATTTTCGGCAATGTCGGACATTTTTGGACAAATTAGACGATTTTGGACAAATTCGACGACTTTCGACAAATTCGACGACTTTGGACAAATTCGACGACTTTGGACAAATTCAACGACTTTCGACAAATTCGACCACTTTCGACAATTTCGACCACTTTCGACAATTTCGACCACTTTCGACAATTTCGACGACTTTGGACAAATTCGACCATTTTTGACAAATTCGACCATTTTCGACAAATTCGACCATTTTCGACAATGTCGGACATTTTTGGACAAATTCGACGACTTTGGACAAATTCGACCATTTTCAACAATGTCGGACATTTTTGGACAAATTTGACGACTTTGGACAAATTCGACGACTTTGGACAAATTCGACCATTTTCGAGAAATTCGACCACTTTCGACAATGTCGGACATTTTTGGACAAATTTGACGACTTTGGACAAATTCGACCATTTTCGACAATGTCGGACATTTTTGGACAAATTCGACGACTTTCGACAATGTCGGACATTTTTGGACAAATTAGACGACTTTGGACAAATTCGACGACTTTCGACAAATTCGACGACTTTCGACAAATTCGACCATTTTCGACAATGTCGGACATTTTTGGACAAATTCGACGACTTTCGACAAATTCGACGACTTTCGACAATGTCGGACATTTTTGGACAAATTCGACGACTTTGGACAAATTCGACCATTTTCGACAATGTCGGACATTTTTGGACAAATTCGACGACTTTCGACAATGTCGGACATTTTTGGACAAATTAGACGACTTTGGACAAATTCGACGACTTTCGACAAATTGGACCATTTTCGACAATGTCGGACATTTTTGGACAAATTCGACGACTTTGGACAAATTCGACGACTTTGGACAAATTCGACCATTTTCGAAAAATTCGACCATTTTCGACAATGTCGGACATTTTTGGACAAATTAGACGACTTTGGACAAATTCGATCACTTTCGACAATGTCGGACATTTTTGGACAAATTAGACGACTTTGGACAAATTCGACGACTTTCGACAAATTCGACGACTTTCGAAAATGTCGGACATTTTTGGACAAATTTGACGACTTTCGACAATTTCGACGACTTTCGACAATTTCGACGACTTTGGACAAATTCGACCATTTTCGACAATGTCGGACATTTTTGGACATATTCGACGACTTTGGACAAATTCGACGACTTTCGACCATTTTCGACAAATTCGACCATTTTCGACAATGTCGGACATTTTTGGACAAATTCGACGACTTTCGACAAATTCGACGACTTTCGACAAATTCGACGACTTTGGACAAAGTCGACGACTTTGGACAAATTCGACGACTTTCGGCAATGTCGGAGATTTTTGGACAAATTAGACGATTTTGGACAAATTCGACGACTTTCGACAAATTCGACGACTTTCGACAAATTCGACGACTTTGGACAAATTCAACGACTTTCGACAAATTCGACCACTTTCGACAATTTCGACCACTTTCGACAATTTCGACCACTTTCGACAATTTCGACGACTTTGGACAAATTCGACCATTTTTGACAAATTCGACCATTTTCGACAAATTCGACCATTTTCGACAATGTCGGACATTTTTGGACAAATTCGACGACTTTGGACAAATTCGACCATTTTCAACAATGTCGGACATTTTTGGACAAATTTGACGACTTTGGACAAATTCGACGACTTTGGACAAATTCGACCATTTTCGACAAATTCGACCACTTTCGACAATGTCGGACATTTTTGGACAAATTCGACGACTTTGGACAAATTCGACCATTTTCGACAATGTCGGACATTTTTGGACAAATTCGACGACTTTCGACAATGTCGGACATTTTTGGACAAATTAGACGACTTTGGACAAATTCGACGACTTTCGACAAATTCGACCATTTTCGACAATGTCGGACATTTTTGGACAAATTCGACGACTTTCGACAAATTCGACGACTTTCGACAATGTCGGACATTTTTGGACAAATTCGACCATTTTCGACAATGTCGGACATTTTTGGACAAATTCGACGACTTTCGACAATGTCGGACATTTTTGGACAAATTAGACGACTTTGGACAAATTCGACGACTTTGGACAAATTCGACGACTTTGGACAAATTCGACGACTTTCGACAAATTCGACGACTTTCGACAAATTCGACCATTTTCGACGACTTTCGACAAATTCGACGACTTTCGACAATGTCGGACATTTTTGGACAAATTCGACGACTTTGGACAAATTCGACCATTTTCGACAATGTCGGACAGTTTTGGACAAATTCGACGACTTTCGACAAATTCGACGACTTTGGACAAATTCGACGACTTTGGACAAATTCGACGACTTTGGACAAATTCGATGACTTTGGTCAAATTCGACGACTTTGGACAAATTCAACGACTTTGGACAAATTCGACGACTTTGGACAATTTCGAACATTTTTGGACAAATTCGACCACTTTCTACAAATTCGACGACTTTCGACAAATTCGACGACTTTGGACAAATTCGACCATTTTCGACAATGTCGGACATTTTTGGACAAATTTGACTATTTTCGACAAATTCGACCACTTTCGACAATTTCCGACATTTTTGAACAAATTCGACGACTTTGGACAAATTCGACGACTTTCGACAAATTCGACGACGTTCGACAATGTCGGACATTTTTGGACAAATTCGACGACTTTCGACAAATTCGACGACTTTGGACAAATTCGACCATTTTCGACAAATTCGACCCTTTTCGACAATGTCGGACATTTTTGGACAAATTCGACGACTTTCGACAAATTCGACGAATTTCGACAATGTCGGACATTTTTGGACAAATTCGACGACTTTGGACAAATTCGACGACTTTCGACAAATTCGACCATTTTCGACAAATTCGACCATTTTCGACAAATTCGACCATTTTCGACAATGTCGGACATTTTTGGACAAATTTGACGACTTTGGACAAATTCGAGGACTTTGGACAAATTCGACCATTTTCGACAAATTCGACCACTTTCGACAATGTCGGACATTTTTGGACAAATTCGACGACTTTGGACAAATTCGACCATTTTCGACAATGTCGGACATTTTTGGACAAATTCGACGACTTTCGACAATGTCGGACATTTTTGGACAAATTAGACGACTTTGGACAAATTCGACGACTTTCGACAAATTCGACCATTTTCGACAATGTCGGACATTTTTGGACAAATTCGACGACTTTCGACAATGTCGGACATTTTTGGACAAATTCGACGACTTTGGACAAATTCGACCATTTTCGACAATGTCGGACATTTTTGGACAAATTAGACGACTTTGGACAAATTCGACGACTTTCGACAAATTCGACCATTTTCGACAATGTCGGACATTTTTGGACAAATTCGACGACTTTCGACAAATTCGACGACTTTCGACAATGTCGGACATTTTTGGACAAATTCGACGACTTTCGACAAATTCGACGACTTTGGACAAATTCGACCATTTTCGACAAATTCGACCATTTTCGACAATGTCGGACATTTTTGGACAAATTCGACGACTTTCGACAAATTCGACGACTTTCGACAATGTCGGACATTTTTGGACAAATTCGACGACTTTGGACAAATTGGACCATTTTCGACAATGTCGGACATTTTTGGACAAATTCGACGACTTTGGACAAATTGGACCATTTTCGACAATGTCGGACATTTTTGGACAAATTCGACGACTTTTGACAAATTCGACGACTTTCGACAAATTCGACCATTTTCGACAATGTCGGACATTTTTGGACAAATTAGACGACTTTGGACAAATTCGACGACTTTCGACGACTTTCGACAAATTCGACGACTTTGGACAAATTCGACCATTTTCGACAATGTCGGACATTTTTGGACAAATTTGACGACTTTGGACAAATTCGACGACTTTGGACAAATTCGACCATTTTCGACCATTTTCGACAAATTCGACCATTTTCGACAATGTCGGACATTTTTGGACAAATTTGACGACGTTGGACAAATTTGACGACTTTGGACAAATTCGACGACTTTGGACAAATTCAACGACTTTGGACAAATTCAACGACTTTCGACAAATTCGACCATTTTCGACAATGTCGGACATTTTTGGACAAATTCGACCATTTTCGACAAATTCGACCACTTTCGACAATGTCGGACATTTTTGGACAAATTAGACGACTTTGGACAAATTCGACGACTTTCGACAAATTCGACCATTTTCGACAAATTCGACCATTTTCGACAAATTCGACCATTTTCGACAATTTCGACCACTTTCGACAATTTCGACGACTTTGGACAAATTCGACAATTTTTGAAAAATTCGACCATTTTCGACAAATTCGACCACTTTCGACAATGTCCGACATTTTTGGACAAATTCGACGACTTTGGACAAGTTCGACGACTTTCGATAAATTCGACGAATCTGGACAAATTCGACCATTTTCGACAAATTCGACAACTTTGGACAAATTCGACCATTTTCGACAAATTCGACCATTTTCGACAATGTCGGACATTTTTGGACAAATTTGACGACTTTGGACAAATTCGACGACTTTGGACAAATTCGACCATTTTCGATAAATGCGACTACTTTGGACGATTTCGGACATTTTTGGACAAATTCGACGACTTTGGACAAATTCGACGACTTTGGACAAATTCGACGACTTTGGACAAATTCGACGACTTTCGACAAATTTGACGACTTTGGACAAATTCGACGACTTTCGACAAATTCGACCATTTTCAACAAATTCGACGATTTTCAACAAATTCGACCACTTTCGACAATGTCGGACATTTTTGGACAAATTAGACGACTTTGGACAAATTCGACGACTTTGGACAAATTCGACCATTTTCGACAAATTCGACCATTTTCGACAATGTCGGACATTTTTGGACAAATTTGACGACTTTGGACAAATTCGACGACTTTGGACAAATTTGACGACTTTCGACAAATTCGACGACTTTGGACAAATTCGACCATTTTCGACAAATTCGACCATTTTCGACAAATTCGACCATTTTCGACAATGTCGGACATTTTTGGACAAATTCGACGACTTTCGACAATGTTGGACATTTTTGGACAAATTCGACGACTTTCGACAATGTCGGACATTTTTTGACAAATTGGACCATTTTCGACAATGTCGGACATTTTTGGACAAATTCGACGACATCGACAAATTCGACGACTTTGGACAAATTCGACCATTTTCGACAATGTCGGACATTTTTGGACAAATTCGACGACTTTGGACAAATTCGACCATTTTCGAAAAATTCGACCATTTTCGACAATGTCGGACATTTTTGGACAAATTAGACGACTTTGGACAAATTCGACCACTTTCGACAATGTCGGACATTTTTGGACAAATTAGACGACTTTGGACAAATTCGACGACTTTCGACAAATTCGACGACTTTCGAAAATGTCGGACATTTTTGGACAAATTTGACGACTTTCGACAATTTCGACGACTTTCGACAATTTCGACGACTTTGGACAAATTCGACCATTTTCGACAATGTCGGACATTTTTGGACATATTCGACGACTTTGGACAAATTCGACGACTTTCGACCATTTTCGACAAATTCGACCATTTTCGACAATGTCGGACATTTTTGGACAAATTCGACGACTTTCGACAATGTCGGACATTTTTGGACAAATTCGACGACTTTCGACAAATTCGACGACTTTGGACAAATTCGACGACTTTGGACAAAGTCGACGACTTTGGACAAATTCGACGACTTTGGACAAATTCGACCATTTTCGGCAATGTCGGACATTTTTGGACAAATTAGACGATTTTGGACAAATTCGACGACTTTCGACAAATTCGACGACTTTGGACAAATTCGACGACTTTGGACAAATTCGACGACTTTGGACAAATTCAACGACTTTCGACAAATTCGACCACTTTCGACAATTTCGACCACTTTCGACAATTTCGACCACTTTCGACAATTTCGACCACTTTCGACAATTTCGACGACTTTGGACAAATTCGACCATTTTTGACAAATTCGACCATTTTCGACAATGTCGGACATTTTTGGACAAATTCGACGACTTTGTACAAATTGGACCATTTTCAACAATGTCGGACATTTTTGGACAAATTCGACGACTTTCGACAATGTCGGACATTTTTGGACAAATTAGACGACTTTGGACAAATTCGACGACTTTGGACAAATTCGACGACTTTGGACAAATTCGACGACTTTCGACAAATTCGACGACTTTGGACAAATTCGACCATTTTCGACAATGTCGGACATTTTTGGACAAATTAGACGACTTTGGACAAATTCGACGACTTTGGACAAATTCGACGACTTTCGACAAATTCGACGACTTTCGACAAATTCGACCATTTTCGACAATGTCGGACATTTTTGGACAAATTCGACGACTTTCGACAAATTCGACGACTTTCGACAATGTCGGACATTTTTGGACAAATTCGACGACTTTGGACAAATTCGACCATTTTCGACAATGTCGGACAGTTTTGGACAAATTCGACGACTTTCGACAAATTCGACGACTTTGGACAAATTCGACGACTTTGGACAAATTCGATGACTTTGGTCAAATTCGACGACTTTGGACAAATTCAACGACTTTGGACAAATTCGACGACTTTGGACAATTTCGAACATTTTTGGACAAATTCGACGACTTTGGACAAATTCGACGACTTTGGACAAATTCGACCACTTTCTACAAATTCGACGACTTTCGACAAATTCGACGACTTTGGACAAATTCGACCCTTTTCTACAATGTCGGACATTTTTGGACAAATTCGACGACTTTCGACAAATTCGACGAATTTCGACAATGTCGGACATTTTTGGACAAATTCGACGACTTTGGACAAATTCGACGACTTTCGACAAATTCGACCATTTTCGACAAATTCGACCATTTTCGACAAATTCGACCATTTTCGACAATGTCGGACATTTTTGGACAAATTTGACGACTTTGGACAAATTCGACGATTTTGGACAAATTTGACGACTTTCGACAAATTCGACCATTTTCGACAAATTCGACCATTTTCGACAAATTCGACCATTTTCGACAAATTCGACCATTTTCGACAAATTCGACCATTTTCGACAAATTCGACCATTTTCGACAATGTCGGACATTTTTGGACAAATTTGACGACTTTGGACAAATTCGAGGACTTTGGACAAATTCGAGGACTTTCGACAAATTCGATCATTTTCGACAATGTCGGACATTTTTGGACAAATTCGACGACTTTCGACAAATTCGACCATTTTCGACAATGTCGGACATTTTTGGACAAATTCGACGACTTTCGACAAATTCGACGACTTTGGACAATTTCGACGACTTTGGACAAATTCGACGACTTTGGACAAATTCGATGACTTTGGTCAAAATTGACGACTTTGGACAAATTCGACGACTTTGGACAAATTCAACGACTTTGGACAAATTCGACGACTTTCGACAAATTCGACGACTTTCGACAATGTCGGACATTTTTGGACAAATTCGACGACTTTCGACAAATTCGACGACTTTGGACAAATTCGACCATTTTCGACAAATTCGACCATTTTCGACAATGTCGGACATTTTGGACAAATTCGACGACTTTCGACAAATTCGACGACTTTCGACAAATTCGACGACTTTCGACAATGTCGGACATTTTTGGACAAATTCGACGACTTTGGACAAATTGGACCATTTTCGACAATGTCGGACATTTTTGGACAAATTCGACGACTTTGGACAAATTGGACCATTTTCGACAATGTCGGACATTTTTGGACAAATTCGACGACTTTTGACAAATTCGACGACTTTTGACAAATTCGACGACTTTCGACAAATTCGACCATTTTCGACAATGTCGGACATTTTTGGACAAATTAGACGACTTTGGACAAATTCGACGACTTTCGACGACTTTCGACAAATTCGACGACTTTGGACAAATTCGACCATTTTCGACAATGTCGGACATTTTTGGACAAATTTGA